>CM055116.1:573817855-575017855 GCA_029206835.1 Rana muscosa
CACAGATCTCTTCAGCCCTTGACCCACCACTAGCTTGAAGCTGTACTCCTTGACACAAAGCCCGTACCCCATCTGGGGTTACCTGGGTCCAATCTTCTGGATGGTGGGTGGGTGCATGGCCTCTTCTGGACAATGCGTCTGCATCACGGTTTCCAGCTCCGGGCCTATACTTCAGGCTGAAGTTGAATCCGGCTAGGGCTGCTAACCAACGGTGTCCAGTGACATCCAGCTTGGCTGTGGTGAAAAAGATAGGTGAGTGGATTATTGTCAGTCTTTACTGTGAAGTCAGCTTCATACAGGTAATCTCTGAGTTTATCCACGACTGCCCACTTTAGGGCCAGGAACTCCAACTTGTGCGTGGGGTAGTTCTTCTCTGCGGGTGCCAGACTTCTACTAACGTAGGCAACTGGGCGCAACTGCCCTTCATATTCTTGGTATAGCACCCCTCCTAGACCATCATGGCTGGCATCTACATGCAGTTCATATGGATTTTTGGGATCAGCATAGGCCAGGACTGGTGCAGTGGTAAGACTCTTCTTTAACATCTGGAAGGCTTCTTCGCACTGCCCTGTCCACTGGTCTTCCACTGACTCTCAAGGCTTTCTGGGGCCAGTATAATCCTCCTCTCCTTCCGTCTTCAGTAGCTCATTTAGGGGTTTGGCAATTTTTGCAAATCCTTCCACAAATCTGCGGTAATAGGAACAGAGGCCTAGGAAGGATCTGAGCTCAGTCACTGTAGTTGGTCTGGGCCAGGAGGTGACTGCCTCCAGTTTATCAGGGTCTGTAGACACTCCTTCAGCAGATACTATGTGCCCCAGATAGTGGACCGAGGACTGGTAGAACTGGCATTTTTCTCTGGAGAGTTTTAGTCCTTCCTCACTAAGTCTCTTCAGGACCTTCTCCAATCTCTCTTCATGCTCCTCCAGAGTCTTCCCAAAGACAATGATCTCGTCTAGGTACACCAGGACTTCGATCAGATTCATGTCCCCAACGGTCTTCTCCATCAACCTCTGGAAGGTAGCAGGGGCTCCTGACAGGCCTTGGGGCATCCTATTAAATTCATAGAATCCCACTGGGGTGATGAAGGCCGTCTTCTCCTTATCTTCAGGGTGCATTGGGATCTGATAATACCCACTCTTTAGGTCCATGACACTGAACCAATTGGCCCCAGACAGACTCTGCAAAGCATCTTCTATCCTGGGGGTAGTGTACTGGTCGGGTATGGTCCTCCTGTTGAGAGTCCTGTAGTCTATGCAGAGTAGTGATGAGCCGAACACCCCCGGGTTCGGTTTGCACCAGAACCCGCGAACGGACCGAAAGTTCGCACTAACATTAGAACCCTATTAAATACAATGGATGCGAACGTTCGGATTCTAAAGTGCTAATTATAACGACTATTATCCATGTTATTGTCCGAAACAGAGTTTGGGAACCCGGCTTCTGCACCAGGGGAAATGTATCAATGCAAAAAGAAGTTTTAAAAACGGACGTTTTCCGGGAGCAGTCATTTTAATGATGCATAAAGTGAAAAAAAAAAAGTCAAATATTCCTTTAAATATTGTACCTGGGGGTGTCTAAAGTATGCCTGTGAAGTGCCACGTGTTTCCCGTGTTTAGAACTGTCCCTGCACAAAATAACATTTCTAAAGGGAAAAAAGTCATTTAAAACTGCTTGCGGCTTTAATGCAATGTGTGGTCCCGGTAATATGGATGAAAATCTTTAGGAAAAATGG
This sequence comes from Rana muscosa, assembly GCA_029206835.1. Classification (NCBI taxonomy): domain Eukaryota; kingdom Metazoa; phylum Chordata; class Amphibia; order Anura; family Ranidae; genus Rana; species Rana muscosa. The sequence continues at coordinate 573,819,588 of CM055116.1, forward strand.
CATAGCTACCCCATCAACCCCCCCCCCCCTACCCCAGCCCATTACCAGCCCCTTTGGGTCTTGTATGGATATTAAGGGGAACCCCGCACACAAAATAAAAAAGGACCTATATACTCTGAACAGCCGTATACAGGCGGTGCATACAAGACAGGGACTGTAGGTTTGTTCTTATGTAGAATCTGTTTATAATTTTGAACAGCTGCATTGTTTAAGTGGAGCTCCATGTCAAATTCCTTTTTTTTAGTTTTTTGTAAAACATAGGGAACGGTTATCACCCCTGTCACATTTTTTTTGCTGTCTGTGCCCCTGTTCAGAACATTTCACCTCACTTTGCGTCCCAATGACAACTGTTTTTGAAATGTGGTGTTTTTATTGAAACAAGGATTGGTGATAAAGCATCAGTAGAGAGGAGACACCTTTCTCCCATATTAATTCTTACAGGAGAGAATTTTCCTTCCAAGGGGTAGATTTCCTCTCACTTCCTGTTGTCTTCTTCCGTTTGCAAGTAGTAGTCGTTTGTAAGTTGGATGTTTGAAAGTAGGGACCTGCCGTATATACTCTGCAGAAATTGGCCCCTTAGGTGTTGGTGTTGGCACAACACTGTAAGCACTCACAGTTACTCATGGTGGGTGCTGGAACGCCCTGCTGTCAACTATTATATCAGGAATTGTAATAACATATAATTGTTGATCAGTGGTAGTAAAAATTGGGCCTTTGATGGTGGTGCTGGTGCCCCAACACTGTAAGGCCTGACAGTTACTCTTGGTGGGCGCAGCAATGGGCCCTGCTGTGAATTATTAGATCAAGAATTGTAATTGCATGCCCCTGTTGAACAGGGGCTGAAAAATTAGGCCTTTGGTGGTGGTGGTGGTGGTGATGGTGGTGCTGGTGCCACAACACTGTAAGGCCTGACAGTTACTCTTGGTGGGCGCAGCAATGGGCCCTGCTGTGAATTATTAGATCAAGAATTGTAATTGCATGCCCCTGTTGAACAGGGGCTGAAAAATTAGGCCTTTGGTGGTGGTGGTGGTGGTGGTGATGGTGGTGCTGGTGCCACAACACTGTAAGGCCTGACAGTTACTCTTGGTGGGCGCAGCAATGGTCCCTGCTGTGAATTATTAGATCAATAATTATAATTGCATGCCCCTGTTGAACAGGGGCTTAAAAATTGGGCCTTTGGTGGTGGTGGTGGTGATGGTGGTGCTGGTGCCACAACACTGTAAGGCCTGACAGTTACTCTTGGTGGGCGCAGCAATGGGCCCTGCTGTGAATTATTAGATCAATAATTATAATTGCATGCCCCTGTTGAACAGGGGCTGAAAAATTGGGCCTTAGGCACTGGCGGCACAACACTGCAACCCATCACAGATACTGTACTTGGAGCACAGCAATGAGGCCTGTTGCAAAGTATTGCATCAAAAATTTTAATTACACGCCCCTGTTAAACAGGGGCTGAAAAATTGGGCCTTAGCCACTGGTGGCGTCACCCATAAACCAAAATGATCTTCCAAGCTATCATCGTTAATCGTATCATTGAGGAGGAGGAGGATAGCCAGTCAACATAACAGCACAGGCACTCAGCATCAGCATCAGTCTTGAAGGAATGTGACATTTTAAAATCAATTAGTCTGTTATATCAGCATCTGGTGTGTGGTAGCTGGTGGTGATCCAAGACTGGTTCATCTTGATGAAAGTCAGTCGATCAACCGAGTCGGTGGACAGGCGCACCCTGTGATCCGTGACAAATCCTCCAGCAGCACTGAATGTGCGTTCTGAAAGAACGCTGGATGCAGGACAGGCCAGTAGCTCAATTGCATACTGTGCAAGCTCTGGCCAGTGATCCATCCTCAAGACCCAGTAAGCCAGAGGATTTTCGGTGGGGAAGGTGTCCAAGTCTGACCTTGCCCCTAGGTATTCCTGCACCATGTATATCAGACGCTGGCGATGGTTGCTGGAACCGATCATACTTTGGGGCTGCGGACTAAAGAATTGTCTGAACGCATCGGTCAGACGGCCACCTTCCCCACCGCTCCTTCTTTGACTGCCCGAAGCCTCAGCAACTCGTTGTCCAGGACCAGGAGTTTGTAACCTCCCAGTCTCTGGGAACGCGTTGCACAGACCTTTCTGCAAGGCCTCCCGGAGTTGTCTCATCCTCTGCTCCCTCTGCGACGGTACGATAAGGTCCGCAACCTTACCCTTGTACCGTGGATCAAGGAGAGTGGCCAGCCAGTAATGGTCCCTCTCCTTGATCCGAAGAATACGAGGATCCTTCCGCAGACTTTGCAGGATCAGGGAGGCCATGCAGCGTAGGTTAGCTGAGGCATTCAGTCCGGAGTCCTCTGGGTCACTAAGGACGACATGATCCGCAGCCACCTCCTCCCAGCCACGTACAAGTCCACTGGTTTCTTGGGACTGTAAATCATCCCTAAAAGACTGCTGCTGATGATGCTGAGTGCCAGCCTCCACCTCCATGCTGACACAATCCTCCTCCTCCTCCTCCTCCTCCTCCTCTTCCTGTGCGATGGGTGGGACAGAAGGAACACTGTCTGGGTAAAGGGGGCCTTGAGAGGCAAGGAAGTCCTCCTCTTCCTGCCTCTGTTCTGCCTCAAGTGCCCTGTCCATTATTCCACGCAGCGTGTGCTCCAACAGGTGGACAAGAGGTACAGTGTCACTGATGCATGCACTGTCACTGCTCACCATCCTCGTGGCCTCCTCAAATGGTGCCAGGACAGTGCATGCATCCCTGATCATGCCCCACTGGCGTGGTGAAAAAAACCCGAGCTCCCCTGACCCTGTCCTGGTGCCGTAGTCGCACAGGTACTCATTGATGGCCCTCTGCTGCGTGTGCAGCCGCTGCAGCATGGCCAACGTTGAGTTCCACCTGGTGGGCATGTCACATATAAGGCGGTTCTTGGGCAGGTTTAACTCCTTTTGAAGCTCAGCCAGGCGAGCACTGGCATTATAAGATCTGTGGAAATGCACACAGACTTTCCTGGCCTGCCTCAGGACATCCTGTAAGCCCGGGTACCTGCCCAAGAACCGCTGCACCACCAGGTTAAGGACGTGAGCCATACAGGGCACATGGGTCAGTTGTCCCTGTCGGAGGGCGGAGAGGAGGTTGGTGCCATTGTCGCAAACCACCATTCCTGGCTTAAGCTGGCGTGGCGTCAACCACCTCTCGGCCTGCCCCTGCAGAGCAGACAGGACCTCTGCCCCAGTGTGGCTCCTGTCCCCCAAACACACCAGCGCAAGCACGGCATGGCATCTTTTTGCCTGCGTACTTGCATAGCCCCTTGAACGCCTACGGAGCACCGCTGGTTCCAAGGAGAAACCACAGGAAGAGGCCATGGAGGAAGAAGAAGAGGAGGGGGTGGAGGAGAGAGGTGTGTCACAACCAGTAGTAGCATTTTGGAGGCGTGGCGGTGGAACAACCTCCAACACTACTGCACCTTGTCCTGCATCCTTCCCAGCTGCCAAAAGAGTGACCCAATGGGCCGTGAAAGAAAGGTAACGTCCCTGTGCATGCCTGCTGGACCATGAGTCAGCGGTAATATGCACCTTTCCGCTGACCGCCCTGTCCAGCAAGGCCAAGACATTGCCTTCCACATGCCTGTAGAGAGCCGGAATAGCCTTCCGTGCGAAAAAGTGTAGTTTGGGAACCTGCCACTGAGGAACCGCACATTGCACAAACTCACGGAAGGGGGCCGAGTCTACCAACTGAAAAGGCAGCAGTTGAAGCGCTAGCAATTTAGCCAAGCTAGCATTCAACCGCTGGGCATGTGGATGGCTGGGAGTGAACTTCTTTCGACGGTCCAGCAGCTGGGGCAGGGAAATTTGCCTGCTAGAATCGGACGTTGGTGTACTGCTAGCAGAGTGCCCGCAAGTACTTGCCTGTGACACACCTAATTCTACACCTTCATTCCTTTCAGAGCAGGTTTCAGAGAGGAGTGAAGGTATAGTGGGGTTGGAGATCCCAGCTGATGCGGTGCAAGAAGAGGTCAGCTTTGTTCTTTGGTGTGGGTCTTTAAGGTAGGCTTGCCAACGAGCTGCATGGCAGGTCAACATATGTCTGATCAAGCATGTGGTGCCCAACTGGCTGATGTTTTGGCCACGCGATATACGCTTGAGACATATGTTGCAAACAGCAGCTGTGCGATCTGATGCACTCCTCCTCTCTCCTATTAGGCACCCACGTGGAGTCAGTGACCTCATCATCCCCTCCCTCCTCATCACTGGAGCCAATCTGGCAATATGCTGCAGCTGCTGGAGCATGACTGCCAGATTGGTGTCCTTCTTGAGCATCCCCTCTCTCTGATCTCACGCTGCTGCCTTCCTCTAGCTGGGTATCATCATCAGGTCCTTCCAAACGCTGGGCATCCTCCTGGAGCATGTACCCAACACTGTGCTCAAACAGTTCGGGGGACTCCTCAGGAGGAGGGCATGGTGGGTCTAGGGAAGGATTGACTAATGAAGATAATGATACCAGAGAAGAGGACGCTTTGGCAGCTGCTTTGCCAGTACCCTGAGCCTGGGTGAGAGAGGATGAGGAGGATGAGGTGGGCTTGGTCATCCACTCTACCAAGTCTTCCGCATGATGTGGCTCAACATGTCCAGCTGCCGAAAACAAGGACAAGCGTGTCCCATGGCCATGTGCTGATGACAATGCACCGCGTACACGACCAGCACTGTTGCCCCCAGACACAGAGCCTGCTTGCCCTCTTTTTTTGCCTCCTGACTGTCTGCCTCTCCTTGGTTGCCTTCCAGACATTTTAATGGATGGCCTGCAGGGAGATGGGAAAAACAGCAATAAGGGCTACCTTCAGGTGTATACTGTGCAGGAGGCTTAGCAACAATGACACTGACACTGTCCCCTGCCTATCCTTCTCTGTCCCTAAACACAAGGATTGAAACTATGGTTCAGCAAATTAGTTTTAGAACAGAATAGCACACTGACACTTTCCCTCACTGTCCTACTCTGTCCCTCCCTACAAACAAGATTTAGCACAGAATAGCACACTGATAATTTCTACGAGTGTCCTTCTCTGTCCCTAAACTCAAGGATTGAAAATATGGAACAGCAAATTTGGTTTAGAACAGAACAGCACACTGTCAGTTTCACTCACTGTACCTCTCTGTCCCTCAACTCAAGGATTGAAAATATGGTTCAGCAAAATAATTTTAGAACAGAATAGCACACTGACACTTTCCCTCACTGTACCTCTCTGTCCCTCAACTCAAGGATTGAAAATATGGAACAGCAAATTTGGTTTAGAACAGAACAGCACACTGTCAGTTTCACTCACTGTACCTCTCTGTCCCTCAACTCAAGGATTGAAAATATGGTTCAGCAAAATAGTTTTAGAACAGAATAGCACACTGACACTTTCCCTCACTGTACCTCTGTGTCCCTCAACTCAAGGATTGAAAATATGGAACAGCAAATTTGGTTTAGAACAGAACAGCACACTGTCAGTTTCACTCACTGTACCTCTCTGTCCCTCAACTCAAGGATTGAAAATATGGTTCAGCAAAATAGTTTTAGAACAGAATAGCACACTGACACTTTCCCTCACTGTACCTCTGTGTCCCTCAACTCAAGGATTGAAAATATGGAACAGCAAAATAATTTTAGAACAGAATAGCACACTGACACTTTCCCTCACTGTACCTCTCTGTCCCTCAACTCAAGGATTGAAAATATGGTTCAGCAAAATAATTTTAGAACAGAATAGCACACTGACACTTTCCCTCACTGTACCTCTCTGTCCCTCAACTCAAGGATTGAAAATATGGAACAGCAAATTTGGTTTAGAACAGAACAGCACACTGTCAGTTTCACTCACTGTACCTCTCTGTGCCTCAAATCAAGGATTGAAAATATGGTCCAGCAAAATAGTTTTAGAACAGAATAGCACACTGACACTTTCCCTCACTGTACCTCTCTGTCCCTCAACTCAAGGATTGAAAATATGGAACAGCAAATTTGGTTAAGAACAGAACAGCACACTGTCAGTTTCACTCACTTTACCTCTCTGTCCCTCAACTCAAGGATTGAAAATATGGTTCAGCAAAATAGTTTTAGAACAGAATAGCACACTGACACTTTCCCTCACTGTACCTCTCTGTCCCTCAACTCAAGGATTGAAAATATGGAACAGCAAATTTGGTTTAGAACAGAACAGCACACTGTCAGTTTCACTCACTGTACCTCTCTGTCCCTCAACTCAAGGATTGAAAATATGGTCCAGCAAAATAGTTTTAGAACAGAATAGCACACTGACACTTTCCCTCACTGTACCTCTCTGTCCCTCAACTCAAGGATTGAAAATATGGAACAGCAAATTTGGTTTAGAACAGAACAGCACACTGTCAGTTTCACTCACTGTACCTCTCTGTCCCTCAACTCAAGGATTGAAAATATGGTTCAGCAAAATAATTTTAGAACAGAATAGCACACTGACACTTTCCCTCACTGTACGTCTCTGTCCCTCAACTCAACGATTGAAAATATGGAACAGCAAATTTGGTTTAGAACAGAACAGCACACTGTCAGTTTCACTCACTGTACCTCTCTGTCCCTCAACTCAAGGATTGAAAATATGGTCCAGCAAAATAGTTTTAGAACAGAATAGCACACTGACACTTTCCCTCACTGTACCTCTCTGTCCCTCAACTCAAGGATTGAAAATATGGAACAGCAAATTTGGTTTAGAACAGAACAGCACACTGTCAGTTTCACTCACTTTACCTCTCTGTCCCTCAACTCAAGGATTGAAAATATGGTTCAGCAAAATAGTTTTAGAACAGAATAGCACACTGACACTTTCCCTCACGGTACCTCTCTGTCCCTCAACTCAAGGATTGAAAATATGGAACAGCAAATTTGGTTTAGAACAGAACAGCACACTGTCAGTTTCACTCACTGTACCTCTCTGTCCCTCAACTCAAGGATTGAAAATATGGTCCAGCAAAATAGTTTTAGAACAGAATAGCACACTGACACTTTCCCTCACTGTACCTCTCTGTCCCTCAACTCAAGGATTGAAAATATGGAACAGCAAATTTGGTTTAGAACAGAACAGCACACTGTCAGTTTCACTCACTGTACCTCTCTGTCCCTCAACTCAAGGATTGAAAATATGGTTCAGCAAAATAATTTTAGAACAGAATAGCACACTGACACTTTCCCTCACTGTACCTCTCTGTCCCTCAACTCAAGGATTGAAAATATGGAACAGCAAATTTGGTTTAGAACAGAACAGCACACTGTCAGTTTCACTCACTGTACCTCTCTGTCCCTCAACTCAAGGATTGAAAATATGGTCCAGCAAAATAGTTTTAAAACAGAATAGCACACTGACACTTTCCCTCACTGTACCTCTCTGTCCCTCAACTCAAGGATTGAAAATATGGAACAGCAAATTTGGTTTAGAACAGAACAGCACACTGTCAGTTTCACTCACTTTACCTCTCTGTCCCTCAACTCAAGGATTGAAAATATGGTTCAGCAAAATAGTTTTAGAACAGAATAACACACTGACACTTTCCCTCACTGTACCTCTCTGTCCCTCAACTCAAGGATTGAAAATATGGAACAGCAAATTTGGTTTAGAACAGAACAGCACACTGTCAGTTTCACTCACTGTACCTCTCTGTCCCTCAACTCAAGGATTGAAAATATGGTTCAGCAAAATAGTTTTAGAACAGAATAGCACACTGACACTTTCCCTCACTGTACCTCTCTGTCCCTCAACTCAAGGATTGAAAATATGGAACAGCAAATTTGGTTTAGAACAGAACAGCACACTGTCAGTTTCACTCACTGTACCTCTCTGTCCCTCAACTCAAGGATTGAAAATATGGTTCAGCAAAATAGTTTTAGAACAGAATAGCACACTGACACTTTCCCTCACTGTCCTACTCTGTCCCTCCCTACAAACAAGATTTAGCACAGAATAGCACACTGATAATTTCTACGAGTGTCCTTCCCTGTCCCTAAACTCAAGGATTGAAAATATGGAACAGCAAAATTGGTTTCGAACAGAATAGCACACTGACACTTTCCCTCACTGTACCTCTCTGTCCCTACAAACAAGATTTAGCACAAAATAGCACACTGACACTTTCCCTCACTGTACCTCTCTGTCCCTAAACTCAAGGATTGAAAATATGGTTCAGCAAGATTGGTTTAGAACAGAATAGCACACTGACACTTTCCCTCACTGTACCTCTCTGTCCCTACAAACAAGGATTAGCACAGAATAGCACACTGTCACTGACACTCTCCCTACCTATCCTTATCTGTCCCTAAACACAAGGAATCCAGGATTATGTAAAGGAAAAATAATGACACTGTCCCTGCCTATGCTTCTCTTCACCCTACTCCGGTCCGGAACACACTACACAAGGCCGCCGCGCTGGCGGCCTTTTATAGTGTGGGGCGTGTACTAAACCCCCTCAGCAATAATTGGCCACAGGCATCCTGCCTGTGGCCAATCATTGCTCTCCTCGCTGCCGGCGCTGTGATTGGCCAAGCATGCGGGGTCACAGTGCATGCTTGGCCAATCACAGCGCCTGGATGACACTGCGATGGCGTAGTGCATTGTGGGCCGTTCGCGTCACTCGAATTTGGCGCGAACGGCCCAAATAGTTCGATCTTCGTCGAACGATCGAACAGCCGATGTTCGAGTCGAACGTATGTTTGACTCGAACACGAAGCTCATCCCTAATGCAGAGTCTCAGCGACCCGTTCTTCTTCCTTACCACCACGATGGGGGAAGCATATGGACTTCTGGACTCTCGGGTGACCCCTGTCCTCTTTAGCTCTGCCAACTGCTCACGCAAGTCTTCCAGGTCAGCCAGTGGAACTCTTCAGACCCTCTCCCGGAAGGGTTTGTCTTCTTGAAGGCGAATTTTATGGGTGGCACTTCTCGCACACCCCACATCAAACTCATCTTCTGAGAATATTCTTCTCCACCGAGTCAGCTGAGCCTTGGCTGTCTCCTTCCATTTCAGAGGCAAGGCGGTATCTTCAAGGCAGAGCTCCTCCAGGGTGGCTTCTCCTCCCTTGGACCCTAATTCAGACAAGGCCACTGGGGTAGCAGGATTCACCTTGCCCAGTAGCACCCGGGCTGGGATCTTCACAGGAGAATTTGTAACATTTCTGACACTCACTGGAATCTGTCCCTTGGCTTTCTTCAGTGCCCTCAATGGAACCACTTCAGGGAGTACTTCCAATCCTTGGTGAGTATTGAAGGGGTCTGGTTCCACCACTACAAAGGGACCCAGCTGCTCCCAGGAGAGTTGTACTGTAGCCTGGAGACAGGTTACCTCACCAGGCTGCAGTATCTTCTCTCTTCTAGACAGTCTCCAGACTCTTCCCACCCCCTCTTCCGGGGCCTTTTGCTCCAGGATCATCTTCTGGTAGACCTGTTGCAGCATGGGGTGAATCTTCTGTCTGGGAGAACTCCGTTCTTGCACTAACGGAGTCAACAGTCTCCGGACCAAGTCAGTGTTGGTTCCTATCAACATGGACATCGTGTTGGCTCCTCGTGGACGAGGGCAAACCACCGCCAGGGTGTCAAATACTTTGGCCTTTCCGGTCACAGAGGGGTCAAAGGCCAGCCTGATTGAAACATAACCATCGTAGGGGAAGCTGCGAGTGCCAATTCCCCCTAGCTTCAGGTCCTCCAGCTTCTGCAAAGGCACATGACTCAAATGCTTCTGATAAAAGTCTCTGTGTAATAGTCACTTGGGCTCCTGTGTCTAAGAGTGCCTTTGTGTAGACTCCCTCCACTTGAACGGAGACTAAAGGGGAGGGTCCAACTAATTTGTCCGGGAACTTCTTAGGAGGTATTTTCTCCTTTGGACTCTGTAATTTTTCCAGTGTTTTTTTTTTCTTTTTCCATTTCACTCTGGACCTCAACCCTTTTTGAACCTGGAATGCATTGATCTTTTTCTGGTTGTCAAATTGCAACTCCCGACAGACAGTATGGGAGCTTTTAGGAGGGGCATTGTTGCCCTTCTCTTTTTGCTCTGCTTGTCTTTGGATCTTCTTGGAGCTTTCTGTAGGTAGCGGGCGCCCGGCTGACTCCTTCACCGGGGGCCCTCTGAAGTTTTTCCGCCGGCTGGTATTGAGTGCCTCGGTTCTTCCTTGGTGACCAATTCCTCCACAATTGAAGCAGATAATCTCCCTCCTTATTTTTGGGGATGTTGAGATAGGGACATTCCGGTCCGGTTCCTTCCGGATCTCTTCCTTTTCCTTGTTTCCCGAGTTTTTGGCCAATAAAGAGGTCAGTAAGTCTAGTACTTGGGCCATTTGAGACTTCAAGGTTTCTACTTCTGGGTCACGTTCTGTAACTACTGTCGTTCTGACTCCTACCGGAACAGGTGGGGTGGTTTTCTCAACCCCCTCTTGATCCTTCATTAAGGCCTCTTCGTCCCTTATGATCCGCACAAGGTCTGTGTAATTCAGAGCCATGACTCCGTCAGAGGTCTTTAGGTGAAGCCAAACTGGATCCGACCGTAAGGCTCCCCTTAGGATCTGCTTCATCCTGGTAGCATCTATAACCTGTGGCTGCATTCCTTTTCTCAGTACAATCTGGCACAGCATTCTATTCAGTCTCCGGACATACTCGGACAACTTCTCCCTCGGCTGTTGGAAGGTATGTTCAAACTGATATACCAGCTCCGACACCTTCTCCAGCTGGCCAAATTGCTCCTGCAACTTGGACAAATAATCCATTGCTGTACACATAGTATTGCTGCACCTAAGATTTTTCACAGCCTCAGCAGCAGGACCCTTCAAGCTCTCACTGATGCGCTGCTTCTTCTGCGCTTCTGGGACTTCCCAACCTTCTACTGCCTGCATTGCCTGCTCAATCCAAGTATCTAAATCTTCCTCCCCGGGAGGCACAGGTTGTGTTCCTGAAAACACCCGGAGTTTCCGGTACCCAGCTTCCACATGCAACGTGTTGTTTTTTGGGCACTTGACAACAAAGTCTCCCAACGCAGTTAGCAGTTCCGTCCCTATGGCAGTCAGGGGTGACTTTGGGGCTTTCGATTCACTACTGCCTCCCATTTTGGAGAAGAGTGATGGAGATAACTGCGGGGAGGTCCGTGGAGACTCTTTCTTCACAGCCCCAGTATGCACTAAGCGATACGTTCTGTCATCATGTCTTTTACACTCTGCCCTTTGAAATCTTCTGGGATTCCTCTTGTCCATTCTATTAATGCATATGCCCCCGAGGTATTTGTCCTTACATCCACCGCCCATGCCTTCCAGTTTGGGGATATTGACATTATTGGCTGCTTTACCTCTTCTTTTTCCTGGACCCCTCCCGGGAGTTCAATAGCTACCGCCCGGAGTGGATCCACAGTCTCCTCTGCGCACCATTGTGTCACTGTCTGCGAGTCCATGCTGGTATCTCAGACCGCCTTGATCGCAGCGTGCAATATACAAGGATCCCGGACGAGCCCCCATGTGTAGCGGTACCCTCAGTTTAAGAGGGCTGCTTGTTTGCTTTGGGCCCTGTAATGCACCGCTATCAACCCCTGGCAATCGGCTCTAACCTCTCGTGACACAGTTAAGAAAGGGGAAGTGGTATAACTGTATTACCTCTATACTATTATACGGTACAACCCCCTTTGTATACCAGCACAGTAATTGGACACTCACAACCAAATTACTTAACTATAACTTTTTACTGTAGGTAAAAATATAAAAGGTAATTTGTATACAATATCTTATGCAGATCCCTGCAGTATAGGTGTACACATTAAAAGGGTATGACATTCAATAATGCAATGACCATGCATTAACCCCGCTGCAGCTATCCTCCCTCGTGAGCATAAAAATGGCGCCCAGCAATGTCCTATACTACCCAGTCAGGCCTGACTATAACTTGGGGTATAGTTTGTTGAAGAATCTTCGCTAGCAACTGTCGGTGGTGCACATAAAGAAACAAACTGTAATCCAATGGGGGTAGCAGATAATCGCTAACTTGGCAAAGCTGGAGAGACTGAACAAACTCAGTTCAGCAAAACAGTCTCTCCAAAGTATAACTGTGGTCAATGATGGGCCTAGGCAAAGTTAATAGTCAACAAAGTTACTTAGATGTGGTTCTGAGCTGGCGCTCTCTCACCCAGACCAGACCGACTCCTGTCCGGTTCCTTCGCTACTGTGAGTGGCTTCACAGTGTCCACGATGCGCCGTGTCTTCGGTCCTCCAGAAGATGGTGGCACCTCAGGTGGATCGGATGCTTCGCAGGCTCCTCAGCGGAACGGAAGGCTCTCTGGAACAAAGTGCGAAGCCCAGGCTTCAGGCCTAGCACACGCAGCAGGTGAGTGCAGGGATCCTCTTGCAAGGAGGGCGGCGTTCCAAGAGAAAAAAACAGGCCCCTCCTCTCCCTTTTAAAGTCCACCCCAGCAGTCCTCGCGTGGGAAAATGCACCCTGGGTGCCTCAAAGCTTGCTGGGAACTGTAGTCTTGCGGGTGAAAACGATACCCTGCTACACACTCCCCCCACTTGAAATCTTTGGTCCCCAAAGACATTATTAACAGTAGAAAAATACAAACTCATTAAGGGCAGCTAGAGAAGTTGGCAGAGGAAACTCCCACCAGAACGGGGAAGGGAGTTTGTCCTGCCCACTGGTTACATCAATTGGGTTGACCTGCCTAACTGTGCCAGAGAGTGAGCTGGGGTTGCCTTCCACCAAATGCACAGCAGAAGGATCAGGTGTTGGTAATGTCCTTCGAGCAGTGGTCACTGTATCCTCAGAACTTTCCCCCATGTGGGTATAGGTTAACTTCCTAGGAGGACGAATGGTTCTCTTAGCCCTTTGTTCTCTTGGGGTGGCTGTTTCTTCCCTCACTTTATCTTCTTCTAAAGTGGGTACACTGGGCTCCAATAATTCTGGTACATCCAGTTCAGGTGCAGGAAGATGTTTGGAGTAATCTTGATGATCAGCAGAAGGTGACCATGTGGCATCTTCCCACTCTTCAGCCAGAGGACTAGACGGAACAAACTCAGTGGCTTCCACATTCAATGTACTATCCACAGTACCTTCCGATGGTGGAAGATCTATAGACATGGGTTCTGGGGTCTGAGAAGGCCACAACCATCCAAGCTCTTCTTCCTCTCTCTGATCAGAGACATCCATTTCTCCAGACTGAGATACCTGAGACCGAGTGTTTGGCCTAGGTGTCTCCAAGCTTGAGGATGGTCTAGGGGAATCTTCTACAGGAGGTATCCGAACCGCTTCCGAAAGTGGGAGCAAATGGTTTCTGTGCCATGTCTTCAGCGGCCCTATCTTCCCCTTCTGGTTTTATCTGATACACCGGCAGGTCTGGTAACTTCTTACAGATCACATATGGTTCAGGTCTCCATCTGTCTTCCAATTTATGCTTCCCTGGAACTCCTAGGTTTCGCAACAGCACTCTGTCTCCTGGCTGGAGGTCCTGGATTCGAACCTTGAGGTCAAAGTTCCTCTTGTTCCAGGCTCCTCTTTGCTCTGAGGCCACTTGGGCCTGTTCAAAAGCTAGCTTCAAATTCTTCCTCAGTCTGTCTACATAGCCCTTATGTGAGGTGGCTGAAGTGCGATCCGTGGATATGCCGAATGCCAGATCCACAGGCAGTCTTGCTTCCCTGCCAAACATAAGGCAATATGGAGAGTACCCTGTGGCATCGCTAGTGGTACTGTTGTAAGCGTGCACGATGGCCGCTATGTGCTTGCTCCAGTGCTGCTTCTGCTCACTACTCAGAGTCCCCAACATATTTAACAGAGTCCTGTTGAACCTCTCCGGCTGAGCGTCTGTCAGGAATGGTGTCATTACTGGGCTCACCTGCTGGTGGCACTGTGGCATTCGGCAGCAGTGGGTGTAGTTCTGGTGACCACCAGCGGGTGTCTCCTCACCAAGACTTTCCACCAGCCATCAAGCACACCTGATCTGGGTCTGCTGGACTATATAAACCCGCCCTTAACAAAGCTCAGTGCTCCAGAATTCCTTCTGTAAGCCTGGTCCCTGCCTGAACCTGATCCGTTACCTGGTCCTGAACCTGATCTGTTCCCTGCCTTGTCCTGGACTCTGATCCTTGTACCCTGTCCCCTGAGACCTGTCCCCTGATACCTGTCCCCTGATACCAGCTTCCCCTTGCTGACTGCTCCCAGTACCTGGCCTTCTGCTCCCCTTGTCTCTCATCCCCTGCCTTGTTCATGTATGTGTGTTCTCTTTTGTACATATTAGTTAGCTAGTTAGATTAGGTTGTTTTTGGGGTTTGTTGTGTTCCTTTGTATTCGTTTCTTGCTTATGGTTTGCTGTGGTTTTGTTTACACGTGTGTCTTTATCTTTAATAAATATATATATTTTTCACTTACTCTGTTCCCGATTCCTTAATGTGCAGCCCAATGATCTGACCACCTGTATTGGATGTCTGTGTATAGCATCCTCGTGACAGAATTCTGGAGCCATACAATCAGATCGGCTGCACCTTGGAATTGGGTCTGAGCACTTGTTAAAATTACTGAGATGGAGGTGGACGATATTTTTTATCTTTCGCTCCTGGCAACAGATGACAGAGATTTCTGTTATCAGACACTAAGAGAATATACCAGAGAGCAGTTATTAGAATGCATCCGCATAGCTCACGTTTTTGTGGATCAGGGCAATTTTGTGTTTGAGGATGTACAAGCTTTGATTTGTATCTGTACAGAGTTGGCCCTGTCTGATGCCTCTATTGGAACTGACGATTATACACCTCCTTTTAATGCAGCTCAAGTAGAATCTTTGGTGTGGCTGTTGGAGGATGACTCAGCCTTTTTCCATGAGCAGTACTCAGCTTGTCCTGAACAGGTGCTTGCAGCATGTATTGATTCAGTGCAGTCTCTGGTCAGACAAGCAGTGTGCAAACCTGATTTTGTGAAATCCTTAATACAGGCCTGGTCAAGTTTGTTGTACTCAGCCCCTGTCAGCTCCCAACCATCCATTTGTATGTCTAGATACCAACCTGCTGGGATGTCTTCCTCTCCTTTTCCCACAATTCCCACTTTTTCTGAACAATGCACCCAGCTAACAATGAAGTATCAGTACCCTGTCTCCTCCTGCTGCACTTACCCTGCCTTCAAGCCACCTGCTTCTTCCCTCCTATCCGTAGCCAATCCACAAGAACCTCCTCCAGTAGTGATGAGCCGAACACCCCCGGGTTCGGTTCGCACCAGAACCCGCGAACGGACCGAAAGTTCGTACGAACATTAGAACCCTATTAAATACAATGGATGCGAACGTTCGAATTCTAAAGTGCTAATTATAACAACTATTATGCATGTTATTGTCCTAAAAAGGGTTTGGGAACCCGGGTTCTGCACCAGGGGACATGTATCAATGCAAAAAGAAGTTTTAAAAACGGTCGTTTTTCGGGAGCAGTCATTTTAATGATGCATAAAGTGAAAAAAAAAAAGTCATATATTCCTTTAAATATCGTACCTGGGGGGTGTCTAAAGTATGCCTGTGAAGTGCCACGTGTTTCCCGTGTTTAGAACTGTCCCTGCACAAAATGACACTTCTAAAGGAAAAAAAAGCCATTTAAAACTGCTTGCGGCTTTAATGTAATGTCTGGTCCCGGTAATATGGATGAAAATCTTTAAGAAAAATGGCATAGCTACCCCATGACCCCCCCCCCCTACCCCAGCCCATTACCAGCCCCTTTGGGTCTTGTATGGATATTAAGGGGAACCCCGCACATAAAATAAAAAAGGCCCTATATACTCTGAACAGCCGTATACAGGCGGTGCATACAAGACAGGGACTGTATGTTTGTTCTTATGTAGAATGTGTTTGTAATTTTGAACAGGTACATTGTTTAAGTGTAGCTCCAGCCCAAAAATCTATTTTTAAACTTTTTGGAAAACATAGGTAAGGGTTATCACCCCTGTAACATTTGTTTTGCTGTCTGTGCCCCTGTTCAGAACATTTCACCTCACTTTCCGTCCCAATGACAACTGTTTTTGAAATGTGGTGTTTTTCTTGAAACAAGGATTGCTGATAAAGCATCAGTACAGAGGAGACACCTTTCTCCCATATTAATTCTTACAGGAGAGAATTTTCCTTCCTAGGGGTAGATTTCCTCTCACTTCCTGTTCTCTTCTTGCGTTTGCAAGTAGGAGTTGTTTGTAAGTTGGATGTTTGAAAGTAGGGACCTGCCGTATATAATCTGCAGAAATAGGCCCCTTAGTTGGTGTTGGCACAACACTGTAAGCACTCACAGTTACTCTTGGTTGGTGCTGGAACGCCCTGCTGTCAACTATTATATCAGGAATTGTAATTACATATAATTGTTGAACAGTGGTAGTAAAAATTGGGCCTTTGATGGTGGTGCTGGTGCCACAACACTGTAAGCCCTGACAGTTACTCTTGGTGGGTGCAGCAATGGGCCCTGCTGTGAATTATTAGATCAAGAATTGTAATTGCATGCCCCTGTTGAACAGGGGCTGAAAAATTGGGCCTTTCGTGGTGGTGGTGGTGGTGGTGGTGTTGCCACAACACTGTAAGCCCTCAGAGTTACTCTTGCTTGGTGGGTGCAGGAATGGGCCCTGCTGTGAATTATTAGATCAATAATTGTAATTACATGCCCCTGTTGAACAGGGGCTGAAAAATTGGGTCTTAGGCACTGGTGGCACAACACTGCAACCCCTCACAGATACTGTACTTGGAGCACAGCAATGAGCCCTGTTGCAAAGTATTGCTTCAAAAATTGTAATGACACGCCCCTGTTAAACAGGGGCTGAAAAATTGGGCCTTAGGCACTGGTGGCACAACACTCCAACCCCTCACACATACTGTACTTGGAGCACAGCAATGAGCCCTGTTGCAAAGTATTGCTTCAAAAATTGTAAGTACACGCCCCTGTAAAACAGGGGCTGAAAAATTGGGCCTTAGCCACTGGTGGCGGCACCCATAAACAAAAATGATCTTCCAAGCTATCATCATCAATCGTATCATTGAGGACTCGGAGGAGGAGGATAGCCAGTCAACATAACAGCACAGGCACTCAGCATCAGTCTTGAAGGGATGTGACATGTTAAAATCAATTAGTCTGTTATATCAGCATCAGGTGTGTGGTAGCTGGTGGTGATCCAAGACTGGTTCATCTTGATGAAAGTCAGTCGATCAACCGAGTCGGTGGACAGGCGCACCCTGTGATCCGTGACAAATCCTCCAGCAGCACTGAATGTGCGTTCCGAAAGAACGCTGGATGCAGGACAGGCCAGTAGCTCAATTGCATACTGTGCAAGCTCTGGCCAGTGATCCATCCTCAAGACCCAGTAAGCCAGAGGATTTTCGGTGGGGAAGGTGTCCAAGTCTGACCTTGCCCCTAGATATTCCTGCACCATGTTTATCAGACGCTGGCGATGGTTGCTGGAACCGATCATACTTTGGGGCTGCGGACTAAAGAATTGTCTGAACGCATCGGTCAGACGGCCACCTTCCCCACCGCTCCTTCTTTGACTGGCCGAAGCCTCAGCAACTCGTTGTCCAGGACCAGGAGTTTGTAACCTCCCAGTCTCTGGGAACGCGTTGCACAGACCTTTCTGCAAGGCCTCCCGGAGTTGTCTCATCCTCTGCTCCCTCTGCGACGGTAACATAAGGTCCGCAACCTTACCCTTGTACCGTGGATCAAGGAGAGTGGCCAGCCAGTAATGGTCCCTCTCCTTGATCCGAAGAATACGAGGATCCTTCCGCAGACTTTGCAGGATCAGGGAGGCCATGCAGCGTAGGTTTGCTGAGGCATTCGCTCCGGAGTCCTCTGGGTCACTAAGGACGACATGATCCGCAGTCACCTCCTCCCAGCCACGTACAAGTCCACTGGTTTCTTGGGACTGTAAATCATCCCTAAAAGACTGCTGCTGATGATGCTGAGTGCCAGCCTCCACCTCCATGCTGACACAATCCTCCTCCTCCTCTTCCTGTGCGATGGGTGGGACAGAAGGAACACTGTCTGGGTAAAGGGGGCCTTGAGAGGCAAGGAAGTCCTCCTCTTCCTGCCTCTGTTCTGCCTCAAGTGCCCTGTCCATTATTCCACGTAGCGTGTGCTCCAACAGGTGGACAAGAGGTACAGTGTCACTGATGCATGCACTGTCACTGCTCACCATCCTCGTGGCCTCCTCAAATGGTGCCAGGACAGTGCATGCATCCCTGATCATGCCCCACTGGCGTGGAGAAAAAAAACCAAGCTCCCCTGACCCTGTCCTGGTGCCGTAGTCGCACAGGTACTCATTGATGGCCCTCTGCTGCGTGTGCAGCCGCTGCAGCATGGCCAACGTTGAGTTCCACCTGGTGGGCATGTCACATATAAGGCGGTTCTTGGGCAGGTTCAACTCCTTTTGCAGCTCAGCCAGGCGAGCACTGGCATTATAAGATCTGCGGAAATGCACACAGACTTTCCTGGCCTGCCTCAGGACATCCTGTAAGCCCGGGTACCTGCCCAAGAAACGCTGCACCACCAGGTTAAGGACGTGAGCCACACAGGGCACATGGGTCAGTTGTCCCTGTCGAAGGGCGGAGAGGAGGTTGGTGCCATTGTCGCAAACCACCATTCCTGGCTTAAGCTGGCGTGGCGTCAACCACCTCTCGGCCTGGCCCTGCAGAGCAGACAGGACCTCTGCCCCAGTGTGGCTTCTGTCCCCCAAACACACCAGCGCAAGCACGGCATGGCATCTTTTTGCCTGCGTACTTGCGTAGCCCCGTGAACGGCTACGGAGCACCGCTGGTTCATAGGACAAACCACAGGAAGAGGCCATGGAGGAAGAAGAAGAGGAGGGGGTGGAGGAGAGAGGTGTGTCACAACCAGTAGTAGCATTTTGGAGGCGTGGCGGTGGGACAACCTCCAACACTACTGCACCTTGTCCTGCATCCTTCCCAGCTGCCAAAAGAGTGACCCAATGGGCCGTGAAAGAAAGGTAACGTCCCTGTCCATGCCTGCTGGACCATGAGTCAGCGGTAATATGCACCTTACCGCTGACCGCCCTGTCCAGCGAGGCCAAGACATTGCCTTCCACATGCCGGTAGAGAGCCGGAATAGCCTTCCGTGAGAAAAAGTGGCGTTTGGGAACCTGCCACTGAGGAACCGCACATTGCACAAACTCACGGAAGGGGGCCGAGTCTACCAACTGAAAAGGCAGCAGTTGAAGCGCTAGCAATTTAGCCAAGCTAGCATTCAACCGCTGGGCATGTGGATGGCTGGGAGTGAACTTCTTTCGACGGTCCAGCAGCTGGGGCAGGGAAATTTGCCTGCTAGAATCGGACGTCGGTGTACTGCTAGCAGAGTGGCCGCAAGTACTTGGCTGTGACACACCTAATTCTACACCTTCATTCCTCTCAGTGCATGTTTCAGAGAGGACTGAAGTTATAGTGGGGTTGGAGATCCCAGCTGATGCGGTGCAAGGAGAGGTCCGCTTTGTTCTTTGGTGTGGGTCTTTGAGGTAGGCTTGCCAACGAGCTGCATGGCAGGTCAACATATGTCTGGTCAGGCATGTGGTACCCAAGCGGCTGATGTTTTGGCCACGCGATATACGCTTGAGACATATGTTGCAAACAGCAGCTGTGCGATCTGATGCACTAGCCTCAAAAAAGGCCCACACCAAGGAACTTTTTGAATGACGGGCAGAGGCAGCGCCCTGCACAGGCGGAGCTCTGCGGTGTGATTCCGTTGGTGTACTGCCCTTACGCTGGCCACCAAAGGGCATCCTGCCTCGTTGGAGATGTGCCTCCTCCTCATCCTCCTCCTCCTCCTCTCTCCTATTAGGCACCCATGTGGAGTCAGTGACCTCATCATCCCCTCCCTCCTCATCACTGGAGCCAATCTGGCAGTATGCTGCAGCTGCTGGAACATGACTGCCAGATTGGTGTCCTTCTTGAGCATCCCCTCTGTCTGCTCTCACCCTACTGCCTTCCTGTAGCTGGGTTTCATCATCAGACCCTTCGAAACGCTGGGCATCCTCCTGAAGCATGTACCCAACACTGTGCTCAAACAGTTCGGGGGACTCCTCAGGAGGAGGACATGGTGGGTCTAGGGAAGGAGTGACTGATGATGAGTCTGACATTGATACCAGGGAAGAGGACGCTTTGGCAGCTGCTTTGCCAGTACCCTGAGCCTGGGTGAGAGAGGATGAGGAGGAGGAGGAGGGCTTGGTCATCCACTCTACCAAGTCTTCGGCATGATGTGGCTCAACATGTCCAGCTGCCGAAAAGAAGGACAAGCGTGTCCCATGGCCATGTGCTGATGACAATGCACCGCGTCCACGACCAGCACTGTTGCCCCCAGACACAGAGCCTGCTTGCCCTCTTTTATTGCCTCCTGACTGTCTGCCTCTCCTTGTTTGCCTTCCAGACATTCTAATAGATGGCCTGCAGGGAGATGGGAAAAAAGCAATAAGGGCTACCTTCAGGTGTCCTTCTCTGTCCCTTTACTTAAGGATTTCTAAATATGGTTCAGGATGCTTGCTTTTGCACAGAATAGCACAACGACAATTTCCCTGACTGTCCAAAAAACAAGGATTTCAAAGATGGTTGATGAGGAATGCTTTAGCACACTATAGCACAAGGAGAATTCACTCACTGTCCTTCCCAGTCCCTAGAAACAAGGACTTGCACAGTGAAAGAAACTGACACTCTCCCTACCTACAGTTTTCTGTCCCTAGAAAAAATGTTTTTTTTAAGCACACTATAGCACAAGGAGAATTCACTCACTGTCCTTCCCAGTCCCTAGAAACAAGGACTTGCACAGTGAAAGAAACTGACACTCTCCCTACCTACAGTTTTCTGTCCCTAGAAAAAATGTTTTTTTTAAGCACACTATAGCACAAGGAGAATTCACTCACTGTCCTTCCCAGTCCCTAGAAACAAGGACTTGCACAGTGAAAGAAACTGACACTCTCCCTACCTACAGTTTTCTGTCCCTAGAAAAAATGTTTTTTTTAAGCACACTATAGCACAAGGAGAATTCACTCACTGTCCTTCCCAGTCCCTAGAAACAAGGGCTTGCACAGTGAAAGAAACTGACACTCTCCCTACCTACAGTTTTCTGTCCCTAGAAAAAATGTTTTTTTTAAGCACACTATAGCACAAGGAGAATTCACTCACTGTCCTTCCCAGTCCCTAGAAACAAGGACTTGCACAGTGAAAGAAACTGACACTCTCCCTACCTACAGTTTTCTGTCCCTAGAAAAAATGTTTTTTTTAAGCACACTATAGCACAAGGAGAATTCACTCACTGTCCTTCCCAGTCCCTAGAAACAAGGACTTGCACAGTGAAAGAAACTGACACTCTCGCTACCTACAGTTTTCTGTCCCTAGAAAAAATGTTTTTTTTAAGCACACTATAGCACAAGGAGAATTCACTCACTGTCCTTCCCAGTCCCTAGAAACAAGGACTTGCACAGTGAAAGAAACTGACACTCTCCCTACCTACAGTTTTCTGTCCCTAGAAAAAATGTTTTTTTAAGCACACTATAGCACAAGGAGAATTCACTCACTGTCCTTCCCAGTCCCTAGAAACAAGGACTTGCACAGTGAAAGAAACTGACACTCTCCCTACCTACAGTTTTCTGTCCCTAGAAAAAATGTTTTTTTTAAGCACACTATAGCACAAGCACAAAACACACTGACACTCTCCCTACCTATCCTTCTCTTTCCCTAAACTAAAGGAATCCAGGTTAAGCAAGAAAGAAATAAAAGTCACTGTCCCTGCCTATGCTGCTCTTTCCCTGCTCCGGAACACACTACACTAGGCCGCCGTGCTGGCGGCCTTTTATAGTGTGGGGCGTGTACTAAACACCCTCAGCAATAATTGGCCACAGGCATCCTGCCTGTGGCCAATCATTGCTCTCCTCGCTGCCGGCGCTGTGATTGGCCAAGCATGCGGGGTCACAGTGCATGCTTGGCCAATCACAGCGCCTGGATGACACTGCGATGGCGTAGTGCATTGTGGGCCGTTCGCGTCACTCGAATTTGGCGCGAACGGCCCAAATCGTTCGATCTTCGTCGAACGATCGAACAGCCGATGTTCGAGTCGAACGTATGTTCGACTCGAACACGAAGCTCATCCCTATCCTCCAGCCACTGTCCCTGCACCTCTGCCATTTTCTTCCATTTGCCCAATCCCAACCTTTTCATATATTCCCCCCGGTACTTGCAAACCTGCAGTGACTAAGCCCAAAAAGAAGCGGAAGTACTTTCCAACCCACACAATCTTACCGGTATCCCAACCTACTTCCACACCCACCAACCTGTTCCAGCCTGAGGTTCCCGTGCCAGCCTTCCAGCCTGAGGTTCCCGTGCCAGCCTTCCAGCCTGAGGTTCCCGTGCCAGCCTGCCAGCCTGAGGACCCTGTACCAGCCTGCCAGCCTGAAGACCCTGTGCCGCCAGCCTTCCAGCCTGAAGACCCTGTGCCGCCAGCCTTCCAGCCTGAAGACCCTGTGCCGCCAGCCTTCCAGCCTGAGGTTCCCGTGCCGCCAGCCTTCCAGCCTGAGGTTCCCGTGCCGCCAGCCTTCCAGCCTGAGGTTCCCGTGCCGCCAGCCTTCCAGCCTGAGGTTCCCGTGCCGCCAGCCTGAGGTTCCCGTGCCAGTTTGCCAGCCTGAGGTTCCCGTGCCAGTTTGCCAGCCTGAGGTTCCCATGCCAGTTTGCCAGCCTGAGGTTCCCGTGCCAGTTTGCCAGCCCGAGGTTTCTGTGCCAGTTTGCCAGCCCGAGGTTTCTGTGCCAGCCTTTCAGCCTGCAGTGCCAGAGCCAGCCTTTCAGCCTGCAGTGCCAGAGCCAGCCTTTCAGCCTGCAGTGCCAGGGCCAGCCTTTCAGCCTGCAGTGCCAGGGCCAGCCTTTCAGCCTGCAGTGCCAGGGCCAGCCTTTCAGCCTGCAGTTCCAGGGCCAGCCTTTCAGCCTGAGGTTCCTGTGCCAGCCAGCCAACTTGAAGTTCCTGTGCCAGCCTGCCAACTTGAAGTTCCTGTCTTCCGAACAGAAGTCCTGATGACGGTGTCCCAGTCGGAAGATCCGGTGTCCCAGTCAGAAGATTCGGTGCATGAGACCCCGCCTGAAGATCCGGTGCCCGTTTCCTGGCCTGAGGTTATGATGCCCGTTTCTCAGTCTGTGGAGCCTACTGCCCAGCCTGAGATGACCCCGTCTGCTGCCCAGCCTGAGATGACCCTGTCTGCTGCCCAGCCTGAGATGACCCCGTCTGCTGCCCAGCCTGAGATGACCCCGTCTGCTGCCCAGCCTGAGATGACCCCGTCTGCTGCCCAGCTTGAGATGACCCCGTCTGCTGCCCAGCCTGAGATGATCCCGCCTGCTGCCCAGCCTGAAATGACCACGCCTGCTGCCCAGCCTGAGATGACCCCGCCTGCTGCCCAGCCTGAGATGACCCCGCCTGCTGCCCAGCCTGAGATGACCCCGCCTGCTGCCCAGCCTGAGATGACCCCGCCTGCTGCCCAGCCTGAGATGATCCCGCCTGCTGCCCAGCCTGAGATGATCCCGCCTGCTGCCCAGCCTGAGATGATCCCGCCTGCTGCCCAGCCTGAGATGATCCCGCCTGCTGCCCAGCCTGAGATGATCCCGCCTGCTGCCCAGCCTGAGATGATCCCGCCTGCTGCCCAGCCTGAGATGATCCCGCCTGCTGCCCAGCCTGAGATGATCCCGCCTGCTGCCCAGCCTGAGATGATCCCGCCTGCTGCCCAGCCTGAGATGATCCCGTCTGCTGCCCAGCCTGAGATGATCCCGTCTGCTGCCCAGCCTGAGATGGTTCCGTCTGCTGCCCAGCCGGAGATGTTCCTGTCTGCTGCTCCGTTGCCCGCTGCCCAGTCTGATGTTCCAGAGCCTACTGTCTTGCTTGGTGTCCCTGTACCTGGTATCCAGCCTCACGATCCAGTTCCTGATGGTTCCATTCCTGATACTCTTCCTGGTGGTTCCTTTACCGCTGCCTAGCCTGATGACTCGGAGCCCGCTGTCCAGCCTGAGGATATGGTCCCTGCTAAGACCTGTTCCTGATGCCCAGCTGGCCGCTGACGTCTTCCTGATGGATGCCCTTTTTTCCACTATTTTAATCCTGATGGTCACCCAGCCTGAATGTAATGCCCCTGCGTGGTCTGCCTCCGATGGGTTCTTGCCCGTTGCCCTGCTAATTTTTACTTCTAAATCTAAACTTCCTGACCCTGGTGGTGGGATGCGCGCCCTATTTTCAGACTCTAGTGGCACGTCCCCCAGTGAACTAAAGGACTCTGGCCTAGGAAGTGCGAAGAAGTCCGCAGACATAGTATGGAGACTTTTTTGGGTGTTTCCGCATCCACTCGGACTGTCCAACCAAGGGCTGAATGGAGTGTCCGGAGGCCACTCCTTAAGGGGGGGAACTGTCAGGAATGGTGTCATTACTGGGCTCACCTGCTGGTGGCACTGTGGCATTCGGCAGCAGTGGGTGTAGTTCTGGTGACCACCAGCGGGTGTCTCCTCACCAAGACTTTCCACCAGCCATCAAGCACACCTGATCTGGGTCTGCTGGACTATATAAACCCGCCCTTAACAAAGCTCAGTGCTCCAGAATTCCTTCTGTAAGCCTGGTCCCTGCCTGAACCTGATCCGTTACCTGGTCCTGAACCTGATCCTGATCTGTTCCCTGCCTTGTCCTGGACTCTGATCCTTGTACCCTGTCCCCTGAGACCTGTCCCCTGATACCAGCTTCCCCTTGCTGACTGCTCCCAGTACCTGGCCCTCTGCTCCCCTTGTCTCTCATCCCCTGCCTTGTTCATGTATGTGTGTTCTCTTTTGTACATATTAGTTAGCTAGTTAGATTAGGTTGTTTTTGGGGTTTGTTGTGTTCCTTTGTATTCGTTTCTTGCTTATGGTTTGCTGTGGTTTTGTTTACACGTGTGTCTTTATCTTTAATAAATATATATATTTTTCACTTACTCTGTTCCCGATTCCTTAATGTGCAGCCCAATGATCTGACCACCTGTATTGGATGTCTGTGTATAGCATCCTCGTGACAGCGTCACCCTGAGGGTGATAAGGGGTAGTGCAGGTTTTCTTGATACCCAAAGAGTCCAACAGTTTCTTGATCAATCGACTCTCAAAGTCTCTCCCTTGGTCAGAGTGCAAGCGCTGTGGCAGTCCATAATGCACAAAGTATTTCTCTACGAGGATTTTAGCTACAGTGGATGCTTTCTGGTCTTTGGCTGGAAACGCCTGGGCATAACGGGTGAAATGGTCGGTTATCACCAGAACATTTCCTTGTCCGCTTAAGTCAGGTTCGAGACAGAGAAAGTCAATGCACACCAAGTCCAAGGGTCCTTGACTCTGCAGATGGCCCATTGGGGCAGCTTGACGTGGCAATGTCTTCCTCTGGATACAGCGTGCGCAAGAGTGGCAGTACTCCTCCACTTCAGCCCGCATACAAGGCCAATAGAACCTATCCCTTACAAGTTGGAATGTTCGTTCGGCCCCCAAGTGGCCATGATTATCATGTAAGGCAGCCAGAACAGTTCTTCTGTATTTCCCTGGCAGAAACAGCTGCCACTTCTCCTCTAGGTCATCAGAGGGGCCCCTTCGGTAGACCACCCCTTGATGCACCTGCAACTTGTCCCATTCTTTGTGGACCAACCGGGCCACCTTTGAGGGGTCCTTCAGAAGTCTGCCTGAATCCTAGTCTTCCAATGTCTCCAGTGCTAATCTTCCCCAAGGATCTTCCAACTGGTCTTTCCTTAGGTCCTTTTTGGACAATTTGGGAAGGTCATCCTCTCCAACCTGGGTCACATTGCAGTAACACTTAGGCACCCCCACCGCAGAAACACAGATCTCTTCAGCCCTTGACCCACCACTAGCTTGAAGCTGTACTCCTTGACACAAAGCCCGTACCTCTGGAAGGTAGCAGGGGCTCCTGACAGGCCTTGGGGCATCCTATTAAATTCATAGAATCCCACTGGGGTGATGAAGGCCGTCTTCTCCTTTTCTTCAGGGTGCATTGGGATCTGATAATACCCACTCTTTAGGTCCATGACACTGAACCAATTGGCCCCAGACAGACTCTGCAAAGCATCTTCTATCCTGGGGGTAGTGTACTGGTCGGGTATGGTCCTCCTGTTGAGAGTCCTGTAGTCTATGCAGAGTCTCAGCGACCCGTTCTTCTTCCTTACCACCACGATGGGGGAAGCATATGGACTTCTGGACTCTCGGGTGACCCTTGTCCTCTTTAGCTCTGCCAACTGCTCACGCAAGTCTTCCAGGTCGGCCAGTGGAACTCTTCAGACCCTCTCCCGAAAGGGTTTGTCTTCTTGAAGGCGAATTTTATGGGTGGCACTTCTCGCACACCCCACATCAAACTCATCTTCTGAGAATATTCTTCTCCACCGAGTCAGCTGAGCCTTGGCTCTCTCCTTCCATTTCAGAGGCAAGGCGGTATCTTCAAGGCAGAGCTCCTCCAGGGTGGCTTCTCCTCCCTTGGACCCTAATTCAGACAAGGCCACTGGGGTAGCAGGATTCACCTTGCCCAGTAGCACCCGGGCTGGGATCTTCACAGGAGAATTTGTAACATTTCTGACACTCACTGGAATCTGTCCCTTGGCTTTCTTCAGTGCCCTCAATGGGACCACTTCAGGGAGTACTTCCAATCCTTGGTGAGTATTGAAGGGGTCTGGTTCCACCACTACAAAGGGACCCAGCTGCTCCCAGGAGAGTTGTACTGTAGCCTGGAGACAGGTCACCTCACCAGGCTGCAGTATCTTCTCTCTTCTAGACAGTCTCCAGACTCTTCCCACCCCCTCTTCCGGGGCCTTTTGCTCCAGGATCATCTTCTGGTAGACCTGTTGCAGCATGGGGTGAATCTTCTGTCTGGGAGAACTCCGTTCTTGCACTAACGGAGTCAACAGTCTCCGGACCAAGTCAGTGTTGGTTCCTATCAACATGGACATCGTGTTGGCTCCTCGTGGACGAGGGCAAACCACCGCCAGGGTGTCAAATACTTTGGCCTTTCCGGTCACAGAGGGGTCAAAGGCCAGCCTGATTGAAACATAACCATCGTAGGGGAAGCTGCGAGTGCCAATTCCCCCTAGCTTCAGGTCCTCCAGCTTCTGCAAAGGCACATGACTCAAATGCTTCTGATAAAAGTCTCTGTGTAATAGTCACTTGGGCTCCTGTGTCTAAGAGTGCCTTTGTGTAGACTCCCTCCACTTGAACGGAGACTAAAGGGGAGGGTCCAACTAAT
Organism: Rana muscosa; assembly: GCA_029206835.1. NCBI lineage: Eukaryota > Metazoa > Chordata > Amphibia > Anura > Ranidae > Rana > Rana muscosa. The sequence goes on from CM055116.1 coordinate 573,846,817, forward strand.
TTGTCCGGGAACTTCTTAGGAGGTATTTTCTCCTTTGGACTCTGTGATTTTTCCAGTGTTTTTTTTTTCTTTTTCCATTTCACTCTGGACCTCAACCCCTTTTGAACCTGGAATGCATTGATCTTTTTCTGGTTGTCAAATTGCAACTCCCGACAGACAGTATGGGTGCTTTTAGGAGGGGCATTGTTGCCCTTCTCTTTTTGCTCTGCTTGTCTTTGGATCTTCTTGGAGCTTTCTGTAGGTAGCGGGCGCCCGGCTGACTCCTTCACCGGGGGCCCTCTGAAGTTTTTCCGCCGGCTGGTATTGAGTGCCTCGGTTCTTCCTTGGGCTGGTACACACTCTTTCTGGGTGACCAATTCCTCCACAATTGAAGCAGATAATCTCCCTCCTTATTTTTGGGGATGTTGAGATAGGGACATTCCGGTCCGGTTCCTTCCGGATCTCTTCCTTTTCCTTGTTTCCCGAGTTTTTGGCCAATAAAGAGGTCAGTAAGTCTAGTACTTGGGCCATTTGAGACTTCAAGGTTTCTACTTCTGGGTCACGTTCTGTAACTACTGTCGTTCTGACTCCTACCGGAACAGGTGGGGTGGTTTTCTCAACCCCCTCTTGATCCTTCATCAAGGCCTCTTCGTCCCTTATGATCCGCACAAGGTCTGTTTAATTCAGAGCCATGACTCCGTCAGAGGTCTTCAGGTGAAGCCAAACTGGATCCGACCGTAAGGCTCCCCTTAGGATCTGCTTCATCCTGGTAGCATCTATAACCTGTGGCTGCATTCCTTTTCTCAGTACAATCTGGCACAGCATTCTATTCAGTCTCCGGACATACTCGGACAACTTCTCCCTCGGCTGTTGGAAGGTATGTTCAAACTGATATACCAGCTCCGACACCTTCTCCAGCTGGCCAAATTGCTCCTGCAACTTGGACAAATAATCCATTGCTGTACACATAGTATTGCTGCACCTAAGATTTTTCACAGCCTCAGCAGCAGGACCCTTCAAGCTCTCACTGATGCGCTGCTTCTTCTGCGCTTCTGGGACTTCCCAACCTTCTACTGCCTGCATTGCCTGCTCAATCCAAGTATCTAAATCTTCCTCCCCGGGAGGCACAGGTTGTGTTCCTGAAAACACCCGGAGTTTCCGGTACCCAGCTTCCACATGCAACGTGTTGTTTTTTGGGCACTTGACAACAAAGTCTCCCAACGCAGTTAGCAGTTCCGTCCCTATGGCAGTCAGGGGTGACTTTGGGGCTTTCGATTCACTACTGCCTCCCATTTTGGAGAAGAGTGATGGAGATAACTGCGGGGAGGTCCGTGGAGACTCTTTCTTCACAGCCCCAGTATGCACTAAGCGATACGTTCTGTCATCATGTCTTTTACACTCTGCCCTTTGAAATCTTCTGGGATTCCTCTTGTCCATTCTATTAATGCATATGCCCCCGAGGTATTTGTCCTTACATCCACCGCCCATGCCTTCCAGTTTGGGGATATTGACATTATTGGCTGCTTTACCTCTTCTTTTTCCTGGACCCCTCCCGGGAGTTCAATAGCTACCGCCCGGAGTGGATCCACAGTCTCCTCTGCGCACCATTGTGTCACTGTCTGCGAGTCCATGCTGGTATCTCAGACCGCCTTGATCGCAGCGTGCAATATACAAGGATCCCGGACGAGCCCCCATGTGTAGCGGTACCCTCAGTTTAAGAGGGCTGCTCCGCTATCAACCCCTGGCAATCGGCTCTAACCTCTCGTGACACAGTTAAGAAAGGGGAAAGTGGTATAACTGTATTACCTCTATACTATTATACGGTACAACCCCCTTTGTATACCAGCACAGTAATTGGACACTCACAACCAAATTACTTAACTATAACTTTTTACTGTAGGTAAAAATATAAAAGGTAATTTGTATACAATATCTTATGCAGATCCCTGCAGTATAGGTGTACACATTAAAAGGGTATGACATTCAATAATGCAATGACCATGCATTAACCCCGCTGCAGCTATCCTCCCTCGTGAGCATAAAAATGGCGCCCAGCAATGTCCTATACTACCCAGTCAGGCCTGACTATAACTTGGGGTATAGTTTGTTGAAGAATCTTCGCTAGCAACTGTCGGTGGTGCACATAAAGAAACAAACTGTAATCCAATGGGGGTAGCAGATAATCGCTAACTTGGCAAAGCTGGAGAGACTGAACAAACTCAGTTCAGCAAAACAGTCTCTCCAAAGTATAACTGTGGTCAATGATGGGCCTAGGCAAAGTTAATAGTCAACAAAGTTACTTAGATGTGGTTCTGAGCTGGCGCTCTCTCACCCAGATCAGACCGACTCCTGTCCGGTTCCTTCGCTACTGTGAGTGGCTTCACAGTGTCCACGATGCGCCGTGTCTTCGGTCCTCCAGAAGATGGTGGCACCTCAGGTGGATCGGATGCTTCGCAGGCTCCTCAGCGGAACGGAAGGCTCTCTGGAACAAAGTGCGAAGCCCAGGCTTCAGGCCTAGCACGCGCGGCAGGTGAGTGCAGGGATCCTCTTGCAAGGAGGGCGGCGTTCCAAGAGAAAAAAACAGGCCCCTCCTCTCCCTTTTAAAGTCCACCCCAGCAGTCCTCGCGTGGGAAAATGCACCCTGGGTGCCTCAAAGCTTGCTGGGAACTGTAGTCTTGCGGGTGAAAACGATACCCTGCTACACACTCCCCCCACTTGAAATCTTTGGTCCCCAAAGACATTATTAACAGTAGAAAAATACAAACTCATTAAGGGCAGCTAGAGAAGTTGGCAGAGGAAACTCCCACCAGAACGGGGAAGGGAGTTTGTCCTGCCCACTGGTTACATCAATTGGGTTGACCTGCCTAACTGTGCCAGAGAGTGAGCTGGGGTTGCCTTCCACCAAATGCACAGCAGAAGGATCAGGTGTTGGTAATGTCCTTCGAGCAGTGGTCACTGTATCCTCAGAACTTTCCCCCATGTGGGTATAGGTTAACTTCCTAGGAGGACGAATGGTTCTCTTAGCCCTTTGTTCTCTTGGGGTGGCTGTTTCTTCCCTCACTTTATCTTCTTCTAAAGTGGGTACACTGGGCTCCAATAATTCTGGTACATCCAGTTCAGGTGCAGGAAGATGTTTGGAGTAATCTTGATGATCAGCAGAAGGTGACCATGTGGCATCTTCCCACTCTTCAGCCAGAGGACTAGACGGAACAAACTCAGTGGCTTCCACATTCAATGTACTATCCACAGTACCTTCCGATGGTGGAAGATCTATAGACATGGGTTCTGGGGTCTGAGAAGGCCACAACCATCCAAGCTCTTCTTCCTCTCTCTGATCAGAGACATCCATTTCTCCAGACTGAGATACCTGAGACCGAGTGTTTGGCCTAGGTGTCTCCAAGCTTGAGGATGGTCTAGGGGAATCTTCTACAGGAGGTATCCGAACCGCTTCCGAAAGTGGGAGCAAATGGTTTCTGTGCCATGTCTTCAGCGGCCCTATCTTCCCCTTCTGGTTTTATCTGATACACCGGCAGGTCTGGTAACTTCTTACAGATCACATATGGTTCAGGTCTCCATCTGTCTTCCAATTTATGCTTCCCTGGAACTCCTAGGTTTCGCAACAGCACTCTGTCTCCTGGCTGGAGGTCCTGGATTCGAACCTTGAGGTCAAAGTTCCTCTTGTTCCAGGCTCCTCTTTGCTCTGAGGCCACTTGGGCCTGTTCAAAAGCTAGCTTCAAATTCTTCCTCAGTCTGTCTACATAGCCCTTATGTGAGGTGGCTGAAGTACGATCCGTGGATATGCCGAATGCCAGATCCACAGGCAGTCTTGCTTCCCTGCCAAACATAAGGCAATATGGAGAGTACCCTGTGGCATCGCTAGTGGTACTGTTGTAAGCGTGCACGATGGCCGCTATGTGCTTGCTCCAGTGCTGCTTCTGCTCACTACTCAGAGTCCCCAACATATTTAACAGAGTCCTGTTGAACCTCTCCGGCTGAGCGTCTGTCAGGAATGGTGTCATTACTGGGCTTACCTGCTGGTGGCACTGTGGCATTCGGCAGCAGTGGGTGTAGTTCTGGTGACCACCAGCGGGTGTCTCCTCACCAAAACTTTCCACCAGCCATCAAGCACACCTGATCTGGGTCTGCTGGACTATATAAACCCGCCCTTAACAAAGCTCAGTCCTCCAGAATTCCTTCTGTAAGCCTGGTCCCTGCCTGAACCTGATCCGTTACCTGGTCCTGAACCTGATCCTGATCTGTTCCCTGCCTTGTCCTGGACTCTGATCCTTGTACCCTGTCCCCTGAGACCTGTCCCCTGATACCTGTCCCCTGATACCAGCTTCCCCTTGCTGACTGCTCCCAGTACCTGGCCTTCTGCTCCCCTTGTCTCTCATCCCCTGCCTTGTTCATGTATGTGTGTTCTCTTTTGTACATATTAGTTAGCTAGTTAGATTAGGTTGTTTTTGGGGTTTGTTGTGTTCCTTTGTATTCGTTTCTTGCTTATGGTTTGCTGTGGTTTTGTTTACACGTGTGTCTTTATCTTTAATAAATATATATATTTTTCACTTACTCTGTTCCCGATTCCTTAATGTGCAGCCCAATGATCTGACCACCTGTATTGGATGTCTGTGTATAGCATCCTCGTGACAGCGTCACCCTGAGGGTGATAAGGGGTAGTGCAGGTTTTCTTGATACCCAAAGAGTCCAACAGTTTCTTGATCAATCGACTCTCAAAGTCTCTCCCTTGGTCAGAGTGCAAGCGCTGTGGCAGTCCATAATGCACAAAGTATTTCTCTACGAGGATTTTAGCTACAGTGGATGCTTTCTGGTCTTTGGCTGGAAACGCCTGGGCATAATGGGTGAAATGGTCGGTTATCACCAGAACATTTCCTTGTCCGCTTAAGTCAGGTTCGAGACAGAGAAAGTCAATGCACACCAAGTCCAAGGGTCCTTGACTCTGCAGATGGCCCATTGGGGCAGCTTGACGTGGCAATGTCTTCCTCTGGATACAGTGTGCGCAAGAGTGGCAGTACTCCTCCACTTCAGCCCGCATACAAGGCCAATAGAACCTATCCCTTACAAGTTGGAATGTTCGTTCGGCCCCCAAGTGGCCATGATTATCATGTAAGGCAGCCAGAACAGTTCTTCTGTATTTCCTTGGCAGAAACAGCTGCCACTTCTCCTCTAGGTCATCAGAGGGGCCCCTTCGGTAGACCACCCCTTGATGCACCTGCAACTTGTCCCATTCTTTGTGGACCAACCGGGCCACCTTTTGAGGGGTCCTTCAGAAGTCTGCCTGAATCCTAGTCTTCCAATGTCTCCAGTGCTAATCTTCACCAAGGATCTTCCAACTGGTCTTTCCTTAAGTCCTTTTTGGACAATTTGGGAAGGTCATCCTCTCCAACCTGGGTCACATTGCAGTAACACTTAGGCACCCCCACCGCAGAAACACAGATCTCTTCAGCCCTTGACCCACCACTAGCTTGAAGCTGTACTCCTTGACACAAAGCCCGTACCCCATCTGGGGTTACCTGGGTCCAATCTTCTGGATGGTGGGTGGGTGCATGGCCTCTTCTGGACAATGCGTCTGCATCACGGTTTCCGCCTATACTTCAGGCTGAAGTTGAATCCGGCTAGGGCTGCTAACCAACGGTGTCAAGTGGCATCCAGCTTGGCTGTGGTGAAAAAGATAGGTGAGTGGATTATTGTCAGTCTTTACTGTGAAGTCAGCTTCATACAGGTAATCTCTGAGTTTATCCACGACTGCCCACTTTAGGGCCAGGAACTCCAACTTGTGCGTGGGGTAGTTCTTCTCTGCGGGTGCCAGACTTCTACTAATGTAGGCAACTGGGCGCAACTGCCCTTCATATTCTTGGTATAGCACCCCTCCTAGACCATCATGGCTGGCATCTACATGCAGTTCATATGGCTTTTTGGGATCAGCATAGGCCAGGACTGGTGCAGTGGTAAGACTCTTCTTTAACATCTGGAAGGCTTCTTCGCACTCCCCTGTCCACTGGTCTTCCACGGACTCTCCAGGCTTCCTGGGGCCAGTATAATCCTCCTCTCCTTCCGTCTTCAGTAGCTCATTTAGGGGTTTGGCAATTTTTGCAAATCCTTCCACAAATCTGCGGTAATAGGAACAGAAGCCTAGGAAGGATCTGAGCTCAGTCACTGTAGTTGGTCTGGGCCAGGAGGTGACTGCCTCCAGTTTATCAGGGTCTGTAGACACTCCTTCAGCAGATACTATGTGCCCCAGATAGTGGACCGAGGACTGGTAGAACTGGCATTTTTCTCTGGAGAGTTTTAGTCCTTCCTCACTAAGTCTCTTCAGGACCTTCTCCAATCTCTCTTCATGCTCTTCCAGAGTCTTCCCAAAGACAATGATGTCGTCTAGGTACACCAGGACTTCGATCAGATTCATGTCCCCAACGGTCTTCTCCATCAACCTCTGGAAGGTAGCAGGGGCTCCTGACAGGCCTTGGGGCATCCTATTAAATTCATAGAATCCCACTGGGGTGATGAAGGCCGTCTTCTCCTTATCTTCAGGGTGCATTGGGATCTGATAATACCCACTCTTTAGGTCCATGACACTGAACCAATTGGCCCCAGACAGACTCTGCAAAGCATCTTCTATCTTGGGGGTATTGTACTGGTCGGGTATGGCCCTCCTGTTGAGAGTCCTGTAGTCTATGCAGAGTCTCAGCGACCCGTTCTTCTTCCTTACCACCACGATGGGGGAAGCATATGGACTTCTGGACTCTCGGGTGACCCCTGTCCTCTTTAGCTCTGCCAACTGCTCACGCAAGTCTTCCAGGTCAGCCAGTGGAACTCTTCAGACCCTCTCCCGGAAGGGTTTGTCTTCTTGAAGGCGAATTTTATGGGTGGCACTTCTCGCACACCCCACATCAAACTCATCTTCTGAGAATATTCTTCTCCACCGAGTCAGCTGAGCCTTGGCTGTCTCCTTCCATTTCAGAGGCAAGGCGGTATCTTCAAGGCAGAGCTCCTCCAGGGTGGCTTCTCCTCCCTTGGACCCTAATTCAGACAAGGCCACTGGGGTAGCAGGATTCACCTTGCCCAGTAGCACCCGGGCTGGGATCTTCACAGGAGAATTTGTAACATTTCTGACACTCACTGGAATCTGTCCCTTGGCTTTCTTCAGTGCCCTCAATGGGACCACTTCAGGGAGTACTTCCAATCCTTGGTGGGTATTGAAGGGGTCTGGTTCCACCACTACAAAGGGACCCAGCTGCTCCCAGGAGAGTTTTACTGTAGCGCCTGGAGACAGGTCACCTCACCAGGCTGCAGTATCTTCTCTCTTCTAGATAGTCTCCAGACTCTTCCCACCCCCTCTTCCGGGGCCTTTTGCTCCAGGATCATCTTCTGGTAGACCTGTTGCAGCATGGGGTAAATCTTCTGTCTGGGAGAACTCCATTCTTGCACTAACGGAGTCAACAGTCTCCGGACCAAGTCAGTGTTGGTTCCTATCAACATGGACATCGTGTTGGCTCCTTGTGGACGAGGGCAAACCACCGCCAGGGTGTCAAATACTTTGGCCTTTCCGGTCACAGAGGGGTCAAAGGCCAGCCTGATTGAAACATAACCATCGTAGGGGAAGCTGCGAGTGCCAATTCCCCCTATCTTCAGGTCCTCCAGCTTCTGCAAAGGCACATGACTCAAATGCTTCTGATAAAAGTCTCTGTGTAATAGAGTCACTTGGGCTCCTGTGTCTAAGAGTGCCTTTGTGTAGACTCCCTCCACTTGAACGGAGACTAAAGGGGAGGGTCCAACTAATTTGTCCGGGAACTTCTTAGGAGGTATTTTCTCCTTTTGGACTGTGATTTTTCCAGTGTTTTTTTTTTCTTTTTCCATTTCACTCTGGACCTCAACCCTTTTTGAACCTGGAATGCATTGATCTTTTTCTGGTTGTCAAATTGCAACTCCCGACAGACAGTATGGGAGCTTTTAGGAGGGGCATTGTTGCCCTTCTCTTTTTGCTCTGCTTGTCTTTGGATCTTCTTGGAGCTTTCTGTAGGTAGCGGGCGCCCGGCTGACTCCTTCACCGGGGGCCCTCTGAAGTTTTTCCGCCGGCTGGTATTGAGTGCCTCAGTTCTTCCTTGGGCTGGTACACACTCTTTCTGGGTGACCAATTCCTCCACAATTGAAGCAGATAATCTCCCTCCTTATTTTTGGGGATGTTGAGATAGGGACATTCCGGTCCGGTTCCTTCCGGATCTCTTCCTTTTCCTTGTTTCCCAAGTTTTTAGCCAATAAAGAGGTCAGTAAGTCTAGTACTTGGGCCATTTGAGACTTCAAGGTTTCTACTTCTGAGTCAAGTTCTGTAACTACTATATTTCTGACTCCTACCGAAACAGGTGGGGTGGTTTTCTCAACCCCCTCTTGATCCTTCATCAAGGCCTCTTCGTCCCTTATGATCCGCACAAGGCCTGTGTAATTCAGAGCCATGACTCTGTCAGAGGTCTTCAGGTGAAGCCAAACTGGATCCGACCGTAAGGCTCCCCTTAGGATCTGCTTCATCCTGGTAGCATCTATAACCTGTGGCTGCATTCCTTTTCTCAGTACAATCTGGCACAGCATTCTATTCAGTCTCCGGACATACTCGGACAACTTCTCCCTTGGCTGTTGGAAGGTATGTTCAAACTGATACACCAAATTCCTCCTGTAACATAGACAAATAATCCATTGCTGTACACACAGTATTGCTGCACCTAAGATTTTTCACAGCCTCAGCAGCAGGACCCTTCAAGCTCTCACTGATGCGCTGCTTCTTCTGCACTTCTGGGACTTCCCAACCTTCTACTGCCTGCATTGCCTGCTCAATCCAAGTATCGAAATCTTCCTCCCCGGGAGGCACAGGTTGTGTTCCTGAAAACACCCAGAGTTTCCGGTACCCAGCTTCCACATGCAACGTGTTGTTTTTTTGGCACTTGACAACAAAGTCTCCCAACGCAGTTAGCAGTTCCGTCCCTATGGCGGTCAGGGGTGACTTTTGGGCTTTCGTTTCACTACTGCCTCCCATTTTGGAGAAGAGTGATGGAGATAACTGCGGGGAGGTCCGTGGAGACTCTTTCTTCACAGCCCCAGTATGCACTAAGCGATACATTCTGTCATCTATGTCTTTTACACTCTGCCCTTTGAAATCTTCTGGGATTCCTCTTGTCCATTCTATTAATGCATATGCCCCCGAGGTATTTGTCCTTACATCCACCGCCCATGCCTTCCAGTTTGGGGATATTGACATTATTAGCTGCTTTACCTCTTCTTTTTCCTGGATCCCTCCCGGGAGTTCAATAGCTACCGCCCGGAGTGGATCCACAGTCTCCTCTGTGCACCATTGTGTCACTGTCTGCGAGTATATGCTGGTATCTCAGACCGCCTTGATCGCAGCGTGCAATATACAAGGATCCCGGACGAGCCCCCACGTGTAGCGGTACCCTCAGTTTAAGAGGGCTGCTTGTTTGCTTTGGGCCCTGTAATGCACCGCTATCAACCCCTGGCAATCGGCTCTAACCTCTCGTGACACAGTTAGGAAAGGGGAAAGTGGTATAACTGTATTACCTCTATACTATTATACGGTACAACCCCTTTGTATACCAGCACAGTAATTGGACACTCACAACCAAATTACTTAACTATAACTTTTTACTGTAGGTAAAAATATAAAAGGAAATTTACATAAAATATCTTATGCAGATCCCTGCAGTATAGGTGTACACATTAAAGGGGTATGACATTCAATAATGCAATGAACATGCATTAACCCCGCTGCAGCTATCCTCCCTCGTGAGCATAAAAATGGCGCCCAGCAATGTCCTATACTACCCAGTCAGGCCTGACTATAACTTGGGGTATAGTTTGTTGAAGAATCTTTGCTAGCAACTGTTGGTGGTGCACATAAAGAAACAAACTGTAATCCAATGGGGGTAGCAGATAATCGCTAACTTGGCAAAGCTGGAGAGACTGAACAAACTCAGTTCAGCAAAACTGTGGTCAATGATGGGCCTAGGCAAAGTTAATAGGCAACAAAGTTACTTAGATGTGGTTCTGAGCTGGCGCTCTCTCACCCAGACCGAACTGACTCCTGTCCGGTTCCTCCGCTACTGTGAGTGGCTTCACAGTGCCCACGATGCGCCGTGTCTTCGGTCCTCCAGAAGATGGTGGCACCTCAGGTGGATCGGATGCTTCGCAGGCTCCTCAGCGGAATGGAAGGCTCTCTGGAACAAAGTGCGAGGCCCAGGCTTCAGGCCTAGCACGCGCAGCAGGTGAGTGCAGGGATCATCTTGCAAGGAGGGCGGCGTTCCAAGAGAAAGAGCCAGGCCCCTCCTCTCCCTTTTAAAGTCCACCCCAGCAGTCCTTGCGCAGGGAAATGCACCCTGGGTGCCTCAAAGCTTGCTGGGAACTGTAGTCTTGCGGGTGAAAACGATACCCTGCTACATATCATTTAGTGACAACTTTGTGCAAAAAAATAAATAAAAGCTTATGTCACACATCATCCACTCTTCTAACCACTTGAAGACAAAGCCCTTTCTGACACTTTGTTTACATGAAAATATATATATATTTTTTTGCAAGAAAATTACGTTGAACCCCCAAACGTTATATATATTTTTTAAAGCAAAGGCCCTACAGATTAAAATGGTGGGTGTTGAATATTTTTTTCCACACAGTATTTGCGCAGCAATTTTTCAAACAAATTTTTTGGGAAAAAAATACACTTTTTTTTCATTTTAATGCACTAAAACACACTGGGGCTGATTTACTAATAACAGTGCGCTGCGCTGGTTCTAACCTTAATTTCTGCGCCGGATAACTCCTTCACTGGGCGCAGGAAGCAGCGGCGCACTGTTATAGTAAATAGAAATGTCAGCGGCGCTCTATTGAAAATGAATGGTTCCCTATGGGAGCCCATTGATTTGAATAGAGGTCGCCCGGGAAGTCGGATCCGACTTGCGGGCGACTCGTGTGCCGGCTGACACAGGGACAGCGCGACTTTGCGAGGTGATCTGGACACGACCTGAGCGTGCAGCAGCCGCTCAAGTCGTGTCCTAGAGGCGACTAGCTGGCCGAGAATGTGTCCAGCGCGATATCATCGCGCTGGTCCTCGGCAGCCTCGCTGTCCCATGTTTTGGTATGAATCATGAAGGGGAACTCCAGGCCAAATTTTAATGAAAAAACCGGCATGGGTTCCCCTTCAGGAGCATACCAGGCCCTTAGGTCTGGTCTGGATTCTAAGGTTAACCCCCTAAGCCAAAAAACGGCGTGGGGGTCCCCCCAAAATCCAAACCAGACCCTTAGGTCTGGTCTGGATTTTAAGGTGAACCCCTCAAGCCGAAAAATGGCGTGGGGGTCCCCCCAAAATCCAAACCAGACCCTTATCCGAGCACGCAACCTGGCAGGCCGCAGGGGAAAAGGGGGGGATGAGAGCGGCCCCCCTCCCTCCTGAACCGTACCAGGCCGCATGCCCTCAACATGGGGGGTTTGGTGCTTCTGGGCAAGGGGGCGACCTGCGGCCCCCCCACCCCAAAGCACCCTGCCCCCATGTTGATGGGGACAAGGGCCTCTTCCCGACAACCCTGGCCGTTGGTTGTCAGGGTATGCGGGCGGGGGGCTTTTCGGAATCAGGGTGCCCCCTTTAAAAAGGGGGCCCCCAGATGCCGGCCCCCCACCCTATGTGAATGAGTATGGGGTACATCGTACCCCTACCCATTCACCTGGTGGAAAAAAATTGCAATAAAAAAACCACACAGCTTTTTAAAGTATTTTATTGCACAGCTCCGGGGGTCTTCTTCCGACTTCGAGGGTCTCCGGTGTCGTCGCCGCGCTCTCCGGTTTTCTTCTGCCGGCCACCGCTAACTTCTTTAGCTCTTTTGCTAGCGGAGGCCCAGTCTTCTCCGTCGCCTTCTCCCCTCTTCTCCTCTCCGGTTCTTCCTTTCTTCTGCCGGGCCTCCGCTAACTTCTTTTAGCTCTTTTGCTAGCGGAGGCCCGGTCTTCTCCGTCGCCTTCTTCTTCTCCCGCTATCCGGTTCTTCTCCCGGTTCTTCTCCCGCTTCTTTCTTCTGCCGGCCCCTCCACTAACTTCTTTAGCTCTTTTGCTAGTGGAGGGGCCGGTCTTCTCCGTCGGCGTCTTCTTCTCTCTTCTCCTCCTCGATGTTGACTCGTCGCTTCCTCTCGCAGTAATGCTAAATCTTCGGTCCGCAGAGATTAATATAGGCTTCTCATGACGTCACAGTCACACGTTCCCATGACGTCACAGTCACATGCTCCGGGGCCATGTGCCCCGGAACATGTGACTGTGACGTCATGAGAAGCCTATATTAATCTCTGCAGACCGAAGATTTAGCATTACTGCGAGAGGAAGCGACGAGTCAACATCGAGGAGGAGAAGAGAGAAGAAGACGCCGACGGCGACGACGGAGAAGACCGGCCCCTCCACTAGCAAAAGAGCTAAAGAAGTTAGTGGAGGGGCCGGCAGAAGAAAGAAGCGGGAGAAGAACCGGGAGAAGAACCGGATAGCGGGAGAAGAAGAAGGCGACGGAGAAGACCGGGCCTCCGCTAGCAAAAGAGCTAAAAGAAGTTAGCGGAGGCCCGGCAGAAGAAAGGAAGAACCGGAGAGGAGAAGAGGGGAGAAGGCGACGGAGAAGACCGGGCCTCCGCTAGCAAAAGAGCTAAAGAAGTTAGCGGTGGCCTGGCAGAAGAAAACCGGAGATCGCGGCGACGACACCGGAGACCCCCGAAGTCGGAAGAATATATCGATTAGGGGGAGATGAAGCCATTAGCCAGCAGATACAGGGCAAGTTACCATTTTTACCAATCACATCCCGGTAATTTTGAAAAAATTGGAAAAGGGGTGCCCCTGGGATTGTGTGGATTGGAGTAAATTATGGATTGCCACCAAGTATATATAGAAAAATATAAAGAATTTTATTTATACATAATACACTTATATATCAAAAATGGTTTAAAATCAAAGAGAGGAACAGACATATACAGTCATTGAGAAACAATTGCATGAGGACACCTTACTACTTGAGACATATAAGTCATATAGCTAGTGGTGACACAACCGACATGTTTCGGATACTCGAGCTATATCTGTGATAGCCTCCATTATTTCCTTCTTCAAGGTTCATGCAATAGTTTGAAGACAATTTAGTCTCTATATAAGAGAAAAAAACAACATAGTATGTGATAGCTATATAATACACAACAGTGTATTGGCATGATTACATTATTTTGAATTTCTCCCATATGTGGGCAGCTAGAAGATAGACATTGTTGCAGAGAGAAAATAAAATAAACTAAAATAAACAGTAAGAAAAGAGAAGAAGAAAAGGGGGGGGGGGGGAGAAACAAAGGAAGAGAAAAAGAAAAAGAAAAATAAATATACATGAAAGTTCATTTAAGAATACATGAATGCATATATACATTGTATAATTGTATGTCTATAAGATACAGTACATCTATATCAAATAGTGTTGCATACATACATTTCCAATGGTAATATAAACATCAGCCGTTTGGAGGAATTATCCCGGTGATGTAAAGCCCAAACGGATATGGTGCGAGTTTACTGGTCGCATAAAGACAAATACAGCGGCCAAAGAAACACTGCAGGCAAGATGACAGAGCCACGGGGAAATGTGTAGGAGAACCAACCCAAAAACGCCCCTCAAAGCTCACAGGGAAGCCTCAAATTGCAGCGGAAAGACTGCCACAGCCTCTCTGTAAAAACATACACAAATGGATTATAGTTTCTAGATCGCAGACTAGCCCTGTAACCAGGCATCCCATAACTATGATGAAGTGTTTGAAAAAAAGGGCTTAGTACCTGTCAAGGTGGCGCAAGGACATCCACACTCTGGCTGTGCAGCAACTGGCCAAGTCAGGTGGGACTCTTTATAGAGCTGTCGCTGGTGTTGCAGCAAATCAGCTCAAATGGCGCCAAGGGTGAAGCTGCAAAAGGAAGGAATTCAACCAATGAGGTAGAGCGTGGGAGGCCACAAAAGGGCTAGACTGTGCGTCCGGGTAGGAACCCAATTAACTACGTATTGAAAATGAATAGAGAGGCTCTTACCGGACAGGCACCGCATACAGAGGCCGCCCTCGATCCCGGCGGCGTCCGGCGTCATCGCGCACCCACGCAAATGTGAAGGACGTCCACGACGCCGGCGCGGTGACGTCAGACGTCGACCCGACCGCCAGCACAACGAAAAGGGCGGAAGTGCTAAAGGAAGATCACTCCGTTGCCCGCACCAGACCCAAAGAGGTCAGCGCAAAGGCAGCACAATTGTATGTGCTGCGCCAAACGGCGCCATCGAAGGAATGGGGAAAAAATGACTAATCCAAAACCCCATGGGTAGTAAACAGTGTAACATGAATACCCTCCGTCCCATATGTGTGTGATTCTTAGGACAGGGAAAGAAATTTATTTATATGCACATAACCGTCCATTTGCTCAAATATGAGCAGTCAGCCCCCGATTATCAAAATAGCCGGGGGCTGTTTTTGTGCTGGGGAGCGTCAGTGGGCCCAATGGGTGGTCCCCAAATCCCCGGGCTCCAATATGTCAAAAAGTGCAGGGTACAATTGTCATTTGATTAATTTCTAAATAATAAACAATAATCAACAATATAGTAACTAAGCACTAATCTCCAGTGGGCGAATCATCAGGTAAGGTTCCACCAATTGGATCCAATCTTGTTTACTTAAAAAGGATTTTTTAGTTTTTACATGAATATCTAACCGGCATACATCAGAAACATTAGTACACATGTTATACAGCTGGCATAATTCATACATATTTATTTATTTTTCCTTCAAAAAAAAAAAAAGAAAAAAATACAAATACAAACTAGGTATAAACAGGTTGTTGAGCTCAGTTTAGCAGATCCCTATCAAACTTAGCAGATGTAAAACCTGGTAGGAAAGGTTTAAAGTTAATTGCCTGGTTCAAGCCAGGAGGTGAGGTGGCGTTGAGGATCGAGATCCATCTCAGCTCCCTTTGAAGAAGGTGCTTGTTAAGGTCACCTCCGCGGGGGCTGCGGTGGACCCTGTCCAAAACTAACACCTCAAGGTTTGGTACGCAATCTCCATGAACTTGGGCAGCATGTCTGCCAAGAGGGAGATCAGGATTTTGTTCCTTCATCCCTTTTAGATGCCGGTAAATTCTCTGCCATAATTTTTGTATAGTTTTTCCTACATAGAAGCAGTTACAACTGCAAATAATGAGATATACTACGTCCGTAGTTTGACAGTTTGCATAGTGTTTTGGTCGAAATTTTTGGCCATTCGGTAACCGAATGTTCTTTCTAGTGTTCATATATTTACAGTATGTGCAATTACCACATTGGAAAGTTCCCAGGTCCTTACATGGATCTCCCCTATTGGTGTTCTCAAATTCACTCTGCACTAGCATGTCCTTCAGGGACGTTGCTCGTCTATAGGTAATATTTGGCCTGGGGGGTACTAGTGGTCCTATCACAGGATCTGCTGTAAGTAGATGCCAGTGCTTTTGGTAGATTTTAAGAAGTTCAGCGTGATCATCAGAATAAGTGTTGATAATACGATGATCACTTTCACTTTTTTTAGATTTAGGTATTAGTAACTCGTGTCGATTTAGATTTGAAGTGCGTTTAAAGGCCTTTTTGAGGCACTTATGGCTGTATCCCCTTGCTAGAAGTCTTTGCCTTAAGTTATTGGCTTCTCTTTTATAGTCGACCTCGTTAGAGCAATTTCTTTTTATTCTCAAATATTGTCCATAGGGAATAGATTCAACTAGGGATTTAGGGTGAAAACTAGAAGAATGTAAGATTGTATTGCCTGCACTTGGTTTGCGGAACAGCTTACATGATAACATGTTTTGCTTGTCTCTGAAGATCTCCACATCAAGGAAGGTTATGGTATTTGGGTCCGATATCATTGTAAACTTAAGATTAAAAGTATTTAAGTTTAGGGCGATGAGACACTCATCCAAACATTGCTGGGAGCCCGTCCACACAATGAAGATGTCATCAATGTACCTGTGCCATAGAGCTACATGGCACAGGTACATTGAGAGATCCCCGCTGGAAAAAATTGCATGCTCCCATTCCCCCAGGTACAGGTTGGCGTAGCCAGGGGCACAACTGGTGCCCATGGCTACGCCCTGTACCTGGAGGAAACATTGACCATCGAAAGTGAAGACATTGTGTCTCAGTATGAAATCCAAGGACTGGATTATAAATTCATTGAACAAACGTTCATGGTGACTGGTTTGTGATAGAATATGTCTAATACAAGCAATACCTAAAGAATGAGGAATCGAGCTGTAAAGTGCCTCCACGTCGATACTGACAAGTATCGAATCTATAGGAATTTGTACTCCCTCGATAATGCGTAATAAGTGAGGTGTATCTTTAACATAAGAGGGGATGCTCTGAACAAAAGGTTTTAGATGCTCATCAATGAGTCGTGAAAGATTTTCAATAATAGCTCCGTTTCCAGATATAATAGGACGTCCTGGGGGATTTAGGGGATCCTTGTGGATTTTGGGGAGTGAGTAGAATGTTGGTGTGCGGGGAAAGGAAATGCGAACAAATTCCCAAGTTTGTTTAGAAATGACATTATTTTGAAAAGCTTCATCTACCAAAGTGTAGAATTTTTTATTAAAGGCATCTACAACACCCCTACTGACAGGGCGATACCACTCATGATTTCTTAATATGTTGAAACACATTTCAAGATATTGGGGGTTGTCCATGATGACAATGTTTCCTCCTTTATCCGATAATTTAATCGTAATTTGATGATTTTTGGATAGATTTTTTAAGGCCATCTTTTCAGTAGGAATAAGATTTGTATGTCTAGGTGTTATAGGTACTAGGTTATTTATTTCTTGGCTGATATTTTTAAGAAAATTAGATACACCTGGATTTGAGCTAGGCACTGGGTAAAAAGTTGATGTTTTTTTAAGGGAAGTTTGTTTTAGGGTACTGGGGATCTCGGTGTCAATTGTGCTGGCATTGGCCAAAAGTAAGTCAAGGTCCAGGGTGTCGATGAGGTCTTTGGATTCATTTTCCTCAAGTAAAGATTTGAGATTACCCAGAGCTTGACGTTCACTATACGTGTGAAATTCCCGTGTATCTGGGTCGCTCTTTTCAAAAATGCTTTTAAGTAGCAATTTGCGGGCGTATAAATGAAGATCTTTAATGGTCTCAAATTTGTCTACAGGTTTATTAGGGCAGAAAGTTAATCCTTTTGAGAGGACTGAGATCTCATCGACACTCAGGACATGTGATGACAAATTTATAATATTAAAAGCCGAGGCTATGTCGTAGTCGGGTTGTGAGGGGTGAGTGAGTTTCCCGAGTTCTTAGAGAACATCAAGGGAACCTTAGGCGTGACAAAAGTGCCCATATTTTCAAGTGATTCATGTGCACTGACGGTGACATCCGAGGCCGTCAATGTGGAAGTGTTGGGGACTGATGGGAGCAGAGTACGAGGATACTGTTTAGGGGGACGTTTTTTAGTAATATTACTATTGGAGGAATTTTCAAAGTCACGATTTCTTTTAGATGGTTTTGTGCGTTTTCCTTTCATCGGTGCATATGACATGTTAGACGAAACCGAAGAGGTATCAGACGTATCCAACTGTATGGAACGATGATTGTCGTTCTTATATTGGACTCTAGGTCTAGTTGAAAAAGCCCATCTATATGCTCTGCCTTCTTCGAAGGCTTGTTTATCCCGCATGTATTTAAACTCTTTTTTTGCTAAGATCGATTTGTTGAATAGTTCAATATGGGTTTTAAGTTTCTCATTTAGATCTTTGTATGAGGAATGGGCTTGTAGGGGTTTGATTCTAGAATAGATTTTTTCAATGTTCGTGTTGATATAAACGAGATGTCTCCGATATTCATCAGAAAGAAGCCTCATCATACCAGCCGAGCATGATTTTAAATTCGTTTCCCATGCTTGTTTGAACGTCGGGTCCAGATCCTCAAAAGTTGGGAAGATCTGGACTCGAAGTCCAAGTGGGTTTAAATCATCTCTTATGTACTCATCAAACGTTTTTATATGCCAATGCATTGAAGATTTCCTCTCCAACCATTTAGTTAGGTTGGAGAAAAGAAAGGTTAGCTCAGATTCCAAGGATTCATTTTTACCATAGTTTGATTGTAATTGTTCAGTGAAAACCTCCCATGATTCACTGTAAAGTTCAGCCATGATGGTGGTGTCACTGAGCTCTACACAAATGGGTATACCAACACAATAAGACAATAACAATAATAATAAAAAATAAAAAAAGAATTGCAGCAGTGCGTTTTCAAAATAATTGCTCATACAATAGGGAGCAAACAAAAAAATTAATTCAGTAAATTGTTTATGTAGATAACGCTGGAAAGCTTCAAATATGGATGGGGACTAAGGGGTATTTGCTACCCAAAAATAGAATATATCGATTAGGGGGAGATGAAGCCATTAGCCAGCAGATACAGGGCAAGTTACCATTTTTACCAATCACATCCCGGTAATTTTGAAAAAATTGGAAAAGGGGTGCCCCTGGGATTGTGTGGATTGGAGTAAATTATGGATTGCCACCAAGTATATATAGAAAAATATAAAGAATTTTATTTATACATAATACACTTATATATCAAAAATGGTTTAAAATCAAAGAGAGGAACAGACATATACAGTCATTGAGAAACAATTGCATGAGGACACCTTACTACTTGAGACATATAAGTCATATAGCTAGTGGTGACACAACCGACATGTTTCGGATACTCGAGCTATATCTGTGATAGCCTCCATTATTTCCTTCTTCAAGGTTCATGCAATAGTTTGAAGACAATTTAGTCTCTATATAAGAGAAAAAACAACATAGTATGTGATAGCTATATAATACACAACAGTGTATTGGCATGATTACATTATTTTGAATTTCTCCCATATGTGGGCAGCTAGAAGATAGACATTGTTGCAGAGAGAAAATAAAATAAACTAAAATAAACAGTAAGAAAAGAGAAGAAGAAAAGGGGGGGGGGGGAGAAACAAAGGAAGAGAAAAAGAAAAAGAAAAATAAATATACATGAAAGTTCATTTAAGAATACATGAATGCATATATACATTGTATAATTGTATGTCTATAAGATACAGTACATCTATATCAAATAGTGTTGCATACATACATTTCCAATGGTAATATAAACATCAGCCGTTTGGAGGAATTATCCCGGTGATGTAAAGCCCAAACGGATATGGTGCGAGTTTACTGGTCGCATAAAGACAAATACAGCGGCCAAAGAAACACTGCAGGCAAGATGACAGAGCCACGGGGAAATGTGTAGGAGGACCAACCCAAAAACGCCCCTCAAAGCTCACAGGGAAGCCTCAAATTGCAGCGGAAAGACTGCCACGGCCTCTCTGTAAAAACATACACAAATGGATTATAGTTTCTAGATCGCAGACTAGCCCTGTAACCAGGCATCCCATAACTATGATGAAGTGTTTGAAAAAAAGGGCTTAGTACCTGTCAAGGTGGCGCAAGGACATCCACACTCTGGCTGTGCAGCAACTGGCCAAGTCAGGTGGGACTCTTTATAGAGCTGTCGCTGGTGTTGCAGCAAATCAGCTCAAATGGCGCCAAGGGTGAAGCTGCAAAAGGAAGGAATTCAACCAATGAGGTAGAGCGTGGGAGGCCACAAAAGGGCTAGACTGTGCGTCCGGGTAGGAACCCAATTAACTACGTATTGAAAATGAATAGAGAGGCTCTTACCGGACAGGCACCGCATACAGAGGCCGCCCTCGATCCCGGCGGCGTCCGGCGTCATCGCGCACCCACGCAAATGTGAAGGACGTCCACGACGCCGGCGCGGTGACGTCAGACGTCGACCCGACCGCCAGCACAACGAAAAGGGCGGAAGTGCTAAAGGAAGATCACTCCGTTGCCCGCACCAGACCCAAAGAGGTCAGCGCAAAGGCAGCACAATTGTATGTGCTGCGCCAAACGGCGCCATCGAAGGAATGGGGAAAAAATGACTAATCCAAAACCCCATGGGTAGTAAACAGTGTAACATGAATACCCTCCGTCCCATATGTGTGTGATTCTTAGGACAGGGAAAGAAATTTATTTATATGCACATAACCGTCCATTTGCTCAAATATGAGCAGTCAGCCCCCGATTATCAAAATAGCCGGGGGCTGTTTTTGTGCTGGGGAGCGTCAGTGGGCCCAATGGGTGGTCCCCAAATCCCCGGGCTCCAATATGTCAAAAAGTGCAGGGTACAATTGTCATTTGATTAATTTCTAAATAATAAACAATAATCAACAATATAGTAACTAAGCACTAATCTCCAGTGGGCGAATCATCAGGTAAGGATCCACCAATTGGATCCAATCTTGTTTACTTAAAAAGGATTTTTTAGTTTTTACATGAATATCTAACCGGCATACATCAGAAACATTAGTACACATGTTATACAGCTGGCATAATTCATACATATTTATTTATTTTTGGTTGGGAGGGGCCGGCAGAAGAAAGAAGCGGGAGAAGAACCGGGAGAAGAACCGGATAGCGGGAGAAGAAGAAGGTGACGGAGAAGACCGGGCCTCCGCTAGCAAAAGAGCTAAAAGAAGTTAGCGGAGGCCCGGCAGAAGAAAGGAAGAACCGGAGAGGAGAAGAGGGGAGAAGGCGACGGAGAAGACCGGGCCTCCGCTAGCAAAAGAGCTAAAGAAGTTAGCGGTGGCCTGGCAGAAGAAAACCGGAGATCGCGGCGACGACACCGGAGACCCCCGAAGTCGGAAGAAGACCCCCGGAGCTGTGCAATAAAATACTTTAAAAAGCTGTGTGGTTTTTTTATTGCATTTTTTTTCCACCAGGTGAATGGGTAGGGGTACGATGTACCCCATACTCATTCACATAGGGTGGGGGGGCCGGGATCCGGGGGCCCCTTTATTAAAGGGGGCTCCCGGATTCCAATAAGCCCCCCGCCCGCAGACCCCGACAACCAACGGCCAGGGTTGTCGGGAAGAGGCCCTGTCCTCATCAACATGGGGGCAGGGTGCTCTGGGGTGGGGGGGCCGCAGGTCGCCCCCCTGCCCCAGAGCACCAAACCCCCCATGTTGAGGGCATGCGGCCTGGTACGGTTCAGGAGGGAGGGGGGCCGCTCTCTCGTCCCCCCCTCTTCCCCTGCGGCCTGCCAGGTTGTGTGCTCGGATAAGGGTCTGGTTTGGATTTTGGGGGGGGACCCCCACGCCGTTTTTTCGGCGTAGGGGTTCCTCTTCAAATGCAGACCAGACCCAAGGGCCTGGTATGCTCCTGGAGGGGGAACCCATGCCGGTTTTTTATTTAAAATTTGGCCTGGAGTTCCCCCTCAAGATTCATACCAAACACAGTGCCTGCTATTGGCGGGGATCCAAGTCGGATCCCCGTTCATTGAAAGTCGGACATA
The DNA here is from genome assembly GCA_029206835.1 of Rana muscosa. Taxonomy (NCBI): domain Eukaryota; kingdom Metazoa; phylum Chordata; class Amphibia; order Anura; family Ranidae; genus Rana; species Rana muscosa. The sequence continues at coordinate 573,868,253 of CM055116.1, forward strand.
TGTCGGCTTCATGTCGCAGGGCAAAGTCGGATCCAAAGTAGGACAGATGTCGTGTCGCACTAGTGTGAACCCAGCCTAAATACAACTACACTGCTGCTCTCAGCTGCTCATATCACTCTGGTCTCACTAAATAGCTAAAATCGTAAATAATACTGTTTTTGGAGCTTAGGGCGGCTCCTTATCATATACATGCAAATGTGGTAAAACACTGCATGCAAACGCCACAAAGCGCGCCTTTCTAAACGCCACTTTCAACCTTAGTTCAGAACACTTTGCACCAGCGTCCCGTCTACATGGGGCCTAAGAACGCCTATGCCATTTACAGCTCCAAAACGCCATGGTGGCCATGAGGCCATAGGCTAACATGGAGAGATGTTTTTAAGCTGCAAAAAACGCTCAAACAAGCGGTTGGAAAAACGTCCGTGTGCATGTAGCCTTATATTAACCACTTGCGCACTGCCCAGACCAAGTTTCACATTTCAGCGCTGATGCACTTTTAATGACAATTGCACGCTCATACAACACTGTAACCCAATGAAAATGTTTTATTTGTTGGCACACAAATAGAGCTTGCTTTTGGTGCTATTTGATCACCTTTGTGTTTTAGTTTTATTTTTTTTCTATAAATACAAAAGACCGAGTATAAAAAAAAAAAAAATGGATATTTTACCCACTTCAGCACTGGGCCTATTCTGGCACTTCTCTCCTTCATGTAAAAATCATAAATTTATGGCTATAAAATTACTTCAAAACACCAAACATTATATATTTTTTGGAGCAGACACCCTAGGGAATAAGATGGCGGTCATTGCAAATTTTTATCTCGCTCGGTATTTGCGCAATAAATTTTCAAACGCCTTTTGTTTGCTAAAAATATTACAAAACAGTAAAGTTACGGCCAATTTTTTGGTATAATGTGAAAGATGTTGCTATGCTGAGTAAATAGATACCTAACACGTCACGCTTTAAAATTGCGCACACACATGGCATGACACCAAATTTCAGTCATTAAAAATCTCCCTAGGCGATGCTTAAATTTTTTTTACAGGTTACCATTTTGGCATTACAGAGGAGGTCTAGTGCTAGAATTGCTGCACTCGTTATAACGCACGCAGCAATAACTCACATGTGTGGTTTGAACGGCGTTTACATATATGGGCGGGACTTACGTGTGTGTTCGCTTCTGAGCGCGAGCTACCGGGGACATGGTGGTTTTTCCTTATTTTTGTTTTTTTTTTGTTTTTGTTTTTTGACTTTTTTGTATTTCTTATGCCCCATACACACGATCGTTTTTCATGCCGTTAAAACTGCCATTTTTAAAAATGGCCCTGAAAAATGATCGTGTGTATGCTCCAGAGCATTTTTAACGACGTGAAAAACGGCCATTAAAAATTTCGGACATGCTCCCTTTTTTCACGTCGTTTTTCATGTCGTTTTTTTTAACGACGTGAAAAACGATAGTGTGTATGCTTTCACGAGGTGAAAAAAACCGCGCATGCTCAGAAGCAACTATGAGACGGGAGCGCTCGTTTTGGTAAAGCTAATGTTGGAAATGGAGATGGCACATTCGTCACGGTGGAATTAATAGCATCGTTTTAATGCTGCGCATTCCGTTCTTCTTTTGATAATGCTTAAAAATTACCTTCTTTTGCTAATGACATTGAGAGTTATGCCCACTTGTTTCTAAAGTAATTCCAAATTGCTCTAATGATTGTAAAATATTATTTCTAAGCCGCACCTCCCTCCTAAATAATACTAATAATAATAAAATAATGTAAATATCCTTTATTTTTTTAATTATATTTTACTATTGTATTTTTAATTTTTGGGGCCTTGTTTTTTAATTTTTGGCTTAAATTATTCTTGTGTAAAGTTACCACACGAACCTTCAAAATGTGTCTCATTTGGCCTCAGGGAGGTTTGTGTCCCTTGATAATAACAATAATATTATTTGAGATGTCCCTGCCTGCTCCCTAGCAAGCTCTCTTTTGAAATACAAATCACATAGTCAAGTTTTTTAAGTCAAAAAAAAAAACCTTTATTTCGGAACGTAACAAATTAAAGGGGAAGGCAGCACTGGAGAGCCTGCTTGCATTTGTGCATCCCTTTGACCCCACAACAACCATCCAAGATGTGAAAACCAAAATAGAGATTAGATCCCAAAAAAAAAGGAGCCCAATCTTGTCTTGAGCTCCCAGAGGTCAGGAGCCACAGCAGATAAGTCCTATATGTCCCCAGCAGGCATTATTTTCTCCTCTTCCTTGTAGCCTTCTCTCCAGCCTTCTCTGCAGCCTTGGTTGGTTTCTTCCTTGGAGGCTGGGGATCAGGAGGAGAGGTTGTGGCAGGAGGAGTAGTAGGAGGAGGAGGAGGAGGTGGAGGAGTAGGGACAACCTCCTTTATGTCCGTGTACCTAGTGAGTTCACCCAGCACGCCCTTATTGATGACTTTCAATAGCAGGGTCTCACTGTAAATTTTTTGCCGCAACTCCATTTGCCCTAGTTTGTGGACGAGGACTGCGGAAAATCCCTCATCAACAGAGGGTGCCTCTCTGAGGGCCGCTGTTGCCTCTCTGAGGAAGGCCCTGGTTTCCTCCTCCACCTGCCTACCTCTCCTTGGCCCTCGTGGTTTAACTACCAGGGGAGGCATCTGGGCTCTTGTGCTGGGCCCAGCCTCCTCCTGGGTGCCACTGGGCCCTGCCTCCTCCTGATCCCCAACATCACCCTCTTCCTGGCTCTGCTCTGGCTGTAAAAAAAGAAAGGGATATTATTTATTTTGGGCCACCATCATTCACAGACATTGTTCACCTCTAGACATTGTTGAAATCAATGTCAAAAGTTATGTCATTTTCATTGATTCCGCATCCTGGTTTTGTTGCCTTGTCCACATAAAATTAGGCCACTACTGTATCTTGCTCTTAAAAAACGTTATTGGTAGAAGTTTACATACCTAACAATACTAACATCTATTTAAATTCTACAATTTTGTATGATATAAATAGAGATATCAATACTTTACCTGGCTCCATATATCCAAATCTGCCTCCTCAAGGACCTCATCTTGATCCTCAGAGGAAGCCAGAGCAGGGTTGCCAGGAAGGCTGGAGGACTGGCTGCAGGGAAGGCTGGAGGGTTGGCTACAAGGAAGGCTGGATTGACCTCTGGGGGGAAGGGTGGACAGAGATTCCCTCACTTCCAGCTGGTCATCCAGGAAAGATAACTTGCTGTAGTACCACAGACTGGGTTTATAAACCTTATCTGCTGCAGCACCTGACCTCTGGGACCTCAGGACCATAGTCCTCTGGGTCCTGTATGTCCCTCTGATGGTCGCTATTTTGGTTTTCACATCTTGGAGAGTTGTTGTGGGTATCTTGGTTTGCACAAATGCAAGCAAGCTCCAGTGCTGCTTTCCTGGCGTCTTTATTTTTATTTGCGCCACTTTTGGTTTGCCATAGTATAGGTAGCTCTTGCCATTTGTCTATGAACTCCCCCATGAATTCCGGGTTTTTGAAAGTATTCATGATATCTGTAAAAGCGAGAAACAACAAAATATATATTTTTCAGGCAACATTCCTCAAATGTGCATTTTCTACATATTTTTTACGCACAAATCTCCTCGTCTGATGAACCTGAAATGCTTAAATTGTTAGGTACCTTCGTCAAGACGTTCGTTGCTAACTCCCTCTCCCTCCAAATGAACGTATTTTCGAGACATGGATCTTCACTTGATATACACTGCGCATGCGTGAAACTCCGCACGCTTTCCCCGCCCCTGACGTTCGATATTGCACTTTCCCCGCCCCTTCTCGCTCGTCATAGTGCTTAACAAAACATGGCGGAGACACAGGTGGCTGAGATTACCTCTACAGAGGAGGAAATTCCAGAGGAGCCCAAATCCAGATCCAGGAGATATAAGGCATCCAACATGTCATTCGAGGAAATGGTGGAGATGGTCGCCATTTTAAAGAGGGAGGATTATGATGCCAAGCATGGGCCGTATAAAAGGCCTAATCTGGTCAAGGCAAAAATTATGGGCAAAGTGGTCAAAAGTCTTTGCAAAAAATTCGGGGTGTGCAGAACGAAGGAACAGCTCAGAAAACGTTGGTCTGATCTGAAGTTGCGGGAGCCTGAGCAATACAAAAGAATCAAAGTTTTAGGAAAAAGTAAGTTATTTTTTAATATTTTCCATGGTACATATTATTTACTTGTATTCTGTTGTGTATTTTTGACTTTCATATAGTACAGTGAAAGATACCATCTTTCAGGTTCGTCCGCACAGTAAACGGACATATTAAACCTCTTTCTCCGTACAGTTCCTCAAACGATGTTTTAGGATCATCCAGTGTGAACACCCATGTATTTTATTTTATTTGGGGGAGCAAATTTTGTAATCACTTATTTTTTAGGTGCTAATCCAAAGGACATTTGTTCGTTTGAAAAAAGGATATGCATGGTAATGTTAAGGGAGTGAATGCTCAGCAGCTGATGAAACATCTGAACGCAGTAGTACAAGTGTTGGCCTAAAGCCAAAAAGCTTGAGGGTGTCACACACAGGTGATCCTGTGTAGATACTTTGGGGTGTTACAATGTGTCAAATTTGTGTTTAAAAAGTATATGCTATGGTTTTGGCTATGTATCCAATCATGTGTTCCGGTTGGCACTGGGGGTCCATTTTAAAATGGAGCAGGCTTCAAAAGAATGTTTACAAAGTATTTTATCATGTTTATTTTTTTTGAAAAATTGAGTCGCTACTAATGAAACTATACCTTTTATTTCAATCTCCCTAGGGATTCCAATAGCTACCTCAGATGAGCCGATAATTGCAACACCTACAACAATACCCCCAGAACCCCAGGATGGAGAGGAACGTGATGTTGTGGAAGTGGAAAGTGGCACCACAACAGGTCACAGAGAAACCAGACACATGCATGTTAAATAGATGTAGGCCTACATATTCTATCCTACATTTTTCTTTTTACATTTAGGTGCAGTTCTGGCCGAAGACCCCAAAAAGTTGACACATCACAGTGCCCAGATCCTGATCCAATACCTCATGGTCTGCTGTCGTGACCTCGAAAAAATTAAGGGAGACTTGATAGAGATCAGGGCAAATACCAAGCGGGTGGAGGAAAGGCTCCAAAATATCATGGCTGTGCTTGGGCGTGTCTAATGTTTTTACACCAAAGAACGTTTAAATTGCTGAGTTTTGGAAGGTTTTTGGTTGTTTTACCCTTTAATGACTAGCACATGTTTAGCTTTTTCAGAATTTTTTAGAATATAGTTTGTTTACGCATGGCTGGTCATGCATTTTAATACCCCAAAAATTAAGGGAACATCCACATTTCAAAGGAAGTTTACCAACAAAAAAAGAAATAAAGGTATTTTTACATTCCAAATAATTGTGGCTTCATTATGTAAATGTGGTGCTGAGTGAACTAATCAATGTTTTGTGTTTACACTGACAATGAAGGCTAATTAAGAATGATAAATACACATGGCAATACAAGTGCACTAGGTAAACATACATGAAACATAAAACATTATAAAATGAAAACACCAAACCAATCTTTACTCCATAAAATAATGTATTTATTTGAAAACAATATTTTAAACATTTTCGGGCATTTCAATGGCCCCACTACCTATAAAATATTCCACATATTGGTTACGGACCTCACGTCCGGTTGGGGGGGCCAAGCCAGGACGGCCAGGTTCCAGGGCCACTAAACTTTCTTGATTGAGTAAAGAGGCCTCAGGCCCACTCAAAGCTATATAACTGGTGGAATGCACCCGTAGGAAATTATGAAGCACACAGCAAGTCATTACCACATGGTTCCATTTGTATGGGGCAAGGTGGATGGAAGTCAGGAAGAGGCGAAATCGGCTGGCCATGATGCCAAAGGCATTTTCCACCACCCTTCTGGCTCTGGCCAGCCGATAATTGAACACCCTCCTCTCAGGGGTGAGGGTGCGTTGCGGGAATGGCCTCATCAAATGGGGTCCCAGGCCAAACGCCTCATCCGCAACAAACACAAAAGGTAGTCCCTCCACATTCTGCTCCGCTGGTGGCAAGGCCAGCAGATCCAAAAGGAGCCGTTCCCCAAACTCCGTCTGGGCAAATACTCCTCCATCAGACATCCTGCCATTCTTGCCAACGTCCACATAGAGGAACTCGTAGGTGGCCGACACCACTGCCATCATCACGATGCTGTGGAACCCCTTATAGTTATAATAAAAGGATCCTGAATGGGGTGGTGGGACGACCCGAACATGTTTGCCGTCGATGGCTCCTCCGCAGTTCGGAAAGTTCCATCGCTGGGCAAACTCGGAAGCCACATTCTTCCATTCATGTGGCGAAGAAGGGAACTGTGGAATTAAAGAAAGAATAAATTAATACTTTGAGCCAGAAACATTGAAAGCTGATTTCATAAAAACATTCATGTCCAACATTGGTAGAAACTGTAAAAAAAAAAAAGATTAGTAAGCAACAACAAACCTAAAAAAAACAATAAATAAAAATTGGGGGGGGGGGGGTTGAAGATGAGTTGGGAATATCACAAATGAAGGCTGTAGCACTCTGTATGAAGTAAAAAAAAAAGGAACATTCCTAGGCAATCTTTAGGTTGGGTTTTGGGTAAAGCACTACGATGGAACATAGAATAAAATACATGGAAATGACTAGGCAAGGTAGGTATGGCCCCAGGATAGCATGCTGGAGAGGTTAGGTAAGCCAAATTTACAGGTAGGCCTCAAAACCAAAACTTTTACTATTAAAACATGGGGAGAAAGGGGACATTCCCTGCAGCTAAGAATCATGTGAATTAGGGACTGCTAATAAAGCAAAATAAAAAGTATCCAAAACAAAAATACATACAATGTGAAGTTTTTAAGAAGAACACTTACCTTAATATAGTCCTCCTGCAAAACTTGAAGGATGGCAGAACAAGTCTCTGGTATAATGATACTCAGAGCCTGGGGGGATATGCCTGTGGAGAACTTAAGGTCCTGCAGGCTTCTCCCAGTCGCCAGGTATCACAACGTGGCAATGAGCCTCTGCTCAGCACTGATGGCTTCACGCATAACGGTGTCCTGCCTGGTAATGTAGGGGGACACCAAAGCCAACAGATGCTGAAATACGGGGTCAGACATCCTGAGAAAATTCCTGAAATCATCAGGATTATTCTCCCTGATCTCCCGCAACAAAGGCATGTGACAGAATTGGTGCCGCTGGAGCAACCAATTCTTGGTCCATGAACTCCTCCTGACCCTGCTCATGGCATGGAGTCGGGATACAGAATGAACCCCTGCACCAACTACAGCACAAACTCTACGACGAGTACGTAGCCGCAACATGGCTAGATAACGGTCAGCTGAACAGAACGAACTAGAAGAGCGCACGGAAGAACAGCAAGGCCAATGAAGAACAAGCTGAAAAACAGGAACGAGCAGAGCAGACCGCACTGAATAAACATATACGAACTGACTACACGCACTGCCAAACAGATACGAACCCACAGGCACAAACTGAACTCCACAAAACGATCTTCAAAGCACGAAGACTGAAAAGCGCGAATCGTCTCTCACCAAACTTTTACTAACACGCGGTAACACGGAATTAGCAAAAGCGTCCCAAAGGGTGGCACCATTAGAACGGAACTTCCCCTTTATAGTGCCGTCGTACGTGTTGTACGTCACTGCGCTTTGCTTCATCGTTTTTTAAAATGATCGTGTGTACGCAAGACAGGCTTGAGAGGAAACATGAAAAAAAACGACGTGAAAAACGGCAAGAAAAAAAATGGCAAGAAAATCAATCGTGTGTACGCGGCATTACTCTTTTTTTATTTTTTTTATTTTTTGGGATCTCTTTTATTCCTATTACAAGGAATGTAAACATCCCTTGTAATAGGAATGTGTGCGACAGGTCCTCTTTATGGAGAGATGCAGGGTCAATAAGACCCCGCATCTCTCCTCCAGGCTGGAAAGCATGATATTGTTCCAAAAAAATCACCAATCTCATGCTGACAGCCAAGATCACGGCTTGGTTAACATACGGGAACACGGCATGATGTCATAACGTCGTGCCCGCGCCTCCGACGGTCATAGAGATGACTGATGACCATCTGGTCACCAGTCATCTCCAAATCGTTCTCCGAGCCCCAGATGGCACGGGAGAGCCCGGAGAAGCACCGGATGGCGGCAAGAGGGGGGGGGAACGTCCCCTCCCCCGCCTATAAGAACGATCAAGCGGCGTAACTGCCACTATGATCGTTTTTGATGTGCACAGAATCGCCGGCTGAAAAGAATGATATCTGAATGATGCCTGCAACTGCAGGCATCATTCAGATGTCACCGCCCAAAGCCAAGGATGTCATTTGACGGTGGGCGGTAGGAAACTGGTTAATATTTTTAAAAAGGTAATTTTTCTTCTTCATTGATGTACACAGATGAGACTGCACTGATGGGCACCGATAAGGTGGCAAGGGTGGGCACTGAGAGGTGGCATTGCTATTTGGCACTGGTGGGCAGTGAGAAGTGGCACTGCTAGGTGGCAATGATAGTTGGCAGTGATGGGCACTGATAGGCACTGGCAGCACTGCTAGGTGCCACTGATTGGCAGCAGTGGTGGGCATTGATAGGTGGCACTGGCAGGGGCTACTAATTGTCACAGATGATGCAGAATTGCCTCTTCCTCTTCGGGCCCCATGTCCCTTGCACATAAGCCAGTGATTGCCTTTTTCTTATGCTCACGCTGTCAGCACAAGGAGAAAACAAAAACGATTACCCAGCTTTTGTTTACATCACGTGATCAGCTGTCATTTGCTGACAGCTGATCACATGGTAAAGGGCAGGGATCGGCCCCTTACTCGGATCTGTCATCACCCGAGTCTCAGTGACTCTGTGACCACAGCGCGCGCAAAGGGGAGGACGTTTATTGACGGACTCCCGGCAATTGAGGACCATGCTGTGGCCGTCGATCAGTTATAGCGCTGATCTCAAGTGATTAAAGAGGGTCAAAATGGGCCATTGACATGCATCACAATTCAACTTAGGAATGAGTCTTTGAAAAGTTAAACTAAATAATTTGGCCACTTTATCCTTCCAAATAATTCACTTCCTGTCACATAGCCACACAGGAAGTGAGGGAAAATCCCTAACAATGTCTTTCCTTGGGGACACACAGGTCAGTCTAAATACTTTCCCCATTATGCACATTGCACTCGAGCATATTGCGGGGTACACCACAATTTATTAGGTAGTTTGGACTGTGGGGTTTATTTACTAAAGGCAAATCTACTTTGCACTACAAGTGCACTTGCTGTATATCTGACGGGGACATGCAAGCCCAAAAAAACCCATCTTTGCTTTTACATGATTGTAACATCCAATCACCAGTACTTTCCCTCAGATTTTCAGCAGCTACACTTTTACTGCAGAGTGGATTAGTCTTTACTAAACCCCAAACTACCCAATGATTTGGGGTGTACACAACAAAGTGCTAGAGTGCAATTTGCTTAATGGGGACACTAGTTAGATTGATCTGTGTGTCCCCAAGAAAAGCCCTTGGTAGGGTTTTACCTTCACTTCCTGTTTAGCTGTGTGACAGGAAGTGAAGCCAATGTTAGGAAAAGGAGACAAAGGCCAAACTACAAAAAAAAATATCAAAAAAAAACAAAACACACACGCAGGGGTTCTAACACTTACTTCGTTTCCCTCAAAATGCCCACAATTAGAATTGTATGGCCTTGAGCTATTTTTAAGTGCAGTGCTCTAAATCAGTGCTTCTCAAGTACCCCCAACAGGCCATGTTTGCAGGTTTTCCTTCATCTTGCACATGTGCTTTAAATCACAGTCAATGGGTTTGATTTTTGGACAGCAATTCTTGATAAGCTAAATTCACAAAACATGTCCTGTTGGGGGTACTTTAGGACTGAGGCTGAGAACCACTGCAGTAAAAAAGGAAAATTGAATACTTACCGCTCTGTATTTTTCATTTCCTGGTGACGCTCCATGGCAACGCACAATACAATCCATGCATATACTACCATGAAGGCACCAGATTAGACAAATCACACCTGTTTTGTTTTGACATGCCAATCAGCTGTCACATTTGTTGCAAAGAAAACACAAAACAAACCTCAAAACTTTCCATCTAATTTTATTGTTCAACAAAACAAAAGGGAAGGCAAAATAAAAAACATGTTACAGACTCAACATCTTGAGCAATTTTTGGCCAAAAAAATGCAGCAGACAATTAAATCAAAGTGAACAAACAACACACGAATTATTTCAGGGGAACATATCTCCCCCACACCAAAAATATACAATCCACATAAGTTAACCAATCACTTGTTTTGCAAAGACATACCAAATAAAATACATGTGTTACAAACTCGATAAGGACACCAACATGTACATTTTGACACAGACACACAGACACAGACACAGACACAGACACAGACACACACGCGCGCGCGCACGCACGCACGCACACACGCGTCTCTTCTCAAGGCAAGCGACCGAATGCTCTGTGAGCTTTATATAACATATGTTTGTGTGCTAATGAGGCAATTGAAAACACATGCACAGTCCATGAAACACCCAAAATGCAAGTTCACCCAATGTAGAGACTGAAATTCAAAGTGGGCACACCTGTTAAGGATGTCCTTCAATTTCTAACCCATAAAAACACTCTCTGAGTGAGCATGCCCAGAAATATCCAGGCGCTGTTCACACACAAAAAGCACGCCAAAAAAAAATAACTGGCTGGGCATGTGCAGAACAACACCAATGCAGCTAGCAAAAAATAACCCCCCCCCCTCCAAAATTAAGCACATCATCCAGCATGCTACAAAAATAGAGATGGGACAATCACCCCTCCCCCCCACCAACAAATACTATTGCAGTCTATGGGAACTGACTTGTTAATTTTGCTAGTCCCCACTTGGCTGGCTTATCTTCTAGTTATTGGCCTTAAAATGGGGGCCCAGGTCACACCCTAAGGGACATATATCACCAATTTGGAAAACACCAAAAACAAAACAAGGAGAAGTGCCTTTAAATATGCCAAATTGCTTAAGGGCCATTTCACACCACATGCAGTGCATTGCGTTTTTTATGCATCCAAAATGCATGGAAAGTTGGTTATATGGTTCTAAATGGCAGTGTTTGTTCCAGTGCGTTCCAGTTCCACCAAAAAAGTAGAACATGCTGCATTTTACCTGCACTGGACTGTACTGGAACGCATCAAAACGCATCATAAACGCACTGGAACGCACAGGAACACACCTAAATGCACCAAAAACGCACTGGAACACACTTGTCCTTATCTATGGTTAATAAAAAAGAGGGGTGAAAAAAAAGCACTGGACTGCATCAAAAACTTACCAAAAATGCACCGGAACGCATGAAAAAAGTGCATGCAGAAAAGCACCTGGAACGCATCCGGATTGCGTTTCTATGGTGTGAACTGGCCCTAGTTCACACTATAGAAACGCAGTCTGGGTGCGTTCCAGGTGCTTTTCTGCATGTGCGTTTTTGACACATTCTAGTGCATTTTTGAGGCGTTTTTGATGCAGTCCAGTGTTTTTTTCCCCCTCTTTTCACTTAGGACAAGTGTGTTGCAGTGCGTCTTTGGTGCATTTAGGTGCGTTGCGGTGCATTCCAGTGCATTTTTGGTACGTTCCGTTGCGTTTTTGATGTGTTTTACTGGGGTCCAGTACAGTTTTGTACCTAAAAAATGCAGCATGACCAATTATTTTTTGGCTTTCTGAAATGCACTGGAACGGACTGCAGTGGTGTGAACTATGCCATTGGCATTAATGTGATCAACTTTCTTTGCGTTTTTCAGGCATCAAAAAAACGCACTGCACTGCATCCGGTGTGAACTGGCCCTAAATATCATCCCCGGGGGGTGTCTATAGTATGCCTGTAAAGTAGCACATGTTTTCCATGTTTATAACAGTTGGAGAGCAAAATGACATTTCTAAAGTAAAATAATAGTCATTTAAAAGTCCTTGCGGCTGTAATGAATTGCTGGTTCCTGTCAATACAGATAAAAGTCATTGAAAGTCTTTGCTAACCAAAAAAAAAATGCGTGGGGGTTCCCCCAAATTCCATAACCAGGCCCTTCAGGTCTGGAATGGATATTAAGGGGAACCCCGCTGCAAATTTAAAAAAAAAATGACGTGGGGTTCCCCCCAAATATCCAAACCAGGCCCTTCAGATCTGGCATGGATTTTAAGGGGAACTCCACCCCAAATTTTTTAAAAAAATGGCGTGGAGTCCCCCTAAAATTCCACACCAGACACTTTATCCGAGCACATAACCTGGCCGGCCGCAGGGGAAAAGGGGGGGACGAGAGCGGCCCCCCCTCCCTCCTGAACCGTACCAGGCCACATGCCCTCAACATGGGGAGGATGTCCCCATGTTGATGGGGACAAGGGCCTCATCCCCACAACCCTTGCCCGGTGGTTGTGGGGGTCTGCGGGCGGGGGGCTTATCGGAATCTGGAAGACCCCTTTAACAAAGGGGACCCCCAGATCCCGCCCCCCCTGTTTGAAATGGTAATGGGGTACAAATGTACCCCTACCATTTCACAAGGAAAGTGTAAAAATTTTTAAAAATGACAAGAGCCGGTTTTTGACAATTCCTTTATTAATGTATTTTCTTTTCTTCCATCTTCTTCCTTCTTCCTTCTTCTTCCATCTTCTTCTTTTCTCCATTCGGGTTTCTTCCTCCATCTTCATTTTCCTCTTCATCTTTATCTTCATCTTCATCTTCCTTCTTCCTTCGGTGTTCTCGTCCAGCATCTTGCTCCGGCGTCTTCCCTTCTTCTTTCTTCTTCGGCCGCTCCGTTTGAATTGGAGGTTCCCGCTGTGGGACGCTTCAGTTCGCCTCTGGGTCCGCTTACACCCGGTGACCCCGCCCCCCTCTGACGCACATGGATTTCACGGGGACTTTCCCCGTGGTGACAGAGGGGGGCGGAGCCACCGGGTGTAAGCGGACCAAGTGGAGAACTGAAGCGTCGCACAGCGGGAACCTCCAATTCAAACGGAGCGGCCGGAGAAGAAAGAAGAAGGGAAGACGCCGGGGCAAGATGCCGGACGAGAACACAGAGGGAAGAAGGAAGATGAAGATGAAGATAAAGATGAAGATGGAGGAAGAAACCCGAATGGAGAAAAGAAGAAGATGGAAGAAGAAGGAAGAAGAAGAAGAAGATGGAAGAAAAGAAAAGACATTAATAAAGGAATTGTCAAAAACCGGCTCTTGTAATTTTTTACATTTTTGACACTTTCTTTGCGAAATGGTAGGGGTACATTTGTACCCCATTACCATTTCACACAGGGAGGGGCCGGGATCTGGGGGTTCCCTTTGTTAAAGGGGTCTTCCAGATTCCGATAAGCCCCCCGCCCGCAGACCCCCACAACCACCGGGCAAGGGTTGTGGGGATGAGGCCCTTGTCCCCATCAACATGGGGACATCCTCCCCATGTTGAGGGCATGTGGCCTGGTACAGTTCAGGAGGAAGGGGGGCCGCTCTCGTCCCCCCCTCTTCCCCTGCGGCCGGCCAGGTTGGGTGCTCGGATAAGGGTCTGGTGTGAATTTTTGGGGGAACTCCACGCCATTTTTTTATAAAAATTGGGGTGGAGTTCCCCTTAAAATCCATGCCAGATCTGAAGGGCCTGGTTTGGATATTTGGGGGGAACCCCACGTCATTTTTTTTTTTAATTTGCAGCGGGGTTACCCTTAATATCCATTCCAGACCTGAAGGGCCTGGTTATGGAATTTGGGGGGACCCCCACGCGTTTTTTTTTTGGTTAGCAAAGACTTTCAAAGACTTTTCTCTATATTGCCGGGAGCCAACAATTCATTACAGCCGCGGCTGCTTTTAAATGTGTTTTTTTTCCTTTAGAAATGTCATTTTGCAGGCGCACTGGCAATTTCAGAGCTGCGCCGGTTCAACTTATGCAAATTGACTTAGGTGACTTGACATTTACTAAGATTTTGCCGGCGCAGTGTCCCGGCGCATTTAAACTATTGAAATTCCCGCGCTGAGCTCAAAAAAACCTCCCGCAGCTCGAATCATACTTGCCGGCGCAGCGGGCTGGTTTTGAAAAAGTTACTTTCCCACTATATTTTGGGCATATTAGTTATTTGGGCAGGTGTCACTTCACTTCCTCACATCACCCCACATCACCCCCAATATTTTCTCACTTCCAGCTTCTTTATATTTAGATTTTAACATGCCCTGCGCCAGGTCCATAGTAGCGCACTGAGCGCCTCCTCCCGGGCGCAGAGAACACTATAGTAAATGGGAAATAGGGCTGCGATACCGGTGCTAATGTTTTGTAAATACCAAAACAGCCATTGCGCACGCAGATGCGCCAATACTCATGGCGCAAACGTTTGGTAAATCAGCCCCACTATATTGCCCAAATGTTTGATGAAATAAAAAAGATGATCTTAGGCCGAGTACATGGATACCAAACACGACATGCTTTAAAATTGCGCACAAACGTGCAGTGGTGACAAACTACATACATTTTTAAAAGCCTTTAAAAGCCTTTACAGGTTACCACATTAGATTTACAGAGGAGGTCAACTGCTAAAATTACTGCCCTCAATCTGACCTTTGCGGTGATACCTCACATGCATGGTGCAATTGCCGTTTACATATGACGCCAGACCGACGCTTGCGTTCACCTTTGCGCAAGAGCAGGGGGGGACAGGGGTGCTTTTTTTTTTATTATTATTTATTCTGCTTTTTTTTTTTTTTTACTTTTTTACCATTTTTATTGTTATCTCAGGGAATGTAAATATCCCCTATGATAGCAATAGGTAGTGACAGGTACTCCTTTTTAGAAAAAAAATGGGTCTATTTGACCTTAGCTCTTTCCTCTGCCCTCAAAGCATCTGACCACACCAAGGTCAGTGTGATAAAATTCTTTCCCAATTTCCCAATGGCGCTGTTTATATCCAGGGGGGAGGACATTCCCTCCCACTGCTTGTAAAAGCAGTCTAGAGGCTAATTAGCCACTATGATTGCTTTTACATGAAAGCCGACCGCTGGCTGAAAAGAATGATACCAAGATGATACCTAAACCCGCAGGCATCATTCTGGTATAACCATTCAAAGTCCAGCAACATACCAGTATGTTGCTGGTCCTTGTTGGACATGTATTGTAATCTTTTTTTTCATGCAGCCTGTTGGCTGAACGAAAAAAAGAGATTGATCAGTGGGTATGCCCACCATTAGAATACCTCCCTACTTCCACCCACTTCTAATGATGGGCATACATGCACCATTTATATATGCCGAAGCATGGGGGCATACTCCCGCAAAAAAGTTATGCCGTGTACACACGGTTGGACTTTTCCACGGGCAAGCCTACGCGGCATTAGGAGCAAAATCGCTCCTCCGCCCCTGCTGCCCCCCATGCTTCGGCATATATGCTCTTTTTTTTTAACTGTGGTGGGAGCAAACGCTTTATGTATCGTGGAGCAAACGCTGTTGCTGTCAAAATAAATAAATCAGCGCTGCAACTGAATGGCGTACCTGATAAGCAAATGATGGTTAACATTAAAACAAAGTAACATTACAGTATAACAGTAAGACCTTACCATACCATACCTGCAAAGCAAATACCAAAAAAAAACATAGTAAAAAATAAAACATTTTTTAACGCAACCTGTGTCTAAAATATTCATATGCCGAAGCATGGGGGCATCCTCCCGCAAAAAAGTTATGCCGCGTACACACGGTCTGACTTTTCCACGGGTAAGCCTCGGTCAGAATATTTACCGTATGTACGCGGCATTAGGAGCAAAATCGCTCCTCCGCCCCTGCTGCCCCATGCTTCGGCATATATGCTCTTTTCTTTTTCGTACATCATGGGACACAGAGCGACTTAGTCATTACTAATGGGTTATATAGTTTACCTTCAGGTGCTGGCACTGGCAACTTCCAAACCGGAAGTACCCTCCCCTATATAAGCCCCTCCCATCCGGGAGCACCGCAGTTTTTTGCCAGTGTCTAAGGTGTTGGCCAAAGAGTAACATGTGTTTTCCTGGGCTTGCATCCAGGTTCTTTTACGGGCCTTAGTAAGCTGTTCCGGATCCCACCAAAAAAGCTTCATAGCTAAACGGTCGGTACCCGGGCCTTGCAACAGAAGAGCAAGGTTTTGCCTGTAATGCCTCTCTTAGGAGGGCTGGACCCTGGGATCCAGAGCTCTGGTCATACCCACGACCAAGATGTTTTCTGTGCAGGGTGCTATACAGGTCCAGGGGAGTGGAATCCTTGGGAACCCGGTCCCTGAAGGTTTAATTACAATGCCTGCCGTGATAGGTGAAGTTTGGGCTTCTGTGGACCAAACAGAGTCCTGCGGCGGGGAACAGGTAAGTGGGGGCCCCCAGGAACTTGGTTCTATTGGGGGACCCCCAAGCCTAATTTGTCTTTCTGTCTGTTACCTAATGGTATTCCCGCT
Source organism: Rana muscosa (assembly GCA_029206835.1). NCBI lineage: Eukaryota > Metazoa > Chordata > Amphibia > Anura > Ranidae > Rana > Rana muscosa. Next base: position 573,884,732 of record CM055116.1, read on the forward strand.
AATATCTGTGTATGCCTGTAACTACTGGAAAATGTAAAATTTTAATAGTAGTCAAGAAAAAAAAAAAAAAAAGAGGACCGCGGTACCTGTGTTAAACCACTAGAGGCCGCTGTGGTACATTTTTTCTTGTCATGTGGATCTTTGGTTTTCTCAAGTCAAAAGATCCAGGCAGTTGGTAAGTTCTCTGTGGGAATCCACTTCCTCTGCCCTGTTGCTGCGCTCATCCACCGCACAGGCCCTCCGGCAAAAAGGGCCCTGGCTCCTAGTCCCTGCTTGGTTTCGAAAAGGGCGCCAATGGCGCACGGGCGCGCGCGTGGGCGCGGGCGCGTGCAAGCGCCTCCTATGAAAAAAAAGGGGCGAGGCGGGTGGATGACGCTCGATGCGCACCGCGGCACTTCTGCGCATGTGCAGGCGTCCCAGCATGTGTAAAAGACACAGTACAAGTGTCAGCTGGATGCAAGCAGAGCTAGCAACAAAACGGTGGCACACAGAGGCAGTTGATGCAGGCATCCCCATAGAAAGACACTTTAGTGGACACCAGCTGGTATATAGCAGCAACTGTGTTAGACTATTACCAGCAAAATTGGTGCATGACGACGGGAATACCTCAGCTTTGTGCTTATAGGATATGTCGTCCAGACGCTCTGGAAATAGATCTTCCAAGAAGCGAAAGGGGTCTCCGTCGGGCTCTGAGGATTTTGGGCATGCTGTACTGCGCCAATCTCCCCTGAAATTTCAGAGGTCAGTAGCCGTAGGAACCCCGCAGGAGTACCTGGTACTGCGGCTGTCCCCAGTCCACCTACTCCTGTATATATAACAGAGGAGGTTTTATCCTCAACTCTGGGAGGATTGGAAGAGAGATTAACAGCATTGATCGCTGCTTCCCTGTCACAGGAAAAGCGCGTCCGATCTCCGTCTCCTCCTGCAGAGTGCCTGTTAGTGGAGGAACAGTCCCAGAGATCGACCTACCTGAAGGGGATCAGGTGAGGTTGATAAAGTTATAGAGGAATCAACAGTGGAAGAACCTTTCTCAGCATCTCAGGCTGAAAGATTATGGGTTCAGTCTCTGACTAACATGGTCCGAGCAGCATTTTAAATGCCTCTGGCGGAACCATCAACCACTACTGTCTCCTCGCTGGGGTCGCTGAAAGCTCCCCAGACTGTCTGTTCCTTCCCAATCCACCCTTTATTGGAAGGGTTTATTTACCAGGATTGGGAGCATCCTGTAAAATATTTACTCCCCCCAAGAGATTTCCAGTGATCTATCCCATGGAGGATAAGTTCATAAAAAAAAAAAAAAAAAAAAAAATGGAGGGTCCCTACTAGTGATGAGCCGAACACCCCCGGGTTCGGTTCGCACCAGAACCCGCGAACGGACCGAAAGTTCGTACGAACATTAGAACCCTATTAAATACAATGGATGCGAACATTCGAATTCTAAAGTGCTAATTATAACAACTATTATGCATGTTATTGTCCTAAAAAGGGTTTGGGAACCCGGGTTGTGCACCAGGGGACATGTATCAATGCAAAAAGAAGTTTTAAAAACGGTCGTTTTTCGGGAGCAGTCATTTTAATGATGCATAAAGTGAAAAAAAAAGTCAAATATTCCTTTAAATATCGTACCTGGGGGGTGTCTAAAGTATGCCTGTGAAGTGCCACGTGTTTCCCGTGTTTAGAACTGTCCCTGCACAAAATGACACTTCTAAAGGAAAAAAAAGCCATTTAAAACTGCTTGCGGCTTTAATGTAATGTCTGGTCCCGGTAATATGGATGAAAATCTTTAAGAAAAATGGCATAGCTACCCCATGACCCCCCCCCCTACCCCAGCCCATTACCAGCCCCTTTGGGTCTTGTATGGATATTAAGGGGAACCCCGCACATAAAATAAAAAAGGCCCTATATACTCTGAACAGCCGTATACAGGCGGTGCATACAAGACAGGGACTGTAGGTTTGTTCTTATGTAGAATCTTTTTTTAATTTTGAACAGGTACATTGTTGAAGTGTAGCTCCAGCCCAAAAATCTATTTTTAAACTTTTTGGAAAACATAGGTAAGGGTTATCACCCCTGTAACATTTGTTTTGCTGTCTGTGCCCCTGTTCAGAACATTTCACCTCACTTTCCGTCCCAATGACAACTGTTTTTGAAATGTGGTGTTTTTCTTGAAACAAGGATTGCTGATAAAGCATCAGTACAGAGGAGACACCTTTCTCCCATATTTATTCTTACAGGAGAGAATTTTCCTTCCTAGTGGTAGATTTCCTCTCACTTCCTGTTGTCTTCTTGCGTTTGCAAGTAGGAGTCGTTTGTAAGTTGGATGTTTGAAAGTAGGGACCTGCCGTATATACTCTGCAGAAATAGGCCCCTTAGTTGTTGGTGTTGGCACAACACTGTAAGCACTCACAGTTACTCTTGGTTGGTGCTGGAACGCCCTGCTGTCAACTATTATATCAGGAATTTTAATTACATATAATTGTTGAACAGTGGTAGTAAAAATTGGGCCTTTGATGGTGGTGCTGGTGCCACAACACTGTAAGCCCTGACAGTTACTCTTGGTGGGTGCAGCAATGGGCCCTGCTGTGAATTATTAGATCAAGAATTGTAATTACATGCCCCTTTTGAACAGGGGCTGAAAAATTGGGCCTTTCGTGGTGGTGGTGGTGGTGGCGTTGCCACAACACTGTAAGCCCTCAGAGTTACTCTTGGTGGGTGCAGCAATGGGCCCTGCTGTGAATTATTAGATCAAGAATTGTAATTGCATGCCCCTGTTGAACAGGGGCTGAAAAATTGGGCCTTTCGTGGTGGTGGTGGTGGTGGTGGTGTTGCCACAACACTGTAAGCCCTAAGAGTTACTCTTGGTGGGTGCAGCAATGGGCCCTGCTGTGAATTATTAGATCAAGAATTGTAATTGCATGCCCCTGTTGAACAGGGGCTGAAAAATTGGGCCTTTCGTGGTGGTGGTGGTGGTGGTGGTGTTGCCACAACACTGTAAGCCCTCAGAGTTACTCTTGGTGGGTGCAGCAATGGGCCCTGCTGTGAATTATTAGATCAAGAATTGTAATTACATGCCCCTTTTGAACAGGGGCTGAAAAATTGGGCCTTTCGTGGTGGTGGTGGTGGTGGCGTTGCCACAACACTGTAAGCCCTCAGAGTTACTCTTGGTGGGTGCAGCAATGGGCCCTGCTGTGAATTATTAGATCAAGAATTGTAATTGCATGCCCCTGTTGAACAGGGGCTGAAAAATTGGGCCTTTCGTGGTGGTGGTGGTGGTGTTGCCACAACACTGTAAGCCCTCAGAGTTACTCTTGGTGGGTGCAGCAATGGGCCCTGCTGTGAATTATTAGATCAAGAATTGTAATTACATGCCCCTTTTGAACAGGGGCTGAAAAATTGGGCCTTTCGTGGTGGTGGTGGTGGTGGCGTTGCCACAACACTGTAAGCCCTCAGAGTTACTCTTGGTGGGTGCAGCAATGGGCCCTGCTGTGAATTATTAGATCAAGAATTGTAATTGCATGCCCCTGTTGAACAGGGGCTGAAAAATTGGGCCTTAGGCACTGGTGGCACAACACTACAACCCCTCACAGATACTGTACTTGGAGCACAGCAATGAGCCCTGTTGCAAAGTATTGCTTCAAAAATTGTAATGACACGCCCCTGTTAAACAGGGGCTGAAAAATTGGGCCTTAGGCACTGGTGCCACAACACTCCAACCCCTCACAGATACTGTACTTGGAGCACAGCAATGAGCCCTATGGCAAATTATTGCTAAAAAAATTGTAATTACACGCCCCTGTAAAACAGGGGCTGAAAAATTGGGCCTTAGCCACTGGTGGCGGCACCCATAAACAAAAATGATCTTCCAAGCTATCATCATCAATCGTATCATTGAGGACTCGGAGGAGGAGGATAGCCAGTCAACATAACAGCACAGGCACTCAGCATCAGCATCAGTCTTGAAGGGATGTGACATGTTAAAATCAATTAGTCTGTTATATCAGCATCAGGTGTGTGGTAGCTGGTGGTGATCCAAGACTGGTTCATCTTGATGAAAGTCAGTCGATCAACCGAGTCGGTGGACAGGCGCACCCTGTGATCCATGACAAATCCTCCAGCAGCACTGAATGTGCGTTCCGAAAGAACGCTGGATGCAGGACAGGCCAGTAGCTCAATTGCATACTGTGCAAGCTCTGGCCAGTGATCCATCCTCAAGACCCAGTAAGCCAGAGGATTTTCGGTGGGGAAGGTGTCCAAGTCTGACCTTGCCCCTAGATATTCCTGCACCATGTTTATCAGACGCTGGCGATGGTTGCTGGAACCGATCATACTTTGGGGCTGCGGACTAAAGAATTGTCTGAACGCATCGGTCAGACGGCCACCTTCCCCACCGCTCCTTCTTTGACTGGCCGAAGCCTCAGCAACTCGTTGTCCAGGACCAGGAGTTTGTAACCTCCCAGTCTCTGGGAACGCGTTGCACAGACCTTTCTGCAAGGCCTCCCGGAGTTGTCTCATCCTCTGCTCCCTCTGCGACGGTAACATAAGGTCCGCAACCTTACCCTTGTACCGTGGATCAAGGAGAGTGGCCAGCCAGTAATGGTCCCTCTCCTTGATCCGAAGAATACGAGGATCCTTCCGCAGACTTTGCAGGATCAGGGAGGCCATGCAGCGTAGGTTTGCTGAGGCATTCGCTCCGGAGTCCTCTGGGTCACTAAGGACGACATGATCCGCAGCCACCTCCTCCCAGCCACGTACAAGTCCACTGGTTTCTTGGGACTGTAAATCATCCCTAAAAGACTGCTGCTGATGATGCTGAGTGCCAGCCTCCACCTCCATGCTGACACAATCCTCCTCCTCCTCCTCCTCCTCCTCCTCCTCCTCTTCCTGTGCGATGGGTGGGACAGAAGGAACACTGTCTGGGTAAAGGGGGCCTTGAGAGGCAAGGAAGTCCTCCTCTTCCTGCCTCTGTTCTGCCTCAAGTGCCCTGTCCATTATTCCACGCAGCGTGTGCTCCAACAGGTGGACAAGAGGTACAGTGTCACTGATGCATGCACTGTCACTGCTCACCATCCTCGTGGCCTCCTCAAATGGTGCCAGGACAGTGCATGCATCCCTGATCATGCCCCACTGGCGTGGAGAAAAAAAACCAAGCTCCCCTGACCCTGTCCTGGTGCCGTAGTCGCACAGGTACTCATTGATGGCCCTCTGCTGCGTGTGCAGCCGCTGCAGCATGGCCAACGTTGAGTTCCACCTGGTGGGCATGTCACATATAAGGCGGTTCTTGGGCAGGCTCAACTCCTTTTGCAGCTCAGCCAGGCGAGCACTGGCATTATAAGATCTGCGGAAATGCACACAGACTTTCCTGGCCTGCCTCAGGACATCCTGTAAGCCCGGGTACCTGCCCAAGAACCGCTGCACCACCAGGTTAAGGACGTGAGCCACACAGGGCACATGGGTCAGTTGTCCCTGTCGGAGGGCGGAGAGGAGGTTGGTGCCATTGTCGCAAACCACCATTCCTGGCTTAAGCTGGCGTGGCGTCAACCACCTCTCGGCCTGGCCCTGCAGAGCAGACAGGACCTCTGCCCCAGTGTGGCTTCTGTCCCCCAAACACACCAGCGCAAACACGGCATGGCATCTTTTTGCCTGCGTACTTGCGTAGCCCCGTGAACGGCTACGGAGCACCGCTGGTTCATAGGACAAACCACAGGAAGAGGCCATGGAGGAAGAAGAAGAGGAGGGGGTGGAGGAGAGAGGTGTGTCACAACCAGTAGTAGCATTTTGGAGGCGTGGCGGTGGAACAACCTCCAACACTACTGCACCTTGTCCTGCATCCTTCCCAGCTGCCAAAAGAGTGACCCAATGGGCCGTGAAAGAAAGGTAACGTCCCTGTCCATGCCTGCTGGACCATGAGTCAGCGGTAATATGCACCTTACCGCTGACCGCCCTGTCCAGCGAGGCCAAGACATTGCCTTCCACATGCCGGTAGAGAGCCGGAATAGCCTTCCGTGAGAAAAAGTGGCGTTTGGGAACCTGCCACTGAGGAACCGCACATTGCACAAACTCACGGAAGGGGGCCGAGTCTACCAACTGAAAAGGCAGCAGTTGAAGCGCTAGCAATTTAGCCAAGCTAGCATTCAACCGCTGGGCATGTGGATGGCTGGGAGTGAACTTCTTTTGACGGTCCAGCAGCTGGGGCAGGGAAATTTGCCTGCTAGAATCGGACGTCGGTGTACTGCTAGCAGAGTGGACGCAAGTACTTGGCTGTGACACACCTAATTCTACACCTTCATTCCTCTCAGTGCATGTTTCAGAGAGGACTGAAGTTATAGTGGGGTTGGAGATCCCAGCTGATGCGGTGCAAGGAGAGGTCCGCTTTGTTCTTTGGTGTGGGTCTTTGAGGTAGGCTTGCCAACGAGCTGCATGGCAGGTCAACATATGTCTGGTCAGGCATGTGGTACCCAAGCGGCTGATGTTTTGGCCACGCGATATACGCTTGAGACATATGTTGCAAACAGCAGCTGTGCGATCTGATGCACTAGCCTCAAAAAAGGCCCACACCAAGGAACTTTTTGAATGACGGGCAGAGGCAGCGCCCTGCACAGGCGGAGCTCTGCGGTGTGATTCCGTCGGTGTACTGCCCTTACGCTGGCCACCAAAGGGCATCCTGCCTCGTTGGAGATGTGCCTCCTCCTCATCCTCCTCCTCCTCCTCTCTCCTATTAGGCACCCACGTGGAGTCAGTGACCTCATCATCCCCTCCCTCCTCATCACTGGAGCCAATCTGGCAGTATGCTGCAGCTGCTGGAACATGACTGCCAGATTGGTGTCCTTCTTGAGCATCCCCTCTGTCTGCTCTCACGCTACTGCCTTCCTGTAGCTGGGTTTCATCATCAGACCCTTCGAAACGCTGGGCATCCTCCTGGAGCATGTACCCAACACTGTGCTCAAACAGTTCGGGGGACTCCTCAGGAGGAGGACATGGTGGGTCTAGGGAAGGAGTGACTGATGATGAGTCTGACATTGATACCAGGGAAGAGGACGCTTTGGCAGCTGCTTTGCCAGTACCCTGAGCCTGGGTGAGAGAGGATGAGGAGGAGGAGGAGGGCTTGGTCATCCACTCTACCAAGTCTTCGGCATGATGTGGCTCAACATGTCCAGCTGCCGAAAAGAAGGACAAGCGTGTCCCATGGCCATGTGCTGATGACAATGCACCGCGTCCACGACCAGCACTGTTGCCCCCAGACACAGAGCCTGCTTGCCCTCTTTTATTGCCTCCTGACTGTCTGCCTCTCCTTGTTTGCCTTCCAGACATTCTAATAGATGGCCTGCAGGGAGATGGGAAAAAAGCAATAAGGGCTACCTTCAGGTGTCCTTCTCTGTCCCTTTACTTAAGGATTTCTAAATATGGTTGAGGATGATTGCTTTTGCACAGAATAGCACAACGACAATTTCCCTGACTGTCCAAAAAACAAGGATTTCAAAGATGGTTGATGAGGAATGCTTTAGCACACTATAGCACAAGGAGAATTCCCCTCACTTTCCTTCTTTGTCCCTAGAAACAAGGACTCGCACAGTGAAAGAAACTGACACTCTCCCTACCTAGAGTTTTCTGTCCCTAGAAAAAATGTTTTTTTAAAGCACACTATAGCACAAGGAGAATTCCCCTCACTTTCCTTCTTTGTCCCTAGAAACAAGGACTCGCACAGTGAAAGAAACTGACACTCTCCCTACCTAGAGTTTTCTGTCCCTAGAAAAAATGTTTTTTTAAAGCACACTATAGCACAAGGAGAATTCCCCTCACTTTCCTTCTTTGTCCCTAGAAACAAGGACTCGCACAGTGAAAGAAACTGACACTCTCCCTACCTAGAGTTTTCTGTCCCTAGAAAAAATGTTTTTTTAAAGCACACTATAGCACAAGAAGAATTCCCCTCACTTTCCTTCTTTGTCCCTAGAAACAAGGACTCGCACAGTGAAAGAAACTGACACTCTCCCTACCTAGAGTTTTCTGTCCCTAGAAAAAATGTTTTTTTAAAGCACACTATAGCACAAGGAGAATTCCCCTCACTTTCCTTCTTTGTCCCTAGAAACAAGGACTCGCACAGTGAAAGAAACTGACACTCTCCCTACCTAGAGTTTTCTGTCCCTAGAAAAAATGTTTTTTTAAAGCACACTATAGCACAAGGAGAATTCCCCTCACTTTCCTTCTTTGTCCCTAGAAACAAGGACTCGCACAGTGAAAGAAACTGACACTCTCCCTACCTAGAGTTTTCTGTCCCTAGAAAATTTATTTTTTTAAAGCACACTATAGCACAAGGAGAATTTCCCTCACTGTCCTTCCCTGTCCCTAGAAACAAGGATTATCACAGTGAAAGAAACTGACACTCTCCCTACCTAGAGTTTTCTGTCCCTAGAAATTTTTTTTTTTTAAAGCACACTATAGCACAAGGAGAATTCCCCTCACTTTCCTTCTTTGTCCCTAGAAACAAGGACTCGCACAGTGAAAGAAACTGACACTCTCCCTACCTAGAGTTTTCTGTCCCTAGAAATTTTTTTTTTTTAAAGCACACTATAGCACAAGGAGAATTTCCCTCACTTTCCTTCTTTGTCCCTAGAAACAAGGACTCGCACAGTGAAAGAAACTGACACTCTCCCTACCTAGAGTTTTCTGTCCCTAGAAAAAATGTTTTTTTAAAGCACACTATAGCACAAGGAGAATTCCCCTCACTTTCCTTCTTTGTCCCTAGAAACAAGGACTCGCACAGTGAAAGAAACTGACACTCTCCCTACCTAGAGTTTTCTGTCCCTAGAAAAAATGTTTTTTTAAAGCACACTATAGCACAAGGAGAATTCCCCTCACTTTCCTTCTTTGTCCCTAGAAACAAGGACTCGCACAGTGAAAGAAACTGACACTCTCCCTACCTAGAGTTTTCTGTCCCTAGAATTTTTTTTTTTTTAAAGCACACTATAGCACAAGGAGAATTTCCCTCACTGTCCTTCCCTGTCCCTAGAAACAAGGATTATCACAGTGAAAGAAACTGACACTCTCCCTACCTAGAGTTTTCTGTCCCTAGAAAAAATGTTTTTTTAAAGCACACTATAGCACAAGGAGAATTCCCCTCACTTTCCTTCTTTGTCCCTAGAAACAAGGACTCGCACAGTGAAAGAAACTGACACTCTCCCTACCTAGAGTTTTCTGTCCCTAGAAAAAAATTTTTTTTAAAGCACACTATAGCACAAGGAGAATTCCCCTCACTTTCCTTCTTTGTCCCTAGAAACAAGGACTCGCACAGTGAAAGAAACTGACACTCTCCCTACCTAGAGTTTTCTGTCCCTAGAAATTTTTTTTTTTTAAAGCACACTATAGCACAAGGAGAATTCCCCTCACTTTCCTTCTTTGTCCCTAGAAACAAGGACTCGCACAGTGAAAGAAACTGACACTCTCCCTACCTAGAGTTTTCTGTCCCTAGAAAAAATGTTTTTTTAAAGCACACTATAGCACAAGGAGAATTCCCCTCACTTTCCTTCTTTGTCCCTAGAAACAAGGACTCGCACAGTGAAAGAAACTGACACTCTCCCTACCTAGAGTTTTCTGTCCCTAGAAATGTTTTTTTTTTAAAGCACACTATAGCACAAGGAGAATTCCCCTCACTTTCCTTCTTTGTCCCTAGAAACAAGGACTCGCACAGTGAAAGAAACTGACACTCTCCCTACCTAGAGTTTTCTGTCCCTAGAAAAAATGTTTTTTTAAAGCACACTATAGCACAAGGAGAATTCCCCTCACTTTCCTTCTTTGTCCCTAGAAACAAGGACTCGCACAGTGAAAGAAACTGACACTCTCCCTACCTAGAGTTTTCTGTCCCTAGAAAAAATGTTTTTTTAAAGCACACTATAGCACAAGGAGAATTCCCCTCACTTTCCTTCTTTGTCCCTAGAAACAAGGACTCGCACAGTAAAACACACTGACACTCTCCCTACCTAGAGTTTTCTGTCCCTAGAATTTTTTTTTTTTTAAAGCACACTATAGCACAAGGAGAATTCCCCTCACTTTCCTTCTTTGTCCCTAGAAACAAGGACTCGCACAGTGAAAGAAACTGACACTCTCCCTACCTAGAGTTTTCTGTCCCTAGAATTTTTTTTTTTTTAAAGCACACTATAGCACAAGGAGAATTCCCCTCACTTTCCTTCTTTGTCCCTAGAAACAAGGACTCGCACAGTGAAAGAAACTGACACTCTCCCTACCTAGAGTTTTCTGTCCCTAGAAAAAATGTTTTTTTAAAGCACACTATAGCACAAGGAGAATTCCCCTCACTTTCCTTCTTTGTCCCTAGAAACAAGGACTCGCACAGTAAAACACACTGACACTCTCCCTACCTATCCTTCTCTTTCCCTAAACTAAAGGAATCCAGGTTAAGCAAGAAAGAAATAAATGTCACTGTCCCTGCCTATGCTTCTGTTTCCCTGCTCCGGAACACACTACACTAGGCCGCCGTGCTGGCGGCCTTTTATAGTGTGGGGCGTGTACTAAACACCCTCAGCAATAATTGGCCACAGGCATCCTGCCTGTGGCCAATCATTGCTCTCCTCGCTGCCGGCGCTGTGATTGGCCAAGCATGCGGGGTCACAGTGCATGCTTGGCCAATCACAGCGCCTGGATGACACTGCGATGGCGTAGTGCATTGTGGGCCGTTCGCGTCACTCGAATTTGGCGCGAACGGCCCAAATCGTTCGATCTTCGTCGAACGATCGAACAGCCGATGTTCGAGTCGAACGTATGTTCGACTCGAACACGAAGCTCATCCCTAGTCCCTACAGTGGACACAGCCATCTCTTGTGTAAATAAATCACTGACATGTCCAGTAGATAATGTTCCAATGTTCAAAGACCCAATAGATAAAAAATTGGAGTCTTTACTAAAATCTGCTTTCTCTACAGCAAGCATGGTGACACAACCTGCAGTAGCAGCGATTGGAGTCTGCCAAGCAATGAAAGATCAGTTGAAACAAGTCTTAAGGGACTTACCAGATCAGCAGGCTCTTGCCCTAGCTGACCTACCTAGAGCCTTGTGTTGCGGTGGACGCCATAAAGGATACAATCCAACAGGCATCCCGCTTTACGCTGTCTGTAGACATATGCGTAGACTTCTATGGCTCAAAAACTGGTCTGCTGAAGCTCCCTGTAAGAAATTGCTGATTAGCTTCCCATTTCATGGAGAACGCTTATCTGGAGATGATCTGGACAAATATATCCAGAAAACTTCTGCCGGTAAAAGTACACTCTTGCCGGTTAAGAACAAGGGTAGAAGTCCTTCTTTTAAGAGGCCTACTTCTCCAGTCCCTGGCACATCGGCTGTGAAACAATTCCGACGGCCTCCACGGTCAAATCCAGGGGGCAGAAATCAGGGACAATCACAGGGTAACAAGAAACCCTGGGTCAAGAGAGGTACAAAACCTCCCCCCAAGTCATGAAGGGTTGCTCCCACTCAATCGGGTGAGGGGAAGACTTCAGTTGTTCACAGAGACCTGGCGGGAAACCATCAGAGATGGGTGATCTCCGCAGTAAGTCTGGGATACAGGCTGGAGTTAAAAGACATTCCTCCTGCCCATTTTTATAAGGTCAAACGTGCCAAGCGATCCCCAGAAGAGTGGATCCCTCCTTCTGGCACTAGAGCAACTATTGCTCCAAGGGTAATCATGAAGGTTCCCTTGGAAGAAAACGGGTTCGGGTTTTACTCAAACCTTGTCACAGTCCCCAAACCAAATGGGGACATGAGGCCCATATTAAATATAAAAGGGCTAAACAAGTTCCTACATATCAGGACTTTTTCGGATGGAGTCGACCCGATCGGTGGCCACTGCCCTACAAGGGCAGGAATGGTTAGCCTCGATCGACATAAGGGATGCTTATTTGCATATTCCCATCTGTCCGGCCCACCAGAAATTTCTACGCTTTGCAGTAGAAGGGCGCCATTTTCAGTTCAGAGCCTTACCTTTCGGTCTGGCCACAGCACCACGAGTGTTCACAAAAATTCTGGCCCTACGATTGGCCAAACTAGGAACACAAGGTGTAACGATAATGGCATATCTAGACGACTTGTTGCTGATAGACCACTCAGTGAAAAAAACTAGAAGTGGTCGTTCACAAGATAATCAAGTATCTGGAATCTCACGGTTGCATTATCAACCGAGACAAGTCAGCCCTAAAACCAGTCAAAAGCCTGGAATACTTGGGGGCTAAGACGGGATTCAAATCAGAGAAAGATTTTCTTACCTCCAGAGAAGGTGTCGTCTTTGAAAGATTTGACCCACTTAGTGGGTACAAAAAAGAAAACCATCCATACGCCTGTGTATAAGGCTGCTGGGAAAAATGGTGGCTTCATTCGAAGCAGTACCCTACGGTCAATTCCATTCAAGGAACTTGCAGAGGGCCATACTGTCAGCCTGGAACAAAAAAGTTCAGGCTTTAGACTTACCAATGTCCCTGTCCCCTTCCGTTCGCAAGAGCCTCCATTGGTGGTTGGTGCCAGAATCTGGAAAAAGGGAAACCCTTCAGTCCGGTTTCTTGGAAGGTGGTCACTACAGATGCCAGCCTCATAGGCTGGGGGGCAGTACTGGAGCAATGGTCTCTCCAGGGCAAGTGGTCAGAAGCAGAGAAGGCCCTGCCCACCAATCTCTTAGAGATACGAGCAGCCCGGTATGCCCTAGTAGCATGGACATCCAAACTCCAAGGGTCACCTGTCAGAATTCAATCAGACAATGCCACAGCAGTGGCATATATCAATCACCAGGGTGGCACCAGGAGTCATGCAGCCCAGAGGGAAGCGAATTGCATCCTGGAATGGGCAGAAAGGTATGTCACAGCCATATCCGCGGTTTTCATCCCAGGAGTGGAAAATTGGAGAGCGGACTTTTTAAGTCGCCAGCAATTATGACCGGGGGAATGGTCTCTTCACCCCGAGGTTTTCCAGGCAATATGCCAGCGGTGGGGAACACCGGATGTAGATCTGCTAGCATCCAGATTCAACGCAAAGGTGGACAGATTTGTGTCTCGCACAAAGGATCCCCTAGCTTGCGGTTCGGATGCCCTAGTGTTCCCTTGGGATCAGTTCAAGCTGATATATGCATTCCCACCGCGATTAATCCGCAGAATCAGGGTAGAAAAGAAACCAGTGATTCTGGTGGCTCCAGCGTGGCCCCGAAGGGCATGGTACGCGGAGATTGTAAAAATGTCAGTGGGAAGTCCTTGGACCCTCCCACATCGTCCGGACCTGCTTTCGCAAGGACCGATATACTACCCTTCCTTACCAGCCATAGGTTTGACGGCCTGGCTATTGAAGCCCACATTCTAAAAAAGAGAGGGCTCTCTAATCCTGTGGTATCTACCATGATCAATGCCAGGAAGCCGGTATCCAGGCAGATCTATTATAGGATCTAGAAGGCGTACATCACGTGGTGTGAGGCCAGGAAATGGCATCCACGTAAGTACATAATAGGTAGGATTCTGGACTTCCTACAGTGGGCTGTACATAGGAAGCTTGCCTTGAGTACTATCAAGGGTCAGACGGCCTTGTCAATATTTTTTCAAAGGCCCTTGGCTTTGCATTCATTAGTCAAAGCTTTCATACAAGGAGTGATGCGTATTAGCCCTCCGGTTAGTATTCCCATATGTCCATGGGACTTAAACCTGGTTCTGTCGGTTCTACAGAAACAACCATTTGAACCATTGCGGCACATTTCCTTGGTTCTTTTCACCAGGAAATTGATTTTCTTAGTAGCCATTTGTTCGGCTAAAAGAGTATCGGAATTAGCCGCCTTGTCCTGTAAGGAGCCATATCTGGTTATCCATAAGGACAGAGTAGTATTACGTCCTCATCCAGCCTTCTTCCTAAGGTGGTATCGAGGTTCCATTTGAACCAAGATGTGGTTCTTCCTTCCTTTTTCCCCAAACCTAGTTCGGTAGAGGAAAAGTTATTGCATTCTTTGGATGTAGTAAGAGCAGTTAAAGCTTATCTTAAAGCCACTGCTCAGATTTGTAGAACGGATACTTTGTTTGTTCTGCCGGAAGGCCCCAGAAAGGGTCAGGCAGCATCAAAAATCTACTTTAGCCAAGTGGATTCGACAGGTCATAATACAAGCCTATGGCTTGAAAAGGAGACCGCCTCCGTTCAAAGTTAGGGCGCACTCCACAAGAGCAGTTGGAACTTCATGGGCAGTGCATCACCAAGCCTCCCTGGCTCAAGTCTGTAAGGCCACAACATGGTCCTTAGTACACACGTTTACTAGATTCTACCAGGTAGACGTCAGAAGTCAGGAGGATGTCGCCTTTGGGCGCAGTGTGTTGCAGGCCGCAAAAGAGCCTCATGCCTGATGGCGCCCAGCTTATGTATAGTGTATCCCTCCCCTCATTGGGCATTGCTTTGGGACGTCCCATTAGTAATGACTAAGTCGCTCTGTGTCCCGTGATGTACGAAAAAGAAAAAGGGATTTTTATAACAGCTTACCTGTAAAATCCTTTTCTTGGAGTACATCACGGGACACAGAGCTCCCACCCCTCTTTTTGGGACACGTATTGCTTTGCTACAAAACTGAGGTGCTCCCGGATGGGAGGGGCTTATATAGGGGAGGGTACTTCCGGTTTGGAAGTTGCCAGTGCCAGCACCTGAAGGTAAACTATATAACCCATTAGTAATGACTAAGTCGCTCTGTGTCCCGTGATGTACTCCAAGAAAAGGATTTTACAGGTAAGCTGTTATAAAAATCCCTTTTTTTTTAACTGTGGTGGTGAAATCACCTCCTACAGCTCTGGAGCAGGGTTGCTAACTTTCAGTAAATTTACAAACAGTTTGTAAAATCCATAATTGTTGCATCTGTCCATGAATGTCAGTTACGGACATGCAGCCTACATGTCTGTAATGGACATTCATGGACAGATACTCCGCTGGGAATGCCTGGTGTAAGGGGGGCCTCCGCTGGGGAGGCCTGGTGTAAGGGGGGCCTCCGCTGGGGAGGCCTGGTGTAAGGGGGGCCTCCGCTGGGGAGGCCTGGTGTAAGGGGGGCCTCCGCTGGGGAGGCCTGGTGTAAGGGGGGCCTCCGCTGGGAATGCCTGGTGTAAGGGGGGCCTCCGCTGGGAATGCCTGGTGTAAGGGGGGCCTCCGCTGGTAATTGCCTGGTGTAAGGGGGGCCTCCGCTGGTAATTGCCTGGTGTAAGGGGGGCCTCTGCTGGTAATTGCCTCGTGTAAGGGGGGCCTCCGCTGGTAATTGCCTGGTGTAAGGGGGGCCTCCGCTGGTAATTGCCTGGTGTAAGGGGGGCCTCCGCTGGTAATTGCCTGGTGTAAGGGGGGCCTCCGCTGGTAATTGCCTGGTGTAAGGGGGGTCTCCGCTGGGGAGGCCTGGTGTAAGGGGGGCCTCCGCTGGGGAGGCCTGGTGTAAGTTGGGCCTCCGCTGGGGAGGCCTGGTGTAAGGGGGGCCTCCGCTGGGAAGGCCTGGTGTAAGGGGGGGCCTCCGCTGGGAAGGCCTGGTGTAAGGGGGACTCCGCTGGGAATGCCTGGTGTAAGAAGGGACTCTACTGGGAATGCCTGGTGTAAGGGGGACTCCGCTGGGAATGCCTGGTGTAAGGAGGGACTCTGGGCTTCCACTGATTCTGCATTATGGTGAGTTGAATAATTTCATTCTATATTACAATGTAATAATAGAAATAATGCGCTTCAGTCATCCTGACACCATAACAACCATGGTGCCGGGATGATTGAAGCGCTAACACCAGGTGTTTGGAGTATCTTTAGCTGCTGATTTGTTAAACTTTCTGGAATACACATATTTCTATTTTGGTGTAGGATCTGGGCCTGCTTTCCCTCCACCCCTCTTTCTTTCTTTCTCTCCCTCTTTCTTTCTCTCTTTCTCCCTCCATCCCTCATTCATCTCCGACTCTAACCACACCCCCTCCGAGCCACACCCACGTAAGCCACGCCCACTATTCCACGTAAACCACACCCATTTTTTGCCACCGTAAAGGGCCCCTTAGAAGAATTTTGCTTAGGGCCCCAGGGAGGTCAGGATCGGCACTGATTGTCACATTGTGTGTGTCTCACATTTTTAGTTGCAGCACAGGTATTAATTTACCATTTCACCTTTTTTAGCTAGCGCAGTATACCCATTCCATTAATAGTATCTGAACAGATCAATATCTGATCTGATGAGATCTATACTAGCGTCCCCAGCAGTTTAGGGTTTCCAAAAATGCAGTCTTAGCGGGATCAGCCCAGATACCTGCTAGCACCTGGGTTTAGCCCCTCCGCCCAGCCCAGCTCAGCCCACCCAAGTGCAGTATCGATCGATCACTGTCATTTACAAAACACAACACACATAACTGCAGCGTTCGCAGAGACAGGCCTGATCCCTGCGATCGCTAACAGTTTTTTTGGTAGCGTTTTATACATTTGCTGACAGTCATGTGCTTTTTTACCTGTGAATCCTTACTAGTGTACCACTAAATTTAGAGCCCAAAATGGCAAATCGAAGGTACACCAGGCATTCCCAGCGGAGGCCCCCCTTACATCAGGCATTCCCAGCGGAGGCCCCCCTTACATCAAGCATTCCCAGCGGAGGCCCCCCTTACACCAGGCATTCCCAGCAGAGGCCCCCCTTACACCAGGCATTCCCAGCGGAGGCCCCCCTTACACCAGGCATTCCCAGCGGAGGCCCCCCTTACATCAGGCATTCCCAGCGGAGGCCCCCCTTACATCAGGCATTCCCAGTGGAGGCCCCCCTTACACCAGGTGTGATGCCCCAGCAGCAGAGACTCTTTCCGCCGCCATTACGCAGAGGGGACAGTGGAGGAGCCGGCCGGGTGGCTGGCAATAGGAATTAAGCTGCGGCGCCGCCGCCCACCCCCGCCCCTTCCCACGTTTCACTTACACACAGACAGACATCAGCGGGGCGGGAGGTGGGCGGTGCCGCAGCTCAATTCCTATTGGCAGCCACCCTTACCCTCCTCTTGGTCTACAAGAAAATGGCAGCCGGCGGAGACATTGTCTCCGCCCGGCCCGCGGACCTCTAGCGGCGGTGGCGGCGAAGATTCGGGGGCCCCTAGTAATTACTTGGGGCCCTACGCAGCTTGCGTAGCAAGCGTATAGGGCGGATCGGCCCTGGTGACGATATATAGAAAACACAAACTGCGCAACAATGGGTGAAAATGGGTGATGATTGAATATGTGAGTGACCAAAATATCAAATTCTGAATCATCATGTGGTGTCACATTTAAGACATCGGGGAACTATAGACCATAGACTCAGACATAGAGGAACAAGGACCATAGAGAGAGCCAATCAGAGACCCTGGCGGGGATGATAGCCATCTGTTTTGATTGATCTCTTTCAGGGATCGATATTTTTGGTAAGCGGCCTTTGAGAGCTAAGGTGGTGGACTCTTTTCTATCATACCAGCACTCTTCTATGGTGTTTTAGTCTGAAGTCACATATCTATGCTGAGAAGATTGAACCCCCAATTTCATTATCTTTTCCTGTGGACTATCCTTTATGCATGAACTGTCATTTGAGTTTCATAACTGCCAAGGAAAATAGTGTGGTATCATTTAAGAACTTTGTTTGGAAGCTCAACGATTTTTTTCATTTTTTATTATTGTGTTTTTTCACTTGAATGTGACACCACATGGTGATTCAGAATTCGATATTTTGATCACTCACATATTCAATCATCACCCATTTTCACCCATTGTTGCGCAGCTTGAGTTTTCTATATATGTTCAGATACTATACCACTAAGGGAGGTGTATGCTTTGCGCGTGGGTGTTAGCATTACTGGCACTAACCTGACGCTGCCTGGGGCGAAGCAGACCCTATCTGACGCTAAAACCTAATTGATATCACCCGCCGGGTGATCAGGGGGTTAAACCTTTATTGGGTTACATACGGCGGGTGCCCTGATGCTATGAAAAGCAAACTAACAAACCAGCGTCACCCGTAACACTTATACGGTGATTACTGGTGAAAGGGTTAACTAGGGGCAATCAGGGGGTTAAAACCTTTATTAGGTAATATATGGGGGTACCTGGCGCTATATAAAAACCTGACGAGGAACCTAAATAACTAAATAACTAACTGGCTAACCAGCGTCACCAGTGACACTTATACGGTGATCACTGGTAAAAGGGTTAACTCTAGGGGCAATCAGGGGGTTAAAACCTTTATTAGGTTGTATAGAGGATCCAGGAAGTGGTAACGAATACACGTGGACCCCCATCTACTGGCGTCTTTGGTGTACTGTGCCGCCAAGCTGTTAGCACTTTATTCGCCCTTTCTGCCGCCATTCTGCCGACGTATATGTACATGCGGCGGTCCTTAAGTGGTTAAAGTGTGGTAATGTACCTATATCGTTAATGAGCATTTTGGATGTGTTGCACAAACTTTCACACTGAAGTGAATGGAGCGGCTCTTTCAGACTGCAAAGCGTTTTGCAGGCGTTATTTTTAGCGCTATAGCGCCTGCAAAGCGCCTCAGTGTGAAAGGGGTCTAAATCTTTTTTTCTCTGAATGTAAAGAGTGCCCCCTTGTCCTTTGTGATGACCTTAACCACTTAAGGACCGAGCCTCTTTCTGAGATTTGTTAAAAACAAGTTTTTTGGCTAGAAAATTACTTGGCGGTCGTTGCAATACGTTATGGCACCGTGTTTGCGCACAGTTCTACAATGTGCAAAGTCCAGGAACAGAATAAAAATAATGACATATCTCCATTTTACATGGTAGCTTTGGACAAACGCCCAAGCGCTAATAAGATAAATGGTGTACATTCACAAATAGCAAATTCCATGGTGGCGTCAAGAGGCATGGGGCTCACCCTTATTTCTTTTTCACCTTTTCTAGAAAACTTCAGCAACAGTGTGGAATTTATAGCGGAAAAAGAAGGGTTTACAGCTAGAGAGGAAGGAAGAGAAAAAATGGGGAAAGGGGGATGGAAGGAAAGAGGGGAGGACATGGCGGTGACAGGCAGGTAGACTAGGAGCTTAAAATTTGGGTAAAACTAGGATCCCAAGAGGCGTTCTCTCTTTAGAGAAAATAAAGATATTCCATATATTCCAGGTTTTTGTATAAGTTTACCGTCTGTGTTGTGCAGTGAGAATTAAGTCCTCCATCTGTCTTATGTCCTCCACTTTCCTCAACCATTGTGCAGCGGTAGGTGGAGACCGCTGCTTCCAAAATAGGGGTATACATGCCTTAGCCGCATTAAGCAGCTGGCGGACTAGGGACTTTTTGTATGCTTTGGCCGAGATCTTGTGTGATGAGTAATGTAGGAGGAAGAACGCTGCATCCTCCGGAATGTCATACTCCGTAAACTTCTGCGTGATGTGGCGGACGTCTCCCCAGAAGTCTCCCAGCCTGGGACAGGACCAAAAGATATGAAGGAGCGACCCCTCGTGCTCCCCGCAGCGCCAGCCCAATTTTTTTTATATTGTGAAAGATAATGTTACATTGATACCCAACATGTCACACTTCATAATTGCGCCCGCTCGTGGAATGGCGACAAACTTTTACCCTTAAAAATCTCCATAGGCGACGTTTAAAAAATTCTACAGGTTGTATGTTTTGAGTTACAGAGGAGGTCTAGGGCTAGAATTATTGCTCTCGCTCTACCGATCACGGCGATACCTCACATCTCACATGTGTGGTTTGAACACCGTTTTCATATGCGTGCGCTGCTCATGAATGTGTTCGCTTCTGCACGCGAGTCCGGAAGTAGTTAAAGCGAATAACTCAACACCAAGTTCACTACATGGACTACGTATGTATTTATACATTTTGATCATATCATCCCCCCTTAATCTCCTCTTCTCATGAGAGAATAAATTCAGTTCCTCTAATCTTTCTTCATAGCTGAGTTCCTCTATGCTTCTTATCAGTTTGATTGCCCTTCTCTGCACTTTCTCCAGTTCCCTGATATCCTTTTTGAGAACTGGTGCCCAAAACTGAACTGCATAGTGCAGATGAGGTCTTACTAATGATTTATACAGGGGCAAAATGATATCTCTCTCTCTGGAGCCGATACCTCCCCTAATATAAGAAAGGACTTTGCTCGATTTGGAAACCGCAGCTTGGCATTGCATGCTATTATTAATCTCATGATCTACCGAAGCCCCCAGATCCTTCTCCACTATGGATTCCCCCAGTTGTACTCCCCAAGTGCATACCTTTTACTTTTATCAACATTAAACCTCATATGCCACTCAGTTGACCAATTATACAGTGCATTCAGGTCAGCTTGTAAATTGAAGACATCCTGTACGGACGTTATTTCACTGCATAGCTTGGTGTCACCTGCAAACACTGAAATGGTACTTTTAATCCCAGACCCTATGCTATTTACAAATACTTGATTTTTTTTTGTTACATTCGTTCAACATTGCTGTGCTACGATAAAATGCATACCTGGACTATTTTCCATAATGCACACAACACAGTGCACATGCTAGTGCAGAGTGGACAGCTTAGGTATAAGCCAACCTCCAGCCTTGCTTATGTACAGTTTTGTGTACCTTTGATTTTCACCAGCTCCCCCACTACTGATACTTAAGCCTAGTACACACAGGCCGAATGTTGGGTGGCATCAATACAAACTGGCCAACATTTGGCCTGTGTGTACTGCATTTGGGCCAGCTTTGAATGAGCATGATTGAAAAAGGTCTGCCTATCAGTGGTCTCAACCAATAACTGAGAGCACTGACCGGAGTGTTCTGGGGGAGATAGAACACAATAGAACAGCAGGGGAGATCACCGTACTAACATCGGATAGTTATGTTGGCTCAGGAGTCGCTGTACTGTTTGTTCCGTTCAGCCCTGCTGGGGTGAATGAAAAAAAAACTATTAGCGTGTACTAGGCTTTACTCTCCCCCTCTCCCTGTTGTCCAACCAAACCCAAGGATGAAAGCCACGTGCAAATTCCATGTCAGTCTGGTCAAAGCTTACACTGGGGCCTGAAAGGAAGGCAGAATATCACATGCTACCCCATACCCATAAATTTCAGGTAGTTCACTTGGAAGAAGGCAAACTTGGAGGCAGGGGAGCATGTGGAGGGAAAATATTAGCAGCAGAGAAGGGGGTTTTGATCTTAAAGTGGAGCTCCACCCAAAAGGGGAAGCTCCACTTGTTCGCACCCTCCACCACCACATTTGGCACTTTTGGGGGGGGCGTGTACCTGGTTTCTACACTTCCGGGTAAGATCGCTGTGGCAATCTCAGAGCATTTCCAGCCCCTCCTCCTTCCGGGACACACAGGTCCCAGAAAACAGCAGGACCATTTAGAAAGCGCAGCACAACTTGCTTATAATGCCAGCTCCTGCACCAAAGCCAATTGACGAATCGGCTTGGGGTGCTGACATCACGGGGTCCCTGGACAGGCAAGTGTCTTTATATTAATATATTAGTAATTGTAGCTGCTGACTTTATTTTCCCAGACTGGAGCTCCTCTTTAATAGAAAAAGTTCCCTTTAAGCAAGCTTTCCAATTTTCCTGGTGCCTTCCATGGCAGCATACCAATGGTTGTGACTCCGCCCCCAATCAACCCACAGGACCAATTACAACTCTATAAAAGAGAGAGTCAGTCCCCTCATACACCATTCTTTTTTCTGTCCTCAATACTACAGGATCAAATGGATCGCCTGGAATCAGCCCTTACCATGCTGCTATATGGCACCACCATTACAGGTTCATGCTCTCCTGTATATGGAGTCCCATAACTTGGGCTGCTAAATGCGTCAGAAAAGTATGGGAACCCATTTTTTCTGTGGATCTTTTCTGGGTTTAGAGTTCAGGTATTTCCTCTATTTATTGAAAAACACTGCTCCAAGTAAAGACTGCCTCCCACAGACGTGTACAGCGCTGGGAGTGGTGCATCAGATAGCACTGGAGTCTGGCTGTTAATACAGGGACTTCTCTATGCTCGCATGCTTTCTGTTATTAAGAAGGTTCGCTGCAGGGGTGTTTGGTGTTTTTGTGTCAGGTTAGGCACTCACTTTTTCCCCATGTTTTCTGAGCTCCGTTTCCCTCTATCTCGGTCCCTTTTATGCACTTCCAGGTACCTGAGCCATGTCACTCATTTTCTCCCCCCTCGGGGTTGAGTCTGGTCCCAGTCATATGGGGATATGGCAGCTGCTGCAACCATGCTGGATTGTATGTGTGGCACTTCGCGCGTCCTCTGTGTTCAGCTTATCCTTCCCAAAGGCAGAGCCGTGTCACGGAGGCGTGACGTTCATTCGGCTCATGCGTGGTATCCTCGTCAAGCCATTGGCAGCCATCTTGGTTCACCCTAAGCCCATCTGTATAAAGCAAACCGAATGTCTTCATTCTGACAGCAGCTCTAGTTAGGCTAACATCTCCTTCAGCCCAGGAGAGAGTTCCTTCTGGTCACACCCTCATAATGAAGCCAGTAAAAGGTAATCATGCAGTGATTTATTGATAGGAAGAAAATGTATTTTATTCATAGTTTTTGCTTGATATAGATGTATTTTACGTGTTATGCTTACATATATGTATGCAGGTGTACGTTTTTTTTCTGTCATTGTGTTTTAAAAAAAATAAATGCAACTATTTTTGACAGAAAGTGTTTTATATCCAAGTGGCAGTTTATAGATTGGTATCTGTTTAATTGCTAGATGTTTCTTGTGAGTATGCATATTATGTTTACTCATAGGTATACAGGGTTTTTTCTCTGTCATTCTGACCTTCTTTTTTTTTTTTTAGGAAAAAAAAAAACCCCAAAGGGAGTCATACTAAGGTTAAACCCTTTTTTGGTTCTCCTTTCTGACAGCTGTTCCCCGCAGTCCAGTATTACAAAAAGATCCTCAACATACCACTAGGTAAGTGGCTGCAACTGCCAGGTAAGTTCAAATAAAAGAGCACTTGGGTATCCTGTTTGGGGGAAAAACAGAATCTCTGTCTTTCCTTTCTTACAGCCCGCTGCATCAATCAGAACATAAAGAGGGGGATAAGAGGTCCAAGGCTCATGATGCCTCAAAGGAGATATGCTCTTCTTCAGCCCACCCACCTCATAGCCACAGGTCCTTGCATTCGGCTAAAAAACCTCCCTCTCCACGTCGTCCCATCCACCCCAAAAATGAATAAAAAGAGGGGCAGGGATCGTTAGCCACTTTTAAAAAGTTGTCCTTTCATCAAGTGGAGGTTCCGTGGGAAACCCGGTTCGGCAAGCAAACACAGGGGTCAGCGCGGGTAAAAACGGAAAAGTATCATTAGAATGAGGTCCCTCCTTTTTATCAGGGTTTCCTGATCCATGTGTTGCCACAATAAAACAGAAGATGGAAGGAGGTCCGGTCGCCTATAACCGTCCTCGCAAACTGTGCCCTCCAGCTGATCCAAACGCACAGCCATTTTCCTCACCATCAGGGGTCGCCTCTGCCAGTGAATTAGCAAGAAATGCGACACTCCCCTCAGAGGATGCATGGTTTTTGGAGGATATACTGGTTCGCAAGATGGATTCTGACCTCAAAAGGGTTTATCAGGCAGCTGATGGGGCACGTAATCCAGCAGCCGCTCTAGCCTCGGCCTCCAAGGTGACAAAGGCATGGTCTATCAATTTTGAAGTAGCCTTGAGATGGGGGGCCGAGCCAGATGATATCATCAAGTCGCTAAAGGAGTTAAAGTTGAGTTCAGATGCTATGACCAAGGCAGCCGCTGATACATTGAAAAGTTCCACTCAGGCCCTACTGCATACAGTATCTGCCAGAGGATATAGGGAAAGCCGAAGGGATCCCCAGGCTACCCTCTTAAGTGAAGGGAAATGGGAGGATACATCTAGTCCTCCCGGGAATCAAATGCCCAATTGACTTCCCATCCATTCAGGCCGGGCCTGGCGGAGGGCTCGGTTCAGAGCTGCCGCCCTAGTTAAAAAATAAATAAAAATAAAGCCTCGCGCAATTCATTCCTATTGGCCTCTCCTGGAGATCCTAGCGCACCCGACCCGTACCTTTTTTTTGCACACGAAGACCCTCAAATTCGAAGGTAAAAGGGGAAATCCTGTTCCAGCTTGTACAGAAGTTGATACTTCAGGATTGTCAGCTCCAAAGTCTGGAACAATTAGTTCCCGTTGTCACACACTCTCTACGCCCAAGGCATTGGGGAACCGAATCTACAGTGTCACAATCTACTTTGTAATCACGCTAGACTCAGACCCTTTACAGAAGTTCCAACGACATCTATTTCTCCAAATTAGGAGAAGATGATGCATAGTCTGCATTAACGAGACAATATACTTACCCTGACTCATCTCAATGAAGAGCTCCATTCTCACCTACAGGGGTTGGGGGTTCCCTTTAACGTAGTACGATCGGCCAGTAAATTGCCCCAATTTTTTTTTTTATATACCCTAGAGCCATATTGGTAACAGAATGTCTGGATCATCTTGGGTCATTCCCCTCCTACACCCCAATGGTGCAGTGAGGCGCGGTTATATTCCTGTACATGTTTACGGTGGTTTTCTTTCTGTTTTAAATTATTTTTATTATTGTCCACATAAAACTTTTACATTCTTTGCAAAACCATTTGCAATTCATACATTGGAGAAAAAAAAAAAAATTCTGCCTCTACCGTACATCTTTTTGGAGACTTATTAGTTCTTCCATTATCCTCGTTCTATCTATTTCCTTAAACCAATCCTTTATCCTTGGTGTTTCTTTTGATTTCCAAAGTTTCGGGATTAGTGCTTTCGCTGTGTTCAACAAAAAAGGGGTAAGTGCTGCTCTATACTTCTTCCTAGGTCCCCCAATCACATGGAATAGACATTTCCAGGGGTCTAATTCTATTTCTTTCCC
Organism: Rana muscosa; assembly: GCA_029206835.1. Lineage (NCBI taxonomy): Eukaryota > Metazoa > Chordata > Amphibia > Anura > Ranidae > Rana > Rana muscosa. Next base: position 573,909,554 of record CM055116.1, read on the forward strand.
ATCTATCTGTTTGATTAAGTCCAGTACTTCCACCCAGTATGATTGAATCAGGCTACACTGCCACCATATATGAGCATGTGTTCCTTCCTTCCCACACTCTCTCCAGCATAAGGGTGATATATCTTGATTTATTTTATGCATTTTAGTTGGAACATAATACCACTTGGACAGTAATTTATAAATCATTTCTTTTATCCTTGTGTCACTTGAAGTAGAGTGGACATAGTCCACAACTTTTCTCTTCAGCATCTCCGGAGCTAGTTGGTTCAGTTCTATCTCCCATTCTCTCAAGGGATACATTAACCCGTCATCCATTGGGGTTGTCAGCAACCTATATATTATAGAGATCATCCCCTTTCTATTTATCCTCCCTTGATCCACTAATCTTTCCCATGAATTTAACCACTTGCCGACCGCGGCATAGCCGAAGGACGGCTACAGCGCGGTTGAGTTATTCTGGGACGACGTCCCAGGGATGTCCTCCCAGAATCTTGCTCCCGCGTGCCCCCTGCGGCACGCTCCCGGAAATATCCGTGACCGCCGGGTCCGGAAGACCCGGCGCATCACGGATCACGGTAGATGGCCGCTAATCGCGGGCGTTTACCACGTGATCGCTCCGTCAAATGACGGAGCGATCACTTGTAAACAAACCGGCGTCATGTGATGACGCCGGTTTCCTCTCTCCCCTCTGTGTACCGATCGGTACAGTGTGAGAGGAGAGGGGAGAGAGCGGATGACAGCAGCGCTGTAGGCTGGATGTGTAGTGCCCACAGCGCTGCTCTGTGACAATTAAAGTCACAGATCCATCCATCCATCCATCCCTGCTCGGCCATCCCTGCCCATACTCTGCAGTACCCTGCCCATACTCTGCAATACTCTGCAATACCCTGCCCATACTCTGCAAAACCCTACAATACTCTGCAATACCCTGCCCATACTCTGCAATACCCTGCCCATACCCTGCAATACCCTGCCCATACTCTTCAATACTCTGCAATACCCTGCCCATACCCTGCAATACTCTGCAATACCCTGCCCATACTCTGCAATACCCTGCAATACCCTACAATACCCAGCCATACTCTGCACTACCCAGCCATACTCTGCACTACCCAGCCATACTCTGCACTACCCAGCCATACTCTGCACTACCCAGCCATACTCTGCACTACCCAGCCATACTCTGCACTACCCAGCCATACTCTGCACTACCCTGCCATACCCGGCCATACCCAACCATGCTCAGCCATGCTTAACTTTGTGTTAAATAAAAAAAAAGCGTTTTAACCATGACATCCTTGAATTTGTACGGGGATATCTGAATGATGCCTGCAGCTACAGGCATCATTTAGATATCAGATTTTTCAGCCGGTGATTCCCTACACCATAAGAATGATCATCGCAGCTGTTCCACCGCCTGACCATTCTTACGGGAGGCGAGAGGGGACGCCCCCCCTCCCGCCGCCCTCCGGTGCTTCTACCGACTCACCGATGCGATCGAAGCCAGGATCGTTTTTTATTTTAGACTTCCAAGCCTAGAGGGGAGATGTGGGGTCTTATTGACCCCTTATCTCACTGTAAAGAGGACCTGTCATGCCATATTCCTATTAAAAGAGATGTTTACATTCCTTGTAATAGGAATAAAAGTGATCAAAAAATGTATTTTTGGGGGAAAAAGTGTCAAACTAAAATAAATAAAGTAAAATGAACAATAATTTTTATTTTTTAAAGCGCCCCTGCCCCCGTGTGCTCGCATGCAGAAGCGAACGCATATGTATGTCCCGCCCACATATGAAAACGGTGTTTAAACGACACATGTGAGGTATTGCTGCGAACATTAGAGTGAGAGCAATAATTTTGGCCCTAGACCTCCTCTGTAACTCAAAACATGTAACCAGTAAGAAGAATTAAAGCATAGCCTATGGGGATTTTTAAGTAGCGAAGTTTGGCGCCATTCCACGAGTGTGTGCAATTTTGAAGGGTGACATGTTAGGTATCTATTTACTCAGAGTAACTTCACCTTTCACATTATGTAAAAACATTTGGCTAACTTTACCGTTTTTTTGTTTTTTTTAAAGCACAAAACAGATTTTTTTTTTTCAAAAAAACACGTTCGAAAAATTGCTGCGCAAATACCGTTCGAGATAAAAAGTTGCAACAACCGCCATTGTATTCTCTAGGATCTTTGCTAAACAAAAATATATAATGTTTGGGGGTTCTATGTAATTTTCTAGCAAATAAATGATGATTTTTACATGTAGAAGAGAAATGTCAGAATTGGCCTGGGTGCTCCAGAACGCCTGAAGATGCTCCCTGCATGTTGGGCCTCTGTACAGGGCCGGACTGGCCTATCGGGATATCGGGAGATTTCCCGGTAGGCTGCCTGTCCTGGGGCCGGTTTCAGTTGCTGCAGTGCTCCCTGTCCCCTCTCACCTGCTCCTGTGCATTACGGAGCTGGCTGAGTCTGTGTGTGTTCGGCGGCGGGCGGCACTGTAACGCAGTCCCGCCCCCCCTAGACTGGCTCGTGTGATAGTAGATAGAATCAGTGTTCAGCCTATGGAAAAATGAAAATTATATCCACCCAGAGTGGTACTGGGGATACAATGTAATAAAAAATTGCCACGTCCCGAAATTGTAGATGAAATAAAAATAGGATAAAAAGATGGACTTTATGGGCACGACAAATTGATATAAAATTACTCAAGTTTTATTAAAAATTAACAAAAGAAAAGGATAACAAAACATACAAATAAAATGAATGTTATATAGAACTATTCATCAACCTAGTGTTGACACACTTATACACATCACCCAATAGCCAAAATTCAATGAGGAAATAGAATTTATACTGGGTAGAATGACATCAAGGTCAATTCTTTCAGTATATTGGATACCAGTAAATGCTGGTGGCATTGATTGGTGGTGTGTCGTCAGAAATTCATTCCTAAACCCGACATGTTGCGCGACACAAGTCGCTTCTTCAGGAGTTTTTTGAATGTATGGGTTAAAAGGTTTTTCAAGTAAAAACGGAGGTTTATAGATGGTCAGGATGGCAGTAGTAGTAGTAGAACAATGCCTCTGGGTATCTTGAAAAAACTGAGTAGCATAATATAGAGCTACGATGTAGAGCCCAATATCCGTGTTTAAACCCCGATTATGGAGAAAAAAATGATAAATTGATACACGGATATGGGTACTGGTAGTTTCAATTATGCTAGCAGGGATTCGGTACTGTTCTAACTTGCAGAGTTGCCCAGTCTGGACTTGTAATAGATGTTGGTGGGAGTGCCTCCGTTTAGTAGGTAGCAGCCCTCGGTAGTCAGGGATTATCTGCACTGTGCAGATAATCCCTGACTACCGAGGGCTGCTACCTACTAAACGGAGGCACTCCCACCAACATCTATTACAAGTCCAGACTGGGCAACTCTGCAAGTTAGGACAATACTGAATCCCTGCTAGCATAATTGAAACTACCAGTACCCATATCCGTGTATCAATTTATCATTTTTTTCTCCATAATCGGGGTTTAAACACGGATATTGGGCTCTACATCGTAGCTCTATATTATGCTACTCAGTTTTTTCAAGATACCCAGAGGCATTGTTCTACTACTACTACTGCCATCCTGACCATCTATAAACCTCCGTTTTTACTTGAAAAACCTTTTAACCCATACATTCAAAAAACTCCTGAAGAAGCGACTTGTGTCGCGCAACATGTCGGGTTTAGGAATGAATTTCTGACGACACACCACCAATCAATGCCACCAGCATTTACTGGTATCCAATATACTGAAAGAATTGACCTTGATGTCATTCTACCCAGTATAAATTCTATTTCCTCATTGAATTTTGGCTATTGGGTGATGTGTATAAGTGTGTCAACACTAGGTTGATGAATAGTTCTATATAACATTCATTTTATTTGTATGTTTTGTTATCCTTTTCTTTTGTTAATTTTTAATAAAACTTGAGTAATTTTATATCAATTTGTCGTGCCCATAAAGTCCATCTTTTTATCCTATTTTTATTTAGTGTTCAGCCTATCACACAAGCCGGTCTAGGGGGGGCGGGACCGCGTTACAGTGCCGCCCGCCGCCGAACACACACACTCAGCCAGCTCTGTAATACACATGAGGAGATGCCCGCCGTACAGCCCGCCCTATGTGCCTGGATAGGAGGATCGGATTCGGCAGGGTGGCCGCATATAGAGGAATTGAGCTTTCTATTGTCCTCCATGCAGCCGCTGAATGCTTGCAGGAGGGAGAGGAGGAGAATCAAGCATTCCGCGGCTGTATGGAGGACAATAGAAAGCTCAATTCCTCTATATGTAGCCGCCCTGCTTCTCCTCCTATCCAACTTCTTTTGCTGGCACCCCCCCCATGCTCCCCCCCACCACACTCTCCAGCCCCCCCCCACAGTTCTCCCCACCCCTGTTCTTTCCCCCCCCCCCAGTGCTCTCCAACCCTGTTCTCCCCACCCCCCCTCAGTGCTCTCCACCCCTGTTCTTCCCCCCCCCAGTGCTCTCCACCCCTGTTCTTTCCCCCCCCCCCCAGTGCTCTCCACCCCTGTTCTTTCCCCCCCCCCAGTGCTCTCCACCCCTGTTCTTTCCCCCCCAGTGCTCTCCACCCCTGTTCTTCCCCCCCCCAGTGCTCTCCACCCCTGTTCTCACCCCTATTCTTTCCACCCCCCCAGTGCTCTCCACCCCTGTTCTTCCCCCCCAGTGCTCTCCACCCCTGTTCTTCCCCCCCAGTGCTCTCCACCCCTGTTCTTCCCCCCCCAGTGCTCTCCACCCCTGTTCTTTCCACCCCCCCCAGTGCTCTCCACCCCTGTTCTTCCCCCCCAGTGCTCTCCACCCCTGTTCTCCCCCCCAGTTCTTCCACCCCTGTTCTTTCCCCCCCCAGTGCTCTCCACCCCTGTTCTTTCCCCCCCCAGTGCTCTCCACCCCTGTTCTTCCCCCCCCCCAGTGCTCTCCACCCCTGTTCTTCCCCCCCAGTGCTCTCCACCCCTGTTCTTCCCCCCCCAGTGCTCTCCACCCCTGTTCTTCCCCCCCCAGTGCTCTCCACCCCTGTTCTTCCCCCCCCCCAGTGCTCTCCACCCCTGTTTCCCCCCCCAGTGCTCTCCTCCCCTGTTCTTCCCCCCCCAGTGCTCTCCACCCCTGTTTCCCCCCCCAGTGCTCTCCACCCCTGTTCTTTCTCCCCCCAGTGCTCTCCCCATCACTCCCAGCCCCCTCCCCACTGCTCTCCACCCCCCACAGTGCTCTCCAGCCCCCCGTGCTCCCCAACCCTGTTCTTTCTGCCCCCCAGTGCTCTCAAGCTCCACCCATCGCTCTCCAGCCCCCCCGTGCTCTCCACCCCTGTTCTTTTTGGCTCCCCCTCCAGTGCTCTCAAGCTCCCCCCCAGCACTCTCCGCTCCCCACCCCTGTACTACTCTCCACTCCCCCCTGCATTTTGCCCCCACTCACATGCTCTCCAACCCCCGCCAGTGCTCTCTCTGCTCCCCCCTGCATTTTGCCCCACCCATGTGCTCTCCAACCCCGCCAGTGCTCTCCGCCCTCCATAGTGCTCTCCAGCCCCCTGTACTTTCCACCCCTGTCTTTTCTGGCCCCCACTGGTGCTCTCAAGCTCCCCCCATAGCTCTCCACACCCCAGTGCTTTCCACTCCCTCCTGCTCTTTGTACCCCCAGTGCTCTCCAGCCCCCGTGCTCTCCACCCCTGTTCTTTCTGCCTCCCCCAGTGATCTTTACCCCCCACACTCTTAGCCCCTTCAGTGCTCTCCAGCCCCCCCTCTCAGCCTCCCATGCTCTCCACCCCTGTTCTTTTTGGCTCCCCCCCAGTGCTCTCAAGCCCCCCCAGCGCTCTCCGCTCCCCACCCCTGTGATCTCCACTCCCCCTGCTCTTTGCCCCCACCCATGTGCTCTCCAACCCTGCCAGTGCTCTCCGCTCCCCCTTCTCTCCAGCTCCCACCCAGTGCTCTCACTTCCCCAGGACCAGAGGACAGGCTGTCTGGGGACAGAAAATGAGGACGGCTGAAGGTGCAGGTGGCCAGGGACCACTCCATCTCACAGCAAACAGATCCTCTGGAAGGAGCACTGTCCCCATCCAAAACTAGAACACACCCTGCCTGCTGATGGCGATCATGGATATCCTGCTGGCATAGAAGGTAACGTACTGAGCATCAACAACACACCTTCCCACAGACAGGGACTGCAGACTGGGACATGGGGCATAGGAGGGGCTGCAATGATGGGCACAGTGAGGCTGAATTTGTGGGTACAGTGAGACTGCATTCATGGGCACAGTAAAGCTGCATTTGACGGGCACAGTGATGCTGCATTGATGGGCACAGTGAGGCTGCAATGATGGGCACAGGGAGGCTACAATGGTGGGCACAGTGAGGCTGCATTCATGGGCACAGTAAAGCTGCATTTGATGAGCACAGTGAGGCTGCATTTATGGGCACAGTGAGGCTGCATTTATGGGCACAGTGAGGCTGCAATGATGGGCACAGTGAGGCTGCAATGGTGGGCACAGTGAGGCTGCAATGGTGGGCACAGTGAGGCTGCAATGGTGGGCACAGTGAGGCTGCAATGGTGGGCACAGTGAGGCTGCAATGGTGGGCACAGTGAGGTTGCAATGGTGGGCACAGTGAGGTTGAAATGGTGGGCACAGTGAGGTTGCAATGGTGGGCACAGTGAGGCTGCAATGGTGGGCACAGTGAGGCTGCAATGATGGGCACAGTGAGGCTGCATTGATGGGCACAGTGAGGCTGCATTCATGAACACAGTAAAGATGCATTTGATGAGCACAGTGAGGCTGCATTTATGGGCACAGTGAGGCTGCATTTATGGGCACAGTGAGGTTGCAATGATGGGCACAGTGAGGCTGCAATGATTGGCACAGTGAGGCTGCAATGGTGGGCACAGTGAGGCTGCATTCATGAGCACAGTGAGGCTGAATTTGTGGGTACAGTGAGACTGCATTCATGGGCACAGTAAAGCTGCATTTGACGGGCACAGTGATGCTGCATTGATGGGCACAGTGAGGCTGCAATGATGGGCACAGGGAGGCTACAATGGTGGGCACAGTGAGGCTGCATTCATGGGCACAGTAAAGCTGCATTTGATGAGCACAGTGAGGCTGCATTTATGGGCACAGTGAGGCTGCATTTATGGGCACAGTGAGGCTGCAATGATGGGCACAGTGAGGCTGCAATGATGGGCACAGTGAGGCTGCAATGGTGGGCACAGTGAGGCTGCAATGGTGGGCACAGTGAGGCTGCAATGGTGGGCACAGTGAGGCTGCAATGGTGGGCACAGTGAGGCTGCAATGGTGGGCACAGTGAGGTTGCAATGGTGGGCACAGTGAGGCTGCAATGGTGGGCACAGTGAGGTTGCAATGGTGGGCACAGTAAGGCTGCAATGATGGGCACAGTGAGGCTGCATTGATGGGCACAGTGAGGCTGCATTCATGGGCACAGTAAAGATGCATTTGATGAGCACAGTGAGGCTGCATTTATGGGCACAGTGAGGCTGCATTTATGGGCACAGTGAGGTTGCAATGATGGGCACAGTGAGGCTGCAATGGTGGGCACAGTGAGGCTGCATTGGTGGGCACAGTGAGGCTGCATTCATGAGCACAGTGAGGCTGAATTTATGGGCACAGTGAGGCTGAATTTATGGGCACAGTGAGGCTGAATTTATGGGCACAGTGAGGCTGCATTTATGGGCACAGTGAGGCTGCAATGGTGGGCACAGTGAGGCTGCAATGGTGGGCATAGTGAGGCTGCAATGGTGGGCACAGTGAGGCTGCATTGATGGGCACAGTGAGGCTGCATTTGATTGGCACTGATGAGGCTGCATATGATGGGCACTGGTGAGGCTGCATTGAGCTCTTGTGTCTGCAGCCTCTGACCATCTCCTGTATCATGTCTTCAGTCTCTGAGGGAGTCTGGAGAGGAGTCAAGAGTGGGAGCACCGCCGGGATGGGGGTCATGGGAGAAGTCAGATGTGTGTGGACTGTAGAGACTATAAAGGATAAAACCAGAGCCACCGAGCTGGAGCCGACTGACTGAGCCATGCACGGCGCACCTGAGAGGGGGTCAGTGACAACACCGCTAGGCACGGTGCACCTGAGGGGGGTCACTGATGTAAGGGGGGAGTGAATACGATAATGTAAGGGGGCACTTGATGATTGACCACTTTTAACTGGAATTTGCGTTCATATATATAAAGCCCTATGTGATTTCATATCTGTCTTATCTATATATAATACACTCTTCAAATGTGCTTTAAAATGTATGGTTTTCCCTTTCATGGACAAGAAAATAATGACGTTATGCTGGTATAATAATGCTGTGGGGCTGGTATGAAATTTTTTCCAGGGCTGGATTTTATTCCCAGTCCGGCCCTGCCTCTGTATGTGGCCACGCTGTGTAAAAGTCTCACACATGTGGTATCGCCATATTAGAGAGGAATAGCAGAATGTGTTTTGGGTGTAATTTGTGGTATGCATATGCTATGTGTGAGAAATAACCTGCTAATATGACAATTTAGTGACAAAAATTAAAATAAAAAAATTTTGGATTTTGCAAAGAATTTTGGTAAAAAATGACAACTTCAAAAAAACTCACAATGCCTCTTTCTAAATACCTTGGAATGTCTTCTTTCCAAAAAAGGGGTCATTTGGGGGGTATTTGTACTTTTCTGGCATGTTAGGGTCTCAGGAATTAAGATAGGCCGTCAGTACTTCAGGTGTGATCAATTTTCAGATAATGGCACCATAGCTTGTGGACTTTATAACTTTTACAAAGACCAAATAATATACACCAATTTGTACTTATTTTTACCAAAGATATGTAGCCATATAAATGTTGGGCCAAATTTATGAAGAAAAATTACTAATTTGCTAAATTTTATAACAGAAAGAAAGAAAAATTAATTATTTTACAAAATTTTCAGTCTTTTTTTCTTTTAGAGCGCAAAAAAAAACCCAGAGGTGATAAAATACCACCAAAAGAAAGCTCTATTTGCCCTGGTTCACACTGGTGCGATTTGACATGCGATTTGACATGTCAAATCGCATGTCAAATCGGCGAAATTTGCCGCAAATTGCGGGCAATGGCACCGTCCTAATCGGTGCGACGCCGCACCGATTCCAAAAAGTAGTTTCTGTACTACTTTTTGCAATTTCAGCCGCGATTTACATTGACATCTGTTTCAGATGTCTTTGAAATAGTGGCTGAAATCGGGACTGCCAGCGGGAGTGAAATCGTGCGAGTTCAGCTGAACTCGCAGGCTTCACTCCCGCAGCCCCAGTGTGAACCTGGGCTTTGTGTGAAAAAAAGGACAAACATTTCATATGGGTACAATGTTGTATGACTGAGTAATTGTCATTCAAAATGTGAGAGGACCGAAAGCTGAAAATTGGTCTGGTTAGGAAGGGGGTTTAAGTGCCCAGTGGTCAAGTGGTTAACCTTTCAGCCGAGAGGAGGGGTTTTGGAAGGGTATCGATGAAATGTTGGAGCTGCCTGTATCTCCAACCATCCCAAGGTGTCGCTCCATATTTTTCTCGTAACTCCACTAATGAACATAGGGTGTTTGTTTTTAAGACAGTCTATCCGAGTGGGTCCATTTTAAATACATTTTGTTATCTTTCCTTGGGGGGAAATAATTATTTCCCATCAGGGACATCAGGGGGCTATTATATTGCCCTATCATATTCTTAATTACCTTATCCCATGCTCTTAATGTTTCTATTGTAATTGGGGCCATTACTCTAGGGAGGTCTCTGTATTCTCTTGGGATCCAGATAATCTGACCCAGAGCAGTTTTACTCATATTGTCTTCCAATAATACCCATTTCTTATGTGGTACATTATGGACCCAATCTATGATTCTCCTTATTATTGCTGTTTCATGGTATTTGTGGAAATCTTGAAGGAGCACACCCCCATTATCTTTAGATCTACTCATTATTTTATAGGAAACGCGGCTTCCACTTCCATTCCATAAGAATTTCTGCACTAAGGTTCTCATAGTTTTAAAGTATGCCCCTGGGATATAGATCGGAAGGCTTTGAAAGATATACAGAGCCTTCGGGAGTATCATCATTTTGATTACATTTATGTTCCCTAACCATGACAATCTATGTGCTGGATATTCCATTCAGATCTTGTTTAATTTTATTCAGAAGAGGTAGGTAGTTATCTTGGTATAGATCTGCTGTTACTGCTGACAAACATACTCCTAAATACTTCAACCCCTTTTCCTTCCACACAAAGGGAAAAACAGCTCTCATTTCTCTTCTCTCCTCTGGGGGGACATAAATATTTAGTATCTCCGTTTTTTCCATATTGATCTTGAAATTCGAAACCTCCCCATATTCACCCATTTCTTCCATGATCTTAGGGAGTGATTGCCTGGGGTTCATTATATATAGAATCATGTCATCTGCATACGCAGATATCTTATGCTCTTGCCCCGAGACCTCAATGCCTCCTATTTCTTGATTCGCTCTTATAGAAGCTAGAAGGGGTTCTAAGGATAACACAAAAAGTAAGGGAGAGAGTGGACATCCCTGGCGTGTCCCATTATAGAGCCTAAAAGTCTCTGATAGTGTTCCTTTCACCTGGATTTGGGCCGTGGGATTTGAATATAGGGCCTCTATCCACCTAAGCATTCGTAGCCCTAGACCGAATTTATAAAGGGTCTGCAGCATATATTCCCAATCTACCCTATCAAAGGCCTTTTCGGCATCTACTGATAGAAAAAGAGCAGGTTTCTTTCCCTTTTTTGCTTTGTGTATTAGTAAGGTTGTCCTTAATATATTATCCCTTATTTCCCTCCCGGGGACAAAGCCTGCCTGATCCCTCTCTATACAATCTGGCATATACAGTATAGCTTCAGTCTTTCGGCCAAGATCCTTGCATAGATTGTAATGTCCTCATTAATCAAGGAGATTGGTCTAAAGCTGGAGCATAATGTTGGGTCCTTCCCTTCTTTTGGCAATATTATTATATGAGCCCCCAGGGCTTCCTTACGTATCTTCAACCCTTCCCCTATAGAGTTCATATAAAGATGAAAATAGGGTGTCAGTATTCCGAGAATTTTTTTAAAGTATAGGGATGTATACCCGTCTGGGCCTCGACTTTTCCCGCTCTTGCTGTTTTTAATTGCCTGCTGAATCTCTTCCTTGGTAATCTCACTATCAAGCTTACTTGAATCTTCTTTCGATCTTCCGAAGATACTGTTCAATTTTATTTTTCCTTTTTTGTTTATCATCACTATTTTGATTATCGCTTACATTATATAATAATTGATAGTATTCTAAAAAAGTTTTACTGATATCTCTAGTTGAGTGTTTCAGCAGTCCATTTTTATCTTGAATTTTTGCGATATAATTCAGGTTCAGTCTAGGTTTAATTACCCCCGCCAGCAGTCTCCCAGGTTTATTACCGAATTCATATTGTGTTTTTGCCGATTTCAGAAACACCCTTTTTGTATCCTGTTCTAACAAGTTATTCAGTGCCTCCCGCTTTCCTGTTAGTTCCCCCATTATTTTCCCATCATTTACCACTTTGTGTATCTGCTCCAGCTCCTGGATTTTCTGCAAAATCATTTGTTTTTGCGCTGACCATATTTTCCTTTTCTTTGCCCCTTCTGCTATCAATCTCCCTCTCATAAAAACTTAATGGGTTTCCCACAATGTCGTTGGTGCAATATTCGCTACATTGTTTTCTTTAAAAAATAAATTTAAGTCCATTCCTAAAGCATCAAAAATGTTGTGGTCATATAGAAGAGATTCATCTATCCTCCAGGATCTCTGCCTATCCGGTATGTCCTCCAAATCCAGGCTAGCCATAACCGGGGCATGATCCGAGAGGGTTACTGATTTCACCTCTACTTTCAATAGCCCTTCTAAGAGCTGATGGTCTAGGAAGATATAGTCGATTCTTGAATAGGAGGAGTGTACCTGAGAGTAGTATGTAAAATCCCTCCCCCTAGGGTGTAAAACTCTCCATACCTCCACTAGTTGTTGCTGATGTAATTTTTGTTTAATTATCTTGAGGTGCTTTCCCTCTGAACGTAGGAAAATGGGTTGGGTATCCAGGGCTGAGTCGAACACAAAATTTAAATCCCCTGCCATAATCACCCCCCCCCCCCTAAACTTTTCCAGCTTATTCAATACTTTTCCGAAAAAAAGGCATGGGTGGATGTTAGGGCAGTAGATATTAGCTAGTGTATATGTTTTATTAAACAGGGAGCCTTTTATAAATAAATACCTCCCTTCGGTGTCCAACTCCATAGCTTTTACAACAAAAGGGGTGTTTCTGTCGAAACCTATTGCTATCCCTTTAGCTCTCTTATAAGGGGAGTATCCATGGAACCATGTTGGAAATTTTTTAGAGTTCAATCCAACCCTGGATGACCACTTAAAGTGTGTCTCCTGAAAGAACACAATATTTGATGACCAGCTTTTCACTTCCTGCAGTATTATAAAAAAAAATAAATACGCTCATATGCATATATATTTCGCAGAAAATACAGTGCAACATTTATTGTAAAGTGCCAGTTTACAAAAACAAAATAAGTTAACTTGTCAAACTAAGAGAATAATCACACACACCTCGGGGTACTCGGTACTGCCCTGGCTGGTCTCAGGGTGCTGGCCTGGCTGGTCTCAGGGTGCTGGCCTGGCTGGTCTCAGGGTGCTGGCTTGGCTGGTCTCGGTGCTGGCCTGGCTGGTCTCGGTGCTGGCCTGGCTGGTCTCAGGGTGCTAGCCTGGCTGGTCTCAGGGTGCTGGCCTGGCTGGTCTCAGGGTGCTGGCTGACCTCAGGGTACTCGGTCCCCCATCCACTTCTGTGTTCACCTCTGTACCCCCCCATGTCCACCTCTGTGTTCACCTCTGTTCCCCCTGTCCACTTGTGTTCACCTCTGTACCCCCCATGTCCATCTCTGTATCCCCTATGTCCATCTCTGTACCCCCCATGTCCACCTCTGAGTTCATCTCTGTACCCCTCATGTCCACCTCTGTACCCCCCATATCAACCTCTGTACCCCCGTCCACCTCTGTGTTCACCTCTGTACCCCCCCACGTCCACCTCTGTGTTCACCTCTGTACCCCCTCCACATCTGTTCCCCCCCATCCACCTGTGTTCACCTCTGTTCCCCCCGTCCACCTGTGTTCACCTCTGTACCCCTCATGTCCACCTCTGTACCCCCACGTCCATCTCTGTACCCCCTCCACGTCCATCTCTGTACCCCCCCCATGTCCACCTCTGTAACCCCCCATGTCCACCTCTGTAACCCCCCATGTCCACCTCCCACTTCTGTACCCCCCCATGTCCATCTCTGTACCCCCCCATGTCCACCTCTCACTTCTGTACCTCCCCCCATGTCCACCTCTCACTTCTGTACCTCCCCCCATGTCCACCTCTGTACCAGCAATTCTCTGCAGTCTGCACATATGAATCCCCGTCCCCTTCTCTCCACCGTGTTCTTTTTTACCTGATCACACGGAGGACGTGCAACACAGTCTCCACCTATCAGACTCAGCACACAGCCAGAAAACTTCACTTGGCTGTGTGCTACACAGGTCTGCCAGGCAGGAGTGGGGGCGGGAGGAACACAGAGCGCAGCTCTCGCTCTGTCATTGACTCCGGTCCGCAGCTCCTGATAGAGGCTGCTTGAGGCTGCTCTAGTCCTGCAAAGGGAACAGCGTTCCTGCTGTGAAAAAAGTGTAGGGACGCCGTTCCCACGCGTTCCCGCAGGACTCAAGCCCTGTATTTAACCCTCTAACATTATATGTAACTAGCTTTAAAGGCACCATTTTTCAAAGGGTTAGATATGTGCATCCCGGAGCCTATAGCCGCAGTATATATAAAATGTTTTCCTGAGGGTGATCCCTCCGATGTGCCCATACAACAACCAACATAACAAAACAAACATTCTGTACTCCCCCCGCCCCTCCTCCCCCCTCCCTTCATTGATTATCAATGTTGTGATCAGCCGGGCTGGAACCTATTACTAGGCCTTAGACCTGGCCGATCCTCTCTTGGGGGACTGTAAATGCCCGCCCGAGACCGCGGGCCTCTCCCCCATCCGGGGGCGGTCCCGCGGGCGCAGGCGGGCACCGCCAGGTCCTCCCCACCCCCCCGGGCGAAATTATTTCTCACTAACCTACCTAATCCCCACCTGATAGCCTAATATTTACTTTTCTTTTGCTTTCAAACCTCTAAGCCCTGTTCCATGACTTATTTTTAAGCTTTCCCCATTCTGGTGGTTTCTTTTCCCAGTTTTCTAGATTGATACTTGGCAAGTCCATTTTACTACAAAATTCTTTCAGGTCTTCTGGAAATCGCAAGGTGGCTGATATTCCTTGATTTTTAGCTATCAGGCATGCTGGAAATCCCCATATATAATATATCTTTCTTTCCTGTAGTCGATTTATCAGTGGTTTCAGAGCTCTTCTGCATGAGAGTATCTCCTGTGACAGATCTGTAAAAATGAGTAACGTGGCTCCCTCATATTCAATACCTTCAGAGTTTCTCGTACCCTGTTGCACTTGTTGTTTTATTTCATATTGGGTAAATCTCACTATTACATCTCTTGCCATCTCAGGTGAGGCTTTCATCATTTTCTGTACTCTGTGTATTCTGTCAAAGGCTATAGGTGTTAACACTTATTTTTTCATTATTTTATTGAATATTTCACATACCACTTTTTCTAGATCAGTGCTTTTCACAGATTCGGGCAACCCACGAATCCTTAAGTTGTTTAGTCTATTTCTATTTTCTTGATCCTCCAACTTGTATCAGATATTCCTCATTTCTATCCAATCTCTTTCCGACCTCTCACGCAATTCCAAAATAGCTATTTTATGTTCATCTAGCTGTACTTCTGATTCTTCAACTCTTGTTAGTACATTTTGAATATCTGCTCTATTCGCATTCAGTTCCCCTTTAATAATGCGTTCTAGGCATGCCATCATCTCTACCATATCCTGTTTAGTAGGGGGTAATTGGGAGTTATCTATTTATTTTCGTCTCTCTTTATCCGTCTTTTGCTGTTGCTGTTCTTCTTGGTTTTTCTGTGGGGATTTTTCTTCTTCCATAACGGGATTTCCAGTAGCTTGTCTCTCTGTCAAGGGGATTATTTCCTCCTCCCTCCCCGCCTCCTCTTCCACCCTTTGATCTACCTTATCCTGTACCATATACGTCTTTATAGAATTTCCTTTCCCACTTTCTGTGACTTTCGGTTCTTTTTCCCCCATTATTTTCTCCCGTAATTTAATGATTAATTAGTTATTTCTTTATTCTTTATTTTCTTCTTTATTTGCTTTTTACTATTAGTTTGTATTATTTATTCTTTGTTTTACGTATTTTATTGCACTATATTTAAATATTGGTCCCCCTATCCTTCTCCTGATGTTCTATTTGATGTTATATCTTATATCTCCTCCCTTTATATCCCAGCTAAAAAAAAAAAAAAAAGGACTAATTTGTGAAGCTTATTTAATAGATCAAAGTGCAAACATCTATACATATAAAAAATTGGCCGTGCAAATAATCTTACAGGCAGTTTATGCACGTATTAGTGTAGGTTATGCTCACAAATGTGCTAATTGCGTTAACTGTATACCTTAAATTGTTAATCCCTCTATGTGCAGACCTGTGCAGACCTACGCAGTTATTACATTAAAAAAAATTACAGAAACACCAATCTATACCAGTATTCAAGGCATTGGGGAACCGGATCTACAGTGTCACAATCTACTTTCTAATCACGTTAGACTCAGACCCTTTACAGAAGTTCCAACGACATCTTTTTCTCCAAATTAGGAGAAGATGGTGCATAGTCCGCATTAACGAGATGATATACTTACCCTGACTCATCTCAATGAAGAGCTCCATTCTCACATACAGGGGTTGAGGGTTCCCTTTAACGTAGTACGATCGGCCAGTAAATTGTCCAAAAATACTTTTTATATACCCTAGAACATTATTGGTAACAGAATGTCTGGATCATCTTGGGTCATTCCCCTCCTACACCCCAATGGTGCAGTGAGGCGCGGTTACATTCATGTACATGTTTACGGTGGTTTTCTTTCTAAAAGAGATCTCAGAAGGTTCTATTCTCGGAGGCAGAGAATTTTAGCAAATCCTCTCATCTGGGTAAATCACTGCCAGTGGACCTCATCCCTTGGTCTATTCCTGTATCAGATACAGCTCATCTGGCTTAGAGCGCCAACTTAGATAATTCATTAACTCAGGGCAGCTGTCAATTAACCACTTGCTTACTGGGCACTTAAACCCCCCTCCTGCCCAGACCAATTTTCAGCTTTCAGTGCTCTCACACTTCGAGTGACAATTACTCAGTCATGCAACACTGTACCGAAATGATTTTTTTGTCCTTTTTTTCATACAAATAGAGCTTTCTTTTGGTGGTATTTGATCACCTCTGTTTTTTTTATTTTTTGCGCTATAAATGAAAAAAAACGAAAATTTTGAAAAAAAACAAATTTTTCTTAATTTCTGTGATAAAATTTTGCAAATTAGTACTTTTTTTCATAAATTTATACTGCTACATATCTTTGGTAAAAATAACCCAAAATTTGTGGAAATTATTTGGTCTGTGTGAAAGTTTTAGAGTCTACAAGCTATAGTGCAAATCATAAAAAATGGATCACATCTGATGTACTGGCGGCCTATCTCATTCATTGAGACCCTAACAAGCCAGGAAAGTACAAATGCCCCCCAAATAACCCCTTTTTGGAAAGTAGACATTCAAAGGTATTTAGTAAGAGGCATGGTGAGTTTTTTGAAGTTGTAATTTTTTTCCTACAATTCTTTGCAAAATTAAGATTTTTATTTCTTATTTGTATTTTTTCTCAAAATTGTCATTTTAATAGTTTATTCCTCTCACATGGCATGTGCATACCACAAATGACACCCCAAAATACATTCTACTACTCTTCCTCAGTATTATGATACCACATGTGTGGGACTTTTTCACTGCCTGGCCACATACAGAGGCTTAACATGCAGGGAGCACCACCCCCAAGGAGCATAAATTACACATCTAACTTGTTGACTACCTATTACACTTTTCAAGGCCCTGGAGCACCAGGACAATGGAAATGCCCACAAAATGACCCCATTTTGGAAAGCTAGGACCCAAACGTATAATCTATGAGGCATAATGAGTCTTTCGAACGGTTAATTTTTTTCCAAAAGTTTTTGGAAAATGTGGAAAAAAATGAAAACGCATTTTTTTTTACACAAAGTTGTCCATTTATAAGAGATTTCCAACACATAGCATGTACGTAGCAAAAATGGCACCCCAAAATACATTTTGCTGCTCCTCTTGAGCATGGCGATACCAAATGTGTGAGACTTTTACACAGCCTGTCCACATACAGAGGACCTACATTGAAGTAACACCTTCAGGGGTTCTAGGAGCATAAATTACACATCTCATTTCTCAACCACCTATTACACTTTTGAAGGCCCTGGAGCACCAGGACAATAGAAACACCCACAAAATGAATCAGGAGTGGGTATGTCTAATGTAACAAACGGTCTGTAAGCCACTACACTATTTTTCATTATATATGCTATTATTCCCCTGCAAATCTTTGTGTCCATCTTTTATTTTTCCTGTCCCCGTTCTCCTCCTCCCCAAGGGGAGGAGGGGAAGGGGTCTCAAAGCCAAGCTATCCTGACTAGGAGCTGCACAAATGACTTCCTATTGGCTAGGATATGGTTGAAAGATCCTTTCAGGTTTTGAGCTGTGACTCTGGGGTGGGGGGAGGGAGGGGAGAGGGGGGGGAAGGTGTTAGTTAGTCGGTCTATGTTAGACAGATTGGCCATGTTGGTCGTGAATGGATAGTGTCTAGGACACGTCCAAAGGTTGTATGTTTGATATGCATTCAAAAACAATAAAAATAATTTTCAAAAAAAAAATAAAAGAAACACCCACAAAATTACCCCATTTCGGAAAGCTAACACCCCAACGTATAATCTATGAGGCATAATGAGTCTTTGGAACGGTTCATTTTTTCCAGACGTTTTTGGAAAATGTGGAAAAAAATGAAAACGCATTTTTTTTACACAAAGTTGTCAGTTTAAAAGATATCTCCAAAACATAGCATTTACATAGCAAAAATGACACCCCAAAATACATTCTGCTACTCCTCCTGAGTATGGCGATACCACATGTGTGAGACTTCTACACAGCCTGGCCACATGCAGAGATCCAACATGCTGAGCAAAGCGTAAACAAAATATTACCGGTGGTTTTAGTAGCGCAGTTCTACACAGCAGGATAGCACTGGTCCAGGCAGCAGGCAGGGACTTGGTAAGCAATGGCATACACAATTGTCCAGGCAGCAGGCAGGGATACTGTCCATAAACAGTCCAGGGTCAGTGCAGGCAGAGATATTGTCAGCAGTGCCAAAAATATTGGTCCTGGTAGTAGGAAGGTCCATGTGGTGTGGTCAGTTCATGCGACAGGCAGAGGCATGATGGCATAGGTCCTACAGGCAGAAGTAGGGCCTCGTTCAGGACAGAATGGGGACAGGGGTAGAGGCTTCTCCCACCCAAATCTCTTTGAAGCCTACGAGTCTCCAGACCCTAATCTAGGAATGAGAAAACAAAAACAATTGTTTTCTTCATCCAGAAAAACAATTCTGGAGCCCCTCACATATGTGAGACCCCTGTGTTGAATCCCACTAGTCCATTAGCAGGGTACAAGATCAGTCCATGAGGCAGGCAAA
The DNA here is from genome assembly GCA_029206835.1 of Rana muscosa. Lineage (NCBI taxonomy): Eukaryota > Metazoa > Chordata > Amphibia > Anura > Ranidae > Rana > Rana muscosa. The sequence goes on from CM055116.1 coordinate 573,928,329, forward strand.
AACATGTTCAAACAGTCCAGGGTCAGTTTCAGATCAGGCAGAGGTATTACAGAATCGTTAGGCAGAAGCCTGGTCGAATAACAGTCCAGGGTCAGTTCCAGATCAGTCAGAGGTATTACAGAATTGTTAGGCAGAAGCGTGGTTGAATAACAAGCCAGGGTCAGTTACAGAGCAGGTAGTAGCATAAGGGGTGGGAAGGTGTGTGAAGGCAGGAATTGAGGATTACGTTTACCATGCTTCACTAATAATTTAGTGAAGTATGGTAACGGCAAAAACAGTCAACTACACAGAGGCCTGGTTGGGAAGGACACTGGGCACAATAATAAACTGTGTCTCGTCTGACTCCTCCACTGGTACACACCTTACATTTTTTTTCACTTCGGCCTCTTGCTGTGGGAGGGACTTTATCGGGAAAGTGACGTTCGGAGAGTGGACTAAGAACATCAGATTGGATGTTTTGGGGTGGGCTGTTCGGGAATATAAGAGCAGTGATAAGGTCCTCCTGGTAGCCAAGGAAGCGTTTGGGGTTTTGGGTGGAGTTGCGGTATATGATATACGAGTTGTATATGGCCAATTGAAAAAAATAAATTGCGACTTTTTTGTACCAATGGTATGTCCGTCTTGTGGCAAGGTAGGGTTCGAGCATCTGGTCATTGAAGTCGACTCCCCCCATAAACAAATTGTAGTCCTGGATGCATGTGGGCTTTTGGATGGGACCATTCCTTCTTGGGATTTCCACGAAGGTATCATTGTGGATGGAAGACAACATGTATACATCCCTTTTGTCCCTCCACTTCACTGCCAAAATCTCCTTGTTTCGCAGACTTGCCGATTTTCCTCTTCTCAATTTCTTATTTACAAGACTTTGAGGAAAGCCCTTCCGATTCTTTCTGACGGTGCTACATGCTGGAGTCTGCTTCCAGTGAGGGTTGTGGAACAGGGGAAGAGATGTGTAGAAGTTGTCTACGTACAGATGGTAGCCTTATTCAAGTAGGGGGTATATGAGGTCCCAAATAATTTTCCCACTTGATCCCAAGTAGTCTGGGCATTAAGGGGGAGGCAGCTGGCTGTCCTTCCCTTCGTACACTAAGAAAGCATACGTGTACCCTGTGACTCGGTCGCATAATTTGTATACCTTCACACCATAGCGGGCCCTTTTGCTGGGAATGAATTGTTTGATTTGAAGCCTGCCGCTAAATTTAATAAGGGACTCATCCACACATATGTATTGGTCCGGGGTATAGAACTGGGGGAATTTTTCTGAAAAATAATTCAGTAAGGGACGAATTTTGAAAAGCCTGGCATAATTTGGGTGATTTCGGGGATGGCACTGGGTATTATCATTAAAATGTAGGAATCTCATGATCATGAAGTATCTGGTTCTGGACATTACGTTGGAGAATATTGGCATGTGGTAGATGGGGCGTTTTGACCAAAAGGAACGCAAAGTGTTTTTTGGGTTGAGTCCCATACAAAATGTGAGGCCTAAAAAAACCTTCAACTCCTCCACCGTTAGGTCTCTCCACTCATGGGGACGGGCATAATATGATGTAGGATTGTTCAAAATAAATTGTTGGGCATATAGGTTGCACTGGGTCACAATTCTGGATAGCATGTCCTCTGTAGAAATGAGATCAAAAAAATCGATTGGGGAAAAATTCTCCGTGTCCACCTGGACTCCTGGCTGGTCAGTGAAAGGGAGAATGTTGGCTTCTCCTGAATTAGGAGGTAGCCACAAGGGGTTCTGAAGGGCATAGGGAAGGCTGGCATGGGTCCTTGGCCTTTCTTGCCGTGGCACTGTGGTGCTGCTGGATGGCACTGTGGTGCTGCTGGATGGCACTGCGGTGCTGGTGGATGGCACTGCGGTGCTGGTGGATGGCACTGCCTCCTCACCAGAGCGCCTTCATTTGGCGGGCCAACTATCTTCCTCCTCTGAGTCACTTAGTGTTCCACTACTGAGGACTGGCTCATAATTGATGTCCAACTCAGAATCGGAATTGGAAAGGGAATCTGAAAGAGAGAGCTCCACATTGCTCTCGTCGGGCGTGTAAAGAATTTGGTATGCCTCCTCGGCGGAAAAGCATCTTTTTGACATGGTTGCTGGTGGTGATGCGACTACACAGGTGTGTGCTAAGCCTTCACTGATGAGGTGGCAGAGATGTGCACTGATGAGGCGGAACAGATGGGCACTGATGAGGCGGAACAGATGGGCACTGATGAGGCGGAACAGATGGGCACTGATGAGGCGGAACAGATGGGCACTGATGAGGCGGAACAGATGGGCACTGATGAGCGGCGCAGATGGGCACTGATGAGCGGCGCAGATGGGCACTGATTGGCGGCACAGATGGGCACTGATTGGCGCTGACTAATTGCACAGATGTGCACTGACTAATTGCACAGATGTGCACTGATGAGGCAGCACAGATGGGCACTGATTGGCACAAGTGGGCACTGATGAGGTGGCACAGATGGGCATTGATGACGTGGCACAGGTGGACACTGATTGCACAGATCACAGGTGGTCACAGACTTGCACTGGTGGTCAGACTGGCACAGGTGGGCACAGATCCCTATAGGCACTATGGCACTGTATGGGCACTGGTATCACTCACTTTGAAACAATGTAACAGATCACTCTCCCTCCTCACACGCGGTCTCTGTGTGAGGAGGGAGAGCCGGCAATGAGAGATGATCTCATATGTTTACATTTGAGATCATCTCTCATTGGCCGCACAGATCGCATAGTAAATGGCCACTCTGATTGGCCATTCACAGCGATCTGTGATTGGCTGTGTCCAAGGGACACAGCCAGCACAGAATTTCCTCGCTGCGTGCTCGGGAGCGCGCGCGGGGAACGAAGAAAGGGGAGGCAGTATAATGATGGCCTCCCGGATTTTGAGGTCCGCGCTGAAACTGTCATTCAGCTATAGCTCGGGCCTCAAGTAGTTAAATACCGAGGCTTTAATATCCAGCTTTCACAAGTCAGGGGCTCTTTACATGGCAAGATCCTGCCTTAGCATCCCCCTGAAGAGGCAAATCCATCCTTGTTACAAGTAGGCAACAAGCCGGCCTTAACCTGTGTCCTATCATCTGTCGGATCACCTGTCAAAGGAAGCACCAATAGCAAAGATCGGTCCTTAACCCAGCAGTTTTTTTCCGATGGGGGCTGTCCTCATGGGACCGTCCTAGTCTTTTCTCCCTTTCAGTGCATCTCCTCTCAGATGTTAAGGCACCTCGTTCCTTCAGTGACTTCAATGGATACCCTCTTATCCAGCTAGACGCTAACACCTGACAGTGGAGCTACAATGCCATGATTCATGAGGAAGATCTTGGTTCACTCTGCCAATCAAACTGTCCCTCCTACGGTCCTTTTCTGGTTATGCACAATCGCAGGTCCTGGAATCGTCATGTCGGCAGCAGGGGAAGAGAAGTCTTTCCTGCCCGTTCTTCTTCCCTCCCCATTGGCCACAGCGGAGCGCCAATCAGAAAAAACTAGAGGGCATCATGGGAAATGTAGTCCCAGAGATAGGTGGCCCAGTTGTTCTCAGCAGGGAGCAGACTACAGTCCCCAGCATGCACTCTGCTGGGGGAAAAGAGAAAACCCGGAAACAGGCTGAGCAGCTAATACAGGAGACATAGAAAAAGAAAGAGGACTGTGCTGGGGGAACTAATAGCCCCAGCATCACCAGAGAGAGTCACGCTGTACCCGCACCACCAGAGAGAGCCACGCTGTACCCGCACCACCAGAGAGAGCCACGCTGTTCCCGCACCACCAGAGAGCCACGCTGTACCCGCACCACCAGAGAGAGAGCCACGCTGTACCCGCACCACCAGAGAGAGCCACGCTGTACCCGCACCACCAGAGAGAGAGAGCCACGCTGTACCCGCACCACCAGAGAGAGTCACGCTGTACCCGTACCACCAGAGAGAGCCACGCTGTACCGCACCACCAGAGAGAGCCACGCTGTACCCGCACCACCAGAGAGAGCCACGCTGTACCCGCACCACCAGAGAGAGAGCCACGCTGTACCCGCACCACCAGAGAGAGAGCCACGCTGTACCCGCACCACCAGAGAGAGCCACGCTGTACCCGCACCACCAGAGAGAGAGCCACGCTGTACCCGCACCACCAGAGAGAGCCACACTGTACCCGCACCACCAGAGAGAGCCACGCTGTACCCGCACCACCAGAGAGCCACGCTGTACCCGCATCACCAGAGAGCGAGCCACACTGTACCCGCACCACCAGAGAGCCACGCTGTACCCGCATCACCAGAGAGCGAGCCACGCTGTACCCGCACCACCAGAGAGAGCCACGCTGTACCCGCACCACCAGAGAGAGCCACGCTGTACCCGCACCACCAGAGAGAGAGCCACGCTGTACCGCACCACCAGAGAGAGAGCCACGCTGTACCGCACCACCAGAGAGAGAGCCACGCTGTACCGCACCACCAGAGAGAGAGCCACGCTGTACCGCACCACCAGAGAGAGAGCCACGCTGTACCGCACCACCAGAGAGAGCCACGCTGTACCGCACCACCAGAGAGAGAGCCACGCTGTACCCACACCACCAGAGAGAGAGCCACGCTGTACCCGCACCACCAGAGAGCCACGCTGTACCCGCATCACCAGAGAGCGAGCCACGCTGTACCCGCACCACCAGAGAGAGAGCCACGCTGTACCCGCACCACCAGAGAGAGCCACGCTGTACCCGCACCACCAGAGAGAGAGAGCCACGCTGTACCCGCACCACCAGAGAGAGTCACGCTGTACCCGCACCACCAGAGAGAGCCACGCTGTACCGCACCACCAGAGAGAGCCACGCTGTACCCGCACCACCAGAGAGAGCCACGCTGTACCCGCACCACCAGAGAGAGAGCCACGCTGTACCCGCACCACCAGAGAGAGAGCCACGCTGTACCCGCACCACCAGAGAGAGAGCCACGCTGTACCCGCACCACCAGAGAGAGAGCCACGCTGTACCCGCACCACCAGAGAGAGCCACACTGTACCCGCACCACCAGAGAGAGCCACGCTGTACCCGCACCACCAGAGAGCCACGCTGTACCCGCATCACCAGAGAGCGAGCCACACTGTACCCGCACCACCAGAGAGCCACGCTGTACCCGCATCACCAGAGAGCGAGCCACGCTGTACCCGCACCACCAGAGAGAGCCACGCTGTACCCGCACCACCAGAGAGAGCCACGCTGTACCCGCACCACCAGAGAGAGAGCCACGCTGTACCGCACCACCAGAGAGAGAGCCACGCTGTACCGCACCACCAGAGAGAGAGCCACGCTGTACCGCACCACCAGAGAGAGAGCCACGCTGTACCGCACCACCAGAGAGAGAGCCACGATGTACCGCACCACCAGAGAGAGCCACGCTGTACCGCACCACCAGAGAGAGAGCCACGCTGTACCCGCACCACCAGAGAGAGAGCCACGCTGTACCCGCACCACCAGAGAGAGAGCCACGCTGTACCCGCACCACCAGAGAGCCACACTGTACCCGCACTACCAGAGAGCCACGCTGTACCCGCATCACCAGAGAGAAAGCCACGCTGTACCCGCACCACCAGAGAGAAAGCCACGCTGTACCCGCACCACCTGAGAGAGAGCCACGCTGTACCCGCACCACCAGAGAGAGCCACGCTGTACCCGCACCACCAGAGAGAGAGCCACGCTGTACCCGCACCACCAGAGAGAGAGCCAAGCTGTACCCGCACCACCAGAGAGAGCCACGCTGTTCCCGCACCACCAGAGAGAGCCACGCTGTTCCCGCACCACCAGAGAGCGAGCCACGCTGTACCCGCACCACCAGAGAGAGAGCCACGCTGTACCCGCACCACCAGAGAGAGAGCCACGCTGTACCCGCACCACCAGAGAGAGAGCCACGCTGTACCCGCACCACCAGAGAGAGAGCCACGCTGTACCCGCACCACCAGAGAGAGCCACGCTGTACCCGCACCACCAGAGAGAGCTACGCTGTACCCGCACCACCAGAGAGAGCCACGCTGTACCGCACCACCAGAGAGAGCCACGCTGTACCCGCACCACCAGAGAGAGAGCCACGCTGTACCCGCACCACCAGAGAGAGAGCCACGCTGTACCCGCACCACCAGAGAGAGCCACGCTGTACCCGCACCACCAGAGAGCCACACTGTACCCGCACCACCAGAGAGAGCCACGCTGTTCCCGCACCACCAGAGAGCCACGCTGTACCCGCATCACCAGAGAGCGAGCCACGCTGTACCCGCACCACCAGAGAGAGAGCCACGCTGTACCCGCACCACCAGAGAGAGAGCCACACTGTACCCGCACCACCAGAGAGCCACGCTGTACCCGCATCACCAGAGTGCGAGCCACGCTGTACCCGCACCACTAGAGAGAGCCACGCTGTACCCGCACCACCAGAGAGAGAGCCACGCTGTACCCGCACCACCAGAGAGAGAGCCACACTGTACCCGCACCACCAGAGAGAGAGCCACGCTGTACCCGCACCACCAGAGAGAGAGCCACGCTGTACCCGCACCACCAGAGAGCCACACTGTACCCGCACCACCAGAGAAAGCCATGCTGTACCCGCACTACCAGAGAGCCACGCTGTACCCGCATCACCAGAGAGCGAGCCACGCTGTACCCGCACCACCAGAGAGAAAGCCACGCTGTACCCGCACCACCAGAGAGCCACGCTATACCCGCACCACCAGAGAGAGAGCCACGCTGTACCCGCACCACCAGAGAGAGAGCCACGCTGTACCCGCACCACCAGAGAGAGAGCCACGCTGTACCCCACCACCAGAGAGAGCCACACTGTACCCGCACCACCAGAGAGAGCCACGCTGTACCCGCACCACCAGAGAGCAAGCCACGCTGTACCCGCATCACCAGAGAGCGAGCCACGCTGTACCCGCACCACCAGAGAGCAAGCCACGCTGTACCCGCACCACCAGAGAGCCACGCTGTACCCGCACCACCAGAGAGAGAGCCACGCTGTACCCGCACCACCAGATAGAGAGCCACGCTGTACCCGCACCACCAGAGAGAGAGCCACGCTGTACCCGCACCACCAGAGAGAGAGCCACGCTGTACCCGCACCACCAGAGAGAGAGCCACGCTGTACCCGCACCACCAGAGAGAGAGCCACGCTGTACCCGCACCACCAGAGAGAGAGCCACGCTGTACCCGCACCACCAGAGAGAGAGCCACGCTGTACCCGCACCACCAGAGAGAGAGCCACGCTGTACCCGCACCACCAGAGAGAGCCACGCTGTACCGCACCACCAGAGAGAGAGCCACGCTGTACCCGCACCACCAGAAAGAGATCCACGCTGTACCCGCATCACCAGAGAGAGAGCCACGCTGTACCCGCATCACCAGAGAGAGAGCCACGCTGTACCCGCACCACCAGAGAGAGCCACGCTGTACCCGCACCACCAGAGAGAGCCACGCTGTACCCGCACCACCTGAGAGAGCCACGCTGTACCCGCACCACCAGAGAGAGCCACGCTGTACCCGCACCACCAGAGAGAGAGCCACGCTGTACCCGCACCACCAGAGAGAGAGCCACGCTGTACCCGCACCACCAGAGAGAGAGCCACGCTGTACCCGCACCACCAGAGAGAGAGCCACGCTGTACCCGCACCACCAGAGAGAGAGCCACGCTGTACCCGCACCACCAGAGAGAGAGCCACGCTGTACCCGCACCACCAGAGAGAGAGCCACGCTGTACCCGCACCACCAGAGAGAGAGCCACGCTGTACCCGCACCACCAGAGAGAGCCACGCTGTACCGCACCACCAGAGAGAGAGCCACGCTGTACCCGCACCACCAGAAAGAGATCCACGCTGTACCCGCATCACCAGAGAGAGAGCCACGCTGTACCCGCACCACCAGAGAGAGCCACGCTGTACCCGCACCACCAGAGAGAGCCACGCTGTACCCGCACCACCAGATAGAGCCACGCTGTACCCGCACCACCAGAGAGAGCCACGCTGTACCCACACCACCAGAGAACGCTATACCCGCACCACCAGAGAGAGACATGCCGACCCGCACCACCAGAGAGAGCACCATGCTGTCCAGCACCACCAGAGAGAGAGCTCTTAGTGTCACTGGGCAGTGTGGGCACAATAGGAGACAGAGTACTAGCATTGTATGGCCAAAATAGGACTGGGACACTGTGATAAAAAGGGGACTGCACTGTAAAGGGGCACTGTAATCATTGCAGTGCCCCTTTGCATTGCAGTCCCCTTTATATCAGTGTCCCTGCACATTAGTGTGGATGACTGACACCAGCTACCCCCGCGAATGTCGACAACCCCCCTCAGGGACCGGGCTGCTCAGTCTAAAAATGCCTGGGCCTATTTTTTGTCCCAGTCCGGGCCTGGTTGGTATGCTGCCATGGGTAGGCACCAGGAAAGGAAAATTACGGAAAGGTAAGTATACAATTTTCCGTTTTCTGCAGCAAGCCTATATGGTTAGTCAACCCTCAGATTCCTGCAGCTTTATTAACTTTGGCTATAGAGATAAGGACAAATTGAGGTGTAGAGAATGGGGAGGGCATGTCCCAGGTTACACTGAATGCTTTCTATTGTGTGCAGTGGGTGACATCAGATCCCTGCCCCATGATTGCTGGAACTGAGAAAAATCCTTTAAGCTGTGTGTTTTAGAAGGTTGTACCAGAGAGATAGCTACAGATAAACAGGTACAACCTATGTAGGATAATTTGTTTCATCTCTATGTATTAGCCGAGGCTTGTCACTTCAGTGCAGAGGTAAAACTTGGACAGTTTGTGTCTTTGCATGCTAAGAGTTGTGTTCATTCCGTTACAAATAAATCAGCTTTACTTTTGCACCATTCTTTTTAAATCACACTGTATAATAAAGCATGTTCATAAGGGTTTCCTAACCCTTTAACTGCTTCTTAAGACAGTGACAGACTGTGTCACATTTACTGTAGCCTAAGGTGACCAGATTTTTAAATTGAAATCCGGGGATATTTAAAAAAAGATTATTGGCAAATGGTAAACTATTTTATAAGCATATTTTCCTAAATGATATATGCAGTGTATGTGGTATGTGTTTAGGGAATGATTGTACGATAGATATATATATAAATATATATATATATATATATATATATATATGTACATATATACATTATTTCTCACATTTCCTCCATGAGATAAAAAAAAAAAAAAAAAAAAAGATGCAGAAGACAGCCATTACCTATCTAGGCATTCAAGTCACTAGGAACATAACGGATCTTTATAGTCATAACTTCCTCCGTGCCCTCTCTGCGCTCCAGGCAAATCTCAAAGATTGGGCCAACCTCAACGTTTCTTGGTTTGGGCGCTCGGCCCTCATCAAGATGGTTGTTCTCCCCCGCCTATTGTACTTAATGCAGACGGTCCCGATTCACCTACCCCCTTCGTTCTTTGCGGCATATAAAAAGGCCTGCACTAGCTTTATATGGAAAAATAATGCCCCACAAATTAAATATTCACGCCTGACATGCTCCAAAACAACAGGTGGCATTGGTTTACCAGATCTTTATAAATATTATCTGGCCTGCCACCTGACTAGAATGGTAGACCGGAGACTTCACAAATTAAGGAAAGCATGGGTGATGCTTGAAAATTCTCTCACACGAACCCTGATTGCCGCACTACCTTGGCTGTCACCACGATTCTGGCCCCCGACCCTCAAGACACATCCGTTCATCGCACCCTCCCTTTCGGCCTTTAGGAAAGCAATCCCTCTCTTTAACATATCCTCACAACGAGGTCCGCTGACCCCGTTGAGAGGTAACCCTGAGTTCCCTCCGGGAGATTCAAACACATTCCTCCACATGGAATGACCACACGAGGAGGTTTTAGCGTGCCATTTCTTTCACAAAGGCCGGAGACGATCTTATGAGGAGCTTACCTCTGAATCACGCACTAACACTTTCCCTTTTTGGTCTTTTAGACAGCTTACTCACTTTCTTACCTCTAAAGATATGCATGACATGTGGAATAGACAACTTACACCATTTGAAGCACTATGCTCACGCAATGCACCTCAACGACACCTCATATCATACATTTACGCCCTATTACAGGACGTTCCTGACCCACCCTCAACGCAAACTGTGCGTGCTTCTTGGGAAAGAGATTTGCAACTCAAACTTGAGGATGACGACTGGGAATCCATTTTTACTCTTGCTCATAAAGGCTCGATGAACGTAGCAATCCAAGAAAACGGTTATAAAATTATCATGAAATGGTATAGAACCCCAGCTCGTTTACATAAATTCTCACCCTCAATCCCGAATATATGTTGGAGGTGCACAGAAGCGGTAGGATCCATGATCCACATCTGGTGGGAGTGTGCCTTGCTCCAACCTTTTTGGAGGAAGGTCCACTCCATCATTACACGGGTTACCCCTTACACTCTAGACTACACTCCTGCTCAATTTCTCCTACACCATACTACTCTACCCAAACGAACTTATCAAAAATCATTGGCCATGCATATGGTAAATGCAGCCAAACTCTGTGTTCCTACGCATTGGTGTTCAAAAGATATCCCGACCATTAGAGAGTGGCTGATCAGAGTCGCCAAGATAGAGGAGATGGAGTAATTGATACATACAGCCCATGATCGTGTACAGAAATTTAGTTTGACTTGGGCCTGTTGGACACAATTTAAGACCACAGATTACTACAAACCCTTCTTCTAACCAATGTGCTAAGCATTTAGATAGCTTACTGCTTTCCTCCCTACATTTTGAACTGGTGCGGGCGCCCGGGACGGGGAGCGGTCCCCACTACTCTCTGGTCCCCACTATTCTCTGCTCTCTTCTCTCTATTCTCTATTTTTAACTGATACCCTCTACCTAGCCTTCCTCTCTTACTCATTTCCTACATCAAGGTCACAGTATACCTATTATCTGATTACTTTCCCCTTTTTTCTCTCTCTCTCTCTCTCTCTCTCTCTCTCTCTCTCTCTCTATATATATATATATATATATATATATATATATATATATATTTTTTTTTTTTTTTTTTCTCTCCCTATTGCGATATAACCGACCAAATGATGGACTGGAGCCTTGCCATGGGTCCCTAACATCTACACAACCATTGTAATTCCCAAATTGAGTAGTTTTTCCATGGCCCCGGATAGGCCTGCTGATTTTGGTCTACGGAGGGTCTTTGCACCCATATGCAGGGTTACTCGCTCTCATTCAGAAACCGGAAACTGCTTGGTTTAAATGTTGGTTATTCATGCAATGTTCATGAGCTTGTATGTCTTGTATGTACATGTAACCTTATTTTTCTTTCAATAAAATAATTTATGGAAAAAAAAAGATACTACTTAGAATTTTTGGGGATATGACTACTAAATGTTAAGAAGATAAGATAGAGAAAAACCTTGGAGGGAGGGATGGGGCAGCTAAATTAAAATCCAATCCGGGCAGGGGCGGCTATAGACAATTTATTTTTGGAGGTGCTTGAGGTAAAAGTGAGGGTGCTAATGCTGTGCGCTACCTGTGGGCGTGGCCAGCAAGTTGCCGCGGTCAGAAAGTGAAGGATTTCTCATGGCTTACAATGGTGATCAGTATATCCTGGCCTCTGTATACCAATAAAAAGCCAAAAAATGCAGCACAACTCTACACTTGCTATATACAATTCTACAAATGGACTTATAAGTGCAAGGGTGGAAAAACCTATAAAATAATATCCAGTTAAAATCAGCCAATGAATTGCAATATGAATATAGTAGTGATGGTGTCACCCCCTCTGCAAAAATATTTTGAGAAATTGCAGAGCTTCAATGTCAAATAAGGGTGAAACCCCCTACATACAATAATAACAACAAAGATGCAAATCAAGCAGTGTATTAGAACATAGAAGTGATGGTGTCACCCTCTCTGCAAAAGGTAAGAAATATTGTAGAGCTGCAATGTGCAAATCGTGGTGGAATCAGAATAATAAAATGTAAAATATGTCCATCAATTGTACATTTTATTATGATTATATATAGGGGGTTCCACCACGATTTGCACATTGCAGCTCTGCAATATTTCTTACATTTTGCAGAGAGGGTGAGACCATCACTACTATGTTCTAATACACTGCTTGATTTGTATCTCTGTTAATATTGTATGTAGGGGGTTACACCATTATTTGCACATTGAAGCTCTGCAATTTCTCAAAATATTTTTGCAGAGGGGGTGGCACCATCACTACTATATTCATATTGCAATACATTGGTTGATTTGCACTGGATATTCATTTATAGGTGTTACCATTGAACTTATAAGTCCATTTGTATACTTTAATAGATGACATGTAGGGCAGCGCTGCATTTTTTGCTTTTTATTGATTTGCGTTAGATGAGGGAACCAGCTAACAAGATTCTCTTATTGCTTTTGAGATTTTCCTTTTTGTTGCATGGCAGTGGTTTTACTTGATTTGTTATGTCCTCTGTATACTGGTAACCACTGGCCCTGCATATTGGTGGTCAGTGTGCCCCCTGTATTCTGGTGGTCAGTGTACCCCCTGTATGCTGTTGGTACGTGCAGGGTGCAGGAGGATGCTATGTGTAGGGTGCAGGAGGATGCTACGTGCAGGGCTCAGGAGGATGCTACGTGCAGGGCTCAGGAGGATGCTACGCGCAGGGCTCAGGAGGATGCTACGCGCAGGGCTCAGGAGGATGCTACGCGCAGGGCTCAGGAGGATGCTACGCGCAGGGCTCAGGAGGATGCTACGCGCAGGGCTCAGGAGGATGCTACGCGCAGGGCTCAGGAGGATGCTACGCGCAGGGCTCAGGAGGATGCTACGTGCAAGGCGCAGGGTGCAGGAGGATGCTACGTGCAAGGCGCAGGAGGATGCTACGTGCAGGGCTCAGGAGGATGCTACGTGCAGGGCTCAGGAGGATGCTACGTGCAGGGCTCAGGAGGATGCTACGTGCAGGGCTCAGGAGAATGCTGGGCGCAGGGCTCAGGAGGATGCTACGTGCAAGGCGCAGGGCTCAGGAGGATGCTATGCACAGGGCTCAGGAGGATGCTACGCGCAGGGCTCAGGAGGATGCTACGCGCAGGGCTCAGGAGGATGCTACGCGCAGGGCTCAGGAGGATGCTACGCGCAGGGCTCAGGAGGATGCTACGCGCAGGGCTCAGGAGGATGCTACGTGCAAGGCGCAGGGTGCAGGAGGATGCTACGTGCAAGGCGCAGGGCTCAGGAGGATGCTACGTGCAGGGCTCAGGAGGATGCTACGTGCAGGGCTCAGGAGGATGCTACGTGCAGGGCTCAGGAGGATGCTACGTGCAGGGCTCAGGAGGATGCTACGTGCAGGGCTCAGGAGGATGCTACGTGCAGGGTTCAGGAGGATGCTACGTGCAGGCTGCAGGTCTCAGGAGGATGCTATGTACAGAGTGCAGGGCTCTGGAGGATGCTATGTACAGAGTGCAGGGCTCTGGAGGATGCTACGTACAGAGTGTAAGGTTCAGGCATGCATTACATACAGAGTGCAAGGTTCGAGAGTGCGTTGTACAGAGTGCAAGGTTCAGGAATTAGTTAAACTGCAAAGACACCAATTAATTAAACATAGCACACTTCTCTTCTAAAATCTTTATTACCAGCATACAGGAGCCGAGGCAAGAATGCAAGCATCAGACGTATAATATAGAGTGCAGCCTAGTAGGACATGCAGCAGTGTGAACTGAACATCCATCCAGCACAGTCAGGAATTGGTGGGCATACCAGGGGTGTACGGCCAGAGCCGATGCAAGGATTCTCCCCCCCCCAGATTTCAGTTGAGTCCCCCCAAAGCCCCGACAGCATAGACATCTAATTTGTGAGCTCTGCTGCCTCTCTGCAAAGAAACAGTCTCATCCATCTCCTTATCGGCTAGTTGCTGCTGTTCTATCTGGCGATCCTCTCCCTGTCACAGCAGTGTGCTCTCCAGCAAGCAGCAGTGAGTATGCCCTGTTCTTATTCCACCTCCTGAGCTGACGGTACATCTCCTGGCCTGGGGACCGTGGCACTACTGTTCCCCACACTCTTCACACTCTCCCTGCATAAGCTGCTGACCCGCCACTCTCACTCCCGGTCCTGTGTTTCACTATGTAACGGCTGCCCAAGTATGAAAGGGGTTAACGCCATTTAGGATATTCCCTCTCTGAACACACATCCGCTACCGATCCTCCACAGTCATGCGACCGCTTCCCATAGGATTAATCCTTCCAAACATACGAGACGAACGCTCTGTATCTTTCCAACTAGACTGACTCTTTATTGCAAAACACTGCAACTTTTATACACACAGAGAGAAGCTTCTGATTTTCCTCTCATAATACACCTTTGACCAGACCCAATTTATATGAGCTAATTAACTACAACTGATGATTCAGACACAGGACATTTAGGCTAGCCTTAATGTCTCCTACTACGCACATTATTTGGACATCTCTTAAGAGACAATAGGTGAGTTCGTTAGCTAATCCCTTTTCAGTTTAAATGATTATGCATGACCCTTTGTGTTCCCCAGCCAGTCTGTCTGCTAGAGTACAATACCTATAATTACAGACTTAATTACCACAAGCCACACTAGACAGTAGAATGTAATCACCCCCCACCTCATCACAGCAATTAGGACACAACAGCCCACACGCAATATACACCCAATATATACCATGTATATACACAGTAGGGTTGTCCCGATACCGATACTAGTATCGGTATCGGGACCGATACCAAGCATTTGCGCGAGTACTTGTACTCGCGCAAATGCTCCCGATGCTTCACCCGATACTTTTTTTTTTTGTGGCCGGAGAGGGCGGGAGGAGTCAGTGGCTGGGGAGGGCAGGAGAGAGGGCGGGTAAGTGCGGGCGGAGTCTGGCCGGAGAGGGCGGGAGGAGTCAGTGGCTGGGGAGGGCGGGAGAGGAAAGTGCGGGCGGAGTCTGGCTGAAGAGGGCGGGCACAGTCGGTGGACGGAGTCCGCGGGCGGAGAGCGAGTCCCTCACCTGCAGTTGAACCTGGTAAGCTGGCAGGGGTTCAGGGCGCAGCCGCATCAGGATCAGTGACCGGTGCTGTCACATTCAGTCGCCGTCAGCGGCTGAACGTCCCCACGCCCATCTTGGTACACCCTGCACTCGGCTGCAGTAAGCAGCAGCAGACATCTTGTTACACCCAGCCCGAGCTATATGGGCTGGGTGTAACAAGATGTCTGCTGTTCCTTACTGCAGCCGAGTGCAGGGTGTACCAAGATGGGCGTTGCAGCAGTTTTTTTTTTCTTAAATCCTGTGTCATTTCCCCCCCACCCCCCGCAGCATTTCAGTGCCAGCCACCTATCAGTACCCACAAGTGCTACCTATCAGTGGAATCAGTGCCATCTACCAGTGCCACCTATCAGGTGGCACTGGTAGATGCCACTGATTGCACTGATAGGTGGCACTTATGGGCACTGATAGGTGGCACTTGTGGGCACTGATAGATGGCACTGATAGTGCAATCAATGCCATCTATCAGTGCAATCAGTGCCATCTATCAGTGCCCACAAGTGCCACCTATCAGTGCAATCAGTGCCCACAAGTGCCACCTTTCAGTGCAATCAGTGCCATCTATCAGTGCCCACAAGTGCCACCTATCAGTGCCACCTATCACTGCCCACAAGTGCCACCTATCAGTGCCCATAAGTGCCATCTATCAGTGCCATAGGTGCCACCTATCAGTGCCCACAAGTGCCACCTATCAGTGCCCACAAGTGCCATCTATCAGTGCCCATAAATGCCACCTATCAGTGCCCCCAAGTGCCACCTATTAGTGCCACCTATCACTGCCCACAAGTGCCACCTATCAGTGCCCATAAGTGCCATCTATCAGTGCCATAAGTGCCACCTATCAGTGCCCATAAGTGCCACCTATCAGTGTCCATAAGTGCCCACAAGTGCCACCTTCCAGTGCAATCAGTGCCACCTATCAGTGCCACCTATCAGTGCCCACAAGTGCCACCTATCACTGCCCACAAGTGCCATCTATCAGTGCCCATAAATGCCACCTATCAGTGCCCCCAAGTGCCACCTATCAGTGCCACCTATCACTGCCCACAAGTGCCACCTATCAGTGCCCACAAGTGCCACCTATCAGTGCCCACAAGTGCCATCTATCAGTGCCCCCAAGTGCCACCTATCAGTGCCACCTATCACTGCCCACAAGTGCCACCTATCAGTGCCCATAAGTGCCATCGATCCGTGCCCATAAGTGCCACCTATCAGTCCCCATCTTTCAAACTGTCACATGACATTGTTATGTAGATAAATCAGAATAGTCACCGTGGTGTATCTGATCCTAGCGCTCAAGGATGGTCTAATGTTGGTCTGCTCAATTAGCTGCTGTTATAAGTAGAGTAGTAAGTGAATAAAAATATAAAATATGTTACAACAAGTATAACATTAACAGCGCTTATGTGAAATATAAAATATTAAATATTGCACCTAGGTTATAGAATATATATACCGCAGAATATCAGCAACAAAAAAGTATCAGCATAACCATGTGAAAAATAACAGCACGATCCTACAGGATTAAAGGATTCCTCATAAACTGCAAAGTCCACCCACTGTTAAATGTCACTAGTATTACAGTGACAGAGCTTCCCAGTGAGTTCAAACACCAGTTACAAATGAGGGAACTAAAATGTAGATCCAATAGCCGTTAAGTCTTTCATATGAGAGATACTCTCTGATAAATCAATCACTGTAGTTCTTCAATTCAAACAGATCATATTGCAATTTGTACTTCCATCATTGTCTAAGCAATTCCACTCCCTTAAGGTAATGTGCTTACCAGACTCCAGATGGTTAACCGCCTGTCAGCTCCTCTTTAGATCTCCAGTCAGCTTCCTTTAAGAAATCTCCAGGTTCTCAGGCAACAAGCATAAGTGCGTGCAGCAATGCGGGCATGTAAGACAAATTGAGCTTCACATAGCATAAAATCCTTTAATAAAAAATTCTTTAATAAAAAATCCAAAAAGTCCCCCCGCATACAAACATGCTTACAAGAAAATGAATAACATAAAGCATATCACCGGGGATGATCCGTCTGCTCAGTGAGGTTAGTGAACGCTCACACAATTCAAAAGAGCTCCTGAGTCCCTGGAAGACGGACGTTCCCCTGACGTGATTGATCGCGTGGTCACGTCCTGACGCGTTTCGTGATTGGCTCACGTCTTCAGAGGGCGTGGCCACACATCGCGACTGCTCTTATTTATATTCAAGCCTGTCCTGACGTATCCGCATACGTCAGACGGCTCAACTTTGTCTGAAGGAGATCCGGCACAGCTCTGAATACTCATACGCTGGCCGGATATGTGTTGCGGTCTCCATTCAGAGAAATTACACCTGTCACTCACCAGCACATTCGGACCTCCTACCAGAGGGGACCGAGTGTACCGGATCATTGGCAATGAAGCAATAATAAAATATAATGAAATATAATATAAAAAAATATATAATAAAATATAATATAAAAAATGCTTGATATCCTATGTAGTTCTGTGTAGGGATCTATTTTAAAGGCACAGTGACCCCTATTAATCAGAATCTATTAGGACTAGTATGTTATAATCCTCACCATTTAATTAGTGGAGACTCGCATTCAGGCCCGTACAGCATGCATGTCATCACTCACATTTACATTCATAGTGACCACTGGGCATGTTTATATCGAACCTAAGTGCCCTCAAGACAGTAAGGGGATTCACTCTAAATCCGCTAACCACCAAGTTATGCATATACATGTAAATGAGTTCTCAAAAGACATGTCATTGCATATTATATCATGTGAGTGTCCAAAAGCAAACCGTGATATACATTAAACAATAAAATAAAATAAAAGTTGCAGAGTGACTATCTACATTCTGGACTGATCTACTGTACCCGAATTAGATTACCTCATAATTGGCTGTTTCACCACTTATTGTCCTAAAAACTGCATTCTTTATACAGCCTCATACTAAACATTCAACATGTTCTCTCACTAACATGAGGCCATTCATCTACCCTAATTGGCCCTATAATAGTGGCCTAAAATTAGTAATTGCTGATGAAGCAATTAAGATCTAAGTCTATATTCAAGCCATTAGGACTGAGTGTATTGGTGAGAAATAACCATTGAGTTTCTAATTTGGAAATTTCTCGCACCATATTGGCCCCTCTCCATCTGGGATGGATCTTATCAATACCCCAGAACTTAAGTCCAATTGGGTTCCTATGATGTTTTTCCCTGAAATGGAGGGACACGCTATGTTCTTTATAACCGATGGAAATATTATAAATGTGTTCCGACACCCTTTTAGAGAGTGTTCTTTTAGTGCGGCCTATATACATTAGACCGCACGGACATTCCAGGGCGTATACTACATGTGTGGATGCACATGTTATACATTCCTTAATTTGGAATTCCTTCCCGTTAGCCGTGGACACAAAGCTTGTGAGGCCTCGTATATGTGTCGATACTTGTTGGCACGCCTTACATCTTCTGCAAGCATAGAAACCCGTTCTATCCCAGAACATTTTAATCTGCTTCGGAGGATCAAGGACTTTTTTAACTAACTGGTCACCAAAAGATGTCGTTTTTCTATATATGAAAGGTGGTACTGGTGGTAACACTGTTCTCAAAGTTTTATCCATTGCTAGGATGTTCCAATGTTTTTTAAAAATACTTTCTATCTCCCGATATTGTTCATGGAAACCGGATATAAAGCCCCATTCATGTTTACTATCCCTCACTCTAGTTTTAGGGAGCAACATGAGTTCTTGCGATTGGGTACCCACTTGTTCCATCAAGTTAGAAAGATGTTGCTCTTTGTACCCTTTTTCCATGAAACGTTGCTTAATAATTGATGCTTGAGACAGGTAGTCGATATCTTGAGTACAGTTACGCCGTATACGAATAAATTGGCCCTTAGGGATTTTTTTCGGAGCCATTGTGGATGATGTCCACTCTTTACTGGGATATAGCTGTTACGATCTGTTTCTTTAAAATATGCTTTGGTATGAAACTGTATGTCCCCTTTCATAACCGTGACATCCAGGAAATGTATTTGATGTTTGTCCCAATTAAACTCAAGCTTAATGTTATTACTATTACTATTAAGGTACTGGGCAAATTCCTGAAGTGATCTTTCACTACCCTGCCAGATCATGAACAGGTCATCAATATACCTTTGATAGAATAATAGTTCTTGCTTCCTGTTATTAAAGACCCACTTGTCCTCCCACTCGCTCATAAACAGGTTAGCGAGACTGGGTGCAAACTTTGCACCCATCGCTACACCTGTCTTTTGGCTAAAAAACTCTCCCCCATACCAAAAATAATTATGCGTTAGACAATACTCTAACGCCATTCTAATAAACTTTTTTTGGATGTATGGGAGGTCATCCCTCTTGCTGAGTGCCCAATTTAGGGCCAGGAGGGCATCGTCGTGCTGTATATTGGTATACAACGATGCCACATCTGCTGTCACCAAGAATATTTCAGTGTCCTTCGGTATAGTAATGCTCCTGAGTTTCTGCAGGAAGCTAGTTGTATCTTTTAGATAAGCTTTAGTGTTGAGGACACTAGTTTGCATAAAGTGATCCAGATATTGCCCTATCCTGGAGGTGACCGAGTCTATGCCATTTACTATTGGCCTTCCAGGTGGTTTGACAGGGTCCTTATGAATTTTGGGTACTGTGTAAATAGTTGGAATTCTGCTGAAGCTTGGGCATAGGTATAACTTTTCTTTCTTAGTAATGGCTCGCATATAATATCCGAAATCCACTAGATTGAATAATTCTTCCCTATATCTTTTGGTAGGATCACTTTTAAGATGTTGATATGTCGCCTCATCTTGTAGCATGTTCTGGAGTTGTGAGTGGTAGAAGGTTTTGTCCAAAACCACCACACCCCCTCCTTTGTCCGCTGGGCGGACAATAATATCCTTCCTATTTTCTAAAGCCTTAATCCCCTCCTTAATGTGTGTTGGGTTTAGACTTTTCTTTAGTGTGACTGTCTCTAGATCTTTCAAAACCAATTGCTTGAACACTTCAACTTGGTGGTTAGCTGGTTGAGGTGGATTGAATAGTGATCTATTTTTAAGTCCACTGTCTATCCCTATCACATCATTAGTTCTATTACTCCTCAAATTAAAATTGTTTGACAAGAAGTATTTTTTAATATTAATTTTTCTAATATACTTGTGTATATCAATATACACATTCAATTTATTCAATGGCTTGGTTGTTGTACATTTTAGGCCCGCATTGAGTATATTATTTTCCTTCTGTGTGAGAGTCACAGATGAAAGATTGTATATCCCACTTAGTCTGCCTGCCTTGGTCTTTTTTTGCTGAACTCGTTGCCCTGCTCGGCATCCTCTGCGTGTAGTGGCCTGGCATTCCTGATTGGGCTGTATGGTCCCTCCCATCTTGGTGGGTTCCACCACTCCTGTGATCTGCTCTGATTGAGATCTTGCTGAGGTCGTCCTCTCCAAGGCCGATTCCCTCGTCCACGTCCTCGTGGGTTCCCTCTCATGCCTCTCCCTAAAAAAGGTGCCGGCTGGGGGTATGATGCATAGTACGAATCCCCCATGGTATTCTGCATGGATGAGGGATCATATCTATTATATGTATTCACCATATAGGGCTCATTATATCCTGTGCCTTGTTGTGTGTATGTTTGCATATGGTGTCCCTTATTCTTACCTCTCATGGGTTGTTTATTGCCCTTTCCCCGTTGGTTCTTGGGTGTGGGGGCTGGTCTGAGGGACTTCCATGATTCTAAATCGTGGGAAGGTGTTTGTGGAGTTTGTTGACTACCATAACCATAGGTTTGTGTGGTTAGTGGGGGAAATGATGGCTGCTGTGTGGTTAGTGGGTGAAATGTTGGCTGCTGTGTTACAGGGGCCGTATTTTCCAAATTTTGCCACAAATACACAGCACCTTTCTTAAAGTCATTCATATCCCTTCTATATTTTTTAATTTTTTTCTTTTGCGTTTCTTTATCAATTTTTTCCAACTTTTTTTTGATGTCAACATCAAAGTTAGTTAGTAATTGTGTGCCTTTTATGGGGTCTAATTTAATTTGAAGCTCAGCTATCTTTTTCTCAAGGAGTGCCATTTTTTTATTTTTCCTCCTGAGAACCAATTGCTGTAACTTAAAACCCACCCCATTAAAAAAGTCCAACCACTCAGTGGTGGACTCTGTATCGTCCAGTCCGTCCTGAGGACTGACTTCCCACCTTAGACTACGCATAATAATCCTTTCCTTTAGATAATGCTCAAATGTGGTGATATCCCACCACGTACGAATCTGTTTCTCCAAAGCATTTCCCAGGGAACCTAGGATTATATTATAGTCTTCATTGGTTTCCCACTCACCATCACTGGTGAACACCGTATCAAGATTCACTTGGCGGTTACTAAGATAATTGATAGAATCCATGTTCGCTATCGGTAAATAAAAATAAAACTGTTATGTAGATAAATCAGAATAGTCACCGTGGTGTATCTGATCCTAGCGCTCAAGGATGGTCTAATGTTGGTCTGCTCAATTAGCTGCTGTTATAAGTAGAGTAGTAAGTGAATAAAAATATAAAATATGTTACAACAAGTATAACATTAACAGCGCTTATGTGAAATATAAAATATTAAATATTAAATATTGCACCTAGGTTATAGAATATATATACCGCAGAATATCAGCAACAAAAAAGTATCAGCATAACCATGTGAAAAATAACAGCACGATCCTACAGGATTAAAGGATTCCTCATAAACTGCAAAGTCCACCCACTGTTAAATGTCACTAGTATTACAGTGACAGAGCTTCCCAGTGAGTTCAAACACCAGTTACAAATGAGGGAACTAAAATGTAGATCCAATAGCCGTTAAGTCTTTCATATGAGAGATACTCTCTGATAAATCAATCACTGTAGTTCTTCAATTCAAACAGATCATATTGCAATTTGTACTTCCATCATTGTCTAAGCAATTCCACTCCCTTAAGGTAATGTGCTTACCAGACTCCAGATGTTTAACCGCCTGTCAGCTCCTCTTTAGATCTCCAGTCAGCTTCCTTTAAGAAATCTCCAGGTTCTCAGGCAACAAGCATAAGTGCGTGCAGCAATGCGGGCATGTAAGACAAATTGAGCTTCACATAGCATAAAATCCTTTAATAAAAAATTCTTTAATAAAAAATCCAAAAAGTCCCCCCGCATACAAACATGCTTACAAGAAAATGAATAACATAAAGCATATCACCGGGGATGATCCGTCTGCTCAGTGAGGTTAGTGAACGCTCACACAATTCAAAAGAGCTCCTGAGTCCCGGGAAGACGGACGTTCCCCTGACGTGATTGATCGCGTGGTCACGCCCTGACGCGTTTCGTGATTGGCTCACGTCTTCAGAGGGCGTGGCCACACATCGCGACGTGACATTGAAAAAAAGTATCGTAATCGGTATCGGCGAGTACTTGAAAAAAAGTATCGGTACTTGTACTCGGTCTTAAAAAAGTGGTATCGGGACAACCCTAATATACAGCATTGAATATGACTATCACAGATCATGGTGGGGTTCTCATTCCCCCTGTGCCCCAAGTGACCCCTGTCACACACTACTTTTGAGGTTGTTCTGCCCCGCTAAACTGGCGGTCCTCTCCACTTTGCTCTGCCATGTTTTTAGTTGCTAAGAACCTATGCATTTTTTTTCCCGCCCCACAGGTGCACTCTATCTTTGGGATTTCAAGACCCAATTGTGTGGGAGGAGTGTTCAGCCCAATCCTAAAATTTCGATTGGTGGATGGTTTTTTCAACTTTGTCCACTTTTGATTTGATTGCATTGCTTTGGATTTTATCTATTTCCACAATAAAGACGCCTTGCAGCAGAGTGCGGCAGTCCAGGAATTTTTCTTCCTCTACAGACTTGTGCGAAGCCAGCACATGCGAGTTCTTAGTAAGGCGGGAGCGTTTGTGAAGGTCCAGAGGCTTGGAGAGCGGCATCTCTTTTCATAAAAACCTGTGCATACCTATCCCTCATCTTCGCCCTTCAGACCTCCTGGCACAGGAGTCCCTGCAATGTGATCCTCCAGACTCCTCTCACTCCCTCTAGGATTAAAGGATAAGTTTAACTCTATGGAAAAAATTAATAAATGCACAGATTTTTGCATTAAAAAAAAATGTGCATTTACTTTTTCCAGCAGGGGCCTGGAAAGCATTGCACCCCCAATCAGTAAAGGTTCAGGTTTTTTTTTTAAACAAACATGTCATAATTACATCCGCTGTGCAATTGTCATACTTACCTCCGCTGTGCAGTTGATCCTTCTCTTCTGCGGTCCCTCAGTGGTGCTCCTGGCTCCTCCTCTTTACGAGTGTCCCATCAGAGAAGCGCTCTCCTACGGTACACCTATGCAGGCATGCTCCTGTGTCCTGCTGCATCTGTTGACACAGACAGCAGGACTCGGCTCCACCCCCTGGCGCCCGCGTCATTGGATTTGATTGACAGCAGCGGGAGGCAATGGCTGCACTGCTATCAATCTATCCAATCAGGACACGAGACACCGGCCGGAGCTGGTGTGTTTGTTCCTGTCATGGGAATTACGGGGCTCAGGTAAGTATAAGGGGGGCTCGGGGGCGCTGCTGCAGTAAAGAAGGTTTTTCACCTTAATGCATAGAATGAACGAGCCCCTAGCATTCATACGGGGCTCCATGGGGTGGTACAAAGTGCTGCCGCAATTCCCTGCCTCTTCCACCCCCGTTTCTTGTTAGTTAGGTTGCTCCGGGTGATGGCAGGATTCAGGGCGGCATGGCAACAGCCCCCGATTGGCTGATTTGGGAGGGATTGAGCCGGGCATTGGTTTTAAAAGCCGGCGGCTTTCCCGCTCCGTCTCACAGCCTGAGGGGACGCTGCAGAATCAGGAACTATGCTGCTGCAGTCAGTGTACCTGTCGGTATGGAAGAGCTGCTGCATCGCCTCATCACCAAAGCCGAGAGCCATGGGGGGGCGGAGTGGATGAGGAAGTGTTTAGAAGAGGAGGCTGTCCCTCCATTGGCATTGTCTGCGGAGTTGGAGCATGCTCAGTCTGAGCCGGTAGAAGCTGCTCCCCATGCTGTTCAGAAAAGAGCTCCAAGAGGTAACAGGGGAAAGAGGTTGAGAAGTGAAGATTCTCCCTCTTCTCCTGTAAAAGTGAATGTGAAGCAGGCAAGGTCACGCTCTTGTCACAGTGCCAGAAGTGGATCACCTAAGCCAGCAGCTGCGGGCTGTTCTAGTGAGGTGACAGTGTCTGGGCAGCCTGTCAGCGTGGACCACAGTCATGGTGAGAGAAATTATTTCAACTTAATTGAATTAGGTAAAGTAGTTGGTTCTTTAGCCAATGTACTTGCTAAAAAAATGAATCTAATATTGGTACTGTTTGGAATGGCGGTGGCTCTAGTGGTATGATTATGTCTGATAATACAGTTTTTTCACAGGGTAACCCCGCTATTCCAGTAAGTATTAACCCTTTGAATGCAAGGGTCTCTATGATGGATAAATTACCTGTTAATGATTTTAATACAGTTGTTTCTTTGCCTTCTTCTTCTTCACTAAACTCTTTACCTGTAAAATCTCTGGTTTCTGAAACATGCCTTAAAGAGGCATGTTTCTTAATGCCTTAAACTGTCTCCTCTGGGTTTCCATTTGACTATGGCGGTGAAAGAAAAAATTTGGCGATGGGAATTTATAGACATGCTATCCTTGCTTCCTTCCTCTAAAGAATTCTTGTTGAAATCTGAGAAAAGAATAGATGACAGGTCTGAGGAAGATAGGAGAAGGGCAATTCCTCTGACTTTTCAGAATTGGCTTCAAGCCATTTGTATTTTTTCCTAAGTAATTGCTGAACATTTTCAGGTTTATTTCAACACCTAGATATAGTGGCGGAGGCTTACTGTCATTTTGGAGGCATCTCCTGGTTTAGTTATAAGGAGTGTTTCAGACAGAAGCTTTCAGTCAAAGATGTAGGTTTGTGGCTGAATCCGATGCTGAGGCCACAAACTACAACTAGTTCTCAGTCTCAGTTTTTGTAAGGGAGTATGCTTCGCTTTTAATAATTCCAAATGTAGATTCTTATCCAATTGCAGGTATAAGCACGAATGCTCATTCTGCGCGGGTGCACACTCAGCATCCCGCTGTTTCAAAAAATTGCTGCAGTGCAGTCAAGGGACACTAATGCGAAAGGCATGGACGCCAGTGAAACTGTCAGAAATGCAGTTTTGGCTAGATCAATACCCAGACCGCAAGATGGCGGACCTTTTATATGAAGGCTTCAAATCAGTTTTTTTGGTCCCTTCCTTTTTAGGTCAAGGCTGCGCCCCGGTTAAAAATCTACATTCAGTTCTTTTAAACCCAGGTATAATGAGAGAATTTTTTTGGAAAGAACTGCGAGAAGGTAGGATAGCTGGTCCTTTTTCATCCCCCCCCCCCTTTTTGAATTTTCGTTTATCTCCTTTAGGCCTGGTCCCCAAAAAAGAGACAGGCTCTTTTCATTTAATCCACCATTTATCCTTTCGTCATGGTAATTCCTTGAATGACGCGATATCAGATTTTGAGTCGTGTCATATTCATCTTTTGATGAGGCTTTAGCTTTGTTGAAACAAATTGTCAAGGCATTTCTTATGGCAAAAGCAGACATAAAATCGGCATTTCGTCTCTTACCGGTTCATCCAATAGGTTTTAATTCCCTGTGTTTTTATTTTGAGGATCACTTTTATTTTGACAAGTGCTTGCCCATGGGTTTTTCCAAGTCATGTAGTTATTTTGAGGCTTTTTCAACATTTATACAGTGGGTTTGATCACAAAATTCCCCTCTAGGTGTCGTCATCAATTATTTAGATGATTTTTTATTTATTGGCCCACCCGGAGTTCAAGTTTGTTTTGAGATGATGGATTGTTGTTTCAACATCTGCAGATCATTCGGTATCCCCATAGCCCATGAGAAAACAATGGGTCCGGTGACAGTGATCGAATTCCTGGGCATAACAATCGATTCAGTTGCCATGGAATTCCGTCTTCCGATGTCCAAAATCTTGAGAATGAGATTACTAATTTCTAACTTTCTGACCAGAAGAAAGGTGCTTTTGCGCGAGGTTCAGTCCTTACTGGAACTCTTCGCTTTTGCGTCTAGGGTAATCCCGGTGGCCAGAGTCTTTTCTCAAAGATTTGCTTCGGCCACTAAAGGGTTGAGAAATCCTCTTTCCCATATTTCTATTACACGTCCCATTAGGAGGATTTGAGGGTCTGGGACCAATTCCTGTTAAATTTTAATGGAAGTACGGTATGGCAGAGTGATTTCATTGAAGACTTAGATATCCGCCTGTTTACAGACGCATCGGGTTCGGTTGGTTTTGGCGCTTTCTTGGACGGTCATTGGTGCGCTGACAGATGGCCTGAGTCTTGGAGGTCGCCAGATATTATCCGTAACCTGGTCTTGCTAGAGTTATTCCGGTGGTGGTGGCTATTACCATTTGGCATAAACATTTTGAGAACAAACGTGTAGTCCTTCACACAGATAATAAAGGAGTGTTTTTTGCAATTAATTGTCTTTCATCAAAACCCAAATTAGTTATAAAATTACTTAGTTTTTTGGTGCTGCAATGCATGACTTTTAATATTTGGCTAAAGGAAAAACATATCCCAGCTCGATGACCTGGAGCCTGCTGCCCAGCTCGATGACCCGGAGCCTGCTGCCCAGCTCGATGACCCGGAGCCCGCTGCCCAGCTCGATGACCCGGAGCCTGCTGCCCAGCTCGATGACCCGGAGCCTGCTGCCCATCCTGATGTGTTCCTGCCTGCTGCCCAGCCTGATGTGTTCCTGCCTGCTGCCCAGCCTGGTGTGTTCCTGTCTGCTGCCCAGCTCGATGATCCAGAGCCTGTGGTCCACCAGCAGGTGTCTCCTGGCAGTGTGGAACTGTCAGGAGAATTTCTCCCTGCTGGTATTATATTATCCTTTGGACGCAGTACTGGTCTCCACCAGCGGATGGATCCTGGCAGTGTGGAGCGAACTGCTCTTCCTGCGCTCAGGTGTGACTTGAAGCCATTTACAAGCCTCCTATTTATACCCGACAAGTACAAACACACCTTGCCCTGGTATCTCTCTCCCTGAGCCTGCAACCCTGACCTTGAGCCTGTACCTCACCTGACCTGATCCCTATCCCGAATCCAACATAAACCTGTTACCCGGTTACCTTGCATACCTGTCTTGCCGTCCCATCCATCCTGCCTCTCCCTGTCCTGTATTCCTTAACCATCTGCTGATCTCCCTGTGGATGACCCCGGCCTGGCTTTTGATTACGATTCTGTTCTCTCCCATTATTGTACATATCTGTCTATTGTTATTTGTGGGTCTCTGTTTGTGGGTTGGTCATCGCACTATTTCTTATTGGAGGTGGTTGTGTTTATGTTCACTTACTTTAATAAATTATTATATTTTCACACACACGTGCGTTTTTGGTTTCAGTCCACACAGTCTGGTCCACTAACTTCCTTGACAGTATACCAGGGCCATCCCTGATCAGACGTGGCTGCATTGAGGAACCATTCTGGTGTTGTGAGTTCTACTGATATGGATTCCGATGAAATCCTTTACTATTCTCTGCTGGCGGCAGAGGATGGCAAATATTGTCGCCAGGTTTTAAAGGGATGGACTAGTGACCAGCTGATGGAAACGATCCGATCAGCTCATTTCTTGGTGGATCAGGGTTACATGCAGTCTGAGGATGTTCAGCCGTTAATCCGGTTATGTGTAAAACCAGCCCTGTCATGTGTTCCCGAAGGAAGTGATGATTTCTCTCCCCCTTTCAATGGTGACCAAGTTGAATCCTTAGTATGGTTATTGGAGGATGATCCAGCTTCTTTCGATGAACATTATTTCCCTTGTTCCCAGCAGGTGTTATCCGATTGTGTTAGCTCAGTGCAGTCTCTGATTAGACAGGGTGTGTGTGAACCAGTTTTTGTTCAACCTGTGCTGCAGGCATGGTCAGATCTCCTGAATTCAGCAAAGTCACAACATTCCAGCCCTGCCATTAATCACCTGCCTTCCCAAGAATTTATACGCCCATCGCCTATGGCAACCCCAGCTACAGCCCAGTTTGCACAGCCAGCCTCCCACCAAATATTATTACCCAGTCTCTACTTGTCGCACCTACCCTGCCTTCAATCCACCTGCTTCTTCCCTTCCACCTATAGCAAATCCACAAGAACCTCCTCCAGCCACTGTTCCCATATCTCTGCCGCATTCCAGTCCTTCCTCTTACTCAATTCCATCCTTTTCATACATCCCCCCTGTTATTTACAAATCTGCAGTGACTAAGCCTAAGAAGAAGCGGAAGTACTTTCCAAACCACACAATCCTACCAGTAACCCAACCTGCCTCCACACCCCACCAACCTGCTCCAGCCTGCGTTCATGCCAGTTGAACCTGACAATCCACCTAAATCTGCCAACCCTATGCCTGCTACCCAGTCTGACGTCCCTGTGCCTTTTACCCAGTCTGACGTCCCAGTGCCCTTTACCCAGTCTGACGTCTCTGTGCCTCTTGCCCAGCCTGAAGTTCCTGTGCCAGTCTGCCAGCCTGAAGTTCCTGTGCCAGCCTGAAGTTCCTGTGCCAGTCTGCCAGCCTGAAGTTCCCGTGCCAGTCTGCCAGCCTGAAGTTCCTGTGCCAGTCTGCCAGCCTGAAGTTCCTGTGCCCGTGTTCCAGCTCGATGTCCCTGTGCCCGTGTTCCGGCCTGAAGATCCAGTGCCCGTGTCTCTGCCTGAAGTCTCAGTACCTGCCTTCCAGTCTGATGTCTTGGCGCCTGCCTTCCAGTCTGATGTCCTGGTGCCTGCCTTCCAGTCTGATGTCCTGGTGCCTGCCTTCCAGTCTGATGTCCTGGCGCCTGCTTTCCAGTCTGATGTCCTGGCGCCTGCCTTCCAGTCTGATGTCCTGGTGCCTGCCTTCCAGTCTGATGTCCTGGTGCCTGCCTTCTAGTCTGATGTCCTGGTGCCTGCCTTCCAGTCTGATGCCCTGGTGTCTGCCTTCCAGTCTGATGCCCTGGTGCCAGTGTTCCAGCCCGAGATGTCAGTGTTCCAGCCTGAAGAACCAGTACCAGCATTCCAGCCTGACAAGCTAGAGCCAGCGTCGTGGGCCTGAGGTTGTGGCGCCCGTTTCCCGGCCTGAGGTTGTGGCGCCCGTTTCCCGGCCTGAGGTTGTGGTGCCTGTTGTTGTGGTGCCCATTTCCTGGCCTGCGGAGCCTCTATCTGCTGCCCAGCTCAATGACCCGAAGCCTGCTGCCCAGCTCGATGACCTGGAGCCTGCTGCCCAGCTCGATGATCCAAAGCCTTCTGCCCAGCTCGATGATCCAAAGCCTTCTGCCCAGCTCGATGACCTGGAGCCTGCTGCCCAGCTCGATGATCCAAAGCCTTCTGCCCAGCTCGATGATCCAAAGCCTGCTGCCCAGCTCAATGACCCGGAGCCTGCTGCCCAGCTCAATGACTCGGAGCCTGCTGCCCAGCTCAATGACTCGGAGCCTGCTGCCCAGCTCAATGACTCGGAGCCTGCTGCCCAGCTCAATGACTCAGAGCCTGCTGCCCAGCTCGATGACCCGGAGCCTGCTGCCCAGCTCGATGACCGGAGCCTGCTGCCCAGCCTGATGTGTTCCTGCCTGCTGCCCAGCCTGATGTGTTCCTGCCTGCTGCCCAGCCTGGTGTGTTCCTGTCTGCTGCCCAGATTGATTTGCCCCTGTCTGCTGCCCAGCTCGATGACCCAGAGCCTGCTGCCCAGCTCGATGACCCAGAGCTTGCTGCCCAGATTGATTTGCCCCTGTCTGCTGCCCAGCTCGATGTGCCCATCTCCTGCCCGGATGTGCCCGCTGTCTGCCCAGATGTGCCCGCTTTCCAGTTGGATGTAAACTTTTCCCAGCAACAGTTAGTTGGAGCGTGCGGAGGCCACTCCTTTGAGGGGGGGGGGGTACTTTCAGGAAAGGTTCCATCCGCTGATATTTATTATTTGGCTTGCAGTACTGTGGTCCACCAGCAGGTGTCTCCTGGCAGTGTGGAACTGTCAGGAGAATTTCTCCCTGCTGGTATTATATTATCCTTTGGACGCAGTACTGGTCTTCACCAGCGGATGGATCCTGGCAGTGTGGAGCGAACTGCTCTTCCTGCGCTCAGGTGTGACTTGAAGCCAATTACAAGCCTCCTATTTATACCCGGCAAGTACAAACACACCTTGCCCTGGTATCTCTCTCCCTGAGCCTGCAACCCTGACCTTGAGCCTGCAACCCTGACCTTGAGCCTGCCTGTTATCTGACCTTGAGCCTGTACCTGATCTGAGCCCTATCCCGAATCCATCCTGGACCTGTTGCCCGGTTACCTTGCATACCTGTCTTGCCATCCCATCCGTCCTCCCTCTCCCTGTACTGTATTCCTTAACCATCTGCTGATCTCCCTGTGCATGACCCCGGCCTGGCTTTTGATTACGATTCTGTTATCTCCCATTATTGTACATATCTGTCTATTGTTATTTGTGGGTCTCTGTTTGTGGGTTGGTCATCGCACTGTCTTATTGGAGGTGGTTGTGTTTGGTTGTGTTTATATTCACTTACTTTAATAAATTATTATATTTTCACGCACATGCGTTTTTGGTTTCCTTTGTGCAGTCCACACAGTCTGGTCTACTAACTTCCTTGACACATTCGCAGTTCCAGAGGTTTTGGTTACTCACTCCAGAGGCGGATCAAGAAGGATTGTCATGCCCAGTTTCTCTCTGGGGCCTGATCTGGAATTAATGGAGGTGAACATAAGGAATTCTGTTGCCCCTAAGACTTGGGAAGAATATTCTCAATCATGGTCTAGGTGGTGTAATTTCTGTGCAGAAGCAAATTTTTCGGTTAGTTCGGTGGATGCATATACAGCTTTATGCTTTGTTTCCTCCTTAATTAAGGATAATCTTAGTCCGGCCTCAGTGCATAAGATTTTAGCTGGTGTTTCATTTTTTTCTAAAAATTTCTTTTTTTCCTGCTCTCTCTTCGTTTTTTCCGGTTAAGCAAGCAATGAAGGGTTTCAGGAGGTCTGTACCAGCGGTTTACAATAGACAGCCCATTTCTTCTGAATTATTGCTTAAACTGATGTCCACATTGGAATTAGTTTGTTTTTCTCCATTTGAGACTTCTTTGTTCAGAGCGGTTTTTGTCATAGCATTCTTTGGTGCTTTTAGAGTGGGGGAGCTTACGGCACCTAATACGTTTCCAGCATCTTTTTTAGAGTTTTTGGATATCTCTGTTAGCGAAGACTCGATTAAGATTTTTCTCCGTAGGTCTAAGATGGACCAATTAGGGAAGGGTCGTTGGATAACCCTTCACAGAGCTCCTGTTCAGAGCATTTGTCCAGTTTTCAGAGTCTCGCAATATCTTTCCATTCGCCCTGTTTATCCAGGTTCGTTTTTTATTCACAATAATTTGTCTCCTTTGACAAGATTCCAGTTTTCATCTGTCCTGTCTTCCTGCCTTAAAAAACGTAATCTTTCTGGTTTTCACTTTTCATCGCAATTATTCAGGATAGGTGCAGCTACTGCGGCCAGCCTTCTTGGTTTTTCTAATGAAGTTCTTAAAAAATTGGGGCGTTGGGATAGTAAGAGATTTAAGTTATATGTCCGTCCTGACCGTGTCATTGTTTGCTTTTCCTAGGTGTTTCCAAGCATGTCGTTTGGATAATAGGACACTCCTTTATTTTTTGGGCCAAAAGGAGAACTTCCATCAAGAGTTGCGAAACCAATCTCGGTTTGGATAAAGGACGTTTCCAGGTTTTATGGTGGGGTGTAAGGGGTTTGAGATGGGGAAATTTAAAGGAGCAGTTGATTTTCTTGTCAGGACAATGGCCTTCGCCGGATGTTCTTATCATTCATGCCGGGGCTAATGACCTGGGCAGGGTTAAAACTTGGGATTTGATTTGTGAAATGAAGAGAGATTTATGTTCTTTTAAGTTGTTATTTCCTTTTACGGTAATATTATTCTCGGAAATGATACCTAGACTCCTTTGGTCAGCGTCAAGTAATCTTCATTATTTAGATAAGATTAGAAGACGGATAAATAGAACCATACGTCATTTAGTGATTTCACAAGGTGGTTTTTCTTACCGCCACTCAGATCTGGAGGGTTTTCTTCCTGGTTTTTATAGATTTGATTTTGTACTCCTGTCGGATGTTGGATTAGACATTTTCATCCTGGGATTACAAAATATGATTGAGCAGGCCACGGCATTTGGGGGGCTTTAGTCGCTCAGTTGCTGAGCGGCTTTCAGCTGGGGGGTTTGTCATCCAGTTCAGTTCCGGATGGACTACGTGATATTAATAAATTAATAAATGTATTGGTTATAAAATTTTAAGATGATATATTTATGTTATTGTTGATTATCTTTGGGTAACCACTTAATCACTTTGCGCCCGCGCTATAGACAAAAGACATCTACAGCGCGGCGCTCAATTTCCGGGAGGGCATCCATGGACATCCTCCTGTTTACTCCCTCCCCGTGCACACCCGCGAACGCTCACCGGGGAAAATTTGTGTTGGCCGTGTCCCTTGGACACAGCCAATCACAGATCGTGCTAAATGGCCAATCACAGAGGCCATTTAGCACTCGATTTTCCTGTCCAATGAGAGATGATCTCAAATGTAAACATATGAGATCATCTCTCATTGCCGGCTTTCTCTCCTCACACAGACTGCGTGTGAGGAGGGAGAGCATCTGTGCTGCAGATCTGTGAGTGAAAAAGTAAAAAAACACAGTGCCCACAGTATCTGCCAGTGCCACGTGCCATCTGTTATCAGCATCACTAGTGCCACGTATCAGTGCCACGTATAAGTGCCATCTGCCAGTGCCACCTGTTATCAGCGTCACTAGTGCCACGTATCAGCGTCACCAGTGCCACGTATCAGCGTCACCAGTGCCACGTGTCATCAGTGCCTTCTGTCATCACCAACAATGGCTAAAAGATTATTTTCAGCCAAAGGGGCGTACGATATTCTTGCGGCCGACGGGAGCAACGGGGAGCTCTCCAATTCGGATTCCTCCGCAAATTCAGATTATGAGTCTGACATTGACTACGAGCCTATACTAAGCAGTGGAACAATGACAGCCTCGGAGGAGGGCCCGCCCGCCAGATGAAGGCGTTCTGCTGAGAAGGCAGTGCCATACACCAGCACCGCAGTGCCTCGGCAAGCAAGGCCACGTACCAGTGGGGTGTCACCTCAGTCCCAAAGGGTTAGGTCCCATGCCAGCCTTCCCTATTCCCTTCAGAACCCCTTGTGGCTTCCTCCTAATTCAGGAGAAGCCAACATTCCCCCTTTCACTGCCCAGCCAGGAGTCCAGGTGGATACAGAAAACTTTTCCCAGATTGACTTTTTCAATTTAATTTTTACTGAGCACATGCTTGCATCAATTGTGGCCCAGTGCAACCTATATACCCAGCAATTCATAACAAGCAACCCAACGTCCTCTTATGCCCATCCCTACGAGTGGAGAGCCCTTACAGTGGAGGAGTTTAGAATTTTTTTGGGCCTCACATTCTGTATGGGACTAAACAGAAAAAATCAATTGCGTTCATATTGGTCATCCCGCCCCATCTACCACCATCTTTTCCTCACTAATGCCCAGGACCAGATATCTCATGATTATGAGATTCCTACACTACAATGACAATACCCAGTGCCCTCCCCGAAATGACTAAAATTTTGATAAGCTTTATAAAATTCGGCCACTACTAAATTATTTTTCTGAAATCTTCCCCCAGTTGTTTACCCCAGGCCAACACATATGCGTAGATGAGTCCCTTATCAAATTTTGTGGCAGGCTGGGCATAAAACAATTTATTCCCACCAAAAGGGCCTGCTATGGGGTGAAGCTCTATAAATTGTGCGACTGAGCCACAGGGTATACGTATGCCTTCGTTGTATATGAAGGGAAGTACACCCAACTGCACCCCCCTAATTGCCCAGACTACATAGGAACCAGTGGGAAAGTAGTTTGGGAACTCATAAACCCACTCCTGGAGAAAGGCTACCATTTGTATGTGGACAACTTTTATACAAGTTTGCCCCTGTTCCGAAACCTTCACAGAAAGAACACTCCAGCATGCGACACCGTAAGGGCGAACCGGAAGGGCTTTCCTCAAAGCCTCGTCAACAAGAAATTAAGAAGAGAGGAGGCGGCGAGTTTGCGCAATGAGGAAATTGGAGGGACAGAAGGGATGTCTACGTGCTTTCTTCCATCCACAACAATTCCTTTTTTTGCGATCACCAGGAGGAATGGCCAAATCCAAAAGCCAACATGTATCCAAGAATAAAATATGTTCATGGGGGGTGTCGACTTTAACGACCAAATGCTCGAACCCTACCTTTCTACAAGACCAACATATCAGTGGTATAAAAAGGAGTTTCAATTTATTTGTTTAATGTGGCCATGTACAACTCCTATGTAATCTATCGGAAATCCACTGAAAGACCCAAATCCTTCCTTTTCTACCAGGAGGAAATCACCACTGCCCTTATATACCAGAACAGCCCACCAGTAAACATTCGATCCGATGCGATTAGCCGACTCTCCAAACGCCACTTTCCAGATAAAAATCCCTCCAAGACCAACAGGCCAAAAACGTCAGAAAAAATGCCGGGTGTGCTCCAGAGGAGGAGAGAGAACAGATACCACTTTTTATTGTGCCCAATGTCCTTCAGAACCAGGCCTCTGCATAGGTGACTGTTTCCGCCGTTACCATACGTCACTACATTATTAGTGAAGTACGGTAATCATAACCATCACTTCCTGCCATTTACCTTTACACCCCTTATGCCTCTGCTTGCTCTGTAACTGACCCTGGCTTGTTATTTGACCATACTTCTGCCTACCGATTCTGTACATACCTCTGCCTGATCTGGAACTGACCCTGGACTGTTTGACCATGCTTTTTGCCTGTCTCTTGGACTGATCTTGTACCCTGCCAGTGGACTAGTGGGATTCATAACACAGGGGTCTCACATATGTTTTTGTTTTCTCATTCCTAGATTAGGGTCTGGAGACTCGGAGGCTTCAAAGAGATTTGGGTGGGAGAAGCCTCTACCCCTGTTCCCATTCAGTCCTGAACGAGGCCCTACTTCTGCCTGTAGGACCTATGCCATCATGCCTCTCGCATGAACTGACCACACCACATGGACCTGCCTACTACCAGGACCAATATTTTGGCACTGCTGACAATCTCTGCCTGCACTGATCCTGGACTGCATATGGACAGTATCCCTGCCTGCTGCCTGTACTGACTATGGACAGTATTCCTGCCTGTTGCCTGGACAATTGCATTTGCTTTTGCTGACCAAGTTCCTGCCTGCTGCCTGGACAAGTGCTATCCTCCTGTGGACAATTGTGCTACTAAAACCACAGGTAATATTTTGTTTACCCTTTGCTCAGCAGAATGTATTTTGGGGTATAATTATTGGTATGTGCATGCTGTGTCCCTAGAACACCTGATGATGTTCCTTGCATGTTGGACCTCTGTATGTGGCCAGGCTGTATAAAAGTCTCACACATTTGGTATTGCCATACTCAGCATGTGCTTAGGAGTAGCAGAATGTGTTTTGGGGTGTTATTTTTGCTATGTGTTGGCAATATCTTCTAAATGGACAACTTTGCGTAAAAAAAATTCGTTTTTCCCACATTTTCCAAAAACGTCTGGAAAAAAAAATGAACCGTTCAAAAGACTCATTATGCCTCATAGATTATACGTTGGGGTGTTAGCTTTCCAAAATGGGGTCACTTTGTGGGCGTTTCCATTGTCCTGGTGCTCCAGGGCCTTCAAAAGTGTAATAGGTGGTTGAGAAATGAGGTGTAATTTATGTTTCTAGAATGCCTGAAGGTGCTATTTCAATATTGGGCCTCTGTATGGGGCCAGGCTGTGTAAAAGTCTCACACATTTGGTATTGCCATACTCAGGAGGAGTAGCAAAATGTACATGCTATGTGTTGGCAATATCTTATAAATGGACAACTTTATGTAAAAAAATTGCGTTTTTATATATTTTTTTTTTTTCCACATTTTCCAAAAACTTCTGGAAAAAATTAACCGTTCAAAAGACTCATTATGCCTCATAGATTATACGTTGAGGTGTTAGCTTTCAAAAAGGGGGTCACTTTGTGGGCATTTCCATTGTCCTGGTGCTCCAGCCCCTTCAAAAGTGTAATAGGTAGTCAACAAGTTAGATGTGTAATTTATGCTCCTAGAACACCCGATGGTGCTCCCTGCATGTTGGGCCTCTGTATGTGGCTAGGCTGTGAAAGTCCCGCACATGTGGTATCGCCATACTCAGGAGTAGCAGAATGTATTTTGGGGCATCATTTGTGGTATACACATGCCATGTGAGAGAAATAACCTATTACAATGACAATTTTGTGGGGGGAAAAAAATAAAAAAAATCTTAATTTTGCAAAGAATTGTGGGCAAAAAAAATTACAAAATCAACAACCTCACTATGCATCTTACTAAATACCTCGGAATGTCTACTTTCAAAAAAGGGGTCATTTTGGGGGTATTTGTACTTTCCTGGCTTGTTCGGGTCGCAAGAAATAAGATAGGCCACCAGTACATTAGGTGTGATCATTTTTGTTTATGATCCGCACCGCAGCTTGTAGAGACTAACTTTCACAAAGACCAAATAATATCCACTAATTTGGGTTATTTTTACCAAAGATATGTAGCAATATAAATTGTGCCCAAAATTTATGAAGAAAAATTTATAATTTGCAATCACATAAACTAAGAATTTTTTTTTTTTTCCAAAACTTTCCGTCTTTTTTTCCTTTATAGCGCAAAAAATAAAAAACCCAAAAGGTGATCAAATACCACCAAAAGAAAGCTCTTTGTATGAAAAAAAGTCAAAAATTCATTTGGGTACAGTATTACTTGACTGAGTAATTGTCATTCAAAGTGCGAGAGCGCTGAAAGCTGAAAATTGGTCCGGGCACGAAAGGGGTTTAGTGCCCAGTAAGCAAGAGGTTAATAAACATTGTGGCCATTATTAGCCAAAATAAATTTGGTGTGTTTGTTTAATTAGTAGTAAGTACTTTGTGCTGTCCCATGAACGAGTCCCAAGCATTCATGCGGGGCTCCATGGGACAGTACAAAGTGCTGCCGCAATTCCCTGCCTTTTCCACCCCCTTTTTTTCCAGCCCCTGATTAGGGCGGGATTAAGCCAGCCAGTGGTTTTAAAAAGCCAGCGGCTTTCCCGCTCCGTCTCACAGCCTGAGGGGATGCCACAGAAGCAGGAACCGTGCTGCTCCCACCCTCCCTTATGAATAAAATGTTTTGTCTTGTCATGACATTTGTTAGTGGGGTTTGTCATCCAGTTAAGTTCTGGATGGACTACTTGATATTAATAAATTAAATAATTTATTGGTTATAAAATGTTATATATTTATGTTATTGTTGATTGTTTATCTTTGGGTAAACGCTTAATAAACGTTGTGGCCATTATTAGCCAAAATAAAGTTTGGTGTGTTGTTTGTTTAATTAGTACTAAGTACTTTGTGCCGTCCCATGCATTAAGGTGAAAAACGGTGAGGGTTTATAACCCCTTTAAGCCCATACCACTGATTGAAAGCCAGAATACAAGTCAATGGACTACAGGAGCACTCATCAGCACCCCTGCGGCCCATTAATAACTACAAGCCCATATGCCATGGTAGAAGATGGTACTTAATTGTTTATTCATTCAAAGGAATCTGTAAATGAATGATGCAGCTATGTGGGTGGAGCCCCGTAACAGCCATGCTCTTTTAAAAAAAAAAAAAAAAGTGCATGGCAGTGTACAAAGGCACCCACTGTCAAACTGCAAAGCTTATCCTCTGTCCTGCTGACCCTCTGTGCACTGGCCTGCTGAGCTCTCATCCTCTGCCCTCTCACAATTTATACTGCACCCCCAACATCAGACAGGCTAGATCTGGCCC
This sequence comes from Rana muscosa, assembly GCA_029206835.1. Lineage (NCBI taxonomy): Eukaryota > Metazoa > Chordata > Amphibia > Anura > Ranidae > Rana > Rana muscosa. The sequence goes on from CM055116.1 coordinate 573,966,361, forward strand.
TGTGCCTTCATCCTGCCACCCGCCTATGTGAAAGCAAGTTAGACAAACTAAAATGTCCATGTTTCACCCAGTAGGATAGAGAGTGCAGTGTTAGGAAATTAAAAACGGATATTTTTTTAAGAGTACAAATACCCAACAAGTGGCTGAAGATTTGATAAAAAAATAATAATCCTGAATTTAAAAAAAAAAACAAAAAAAAAACGCGTACATATTTAGGTGGATGTGGCATGACTCTGATACTGCATCTATCACCTGCTGGCTCCACACTAAGAACTGAGTGATCAAACACCACTGGGTGCTCTCATATGTAGCTCACTGAGCCGGATGCCGATCCTCTGCCACCGCCCATCCACCTGAAACCACCGCTGATGTATGGCTGAACCCGGGGGAGAGCTGCAGGGGAATCGTGTGGAAGCCGCGCTGATGGGAGGCAGGAAGACAGTGTGATCACCCGCGCTGCCCCCCCAGACTGTATGGTAACTCTAGCCTGCACGAGGTTGGCGCTTGGAAAAAGGTTCTAGCTGACTAAGAGGAAGAAACTAAAGCGGGGAAGGGCAATGATACATCCAATAACACAGTCAAGAAATTGGGGGGGGGAACCCCCAAGGAAGTGGCAAGATACAAAATGGGGATCAGAAAAAGGAGGGGGACCTCAGAGCAGGGGCAGCTCAAGCGAGTCTAGCCCAAATCAAAGAGATGCTTACAGAAGCGCTTACCAAAATTGAAACATCTTTGAAAGCGGGGGGGGGGGGGTAATGGAAAAGGATAAGGGTGGGGGAGGGGTGTTTGTTTGGGTTTTTTTTTCTTTTTTTTGTCTGGGGTTTCTGGTTGGTCTCTCTCTCTCTCCTGGCCCCTTCCTTTCTCTTTTGTCCCTCCTCCGGCAGGGCCCATGGTGTCCCCGAGTGGGAAGGGGAATGGGGGCAGCCACTCCCAAGGTGATCCATGACTACATTGAACTTAGTACCATACAATGTTAAAGGGTTAAATTCCTCCGGGAAGAGGTTTGCGGTTAAGAAAGAACTACAATCCTATGGGGTAAATGTAGCTTGCCTCCAGGAAACACATTACGCATTCCTCGGGGAGCAGGTTGTCCTCTCAGCTTTTCCCCACATGGTACTATGGGGACTCAACGTCAAATTTGTCTCGGGGGGGGGGGGGGTGGCTATAGGATTTGATAGAAATATGGTGATTAAGAAGCAGTTGGCTGATCCAGAAAGAAGATTCCTTTTTATCAAAGGGAAATTGTTTAATGTAGATTGTACTATAGCAAATATCTACTCACCAAATAGGGACCCAGATTGGTTTGAGGAAAACTTTGAAAAAACTGGCAGAATTTAAGGAGGGGAAACTGTTAGTCGCAGGAGATTTTAATATGTTTAGATCTACAGGTGGACACTACGCGAGGTCACTCTCACTTATCAGCTCAGAGACAAAATAAAAATAAAGAAGTTACTATTAGAGTATCAACTAGTGGACGCCTGGAGGATTGGTCACCCAGGAGCCCAAGATTATACATTTTTTTCCTCAATACATAGTCTATCCTTGAGAATGACCCATGTACTAATAGAACATCAGTGGTTACCTTCCCTCAAAGATATAGTGATAAAATCAATCTCCCTTTCTGATCACGCTCCAGTGGTAGTGCAATTAGAAATAACGTTAGGGCCCCCCAAGTGGGGAGGTTGGAAACTGAATGATTCCCTGATTCAATATCTGGAGGTGAATAAGAGGATAGAACAGGAGCTGGAGGAATTCTCTCATTAATGACACACCTGAAATTTCAAGAGGTACTCTGTGGGAAGCTCATAAAAGGATATGTAAGGGGGTGTTAAGTATAGGAGCATGGAAAAGGAAAAAAGATCAACACTCTATATAGAGAGATAAAATGAGCCGGAGCAACTGACGAGACCGAAGGGTATTCCAGAAAAACTAGAGTTGATAAAAAAAAAAAGTAGAAGAACTAGGGACATTGTTAGAGCAGGAGAAAAAACAAGCTTTCCATATAGTGGATAAAGAGACTTGTCAGTGGGGCAATACATCAGGCAAATGGTTAGCAAGGGTAGTGAGGGGAAAAAACCCAAAAAAAATAAAATAAAAAAACGCATATTTTATAGTTAAAATTAAAAATAACAAAAAGGAGAAATAATGCACTCATCCCCCGAAATCGCAAAGGTCTTCCATGGGTACTATAGCCAGCTTTACAATGTTAGACAAAAAGATGATGGGGGGGCTGGAGAAGTTCAAAAGTACCTGCAGGGTCTGAATCTTCCAAAGAAGCCTAAAGAATATTTGGAGCTCCTGGAAATTCCTATCACACAGGAAGAAGTATCTAAAGCAATTAAAGAAATGGCTATAGGGAAGAGTCCTGGCCCCGACGGGTACTCAATCATGTATTACAAAACGTTTCAAAAATTATTGGTCCCTAAATTATGTGAATACTTTAATGCACTAGCAGAAGGTGAGAATCCACGAGAAGAGGCTTTGATGGCTTATATAACCTTAATTTTAAAGGAGGGCAAAGATCCAATGGCATCGGAAAGTTATAGACCAATATCACTATTAAATACCGATATAAAGATTTTCTCAAAAATAAATCGCAGGAAGACTAAAGCCACTATTGCCTGAATGGATTCATAGTGACCAGGTCGGGTTTGTATCAGGGAGGGAGGGGAAGACAACTCCCTCAAGTCTCTGTTCCTAATACATGAGGCGAGAGAGAGTGGGGCCCCAGTCGTACTTCTGTCGGTCGATGTTGGGAACACTGAGATTTCTGGGAATTGGATGAAAATAAAACGCAGATATCCATTGCATCATCTTTTCTCCAACAGCTAAAATTAGGATAAACGGAACTCTATCCCCTTCCCTGGAATTATTTAATGGCACAAGGCAGGGCTGTCCCCTGTCACCAATGTTGTTTGTATTGGCATTGGAACCATTATTGGCTGCAATCCGGGAAAATAAGGACATAAAAAGGAGTGAGAGCTGGGGACAGGGAGCATAAGGTTGCCGCATACGTTGAGTTATTCTTTATCTCCAATCCTAAGACCACTATACCCATCATATTGATGGAACTAAGTAGATATGGGAAAATTTCAAACTTATAAGATCTCGGATTTTGATATATTGATCTTAAACATAACCTTGACAAAAAAGGATCAGCTGGCAATCCAGCCTGCTTTCCTATTTGCCTGGTGTAAGGAGGAACTAGGATATTCGGGGGTAAAGCTAACAGCATCATGGGAGTCATTGTATGTAGCAAACTACATTCCCATATTAAAATAAGGTAAAAGATCAACTTAACTATTTAAGATACAAACCCCTGTCCTGGCTAGGGAGGATAAACGCCCTAAAAATTATTATTCTGCCTAAATTAACATACATATTTCAAATGATCCCAATAAGAGTCCCTCAGGATTTTTTTGCGAAATTAAGTACCTTAGCTTTGAGATACATTTGGAAACACAAGCACCCTAGAATTTCTTATGGGTTAGCAGCTCCAGACTTTAAGAAGTATTATCAGGCAATCGTCATTTCACGGATAACAGGTTGGATACATAACAAGGAGGGAAAGGGTTGGGTGGAAATTGAAGAAGCACAAAGTAAAGTAGATTTAGGGAAGAGGGGTGTGGATCCCACAACAGTATCGGGAACTGGCAAAAAACACAAATCCACTAACTAAACACACTCTTATGCTGCGTACACACGATCGATTTTCTCGACAGTGAAAAAACGAGGAACACGGCCGTTTTTCCCGTCATTTTTTCTCTTGGTCAAGAAAAACGACCGTGTGTAGGCTCCCCGGCAGTGTTTCCCTATGGGAAAACTGCCACGGAAAAAAATGCCGTGAACCACGACGAGAAAAATCAGAGCGTGTTCTAATTTTTCTCATCGTGATTAATGCCGTTTTTCTCGTCGGGAAAAATGACCAAAAGCCCACACACGGTCGTTTTTCTCGTCAGAGAAAAAATTTAATTTTTCCCAACGAGAAAAATGGTCGTGTGTACGCGGCATTAGGACATGGGACGAATTGAGTAGACTATATCATTGGCAATACAATTCACCTTTAATTTCTTTATTAGACACAAGTTATTTCAAACTGGGGAAAGATGAGCACATATATTTTACCAGATGGGCAAAGAAAGATGAAATATTATTACAGGACGTGATGATGGGAAATAGGTTATGCACCTTCACAGAATTAACACAAAAATGGGGAAGTAGAAGATTGGATAGGTGGAGATATGCATAAATACAGCACTTTGCACAAACACTCCCCTGGCCACTGCGGGGAAAGGGGGGCAATTAACTCAATTGAGAGACTCCTCTCCTCCCCCCGGTGCTTGAGACAGAGTGTATCTAAAATCTATAAAATATTGATGGAAGAAATGGGACCTAAATATCCCCCCTATCTGGGGAAAATGGAAGGCGGAAATAGGCACCCTACAGGGGGAAAAAAACATAGGAATAAGGTCCTGAAGACTGCCTGCTTTACTTCTAATGATGTCAAGACGGTAGAGATGTGCTACAAACTAATGGCGAGGTGGTACGTGACTCCGCAGAGAGCGAATAGGCTGAGCACAGAGATCTCGCCAACATGTTGGAGGGGCTGTAGAGCTCTTAGGACCTTTGCACATCTATGGTGGGATTGCGGGAAGATCCGGTCTTACTGGGAGAGAGTAATAGAGATTTCCACGGGTCTTTTTGAATCTGTTCCCCTGTTATTTGATGTATGTTCTCTACTTCATGACACAGATAAAAAGGCAGCACAATATAAAAATTCCCTGGTACCGCACCTTCTGAATGCAGCTAAAAAAGTTTGATTCCAAGATGGTGGAAAAACCCTGAAGCCCCCTCAATGAAAGAATGGGTAGCTAAAATAGATTGGCTGAGATCAATAGAGGAAACAATACGTAGAAGGGAAGATTCTGTAGAAACATATAACAAAGTATGGGGGAAGTGGATAGAGTTTAAAAAGGCAGGAGAACATATGACGCTGTTTGAGTGCTAAGAGAAGTAAGGGAAATGAGCAAAGGTAGGGCCCTAGGAGAGAAAAAGGGGGACGTGGTATGAAAGGAACCGATTGTTTCTGGAGGCAACCGGGGAGAGGGATGGGGTAGGATGTTTTTTTTTGTTTTGCTAGGGGAGGGGGAGGGAAGGTATATGTCTTGATTGATATAAGACAGAAGCGTGAGGTGGAGACACCAATTTTTTTAAAACGTATAAATAAAGAGTGAATATACAAAAAAAAACAAAACACAGCTGATCACTCAGTTCTCCCCTCGGCTCTGAGCAGAGAGCTGTGACTGTCAGTCACTCGCTGCCCCTCCAATGCTCACTGGAGCGATGGGCTGTGGAGGGAGTGTGAGCTCAGGTGCTTGGCAGAACACAGAGGCTGAGCCAGCTGCTGGTCAGGCATCTGGGTGGATCGCAACTTTAATCTTCCTAGAGTCTGTACCAGCTCTGTGATAATCAGCCCGCTGTTGGCTGAATCTGAGTCATAGGAGTGCAGAACAAACTGCACTCCTGTGATCCATAGGAGTACAGCCAAATGAGCTTTGAGCATACTTCTCTAGCTCCGTTTCACACTTGTGCAGACAGGTTAGCCCATTCATTTGAATGGCTACCGTGCCTGCATTTTCCTCAAAAAAAAGGTGCCTGCACCTTTTTAATCACTTCCTTACCGGGCCTATTCTGGCACTCCTCTCCTACATGCAAAAATCATAATTTTTTTTGCTAGAAAATTACTCAGAACCCCCAAACACTATGTTTTTTAGCAGACACCCTAGGGAATAAAATGGCGGTCATTGCAACTTTTTATCTCGCACGGTATTTGCGCAATAATTTTTAAAACGCCTTTTTTTGGGGAAAAAAAAAACGGTTTAATGAATTAAAAATAACAAAACAGTAAAGTTAGCCAAATTTTTTTGTATAATGTGAAAGCTTATGTTACGCCGAGTAAATAGATACCCAACATGTCACGCTTTAAAATTGCGCACACTCATGGAATGGCACCAAACTTCAGTACTTAAAAATCTCCATAGGCGTCGCTTATTTTTTTTTTACAGGCTACCAGTTTAGAGTTAGAGGAGGTCTAGTGCTAGAATTGTTGCTGGCGCTTTAACGCACGTGGCAATACCTCACGTGTGGTTTGAACGGCGTTTACATATGTGGGCGGGACTTGTGTTTTCGCTTCTGAGCGCAAGCTACTGGGGACAAGGGGCGTTTTAGAAAAAAAAAATATTTTACTTAATTTTTTTATTTTTACACTTTTTTTAAAAAAATTTTTTTTTTTGATCACTTTTATTCCTATTACAAGTAATGTAAACATCCCTTGTAATAGGAAGTGTGTGTGACAGGTCCTCTTTATGGAGAGATGCAGGGTCAATAAGACCCCACATCTCTCCTCCAGGCTAGAAAGCATGAGATCGGTGAAAAAAATTTCACTGATCTCATACTTACAGCCTCAATAGCGGCTTTGTTTACATTTGAGGACCCGGGCATGACGTCATCACATCGCGCCCGGGCCTCCGACGGTCATAGAGATGACTGGGGACCATCTGGTCTCCAGTCATCTCTATGCCTTCCATCCGGCGCCGGCAGATCGTTTCTCCGGGTCCCCGATCACACGGGAGAGCACGGAGAAGCACCGGGTGGCGGCGGGAGGGCATCCCCTCCCACCGCCTATAAGAACGATCAAGCGGCGATTTCGCCGCTATGATCGTTCTTATGGTGCACAGAATCGCCGGCTGAAAAGATGGATATCTGAATGATGCCTCTAGCTGCAGGCATCATTCAGATATCCCCACTGAAAGTCCAGGACGTCATATGACGTCCTTGGGCGGGAAGTGGTTAAAAATGCAGTGGCAAGAGAAAAAGCGTGGTGTTTTTGACCATGTGATTTTCCTGTGGTTTCCGCAAATGCAGCATTGGCTGAGATGTGCAGGGGTGCCATTCATTCTGCACATCTCATAAGAACACAATTTAGCTGTAGGTGGTTGTGGGAACAGATGTGATTTCTGCACCCACAACCAGCCTGCACAGTATGAGCCAAAGCTTAAAGGGGAGTTCCAGCCATTTGTTTTTTAATAGTCAGCAGCTACAAAAAGTGTAGCTGCTGGCTTTTAATAAACAGACACTTACCTGCTCCACTGTCCAGCGACGCGTCCGCCCCGAAGCATCGCTTCTCTCCCTCCCCCCCCCCTCTCCACCGGCACCTCCATTCACACTGTGGGCACCCGGCCGTGACAGCTTACAGCTTCACGGCCGGGCACTCGCTGTGCTCTAGGAGTGGACAGGCCATCGCCTGGGACCTATCACGTGTCCCAGGCCATTGGCTACAGGAACGGGCCACCTTAGGCGATATGACAAGTCACCTAAGCGGTCCCTGGGTGGAAGGAGGAAGTCCCACTCCTACCGAAGCCTCCACCCCCGAGGAGTGGTTAAAGCGGAAGTTCCACTTTTGGGTGGAACTCAGCTTTAATAAACTTCTGAGAGAGGTGCAATAAGTGCAGCCAGGATTTTGTGTAAAGACTGTTCTGGTACATCAAAAGTTTAAAGCGATTGCAAACCCACTTATTTCTTTCACCTACAGGTAAGCCTAAATCTAGGCTTACCTGTAGGTGAAAGTTGCATATCTCCTAAATCTACACGGTTTAGGAGATAGTTGCAAAAAAAAGACATGCGCCGTAGTCCAGTGTTTCTCAACTCCAGTCCTCAAGGCGCACCAACAGGTCATGTTTTTGGGATTTCCTGCAGATGAAACAGCTGTGGTAATTACTAAGGCAGTGAAACTGCTCAAATCACCTGTGCAAATCAATGGAAATCCCAAACACATGACCTGTTGGTGCGCCTTGAGGACTGGAGTTGAGAAACACTGCCGTAGACAACGGTGCATTCAGTCAAAATCCCCATTCACAAATCCGGCTTTGCCGGCTCCTGCGCAGAGTGACGTCTTCGGGGACCCCGATCTAAGGTAAGTGATGCATAATGAGCTAGTATGCGAGTCATACTAGCTCATTATGGCTCTGTCTTGCAGGTGGTTTTTAAAAACAAAAAACGGGTTTACAACCACTTCAACAGAAGGAAGTTGTAGGTAGCGGAGTAGCCTTACTTACAGTGTCTGAGGGGGAAGGGGTGCCAAGGTATGCAGCATGCAATCTGTGTGTGCTCCAGAGATTGTGAGGACTTTGCAGGGGAGAGAAGAGGCCAGTGCAGCAGATCGTTGAGATGGAGTTTTGACAGACAAGCGAGCAAACCTGTCTTCAGAGGTTGTGGTCTCTACTTGGGGACTGCACTGCTCCCCCTTCAGGATTTGTAATGCCCCGGGTAGTGATTGGTGGGTACAGCTGGTCTCTGTATTTACGGATGCTCTGTAGGGGAGGTCAGTAGCCCCCCAGGGATGGATGCTGACAGAGATGTTGATCTCCAATATGGACATCCAAGCCACCCCCCCAGGGTTTCCGATTTGTGCCCTAAGACTGCCTGAGTAGTGAGAGAAGCTGTCAAGTCCAACCTCTGATGTCAGGGTGGGCAGGGCCAATATGCAGAGCACCGCCCCCTTCTTCAGACAGCCTGTGCATAGACAAATAGCCTGTGTTTATGCATTGGTGGGCGGGGAGGAAGGTGGCAGGGCCAATTGTAACTAGTGTATTTGTACCCACAGCAGTGTATAATAAACCTGAATTATACACCGTTGTGGACACATATACTAATTACAATTGGTCCTGCCCCCTACCACCTTCCTCCCCACCCACCAATGCATAAACGCCAGCTATTTGTTTATGCACAGGCTGTCTGACAGATGGGGCGGAGCTCCGCCTATCTACCCCACCCATCCAACATTAGAGCTTGGTTTTGACAGCTCCACTCTGACACTGCGGCCACACAGCTTGCCCACCAATCCAAACCACGGATATTTTCATTGCCGTCTGAGGATACTGTCCCTGGCTTTCTGCTGACAGCCTAGCAGGACAATCTGGGGACGTCCGGTCACCCTACTGTAGCCTGAAGTCCCAAAAGTGCAAGGTACCGCCAGGCAGAACCAACACTTAAAATGTTGCAATTTACCTTGCAGTTAGTGTAAGCAAGCACTTGGAGGGCATTCAGACATCTCTAAATCATGTCACAATGCATGTTGAAACATGTGTGCTCTGCTCCATGGGACAAAAATAAGGGTCTTACCAAAGAGAAGCTGCATGGTTTCTAAATGAAACTCTGGAAGCTGTGCCCAAAAGAAGGGGAATCGGATTAGTCACTAGAGTTGGGGGCGAACAGTTCACACCGAGCAGGAGTTCAGCCCAAACGGACGAACACCTGAAATTGCAGGGCATTCGGCCCACCATACACCCTGCAATGCACTGCAGAGTCCATTTTTTTAGTCCTGATTGGGCAAAAAGTGTAAAAATAAGTGTAAAAAGCCCCTGTCCCCGGTAGCTCACGCTCAGAAGCGAACACGCACGCAAGTCCCGCCCACATATGTAAACACCGTTCAAACCACACATGTGAGGTATCGCTGCGTGCGTTAGAGTGTGCAACAATTTTAGCACTAGACCTCCTCTAACTCTAAACTGGTAACATGTTAAAAAAAAAAAAAATAGAAAAGGATTTTACGGTGAGTAAAAAATCCTGAGTCCATGGACCGACACAGCTTCTCTATTGACAAAGTGGGTATTATCCGTTAATTAGGAGTGACTAGGCAGAACACTTGTAAAAAGTGTTGCATCACACCTTCTACAGTACCGCCCAGATGGCGGACCCTCTAGGTATATCCCCCTCAGTCTGCATTTCACAGATCAGTTCGTCAAAAAGCAGTACAAACTTAACAGGAGGGGTGGGTGCTGTGTCAGTCCATGGACTCAGAGAAAAGGATTTTACGGTGAGTAAAAAATCCTATTTACTCTTTCGTCCATGGACCGACACAGCTTCTCTATTGACAAAGTTGGACGTCCCAAAGCAGTGTCAGAAAAAACGAGAGGTGGTAACAGCATAAAAGTAAACTTTACCCCAAATACAAAACAGCACTCCAACGGAGGAGTTGCAACTCTAAACAGCCGCCTGCAAAACTTTGCAGCCGAAAGAGGCATCCGAAGATGCACCTACATCAACCTTGTAGAATTTTGTGTAAGTGTGAGCGGACGACCAAGTCGCCGCTTTACATAATTGGGAAACAGACGCTTGATGTCGGAAAGCCCAAGAGGCACCTATTGCCCTGGTCGAATACGCCAGGCAGGGGGGTGCTTGACCCTTTAAGGCGTAAGCCTGGATTAACTGTCGGATCCACCTAGAGATGGTGGCCGACGAGACTGCTTGGCCCTTCTTGGGACCAGCCATCGAAACAAACAGTGAGTCTGACTTCCGGAACAGGGAAGTAGCAGATAGGTATACTCTCAAAGCTCGGACAACGTCCAAGGAATGCAACGCCGACTCCTTCGGATTCGACTGATGAGGACACAAGGATGGAAGTACAATGTCTTTATTAAGATGAAAAGCCGAAACGGCTTTCGAAAGGAAGGCTGCAGCACCACCTTATCCTTGTGGAAAATCAAATAGGGAGCCTTGCAGGACAAGGCTGCTAGCTCAGAGACTCGTCTGACGTAACAGCCACCAAAAAGACCACTTTCTGAGAAAGTGTCAACAGGGGAATATCTCTAATATTCTCAAACGGTGCCTTCTGAAGCACCGAGAGGACCAGGTTCAAGTCCCACGGAGGTAGCGGGGGACGGACCGGAGGGGCCACATGTCGAACCCCCTGCACAAATGGACTCAGGAGAGAGTGAGTCGCCAGGGGTCACTGAAAAAAAAAAGACAGCCAGGGCAGATATCTGTCCCTTAATCGTACTTAGGGCAAGCCTTTGGTCCACCCCATGCTGTAAAAACAGTAGGATTCTGGAAACCAAATAAGTACGCGGATGCCATTACAATTCCTCACACATGGAGATGTAGGCCTTCCAAGTGCGGTGATAAACCTTCCTAGAGGACAATTACCGAGCACTTATAGTAGAGATTACTGAATCTGACAGGCCTCGGTCTCTCAGTACCTGGTTCTCAACAGCCATGCCGTTAAAGCCAGTGACCGTAAAGCAGGATGGAATATGGGACCTTGCGATAGCAGGTCCTTCCGTAGTGGTAGGCACCAGGGGACGTCTGCTACCAGACGTACTAGATCAGCGTACCAAGGATGCTGAGGCCAATCTGGAGCGATTAGGATCATTGGAATTCCCTCTGCCTCCACGCAGAAGAGGAAGAAGCCTTAAGGGAGGGAAGGCATAGATTAGCTGATACTGACCCCCACAATGCCACCAACGCGTCCATTGCGTCTGCCCATGGGTCTCTTGACCGGACCACGAAACCTCAATACCTTCCGATTGAGTTGGGAAGCCAGAAGATCTACGTCTGGTGTGCTCCATCTATGGCAGAGGAGTTGGAACACCTCCGGGTGTAAGACCATTCTCCATGGTCCAGCATCTGGAGACTCCGGTAGTCCGCCTGCCAGTTTTCCACACCCGGAATGTACACGGCCGACAGTGCCGTACGCTCCTCTCTGCCCACTTCAGGATGCGCGCGACCTCCGATGCTGCAGCTGAGCTTCTTCCTTCTTGTTGATGATTGACATATGCCACTGCTGTGGCATTGTTTGACTGGATCCTGACTGGACGCCCTTGCAGCCTCTGAGACCATTTGAAGAGGCACAGCCTGATCGCCTGGTCTTCCAGGACATTGATCGGCAGGAGGGCTTCCTCTGGGGTCCAGCGACCTTGCGCCGACTGAACACCCCAGACTCCCCCCCCAACCTGTAAGGCTGGCGTCCGGTGTGATCACTATCCAGTAAACCAGAAGAAATGACTTCCCGGCCATTAGAGCCGGTGCTGTCAGCCACCATACCAGGGATCTCCTGACTAGGTGGCTCACTCGGATTTGATAATCCAGGAGATGATGGACATCTGTTCCATCTGGACAGAACTTCCTTCTGTAACACTCGTGTGGAATTGAGCATATGGGACCGCCTCGAAGGAGGCTACCATGAGGCCCAACACTCGCATGCAAAAAACGGAGTGACAACCAATTCCTGGAAGTCAGCTGCCGTACTGCAGCCTGGAGGGTCTGCAACTTCTCCACAGGGAGGAATACCTTTGCCTCTGAGGAATCCAGAATCAACCCCAGGTACACTAGGCGTTGAGTGGGCACCAATACTGACTTTTGCGTGTTTAGTATCCAACCACAGTCTCGAAGAGTCTTACAAGTAATGGACACGCTTACCTCCAATTCTGAGCTTGAAGGGGCCTTCAGTAGAAGGTCATCCAAGTAGCCCATGATAGCGATACCCCGCTGTCTTAGAAGTGCCAGAATTGGAGCGAGCACCTTGAAGGTCCTGGGTGCTGAGGCAAGGCCAAACGGGAGGGCCACAAACTGGTAGTGGTTCTTCCCGATAGCAAATCGCAGAAACCTCTGGGACATGCAGGTATGCGCCCTTGATGTCCAAGAAGGCCAGAAAGTCCCCCGGATGGAGAGCCATGACTACAGATCGAACCGATTCCATCCGAAATCTTTGTACCTTCAAAGCAATTGAGGGCTCTGAGATCCAAGATTGGACGAACCCCCTCCTTCAGCACAATGAACAGATTTGAGTAAAACCCTGACCCCGTTCTGGAACTGGAATAACTACCCCACGTTCCAGTAGAGGGCCTCCCGACGGGTCAGTAGTAGTTGGAGATTGGGAGGTGACGAATCTATCTGGTGGACAAGATAGAAATTCTATCTTGTAGCCTAAGGAGATTACTTTGCAAACCCACCTGTCGGAGACTAGAGCTGTCCACTGAGTCACAAATTTGCGAAGACGTCTCTCTCTCCCCCCCCCCACCCGAGAGCTGGGTGGGGGCGGACCTTTATGCGGACGCAGATTTGTCCGCAGGCTTGTTGGGTCTGCAGGACCAAGGACGCTTTTGTCCTTGGGCAGGCGCCTTGTCGGCCTGGGGTCTTTTCCCTGTCGCCCTAGGGGGAGACGAAAAAACTGCTTGCGTGCAGTGAAGGGCCCTTGGCGTGGCCCCTTACCCTTGCTAGTTTGGGGAAGAAAAGTGCTTTTACCTCCTGTGGCATCCTTGATGATGTCATCCAGAGAAGCCCCAAAAAGTCTGTCGCCCTTAAAAAGGCAGATCCAACAGGGCTTTCTTGGAAGTCTGGTCCGCAGACCAGCCCTTTAGCCAGATCAGGCGGCGTATTGCTACTGCATAAACCAGAGCTTTTGACAGCAAGGGAATAGTATCCATGTCTGACTCGCAGACAAACTTAAGGCCCTGGACCAACTGGTCAGCCAAAGTTATCTCATCAGGAGGAGCATCTTGCTCCTTTAACCTCTAAAGTAGCAATTTTGCCCATTCAGTAAGTGTCTGAGACACTAGGGCCTCCGCCAATGCCGGGCATACTGCCGAGCCTACCACCGAGTATAGGTAGCGAGCGAGTGCTTCAGCCTTCTTATCCACAGGGTCCTTGAAAACAGGAGCCCTTCTACTGGAATAGTGGTAGCTCTATTAAGTCTGGACACCGGAGGGTCCACTATAGGGGGGAGAGGTCCATTTCTTCAGAAAACTCTCCTCAAAGGGGTACCATACCCCAAACCTCTATGGGGCTGTAAAGACCCTCAGTGGGTTTTCCAATACCTTTTTCTAAGAGTTTATCAAAATAAGACACAAAAAGGGAACACCTTAGCAGTGCGGGCAGGTTTACGAATACCAAAGGGGACCGGAGTCTCTGCTGCTTCTGCAGTATTTTCCAACTTTAGCGTATCCCGCACTGCAGTAATAAGGTCAGATACCAAAGCCGTCTCGCGTACTGACCTGGACTTGGAGTCATCCTCACTGTCCGATCGGTCACGGTCTGGAGTCTCTGATGCGTCAGAATCTGGGCCATGAGCCGTAGCTGGACCTGGTTCAGTCTCAGAAATTTCCCCAGAAGATTGCAGGGGACGGGGGCGTTTACTACCCCCTGTATTCCCGTGTGCTGCTTCCACCCTGGCAGCAAAACGCCTCTAGGATTGCCGACATAGCGTTCCTAGACACCTCAGGGGCACCAGCTGCTAAATCTGGTGTTTCAGGGGAGAAGACATCTGGCTCAGATGCCATGCTGACCACACGCTGACACCCACAGGGCTCCAGGCAAGATATCAATAGGCCACCCTCCTGCACTGCAGAGATGCTGGGTCACACAGAGGACTCACCACCCTGGACCGGTACTGCTATGCTGCGCCTGTGATGCTGTCCCACCGCTGTTGCGTCAGTCTGCTTCTTTTATCAACGCTTCCTGTGTGAATTTTTCGCACCAGTGTAATGCACCCTAGAGGCCGGAGACGCAAAATGGCCACCAAAACGTCTGTATGGCTCTAAGAAAATGGCCGCCGAGCCGAAGATAGAGGCCAAAGCAGCTGTAGACCACAAAAAGATGGCCGAACGGCTATACAGACAGCGTAGACCATTACAAACATGGCCGCTGATCAGTCGATAGAGGCCAGTGGGTGTGGAACTACAAGAAAATGTCACAGGAAGATGGCCGCCGGGCAGTCACTAGAGGCCGAACCCGGCATGGACCACCACAAAATGGCCACCGACAGCATGGAGGAGGAAGCACACAGGTAAGCAGAAATGACATTTCTTTTAAATGTTAGTTATAGCCAGCCCTGCTCCAGTGGAACCCCCCGGCAACCTTTAGCTAGAAGCCCAGGGAGGAGGGAGAGAGAGGGAAGAAAGGGGCCACAACCACTTACTTGGTCTCTCCAGGAATGTCCAGCCGAGGCAGGGGAGTTTACTTACCTATCCTGCATGTATCATGCTGAAAGACATTCCAAACAAATCATCGTCTGCGCACGGAAGGTGACTGTTGGCCAGGCATGCTGTGATTGGACCCAAGGGGACGATCATATGTATGCCCTGGAGCGTGACGCTCACCGGACAGGCTGCTGCAACTCTGCCACAAGGTCAGCCGAAGCTGAGCGGTCCGATGCAGGCCCTGGAGCGTAGGCTTACCGGCCACCCGTGGAGCGACGGGCATGTCGTGGAAAACCCGGCACGTAGCTAGGGTCGGCACACGCTCGATGGCCGAACTGGGGAGACTACAAGGATCGAGGATCCAGCCTGTCACCCAGTCGGCAATTGATCGAAGATCACAAGAAACAAATAAAATGTAGCAAAAAAATATATTTTTCCCCCGGACCAATGGGCCCGAAGGGAGCCATGTCCTACTCCTTGCTAGACAGAAAAAAACTGATCTGCGAGATGCAGACTGAGGGGATATACCCAGAGGGTCCGCCCCTGGGCGGTACTCTAGAAGGTGTGATGCAACACTTTACAAGTTTTCTGCCTAGTCACTCCTAATTAACGGATAATACCCACTTTGTCAATAGAGAAGCTGTGTCGGTCCATGGACGAAAGAGTAAGAGTAATGGAGATTAAGTACTGAAGTTTGGCGCCATTTCACGAGTGTGCGCAATTTTAAAGCGTGACATGTTAGGTATATATTAACTCGGGGTAACAATCTTTCACATTATATAAAAAAAAAAATTGGGCTAACTTTACTGTTTTGTTATTTAAATCATGAAACCGTTTTTCCCAAAAAAGGTGTTTTGTAGTTCCAAAACATCTGGGGTGCCAAGGTTCGCCATCACTGCCCTAGGGTGTCTGCTATAAAAAAAAAAAAAAAAAAAAAAAAAAAAAAAAAAAAAGGTCATGGGCCGACACAGCTTCCTATTGACATAGTGGGTATTATCCGTTATTTAGGAGTGACTAGGCAGAAAAACTTGTAAAAAGTGTTGCATCACACCTTCTACAGCACCGCCCAGGGGGTGGACCCTCTGGGTATAATCCCTCTCTCTGCACCTAGCAGATCAGTACGTCAAAAGCAGTACAAACTTAAAACGAGGGGTGGGTGCTGTCGGTCCATGAACTCTTGAGAAAAGGATTTTACGGTGAGTAAAAAAAAAAAAAAAATCCTATTTTCTCTTTCGTTCATGGACCGACCGCTTACTATTGACATAGTGGGACGTCCCAAAGCAGTGTAAAAAACGAGGGGTGGGAACAGCATTAAAGACTTCACCCCCAAACAAAACAGAGGAGTTGCAACTCTAAACAGCCGTCTGCAATAGCTTGCAGCCGAAAGAAGCATCCGAAGATGCACACACCTCAACTTGTAAAGTTCAGTGAAAGTGTGAACGGACGAGCATGTCGCGCCGCCTTACACACCTGGTGAAAACAGACGTTTGATGCTCTCAGAGGTCGGACAGCGCCCAATACGTCGTTTTGTTAGGATTCAACAGATGAGGACACAAGGATGGCAGTACAATGTCTTCCTTGATGGAAGGTCGAAAGACCCTAGGAAGAAGAGAAGGCTGCGGACTCATCTAATCTTCCACAAGGATAGGTGGTGCTAAGGAGCCTTGCCCTCATCCTTGTGGAAGATCAGATAGGGGAGGCTTGTATGACAAGGCTGCCTGCTCAGAAACCTGTCCTAACTGGCATAACAGCCACCAAAAGGACCACTTTCTAAGGAAGTGTCAACAAGGGAATCTCCCTGATGTCTCAAAATGTGGTTTCTGAGACACTTAGAGGCCATGCCTTTGAAGCCATCGACTGCAGGCAGGATGACATATGGGACCCTAGGCCAGAAGGTCCTCTTGTAGTGGTAGATGCCGAAAGGACGTCTGCTACACAAGCCCCACAGAGGTAGTGGAGGGTGGCCCGGGAGGGGCCGCCTGCCGAACCCACTGTACAAACGTTCTCTCACTAGAGAGTGAGCCACCAGGGGTCGTTGAAAAAAAAAGACAGCCAGGGCAGATACCTGCCCCCTAATTGTACTTAAAGTAACATTTTTTGGCCCGTTCCCTGCTGAAGAACAGCAGGACTCTGGAACCAATAAGTACGCGGATGCCACCTCATTTCCTCGCAATAGGATATGCAGGTCTTCCAAGTGCGATGGTAATCTTCCTAGGGGATGATTTCCGAGCACTCCTCATGGTAGAGATCACTGAGTCTGACAGGTCCCGGTCTCTTAGCACCTGGCTCTCAAGCCAGTGACTAAAGCAGTATGGCGTACGGGATCTAGCGACAGCAGATCCTTCTTACGGTAGATGCTAAAAGGCATCTGCTACCAGACGCACTAGATCGGCGTACCAAGGACGCCAAGGCCAATTTAGAGCAATTGGGACCACTGTAATCCTCTCTGCCTCCAGTCTGTGAAGCAGATCAGAAAGGAGCTTCCGAGGAGGAAAAGGCATAGATTAGTCGGTACTGACTCTACAGTGCCATCAACGCATCTGTCGTGTTTGCCCATGGGTCTCTTGACCTGGCCACAAACCTCAATACCTTCCGATTGAATCGAGAAGTCAGGAGATATACGACTGGCGTGCTTCCCCTCTGGTAAGGGAGCGCGCGCCTTAGGAGGTGAGCGACCTCCGATGCTGCAGCAGGGCTGCTTTTTCCTCCTTGATGACTGACCTACGCCACCACTGTGGAGTTTGTCCGACTGGACGCCCTTGTAGCCTCTGAGACCGTGTGGAGAGGCAAAGTGAGATCGTCCGAATTTCAGGCTAATGATCTGCAATGGGATTCCTCCGGAGTCCCACGACCCAGGTTGACTGAGCTCTTCAGACTCCTCTGCAACCGGGAAGCCATGACCACTATCCAGTAAAAAGAAGGAACAACTTCCCAGACAGAATGCTGGTGAAGTCAGCTACCAACTAGGGAGGTCATGATTAGGTGGCTCACCCAGATTTTGATAATCCAGGGATGAAGGGCACTTGACCCTTCAGGACAGTGTTACCTTCTGTAACACTCGTGTGAAATAGCGCCTATGGTACCGCCTCGAAGGAGGCTACCATGAGGCCCAGGACTCGCCTGCAAAAGTTCTTTCCTAGGGGGAAAAAAAAAAAACACCATACACCCGAGTCGTCCAGAATCAACCCTAGACACTAGGAGTTGGGACAGTTTCAATACTGACTTCTGAGTGTTCAGCACCCAACCAAGTATCGGAGGGTTTGACAGGTATAGACACACGGACTTCTAAATTTAGTTTGAAGTGACCCTCAGAAGATCATCCAAGTTGCCCCTGATGGCGAAGCCACGCTGTCTTAGTAGGGCCAGAATCAGGGCAAGCACCTTGGTGAACACCCTTGGTGCCAATGCGAGGCCAAAAAGGGGAGAGCCACCATTGGTAGTGGTCTTCCCCGGCCGCCAACACAGACATCTGATGCATATGGAGACATGCATTATGCATCCTTTATGATCAAGGATGCCGGAAATCCCCTGGATGGAGGGCAGCGACAGAGCGAGCCAACTCCTTACCGGAATCTTTGTACTTTCACAAAGCAGTTGAGGGTCCTGAGATCCAATATTGGACGAACCCCCTCCAGTACTACGAACAGATTTGAGTAGAACCCCTGAACCCGTTCCTGTACTAAGACAGGAAGGCTACCCTGCATATCAGCAGGTCTTGTACCGCCCCATGTAGGGCTTCCCCACAAAAGTCAGCAGAAGCTGGCGGTTAAGAGGGAAAAATTCTGTTCGGTAAGCAAGTTTGGGTTTGCAAACCCAAGGATGCTTGTGTCCCTCAGCAGGCGCTTCATCAGCCCGAGGTCGTTTACTTTCCGCACTAGGCGGACAAAGGGACCTAGCCTATGGCGTGGCTCCTTACCATCTTTGGATTGCAGAAACAATGTGCTCCTACCTCCTGTGGCATCTTAAAATGATGTCATCCAGCGAGGCCCCAAAAAGTGTCGCCCTAAAAAGGGCAGATCCAAAAAGGGCCTTCTTGGAAGATTGGTCCACAGACCAGCACCTTAGCCAGATCAGGTGGCGTAGAGCCGCCGCATAACCCAAGGTCCAAGACAGCAAGGAGATAGTATCCAAGTCTGACTCGCAGACAGGCTCAAGGCCCCGTACCAACTTGTCAGCCAGAGCTACCTCATACGGAGGAGCCTCATGTGCTTGCTGGATACTGTAAACGTGTGGGACGTCCCAAAGCTGTATCAGAAAGGGTGGGAGCAGTAGTAAAAGGAACAACCAAAACTTCACTCCAAACAAGCAGAGCTCCTCAACGGAGGCGTTGCAACATTAAACAGTGGCCTGCAACACTTGTGCAACCTATGCCTGGATGTCAGAAAGCCCAGGAAGCACCAATTGCCTTGGTGGAATGCGCCGCAACCGGAAAGGGAGGCACCCGCCCCCTTAGGGGCATAGGCCTGTATGACGGTCTGCCTGATCCACCTAAAGACAGTGGCAGACGACACCGCTCGGCCCTGTTTTGGACCAGAGACACACAAACAGTGAGTCAGACTTCCGAATGGAAACCGTAGCAGACAGGTACACCCGTAAGGCTCGTACCCATCTTAATGTATGAAGCGCAAACTCTCAGGGATGCGATGGGTGAGGACACAAGGATGGAAGAACAATGTCCTCCTTAAGGTGAAAGGCCGAGACCACCTTTTGAAAAAAGGACGGTCGTGGGCGCAACACCACCATAACCTTATGGAGGACCAAGTAAGGCGACTTGCAGGACAAGGCCGCCAACTCAACCCATCTAACCGAAGAAATGGCCACTAAGAAGGCCACCTTCTGGGACAAGGTCAAGAGAGGAATCTCTCGGATAAGGGATGTTCTTGGAGAACCGAGATGCATCAAATTCAGATCCCAAGTAGGAAGAGGAGGCTTGACGGGGGGGGGGGGGGGGGGGGGGAAATCACATGGTGAACCCCCTGCACAAAAAAGTGCTAAGGAATGGCCCGGTAGCGGTCGTTGGTAGAAAAAAAAAAAAAAGACAGCCCGGGCCAAAATCCGACCCTCGATGGTACGAAAGGCCAGCTTTTGGATCACACCACGCTGTAAGAACAGCAAAATCCTGGGAACGAAATACGTCCGTGGACGCCAATCAAGCTCCTCGCACATAGCGATGTAAGCCTTCCAGGTACGGTGATATATATCTTTCTGGAGGAAGATTTCCGTGCCAACAACAGAGGAGATGACCAAAGCCGAGAGACCTCGGCCCCTCAGCACCTGGCTTTAAACAGCCATGCCATTAAAGCCAAGGACTGTAAAGCAGGATGAAGTATGGGATCATGAGACAGAAGGTCCACCCCAATAGGCAGTCACCAAGGAACGTCTACGACTAGCCTAAGTAGATCAGCGTACCAATGTCGCCGTTCGAGCAATGAGGATCACCGGAACGGCCTCGGCCCCTACTCTGCGAAGCAACAGTAGCGGAGGGTAAGCATATATCAGGTGATACTGCCCCTACTGACCACCAATGCGGCCGACGCGTCTGCCCAGGGGTCCCTGGACCTGGCCACAAATCTGGACACCTTGCGAGTGAGTCGAGAGGCCATAAGGTCCACATCCGGTGCCCCACCTCCGGTAAAGGAGGTGAAAACACCTCCGGATGCAAGGACCCTTCCCCTGCAATGCACACAGCCGACAGGACCATCCTGCAGCAAGATGTATGAAAATTCCAAAGAGACCCCGCAATGTATCGGAGAAGGGAGGCCCCGGCTTACTGGGTGCCTCAACTGTTGGCCAGGAAAGGCAACTTGACAGAGCTTCCCTAGAAATTCGGTCAGTGGACCAGTATAACAGCCTCCACAGGTGGCGTAAACCCACCCCGGGCACAGAGACCCTAAAAGGCTAAAGCAGTTGCAGTGCACCTGCTGGTCGACCGATAGATGAAGCAGAGGCTTTTGCCCAGTCATTGAGCTTCAGAAACGCCAGAGACGTAGCCACTAACGGGTGTAACGCCAACCTCAGCCTAGCGAACACAGTCCAAGCCAGCGCTTCTGATCACCACTGAAGGCAGGTGGAAAGTGGTACCCCTGATACCAGGGATCCTTATGACAATGCTCCATCCAGCAGCTACCCCATTGATAAGTGTTCAACACATAGTTTATACTGTATATTGCATCAAAACGCGCAAATAGAGTGTGGGAGGAAACCCACTCAGTCACAAAGAGCATAATACAACCACATACGGCGTATGTAGTTTATTATGTGTGGATAAACATATTAAACATGTTTATACTGTGCCAGCGACGAAGGCGCGCACATCATCGGGGCTTGGACGGAAACCAGCCACGCAGACTGCGTACACAACCGTATAGGCATGTTAGCCTGCGAACAAATTGCACATGTTTATACTGTGCATAGCGCTGAAAATGCGAACACCATTGGAGCGCAGGGGAAAAACCGGAGCACCCGGATGAAACCCACGCAGACTGCATACCGTGTAGGTACTATAGTATGTGTGATAAACATTTTGCACATGTCTATGTGTGCATAGCACCAAAGGCACGCACACAGTTGGCGCGTGGGAGGAAACCGGACTACCCGGAGGAACCCCACGCAGACCCAGAGAACACAACACTAACAACATTCACAGTAGTTGTATGTATTGTGTATAAACATTGTGTGTTTATACCGTGTATTGCACCAAAAGGCACGCATGTCATGTAGCGTGGGCAGAAACTGGCGGAAACCCACGCAGACTGCACAGACACACCGAGTAGGTATGTTAGCATGTGGATAACAAATCGCACAAATTTTGGCTGTGCATAGCGCCGAAAGCGCCCATACCATTGGAGTGTGGGAGGGAACCGGAGTACCCGGAGGAAACCCACACAGACTGCATACACATACCGTGTAGGTATTATAGCATGCGTGATAAACATATGGAACATGTTTAACTGTGCAGAGGGCCAAAGGCGCACATACCATCCGAGCGTGGGAGGAAACTGGAACACCCGGCAGAAACCCAAGCAGACAGCACAGATACCATGTGAATAAACATATTGCACATGTTTATGCTGTGCATTTCCATTGGAGCG
Organism: Rana muscosa; assembly: GCA_029206835.1. Lineage (NCBI taxonomy): Eukaryota > Metazoa > Chordata > Amphibia > Anura > Ranidae > Rana > Rana muscosa. The sequence continues at coordinate 573,988,205 of CM055116.1, forward strand.
TGGAAGGAAACTGAAGTACTACCACGCAGACAGTATACCTATACTGTAAATATGCATAGTATGTGCAATAAACATATTGAACATGTCTATATTGTGCAGAGAGCCAAAGCGCACATACCATGAGAGTGCGGGAGGACACCGGAGCCCCCGGAGGAAACCCACGCCGACCCAGAAAGTATAATACATACATATACTGTGAATGTATCTAGAGTCGTGCATAAACATGGTGTACGTTTATATCGTGTATGGCACTGAAACAGCATTGGAACGTGGGGGGGGGAACCCACGCAGACAGAGACCAATAACACATACACTGTGAATGTATCCAGTGTAGAGGTATAAGAGTTTAAATTATGGCGCAGAGGCGCATAATCTCTGTATCATTCCAACCTGCTTAACTGTGCTGCCGAAGCAGCATGCAGGTAAAAGGTAACCTCTGATCCTCAGACCGTGGTCCTGTCAGAGCTCAGAGCATTCCCCAGGAAATGGCAGGAAACCATAGGTGCATAGACCCTGTTGCCTCAGGACATCACACAGAAGGCTCACAGGGACTAGAGACATAAATGAATAAAGTCCCCCCACCATGCTGCACCGACCGGGGGGGGGGGGGTGTGGAGGAGACACTGTACCATCCATGCTGCTCTCGACGCAGTGTGTTAGGAAAACAGCGAGGAAGCTGTGTAAAAAAAAAAAAAAGAGCTTGAAGGAACCAAAAAGGGAAACAGCATCTGCCTGAGGTACCACAGCATCCAGCTTGAGAGTGTTCCTCACATCAATGAGTTCACTTACAAGCGCCCTGTCATTTACTGACGCAGAACTAGGTCTTCCTCACAAGGGAATGTCCTGTTCAAAAACATTAAAATATTCAGAGCTAGGGTCCTGAGCAGCAGTAGCTAGGCCCATATCTGAAGATTTTTGTGGAGAGGGGGCTTATAGCTCCCTTTGCGCTCGCACACCGCTTCCATTCTGACAAGGAATGATTCCATGACCGCCGACAACTGGTCCATAGGGGCCGCAGGTGCAGGAGCACTGCCTGTTGCCTCTGACAAGTGTGGAGAAGCAGGTGTATCAGACTCCATACTGCCACCCTCTGAGACCCTATAACACTTATAGTGAATAGTACAGTCCACCCACTGGCTGCGCTGAGGCTGAGGCGGGGATACCAAGAGGACTCGCCAATCCTTAAGGACCGCTCAGTTCCACTGTATGAACCACGCTGCAGTGCAAGAGGAGAGTGAGGAGAGTGAGGAGAGTGAGGAGAGTGAGGAGAGTGAGGAGAGTGAGGAGAGTGAGGAGAGTGAGGAGAGTGAGGAGAGTGAGGAGAGTGAGGAGAGTGAGGAGAGTGAGGAGAGTGAGGAGAGTGAGGAGAGTGAGGAGAGTGAGGAGAGTGAGGAGAGTGAGGAGAGTGAGGAGAGTGAGGAGAGTGAGGAGAGTGAGGAGAGTGAGGAGAGTGAGGAGAGTGAGGAGAGTGAGGAGAGTGAGGAGAGTGAGGAGAGTGAGGAGAGTGAGGAGAGTGAGGAGAGTGAGGAGAGTGAGGAGAGTGAGGAGAGTGAGGAGAGTGAGGAGAGTGAGGAGAGTGAGGAGAGTGAGGAGAGTGAGGAGAGTGAGGAGAGTGAGGAGAGTGAGGAGAGTGAGGAGAGTGAGGAGAGTGAGGAGATTCGCGCAGCAGCAGCGCCGCTAGAGGCCGAAAGCAAAGTGAAAGTGCCGCAGCTTCAAGAAAATGGCCGCCGGCTACATATATTTGTGCCATTAAACCACGGCAAGATGGCCGCCGAGCACATTTGTTCAAACTCACCACACAGCACTAATGGCGCACGCAATGAAGTCCCCACACTCGCTCACTTTTTTCCCCAGAACACTGCTCCTTTCCACTACACAGATATGAGCGCCCCCAGTCAGGCCAGAGTGACCCCCAAGCACCCGCCACACAGCACAGCACCAGTACAGAGTGCAGAGAGTAGCATACCATGGGGGAGACAGGGAGAAACCCCCCATATAAAGAAACACAGCCAGCATGTACTCACCTGCAGCAGGAGAGACATACCCGTCCCAGGAGGACCCACTGGCTTGTTTCAGGCAGACCCATCACAGAGTAGTACTGCGTAGCTGCCGGCCCAGTCCACTGCGAAAGATAGACAGGTACTGTTCAATCTTGAGCATAAAAGCAACCCGGCCACCCCTGGAGTCATGGGGCATGACGTGAACGGAGTCTCACGCACACAAGGCATGGATCAGTATGCTCGATGGTCGGACAGGGAAGACTACGAGGATACCAATGTACCAGCCCAGCCAACAGTTGATTGAAGGTCTCAAAAATTAAATAAAATTCCCAAAAGGAATAAAATCTTCCAGTAGACTGGCTCCTGAGAGAGCCACGTCTTCTTCTGCTAGGCAGAGAAAAAAACTGAGGCTGCTAGCTGCAGGTAGGAGGGTAATGTCCAGAGGGACCGCCCCCTGGGCGGGGCTGTTCAGCTCTGGTTTGTTCTAGAATGTAAGTTTCTAACATTCTGCCTAGATCTTCTCCTGCGAGCAGGGACATATACCCACACATTTACAGTATCCAGCTGTGTCAGTCCATGGACGATAAGAGAAATGATTTTTACATGGAGAGAAGTGCCAGAATAGGCCCGGTATGGAAGTGGTTAATAACCAGTCATCAGTTGTCAATGGGCTTCCCTGCTGAATAACACACCCCATTGCCGGCAATTAAAAACAAAAACCAGCAGCCCTTCGGGTCTTTTGAGGAGAACCACATCTCAAAATGTTAAAACCCAGCGTAGGGGGGCCCGCCCAGAATGCAGGCCAAGAAGGGGGATGGGCATGGACAAGCAAGCCCCCCCCCAAACCATATTAGGCCACATGCCTTTAACATGGGGGGGTGGGTGCTGTGGGGCAGGGGCCACCCAGATAGCAGTCCCCCCCCCATGTTAATGCGTTTGGGGTACCCCTACCCATTCACCAAAAAAAAAAAAAGTGTCAAAGTAATAAGACATTTTTTTGAAAATTCCTTTATCAAAAGTGATACTAAAGTCTGTTTTAGAAGGAGAAACAAAAACCTCAGTTAGACTTACCGGTAACGGTATTTCTACGAGTCTTTCAGGACAGCACCTGGAGAGAGCGCAGCTCCACCCCTTTTCCCAGGAAACACTGCAGTCAGTTTTCTTTAAAGACCGGACACTTCCACCATGGCCTCAGTTGTTTAAGAGTACCTCCAGCCATGCTGAAATTAGATAAGCAGAACATAGCAATAACACCACATCTTATCATTACTTTAGGGCGGGTCATCGGTGCTGTCCTGAAAGACTCGTAGAAATACCGTTACCGGTAAGTCTAACTGAGGTTTTCTCACCTCGTCTTTCAGGACAGCACCTGGAGATGATAAAAGAGTACTTACTCTAGGGTGGGACCACTGCCTGTAGGACCTTTCTGCCAAATGATTGCTCAGATGCAGAGAGTAAATCCAACCTGTAATGGCGGGTGAAAGTGGAGAAGCTTGTCCACGTAGCCGCCTTGCATATTCTTCCCGGCGAAGCTCCAGCTCGTTCTGCCCAGGATGTTGCTACTGCCCGGGTTGAATGAGCCCCTACTCCTGTGGGAGGTTCTATCCCTGAAGCTCTGTAGGCTTCGCCGATAGCCATTCGTAGCCACCTACCTATGGTATTTTTGGACGCACTATAACCTTTACGTGGGCCAGAAAACAAAATAAACAGGGAATTCGATCTTCTGAATTCACTTGTTATCTTTAGATAGTGCAGTATGCACCTCCTTACATCCAAGCTGTGAAAGGCTTCTTCTTTCGTGCCCACTGGTGTAGGACAGAAGGAAGGGAGAACTATTTCCTGTGACCTGTGGAATACCGTTGCCACTTTTGGTAGGAAGCCCGGGTCAGTTCTCAGCACTACCCGGTCTGGAAATATAGAAAGGAAAGGTTCTATGATTGACAGGGCCTGTAGATCACTCACTCTCCTAGCTGAGGTAACTGCCACTAAGAGTGCTACCTTCAGGGACCAAAATTTAATCGTTGCTTCCTCCGGAGGTTCAAAGGGTCTTTTTGTCAGACCCTGTAGCACCAGAGATAAGTCCCATTTTGGGAAGAACTTAAAGGGTACTGGCCTAACTCTGGTCAGTGCCTTAAAAAATCTAACGATAAGGGGGTCCTGAGATAGTTGTCTCTCCAGGAACACCGATAAGGCGGCTACTTGCACCTTTAGGGTGCTAATCGCCAACCCCTTCTCCATTCCCTCATGGAGAAATTCTAATACAGAGATAGTCTCCTTTGGTGAACGGATCTTTTCTCTGCACCAGGAATTAAAACATTTCCAAGCTTTGAAATAGATCGCTCTGGTGACCTTTTTTCGGCTGTCCAATAATGTTGAAATTAGTTTATTGGACAAGCCCCTCTTTTTTAGGATTTGCTCCTCAGTAGCCAAGCAGCTAGTCTGAGGTGCTTGATATTGGGATGTTGTAGGGGCCCCTGTGTTAAAAGGTCCTTCTGTAAAGGAAGAAACCAATGGGGTTCCACCGCCATCCTCTGGATGGTTGAAAACCAAGTCCTTTTGGGCCAGAATGGGGCTACTAGGATTAATGTTGTAGGCTCCTTCTGTAGCTTTTTGAGGACCAATGGGATCATTTGGAAGGGGGGAAAAGCGTAGCACAAGTGGAAGGTCCATGGTTGTGCCAGTGCATCTAGACCCTCCGCTTGATCTTGCCTGTTTAGGGAGAAGTATGTTTCCACCTTCGCATTGGCGTGGGATGCGAACAGGTCTATTTGGGGAACTCCCCATCTTCCTGTTATCTTCTGGAATACTACCGGATTCAGACTCCATTCTGATTCCAGTACTCTCTCGGCTTAGGAAGTCTGCTATTTGGTTCAGATCTCCCTTTAGGTGTACCGCCGTCAAGGAGGCTAGATTGGATTCTGCCCAGGCCAAAATGTGGAGGGCTGAGGATAGCAACACTCTGCTCCTCGTGCCTCCCTGCCTTGTTATATAAGCCACTGCCGTGGCATTGTCTGATAACACCTGAATGTGGTGACCCAGGACTTGTTTCTTGAACGCCCATAGTCCCAGTAGAATGGCCCTCAATTCTCTCCAATTGGAGGATCTCCGGGCTTCTCTGTTTGACCATGTTCCTTGGGCCATCTGTCCATCCAGATGAGCACCCCACCCCCAGAAGCTTGCGTCCGTTGTCAATCTGTGTTCTACAGGGAAAGTCCAAAGCAGGCCTTTGTCTAAATTTGCTTGCTTCCTCCACCACCACAGCTTTCTCTGAACTTGAGGGGGTATTTTTATCAATTTTTCCAGCGACTCTCCGTAGGACCAATTCCTGAGAATTGTCTGCTGGAGGTCTCTCGCATGCAGACGTGCCCATTGTACCGCTGGTATTGAGGCGGTGAGTAGGCCTAGGACTGACATGGCTGCTCTGATTGTCATCGGCAGATTTGTTTGAGTCCCCTTTACTGCCCTCTGGAGTTTCTCTATTTTTTCCTCTGGGAGAAAAAGTCTTTCCTGTATGGAATTTATTGTATATCCAAGAAATGTTATCGTCTGGGAAGGGATCATTTTTGATTTTTCTTGGTTTATGATCCATCCGAGACTCTCGAGATGTCTTTTCGTCTCTTTTAGATCTTTCGCCAATAACTCCCTTGTCTTGGCAAATATCAGGAGGTCGTCCAGATATGGCACTATTGATATCCCCTTTAATCTGAGGGGTGCTAGAGCCTCTGCTATGACCTTTGTAAATATCCTTGGTGAGGATGACAGTCCGAAAGGGAGGGCTCTGAACTGCAGGTGTGAGATCGAGTCTCCCGTCTTTACTGCTAATCGCAGATACTTCTGTGATATTGGCGCTATAGGAACGTGTAGGTACGCATCCCTCAGGTCTATGGATGCCATAAAACAACCTGGCGTCAGGAGATGTTTCACTGAGAAAATTGTGTCCATCTTGAATCTTTTGTATCTGATGGACCTGTTTAGTATCTTCAGGTTCAAGATCAACCGGAATTTTCCTGACTTCTTCACTAGGAAGATGTGTGAATAGCACCCTATCCCTTCCTCTTCGGGGGGAACAGCTATAATTACCTCTTGCTGGATGAGTTCTTCCAGTAAGGATGACATCCCTATAGACTTCTCCAGGTCTCGAGGAGTCCGGGTTACATAAAAACAGTTTGGAGGGGGTTGCGAGAATTCCAGCCTGTAGCCCTCTGATATTATTTTGAGGACAAATGGACTGGACGTCGCTGTCTTCCATTGTGGAAGAAAGGCCTGTAACCTTCCTCCCACCGTTGGCGGACTGTCACTGGGTGTTTGTGGTTTGGCCAGGAGGGCGGAATAGTACCCCTGACTTTCCTCTCCCTCTCTGGGACCTCCAAGGTCTTTTATAGCCCGTGTCTTTTTTAACCTCGGTTTGCCGAAAAGCACGAAAATTAGTTTTACCCTGAGGAACCACTTCCTTCTTTATTGGGAAGGCCTTCTTTTTATCAGCCGTTCTATTAAGTACGGCTTCCAAATCAGGGCCAAAAACTAAGTCACCGTCAAAAGGCAAACCACATAACTTCGCCTTTGAGGCTATATCCCCTGACCAGGTCTTAACCCATAAGGCTCTGCGGGCTGAGTTGACCAAGGCTGCTGATCTAGCTGACATTTTGATAGATTCAGCAGAGGCATCAGCCATGTACCCTACCGCCTTTTGAAGTATAGGCAGCGTGTCAAGTAGATCCTTACGAGAAGTTCCCGCCTCAATGTGAGTTTTTAATTGCTCCAACCAGTGTTCTAAGTTTCTCGCTACCACGGTTGATGCCATTGCTGGCTTAAAGTTGGCTAGAGTCGAATCCCATGCCTTTTTTAGTAGGGAGTCTGCCCTCTTGTCCATGGCATCTTTTAGGGTGCCCATGTCCTCGAAGGCCAAGTCTGTATTCCTTGAAACCTGCGAAAAGGCTGCGTCAAGCCTTGGTTTTTTATTCCAAACCTGCTGACTATCATCCTCAAAGGGGAATCTTCTCTTGAGGGATCTGGAAAAGAAAGGTGCCCTCTCTGGGTCCTTCCATTCTCTCTTTACTGTCTCGGAGATGTATTTGTGCACTGGGAACACCCGTTGCTTTACTTCTCCCATGCCTTGAAACATCTTATCGTGTAAGGATAATTGCGTCTTATCCTCTTCGATATTAAGCGTTGTGTGTATTGTTTTTAATAGATCGTCTACTTCCTCCAGGGATAACCTATAGCGGGAAGAAGAAATTTCCCTTTCTTCTTCCTCTTCTTCATCCGAACCTGTGGCAACATTTATCTCCTCATCCTCCGAGTCGCTGACCCCTCTGGGTGCAGGAGTACTAGGATGAGAACAGGATGGTGAACTGCCTTTCCTGTTTGGCTGGGCCGCCGGACGTCTATCCAAAAAGGAGCGGAATGACTGAAAAGTGTCCGCTAGTTCCTTTCGGAAGGAGCTTAATAGCTCCCCTGGTTGAGCAGCAGCTGCAGCTGAGGCAGTTTCCTCTTTTAACAGCTCTGCAATACATGTCTTGCATAGCGCTTTAGGCCATGTTTCCCTAAGCGTGTCTTTGCAAGACGGACATCTCCTCTTGGGAAGAGGAGAGGAGTGTTTGGTTTTGTCTTTGGCTTTAAGCTGAAATACACCAACACCATACTATATTTAAAACATTTTTAAAACATAATAGTAACCAAAACCTTCTAAATCAGCTGGAAAATAAAAGAGGAAGGAACTAACACTTTAGCCCTTACATTTATAAGCACAGCTTACCTAGTGTCTCACCCCCTGAGCCACCATAACAACAAAAAAACCAACTCTCTAGTAACAATCTCTAGGGAGAGTGGCACAGGCTCCTTTGCTTTCCCCCCAGGGGAGAAAAGGAGGGAAATAATATACAAGACCCCATAAAGTATATATACAGGGACCTCTGTCCCTGCTTACCTGGGTCTGGCTGGTGTGAGTGGCTCCTGTTCCCACCACTGCCGCTTGTTCCTCTTCCATTGAGAGGTTGAAGTGGCGTCCGACAGCTCCTTTTTTGATTTTCCCGGTCCTTTCACCGCTGTGAGGACCGGAAATGACACCAGCCGAAGGCCGCCTCCTCCCCCTGCGTTCCAGCGGCCGGAACCGGAAGCCGCGTCGCACCACGGGAAGTCCCGCCCCCGGCCGGAATGACGCGCTCGCCATCCGGGACCCGGAAAACATGGGGATACAACGAAAGAGACGCTGCTCGTCTCCTGAGGAGCACGCCATCCCTCCTTCCATGCCCCCAGTGCCGGTCTGATGAGAGCGGGCCCTCCCGCAGCCTGAACCCTCGCCGGGTATGAAGGGGAGAAGGTACCGCAGCATCCACCTCACGTAAGGGGGGGTGCTGGGCTGGCCTGGAACAAAAGAAAAAAACTAACAGGTATGCCCCATACTGTCTCCACCTGGAGAGAGCGCAGCATTACCCCTGGTTCCCCGCAGCGCTTCCACCATGGCGGAGGAAACACTACAACTGAGGCCATGGTGGAAGTGTCCGGTCTTTAAAGAAAACTGACTGCAGTGTTTCCTGGGAAAAGGGGTGGAGCTGCGCTCTCTCCAGGTGCTGTCCTGAAAGACGAGGTGAGAAAAAAACACCCAAATGTCCCCCGATGTAGATCCCTTGTCAATCGCCGCACCACTGTATCCCAAAAAGGAAAACGCTCAGCCATCCAAAAGGGAAACTGCCGAATGCCTGGCTTGCAGTTTGATAGTTCTTATATAGAAGCAGCAAGCTAGGCATTCGGCAGTTTGCCTTACTGGACAGCAGAGCGTTTTTTTTTTTCTATTGCCAGCAGTCATTATGCTTTGTTTATTTAGAAATGTAATTTTTGCTGCAGCAGGTTCTATAAATGCAGATGCGCCACTTTACAGACAGACCAAGGGGACCCCCTCAGGTACCATATTGAAAAGAAACTTTTTTTTGCATTGACATCATTTCCCTCAGGGCAGTACCTGGGACCCTATACCCTTTGCATGGCCAATTACTTGCATACAAGCCTTCAAAATGGGGACGTTTGGTTTTTCATGTTCAGGTCAGAACTTTGACCAGGAAGACTGGTGCAAATCAAACAAAGGGGGTGTTCGGCCCATCTCCATTAGTCATCAGTAGTGCCTGTGCTCTTCCTGAAGCGAATCTTTTCCCCATTACTGGTGTACACCTTGTTCTGCAGTTATCTCCAGGTGGAGACAGCGTGGCAGAGACAGGGCTTTACTTCATGTCGGAAAGCCCAGCAAGAACAGTGAGCACCAAAAGTAGCACTTATTACCAAATCTCCTGAGCCTAGCAGACAGTAGCATTTAGTGCCCTAAATCTCTCAGTGCAGAACAAAAAAAAAAAAAAAAGAAGAGGTATAAGGTTGTAAGCGCACACGAGTACCTAGGCATACAGTGAGAGGGGGATAAAGTTTTGATCCTCTGCGGATTTTATACATTTGCCCACTGACAAAGAAATGATCAGTTAAATCTCTCCACCATGGCCAAGACCAAGGATGCCAGGGACAAGATGATAGACCTACACAAGGCTGGAATGGGCTACAAGACCATCGCCAAGCAGCTTGGTGAAAGCATGACAACAGTTGGTGCAATTATTCGCAAATGGAAGAAACACAAAATAACCATCAAGCTCCTGCGGTCTGGTGCTTTCCGGACATTACCCTCCCAGCTGCAGCCAGCAGCCTCAGTTCGTAACAAAGCAGTACAAACCTTAAAAGGGTGGGTGCTGTGTCAGTCCATGGACGTCAGAGAAACTGATTTTACGGTGAGTACAAAAATCCTAATTTTCTCTTATCGTCCATGGACTGACACAGCTGGATACTGTAAACATGTGGGATGTTCCAAAAGCAGTATCAGAAGGGTGGGAGCATTAGTAAAGGAACAACCAAAACTTCTCCAAACAAGCAGAGCTCAAAGGAGGAGTTGCAACATTAAACAGCAGCCTGCAGCACTTTGCGGCCAAAGGAAGCATCTGAAGATGCAGCCACATCAACCTTATAGAACTTAGAAAAGGTATGAACGGACGACCAGGTCGCCGCCTTGCACACTTGTGCAACCAACACTTGATGTCGGAAAGCCCAGGAAGCACCAATTGCCCTAGTGGAATGCGCCGTAACCGGAAAGGGAGGCGCCCGCCCCTTAATGGCATAGGCCTCAATAACGATCTGTCTGATTCACCTAAAAATGGTGGCAGACGAAACAGCTTGGCCCTGTTTTGGACCCGAAACAGTGAGTCAGACTTCCAAATGGAAGCAGTAGCAGACAGGTACACCCGTAAGGCTTGTACCACATCCAAATTGTGAAGCGCAAACTCTCTAGGATGCGATGGATGAGGGCACAAGGACGGAAGGACAATGTCCTCAAGGTGAAAGACCGACACCACCTTTGGAAGGAAAGACGGTCGCAGGCGCAACACCGCCTTATGGAGGACCAGGTAAGGCGACTTGCATGACAGAGCCGCCAACTCAGACACCCGTCTAACAGAAGTGATGGCCACTAAGAAAGCCACCTGAGACAAGGTTAAAAAAGAGGAATATCTGATATTTTGAAAAGGAGGTTCCTGAAGAACCGAGAGCACCAAGTTCAGATCCCGAGGGAGCGGAGGCTTGGCAGGGGAAACCCACATGGCGAACCCCCTGCACAAAAGTGGCAACTAAAGAATGACCTGAAAGAAAAAAAAAGCGGCCAATGCCGAAATCTGACCCTTAATAGTGGCTCAAAGCCAGCCTTTGGGCTACACCACGCTGCAAGAACCGCATGATTCTGGTGACAGAGTACGTCCGTGGACGCCAGTCTAGCTCTTCGCACATAGCGATGTAAGCTCTCCAGGTACGGTGATAGATCTTTCTAGAAGGAGACCACCTTTGGCACAAGTAAGGCCGCAGACGCAACACCGCCTTATCCTTATGGATGACCAAATAGGGCGACTTGCAGGACAAGGCCGCCAACTCAGACACCCGTTTGACAGAAGTAATGGCCACTAAGAAGGCCACCTTCGGAGACAAGGTCAAGAGGGGAATATCATATTTTCAAAAGGGAGGTTTCCTGGAGAACCGAGAGCAAATTCAGATCCCGAGGGAGAGGATGTTTAACACGAGGGAGCACATGGCAAACCCCCTGCACAAGGTGCTAACCAAGGAATGACCTGCTAGCAGTCGCTGAAAGAAGATGGCCAAGGCCAAAATCTGACCTTTTTTTCTGGAGGAATTGAACTGATGGGCATAGTTCCCCACTACAAAGACCCCCTCCCCCTCTTCTCTGCTGGTCCCGAGTACTCCTGGTCACCCTTCATTGGACTTTTCTTGCACCTTCCCATCCATAGGGCTCGAGCCTCCAGGGGGATTTAGAGTTGGGTCTCCCTTTATAAATATATACATACAGCCTTGTTGCTGTTTCACATAGGATTTCCTCATTTCCTGGTGACCCTCCCCTAAATTACTTGGCATCCGGACTTTGTCTAATTGTTTCAGTCATGTCTGTCCTGTCTGTGTTTTGTGTTGATCGGTTCTACTTTTGACCATGATCACCATATACATGTTTAGTCTCTGTGATATAATCCACCTACCATGTAAATTTTATTCAATAAATTCATTTTTGATACCTTATTTACTTGCTGTTCTAAAGCCTCCTCTTTTTCCATCACTCTGGATTGGAAGTTTTTTTTTATGCAGACTGGGGCTGAACAGCGACTGGCATTATTTTGCCTTTACTTGGTAAATTAGCCTTGTTATATATACACCTATACCCTAATGGTACTCAAAGCAAGCATTTGGGTCACGCCACACTGCAAGGACTGCATGATACTGGGGATGAAATACGTCCGTGGACGCTAGTCCAGCTCGTTGCACATAGCGATGTATATCACCGTACCTGGGAAGCTTACATCTTTCTGGCGGAAGACTTCCGTGCCCTTAACATGGTCAAAAAGACCGAATCCAGACACTAAAACAGGATGAAAAATAGGACCTTGAGACAGAAGGTCCTCCCTCATTGGCAACCGTCAAGGAACGCCTTGATGAGACGTACCAGATCGGCGTACCAATGACGCTGAGGCCCATCGGGCGCAAAGAGGATCACCGGAATCCCCTCGGCCACAACCCTCGACTCAACCGTAAGGTATCAGGTCCACATCCGGCATGCCCCACCGCTGGCCCAGAATTTGAAAAACCTCCGGGTGTAAGGACCACTCTCCCTGGTCCAGCATCTGGCGACTGATAGTCCGCCTGCCAACTGTCTACGCCTGAATGTAGACGGCCGACAGAGACCACAAGGAGAGGCAGTCTGATCGCCTGTATTTCCAGAACATAGATCGCTAAACAGGCTTAAAACGGAGTCCAAAGCCCTTGGGCTGACCGGACTCCCCAGACTCGACCCCAGCCCGTCAGGCTGGCGTCTGTCGTGATCACCGTCCACTGGATGGGGAGAAACGACTTCCCGAACTGAAGAGCCGGGGACCCCAACCACCACGCCAGGGACGGCCTGATTGGGTGGCTTATCTGGATCTTAAGATCCAAGGGCAACAGGGATTTGTCAAGTGGACAGGATCCTGTAATGCCTGTGTATGTGATTGGGCATACGGAACGGCCTCGAACGAGGCCCCCCCCCCATGAGTCCCAGGACTCATGCAAAAAACGGGTTGACGACCATTTTCGGGAGGTCAGGACCCACACTGCAGACTGAAATGTCAGTAACTTCTCCAAGGAGTCCAGGATCAGACTGAGATACTCCGAATGCTGAGCCAGGACCGACTTCTGAATGTTCAGGAGCCACCCGAAGTCCGAGGGTCTGCCTGACGATAGTCACACTTCTAATTCTGAGCCATTTCCTGCTCTTAGATCGTCCAGATAGCAATGCCTCGCTGTCTTAGCAAAGCTAGAACCGGGGCAAGCACCTTGGTAAACACCTTTGGTGCCGAGGCTAGGCTGAAAGGAAGAGCCACAAATTGATAGTGGACTTCGCCGATCGCAAAGCGCAGAAACTACTGGTGACTTGCGCAGATCAGAACATGCAAGCAAGTAGGCGTCCTTGATGTCCAAGGATGCCAGAAAAACCCCCTTTGAGTGTAGCGAACACTGTGCGAATGGATTCCATGCGGAACTTTTGCACCATCACAAAGGCATTCAGGCCTTGAGGCCCAGGATTGGCCGAACCCCCATCCATCTTTTGGGACTACAAACCTCTCCTGTGACGGAACCGGCACAATCACTCCGGACCTGATCAATCCTGTACGGCCCCTAAGAGGGCCGCTTTACGGGCAGGAAGGAGAGGGAGAATTGAGGGAAAGAATCTGTCTGAGGGCCAGGAACGGAACTCTATCCTGAGGTGACCACCTCGCACACCCACCGGTCGGAGATCCGGGAGGTCCACCGAATGTGAACCTGCAAGGACGTCCCCCCACCCCAGAGAAGGGCAGGGGCAAGATTTCACGCAACGGCGGGATTGGGAGCTTGCTTGGCTTACGCACCCAGTGACTCTTATGTCCCCCCGCCGCACTTTTTCAGTCTGGGCAGGCTTACCCGTGGATTCTGACTGACGAAAAAACTCCTGTGCCGGAAAGGAAGGGCCCGGCCTACGGTGGGGCTCCTTTTTCCCTTAACAGACTGAGGAAGGAAGGAGCTCTTACCCCTTGTGCCATCCATTATAATGGCATCCAGGGTGGCCCCAAACAGTCTACCGCCCTTAAGGTGCAAGTCAGCCAGGAGCTATTTGGAAGCCAAGCCGGCCGACCAGCATTTCAGCCAGATAAGGAGACGCATCACCACAGCAGAGATAGAGGCCCCAGATATTAAAAAAGGGGCCGCATCCAAAGTGGCATCGCACACAGACTAAACCCTGCGCAAGTTGGTGAGCCAGGGTAATAGTACAGGAGCATAATCTCCCTCCTGAGACCGTCTGGTGCAAAATCTTTGCCCATCCTGTGAGTGTCTTGAGACACAAGTGTCGCCGCCCCTATAGGGTGTAAGGCAGACCCCAATAAGGTAAACAGTTCTACTCACCACTTCTGACTACCCGTCAGTGGGATCCTTGAATGCAGAAGTCCCTGCCATTGGGAGCGTAGTAGCCTTATTCAAACGGGCGACCCCGGAGGGGGGGGGCCACTTAACCAGGTCCTCCTCAAAGGGGTACCTCATGGTTAGGCGCCACGGGACTGTCAGTCTTCTGCGGCTTATCCCAGACTTGGTCAATGAATGTTTTGAAGAAACGGCTTTAAAAGGAACCAAAAAAGGAGACCGCTTCCACCTGAGGTTCCTCAGCCTCAACATTCAGCTTGAGTGTCCCTTACAGCATCAATGAGTTCACTTACAAACATCCTGTCAGTTATTCAGAACTGGGGTCTTCCTCACAAGGAATACCCTGTTCAAAGACAGGAAAATCCTCAGAGCTAGGGCCCTGAGCAGCAGTAGCTAGGCCCATATCTGAGACAGAGCACTCCCCTACAGGAGAATGTGTGGGGAGTGGGCGCTTTACAGCTCCCTTGCGCTCTCATACCGCTTCCATCCTGACCAGGATGATTCCAGGACTGCCGACAACTAGTCGCTAGGGACCGCAGTTGCAGGAGCACTGCCAGTTGCCTCAGACAAGTGTGGAGAAGGAGGTGAGCTAGACTCCATACTGCCACCCTCTGAGACCTTTAGACACTATTTATAGTGAATAATACAATCCACCCACTGGCTGCGCTGAGGAGGGGATACCCAGAGGACTCACCAACCCATGTAAGGACTGCTCAGTTCCGCTGTTGAAACCGCGCTGCAGCGCGAGTGAAGCCTTAGGAGAGTGAGGATATTGTGAGGAGATTCGCGCCGCAGCAGCGCCAAGAGGCCGAAAGCGGCTTCAAGAAAATGGCCACCGGCCGCATACATTACTGCGCCATTGATCCACGGCAAGATGGCCGCCGAGCGCATTTTTTCAAAATCACCCCACAGCGCTAATGGCGCACAGTAAAGTCAAACACCCACACACCAGAACACAGCTCCTCTCCCAGAGTCCACTAAAACAGACATGAGCGCCACCAGCCAGGCCAGAGTGACCCCCAAGCACCCCCACAGGGTGCAGAGAGCAGCATAACAAGGGGGGGGGGGAGACAGGGGGGAAAAAAAACCCATATAAAGAAACACAGCCAGCATGTACTCACCTGCAGCAGGATTGACTACTTGCCCGTCCCAGAGGGACCCACTGGCTTGTTTCAGACAGACCTATCACAGATTAGTACTGCGTAGCTGTCGGCCCGGTCCACCGCGAAAGATACAGACAGGTACTGTTCAATCTTAAAAGGGAACACGGGAGCATAAAAGCAACCCGGCCACCCCTGGAGCATGCCGTGAACCGAGTCTCACGCACACAAAGCAAGGATCAGCACGCTCGATGGTCGGACAGGGAAGACTGAGGATACCAGTGTACCCAACCTGTTGCCCAGCCGACAGCTGATTGAAGGTCTCAAAAATACTAAAAAATTCCCAAAGGAATAAAATTTAAAAGTAAAATCTTCCAGGAGACTTGCTTCTGAGAGAGCCACGTCTTCTGCTAGGCAGAAAAAACTGAGGCTGCAGGTGGGAGGGTTATGTCCAGAGGGACCGCCCCCCTGGGCAGGGCTGTTCAGCTCCGGTTTTGTTCTAGAACGTATGTTTCTAACATCTAACATTCTGCTTAGATCTTCTCCTGCGAGCAGGGACATATACCCACACGTAAACAGTATGAGAGCTGTGTCAGTCCATGGATAAGAGAAATAAACCTACCACCATTAAAATTCTAGACTGATCATCTTTGTCAGTGGACAAACATAGAAAATCAGCAGGGGAGCAAATACTTTTCCCCTTACTGTATTGAGAAAGTTCAGGGCACTGCTTAAGCACAATTAAACTTTTATACAACCCCCTATAACAGGGGTCCTCAAACTTTTTAAACAGGGGGCCAGTTCACAGTCCCTTAGACTGTTCATATTTTTTTCAAACTATAGTTCTACCCCCAACAAATTCCTATGCACACTTTTTTTTTGCACGAAAAATAACACTGGTTAACAAAAAAAAACAACCCCACACAAAAAAAAAAAAATATTTAAAATAAAGACCAATTTTAATCAACAAACTTTAGTATTTCACAGAATCCCCTCATCACAGAAACCCCCCCCCTTCCCATCCCAGATCCCCCATTACAGACTCCAACACAGAACCCTCCATCACAAACTCCCAACACAGAGCACCAAATAACAGATCCGCCCCCCCATCACAGAGCTCTCTATAACCGATCCCCTCCCCCCCCTTACAGACTCCCTCAACATAGAACCCTCCATAACAGATCCCCCCCAATAACAGATCCCCCCCCTTATCACAGAGCCCCAAATAACAGATCCTCCCCATCACAGACCTTCCCAAGACAGAGCCCCCCCCATTACAAACTCCCTCATCACAGAGCCTTCCAGCGGTATTACATTAACCCCTTCTATAACATCGCAGCACTCCCCCTCCCCTACCTTAAATCACACAAGATGCGAAGCATGGCAAGTCCAGACAAAGGGCGGGACTTTGTAAGTTAAGGGCAGATAACCGATTGGTTATTAGGCAGCGGGTCAGTCCCAGCAATCACCCGCTTAACTCAAAAGGTCCCGCCCTTTGTCCGAACCTGTCATGTTTCTCGTCTTGTATAATTAAGGTAGCATGGGGGAGGGGGGGGAGTGCTGCGATCTTAAAAGGGCAGTCTGCGGGCCGGGTAAATCATCCTGGCGGGCCATATCTGGCTCGCGGGCCGTAGTTTGAGGACCCCTGCCCTATAAAACATAGCAAATTTTTACTGTTTAGGAGCACCTTTACTTATTTTGAATCGTGACCTAACAAACGTATTTACAACATAAAATATTGATACAAAATCAAGACAGAAAATAGCTCAAAATTAGGACAACACAGAGGATGCTGTAGAGAAATATCAGGCATCTCATGGCGTTTTAGGCACCCAAAGTAGATTTATAGCCTCTGTAGCTTCTAATACCTTTGCAAACCTAGCTCTTTCTGTACAAAGTTTCACCTAGGATTACTGCACTGTTTTGGAAGTAAAGGCAACACACCAAGAGTCAAGACTACACATGGCTCTTATATTAACCACTTCAATACTGGGCACTTTCACCTCCCCTTCCAGCCCAGGGCAGCTTTGTGTTGTCGCACTTAAACCGCTTAAGGACCACCCCCACGTACATATACTGCGGCAGGGCAGCCCTTAAGCACGAAATCAGGGATCTGCACAAAAAAAACAAACCAATGTATTCATGGTCTGGGTATGCATGCACGGATCTCAGTCTTCCCCCAGTTAGCAAGCACTCCCAGGGAACACATTTAACCCTTCGATTGTCCCTTAACCACTTGTCCCCCGCCCACTGTCAATTGACGGCGGGCGGAGGATACTCTCGTTCTGGGAGGACGTCATGACGTCCTCCCTTTAAAACGAGCTAGGAGGCGCGCGCCCGCCGCGTTCACAAGGCCCCGGTGCGCGTGCCCGGCGGCCGCGATTGCCGCCGGGCACCCGCGATTGCCCGGGAAACTAGCAGGAAAGTGAATCTGTGTGTAAACACAGAGATCCACGTCCTGTGAGGGAGAGGGGACCGATGGTGTGTCCCTTTGTACATAGGGACAACCATCGGTCACCTCCCCCAGTCAGAACACATTGAGGGAACATATTTAACCCCTTCCCGCCCCCTAGTGGTTAACCCCTTCCCTGCCAATCACATTTATACAGTAATCAATGCATTTTTATAGCAGGGATCGCTGTATAAACGTGAATGGTCCCAAAAATGTGTCAAAAGTGTCTGATGTGTCCGCCGCAATAATCGCAGTCACAATAATAATTAAAAAAAAAAAAAAAAAAAAATCGCACATCGCCGCCATTACTAATAAAAAAATTAAAATGCTATAAATCTATCCCCTATTTTGTACACGCTATAACTTTTGCGCAAAATCAATACGCGCTTATTGCAATTTTTTTTTCACCAAAAATAAGAATACGTATCGGCCTAAACTGAGGAAAATTTTATTTAAAAAATAAAATGGGTATTTATTATAGTAAAAAGTAAAATAAAAAGTAATAGTGTTTTTTTCCCAAACTGGACGCTCTTTTGTTTATAGCGCAAAAAATTAAAACCGCAGAGGTGATCAAATACCACCAAAAGAAAGCTCTATTTGTGGGGAAAAAAAAGGACACAAATTTCGTTTGGGAGCCACGTCGCACGACCGCGCAATTGTCAAAGTGTGACAGCGCTGAAAGCTGAAAAATGGCTTGGGCAGGAAGGGGGTTTTCGTGCACAGTAGAGAAGTGGTTAAGGTTAATTAGCACGAGAGCATTTTTTTTTAGCACTGATCACTGTATTGTGTCACTGGTCCCCAAAAAGTGTCACTTATTGTCAGATTTGTCCGCCAAAATGTCAGTCATGAGGGAAAGGAGAGAAAAAAAAAAAGTCCATAAATCTATCCCATATTAGTTTGTAGACGCTACAACTTTTGCGCAAATCAATAAAACGCTTATTGCGATTACATTTATTTTTTTTCCCAAAAAATATTGCACTAAGCGTTTGATTTGTGCAAAAGTTGTAGAGTCTACAAAAAAAAAAAAGGTGATAGTTTTATGGCATTTATAAAATTTTTTTTTTTTTTTTTTTTACTAGTGATGGCGGCGATCAGCGATTTTTATTGTGACTGCGACATTATGGCGGACACAGCGGACATTTTTTACAGCGATCAGTGCTATAAAAAAAAATGCACTGATTACTGTGAAAATTACACTGGCAGCAAAGGGGTTAACCTGTAGGGGGCACCGAAGGGGTCAAGTTTGACCCAATGAGTGATTCTTACTGTGTGGGGGCATGTGATGTCACTGATCATCGTTCCCTATGACAGGGAACAGACGATCAGTGACTTGCTGGAAGAACGGGGAAAGGTTTACACTTACCTCTCCCCGTTCTTCAGCTCTGTGACCCGACACCGGCGGCAATCGGGTCTGCGGTCCCGGAGCTTCGGACCGGGTCACGAGCACGCCGCCAGCGGCACACGCAACCCACGGCTGTGCATCTTCCCTGTACGTGCTTATGCCCAGCCTTGCCATTCTGCCGGCGTATATCGGCGTCAGGCGGTCCTTAAGCGGATTAACATACTGCGTGCATGAGGCCTTAAACATGAAAAAGAATACATCGATCATTTGGCTCCAGCTGTGAACAAAAACGCACATCCATGCAACATATTAAAAAATGCATGCATACTTGTTCAGCAGGAGGAGTTTTGTTTTTAGAAGTACGGGCTCAGCCTAAATATGCTTGTGCATATAAGCATAGCAACTATGCGCAGCATCTCCTTGCGCAAAAGCAGTGTTTGAAAAACTCTTCCTCTGTAGGCAACTGTTGGATAAATGAATGGGGGGGGGGGGGGGGAGAGATAGATCAAAACTGACAGTTATTTCCATGGACACTGTAAACACCATCTTAAAAATTGCATTTGTAAGATTAGACGCCAAGATCATTCCACAATGACAGGTAGCTATTGCAGCTTGGGAAACCATTATTTAAAAAGTATAGTAATCTGGGTGTGCCTGTTAAACAGCACAAAACAGTCATGGGCATTTGCATTCAAACATACTAAAGGCTTGTACTCGCATGCCTGACTCAGATTGCTTCTGTGGTTTGCGCTCAGGGAACTATGCTCAACAGTTAAAATTACTCATTATCCAGGACTGTTGAGAGGTCTGCTAAATGATACGATACATTTAAAACTCAGGTGTTTGGCTTTACCACATCTAATTTAAAGACATATCTTTAAAATAAAAAAAGTAAAATCTACTGTGTTGTAGCTCATCAGTCCTTAGCCCGAAAAAAGAAACTAATGCAAGCCACAATATCCAAGTAAATTTTTTAGAAGTCGGAAAATACTCGATCGTGCCAAAAATGTAATGTTCTTGTCACCTCCTGAAGCAAACATCATACAAACTATTACCCCCATGTCATGGAGATTCACTAAAGGCAAACATATTTGAAGCCCAGCTTGTGTAACCGTTTCCTCCATAGATAGATACTATGGAGGAATGACGAGTGTAGACTTGAAGGGATAGGAAGTGTGTTGAATTGCAGGATTACCAAATGGAAATAAACCTGAACGCTCATGCAGTCACTATTCAAGGGCTTTTAAAGCTGAAATATAACAAAGGGGGGGGCACATTTATGCTTTTGCAAATGTTCTTAGCACTCCTAGTGCTTTGGGTTTTCAAATGGGTTAAATAGTGGATGTGCCCCACTCTACATAACACTTTAGGTGGGTAAGGGAGAAGCTTGGAGCAAGACTGGGCAACACTATTCCCATAGCCTCACCTTTCAGCATTAAATCTCATTGGTCCAATTTGACTTACGATCAAGATCCTTCTGTAATAAAACAGTGGGTATAGGAGGGGGGGGGGGGGAGAATCACCCCCTCCCTTTTTTTTACCTAAAAAAAAAAACAAAAAAAAAAAAAAACACATTTTGCCGCTTTGGAATGAAGACAGTTTGTTTCATCCAGCTGCATTTACTAGTGCAACTTAGAGCATCCAAGTGAAAGATAACACCAACAGGTCAGGGGAGAGAAGGAGTAACAAAATTACTAAATTGGAAAAAGGATTACCCCGTCAGTATTTTGTTGAACCACCCATTGAGTTAGTTACAGCCTTTAGTCTGTTGAGATAGGTCTACTAACTTCGCAATATTTGCCCATTCTTTGCAGAATTGCTCAAGTTCAGTAAATTTGATGGAGACCGCAGTCTTCAAGTCATTCCACAGTTTTGCAATGTGGTCTATGTCTGCTCTAAGTCATGCACCTTTTTCCTCCCTCAACCACTATGTGGTTATTTCTGCTGCGTGCTTTGGGTCATTGTCATGGTGGAAGGTAAACCTTGCCAGAAAGCAGTCAATGGGAGAGGGCAGCAGATTTTCCTCAAGAATTTGATGGCATTTTGTCCCATTAATTTTTCTTCTATCCCGACAAGTGCGCCAGTCCCTGCTGCAGAGAAACACAAAACAGGATATTACCACTTGTGCCTTACTGTAGGAATGGTGTTATTTAGATAGCGAGTTATATTGGAATTCCAATTTTAGTCTCCTGACCATAAACACATTTTTCCATGTGGCCTCAGAAAATTCAAGGTGCGTTTGGTGTTGAGGCCAAATAATTCATTTTTAGTCTCATCTGACAACCTAAAAACAATATATCTGGCATAAATCCAATACAGCTCACCATCCAAAGAACACCATTCCTACAGTAGAGCATGGAGGTAGTAATATCCTGTTATAGAGAGGCGTTTCTCTGCAGCAGGAACTGGAGCACTTATCAGGACAGAAGAAACATGGATGGGACAAATACAATCAAATTGAGGAAAATCTGCTGCCCTCTGCCAGAAAGTTGTCAATAGGACAATAATGACCATGAGAAGCTTGTCCAAGAGGTCAGAAAAAAGGGGGGGGGGGTGGAGAGCTGAAGTTACTCTGCAGAGCTCAGTAAAGAAAGCTGAGCGGTTTGGAGGGGAGACCCCCCCCCCCTTTCACAGTGCAAGCACAAACAGAGCTGAGGCTGTCAATCTGTTAGAGGTCCTTCCCTTGTCAGCATTTTCCTCTTGGTGTCAGAAATTATTCATGCCAGTAGCAGACATAAATTTGATGCTTTTAATTGAGACAAGTACACACTAGAGGGATATGCTTTGTTCATATTTTTGTCTGCGGTTTGAAACCACTTTAAAAGGTCAAAGGAAATGCATAATAGCCTGAAATCTGTCCTGGGTCATTGCATAGATACTCCATTCAATGGGCCAAATTTGGTTTACGAAGTCTGCCACCAGGTTTGATGACCCTTTACAGGGACTGCTAAGGATATTGACTGCTGCCTAGTTTACAATCTCGAGACCTAGTAGGCACCTGGTGATTTAGGCAAGCTTCCTTTGTGGCACTGTCCGAAACAAACAACTTTGACCCTGAACATATGCAGGACTCCCTTGACTGATCCCTGAAAGTGAAAGAGGCTCAGATTCGATCAGGTACCATGTTCCCTGGGTCAACAGCTCTACCAGTTGGGTGCCCCACGCCCAGGAGCTGGCATCCATATTAACCACTTCAGCCCTGGAAGGATTTGCCCCCTTAATGATCAGAGCTTTTTTCAATTTGGCACTGCGCTGCTTTAACTGGTAATTGCACAGTCATGCAATGATGTACCCAAAATGAAATTTGCATCCTCCCCGCACACAAAGCTTTTTGGTGTATTACCTCAGCGGTTTATTTTTTGCTGTAAAAGCCCAAAAAATAAATACATTTTAGTCATAAATTTAGGTCAAACTACATTCCGTCAGGAAAAAAAAGCGTATATTTATTGGTTTGCGCAAAAGTTATAGCATCTACAACCTAGGGTCGATTTTCCAGAATTTACGCAGCTTTTAGTTTACGACTGCTCATTTGAGGCGCTTAAAATGGAAAAAAGGCATTTGGGGGGTAGTTTAGGACCTCCGAAACAGATAGTGAGGAAGGAATAGCAGGATTTCTGAGGCCCTAAACTACCCCTCCAAATGACCCCATTTTGGAAAGTAGACACCCCAAAGTATGTGCTAAGAGGCCTGGTATTTTGAAAAATTAAGGATTTTAATTTTCCCAAAACAAATGAGCTGCAAAATACTCACCATGCCTCTTAGCAAATACCTTGGGGTGTCTACTTTCCAAAATGGGGTAATTTGGTGGGGTAGTTTAGGCCCTCAGAAATCCTGATATCACTTCATCACCTGTTTCGAAGGGTATAAAATTATGAAGGCGGTGATTGGTTTTCGGGGTCCTGTACGCAGCTATGCTCCTAAAAAGAAAAAAAATTGGGATTATACTCTAGATTGCTTCTTTGCAGTCAAAGCATCTGACCACACCAAGATTAGTGTGATAAGATGCTCTCTGGTTTCATTAGATATAAACCGTGCCATTGGGAAGTTCAAAGTCATGAAATGCTCTCAGCTTCTGGTTTTAGGCCAGAGATGATTGGAGCCCTCCTGGTCTCAGATTAGATCTATGGTCAGCTGCAGAACCACCTGCTGCATTCTCAGGTTCCCGAAAGAACTGGAAAGCCAGAGAAAACCCATGAAAGACAGCAGGGGGTGGACATTCCCTCCTACCGCTTGTAAAAGCAGTCTAGCAGCCAATTAGCCACTAGGATTGCTTTTACATGAAAGCCAACCGCTGGCTGAAAAGAACAAAACCAAGATGTCTAAACCTGCAGGCATCATTCTGGTATAACCACTCAAAGTCCAGCAACATACCAGTACGTTGCTGGTCCTTGTTAGGCATATACTGCCATGTTTTTTTCATGCAGCCTGTGGGCTGAACAAAAAAGATCGGTGGGTATGCCTACCATTAGAAGTGGGTGGATGCAGGGTAGCATTTTAATAAGCACACATGCACTTTTTTGTGTGACTCCTACAGCGAGGATTTCCTACAGGGAAATCTCCTACAGCGCTGAGTCGCCGATTTACGTATCGTCAGAGCAAACGCTGTTGCCGTCAAGATAATTAAATCAGTGCTGCAGCCGCATGGCATACCTGCAAAGAAAATAGTTAACACAGTAAAGTATAAGATTACATACCTGCAAAGAAAACCTAGTAAAAATAAAACAGTAAACCAGAGCAGAACTAAAGAAAATGATTTTTGGAATATATAATTTTTTTGTAACTAAAAAGGTTCCAGGTTTGGGTCTCCAAAAATACAATGGCATCTTTGGAGACCAAGTGTGCCCTAGGAATGTGCAGTGCTGTACGCCAATACTGCACTAGTGTGTGGTAGTGACGGAAACATTCACTGATGCAAAGATCGGGTTGGCCAGAACAGTAAAAGCAGGTGTCACGCCTGTATGCACGTTTCCTACAGACACATCTTTGGGGTGTTCGTTGGGTAGAGGTACCAGGGAGGGCATACAGAAAATGCCTCTCATGGAGCCGGCTCACTGCATTTGCATATCGAAGTTGAGAAACAGCACCGCCTGGAAACAGAAGGGCTGTGAGGATCTCTTCCTGGAATTTTAGGATGATCCAATTAGTCCTGATGCTTTGTATGGCACAAAAGCATTCAGCAGAGGCAATTGAAATAGGTATACAGACACTTTTGTACAAGCGTCTGGCTCTACAGACAAGTACGGCGCCATCAACTGGTCGAAGTCCACCCCTCCCATATTAAGGTTATTCGTGGACAGAGGCTTAATACCAGTCGGCATTGGAATGTTGACTGTCGTATCTGCGTGGAGGACAGAACAAAAACTTGATAATCCCTCTGCTTCACTGCGAGTAAATTACTACATCTCAAGCAGGCTCTCTCCCCATCTAAATCAGAACTCGACAAGCCGTTGGGGGAAGCTCTAGTGGTTAGATTGCATGGTGCCACATGTGCCAATTCCACAATCCAAAGGGTGACTAAAAAGTGGCACGGTGTAATTGTTCATACAAGTGGTAGCCCTTTCCAAATAAGGGCAATACCAAGTCCAAACAATCTTGCCAGCGCTCCCTAGTCTGGGCAGTTGGGGGCTCCACGTGACTATCTTTTCCCCTCAGCGCAAAAGGCTATACATAGTTTTATGTTTTGTCAGTTTATACAACCTGACCCCATATCTGGCACGCTTGCTGGGGGAGATACTGTTTGAAAGACAAGCTGCCAGAAAACTTAGTCAGACTTACAAATGCAGACAACTTGATAAGGAATAAACAAGGCTGCGAACTAGTGGTTTAAGAGTTGCCAAATTTTATGGAGATCAAATCCAGGGTCACCCCAAGGACGACAGCGGTCATAGTGCATAAACCGCAAGATCTGCTCGTATCTAGCCGTGTCATGGGAGAAACATGGGCATATGATGAATTGGGTCAGTGGACCAATATGACCGCAACTCACCATTTAGTAATGCCCATGAGGGATAGGCACAGCAAAGTCTTAAACTCGGAAACCATAATGGGTTGCCAATCTCTAGCAAGGGTCAACCAATTAGCAGCGATGAATTGACCAACATACAAATTGCTTTGGTCTACAAGAGATCTATAGAGATCTTTTATGAAATACAGCAAAATAAATAAAAGTATCATAAAATCAACTGTTTCCACCTGATTTCCAGGTTGGCCAGTGAATAGGGCAGGAGAGTATGGGTGCTGCAGAAGTGGTGGGCTCCCAATTAGGATTGGCAAACGCAGCGGGAAGGGCACTATGGGCCTGTCTGTCTTGGTGGCTGCAGGACACTTGTGCTAACCATCCACACCAGTTTGAACTGCATTTATCGTAGTCACCAAGTGTTTCTGCAGTGCTGGTTTGTGTATGACCAGGGTGTACTAGGTCTCTGCTCCATATGAGAACCGTGCTGTTGCACCTCAGCAACAGAAGGGGGGGTCGTCAGGTACACCTGACCTTAGCAGGGACCACTACTCTGTCGTCTAAGCCATCTGTCAGGGTGCCGCTGCCCTCTACTAGTTCATATACTGCACCTGAATCAGCCAGTGAGGCGGCTTCCCCTGCACTCTCATCTGTCATGCTCAGCAATGTGTAGGCCTCTTCACTAGTTTACCTATGTTCGGACAATTTATAGGTACAACTAGTGACTCACCGGCAAAAGAGCTACTGGCACCAATCTGACGCTGCCTGGGATTGACACTGACCCAAACTGATGCCACATGTCGGGCGATCAGGGGGTTAAACTTTTATTACGCAATATATGGCGGGTGCCCCGATGCTATAAAACCTAACCAGCGTCACACCAATAAGGTGATTACTGGCGACTGTGTGAAAGGGGTTAACTGGGGGCCAAAACCTTTATTAGGTAATCAATGGGCGTACCGACGCTATAAAAGACCAACGGTGAAAGCACCCAGTGTCACCTGTGACTCCAATCAGGAGATCTGTACACTATTGGTGACACTGAATAGGGGTGAAAAGGTTAACAGGAGCGATCTAGGGGTTAATGGGGATACCCTAGACCTACCAACTGCCCCAACACTGATTAGTGTCACAAGTGACACCAGTACAGTGATCATTGAAAAATCTGAAAACCACTCGCTCAGTGACAGGGAGTGAAGGGGGGTAACTGGGTGGGCAACAAGTGTACCTATGTGTCCTGTGTCAGTGTAGTGTTAGTGCAACCAACGTTTGGGTGTCCTCTCCAGAACCGAGAAGGATTCCATGACGGGAGGCGACATCACTTCTCTGCCTGTGTAATATAAAACACAGGCAGAGGGACAGTCATTCACCAGAACCGATTACCAGGTCAAGGCATGAAAAGATTAGCCTGGAGACTGATCGGTTCTGAAGCTAATCCGATCGCCACGGGTGCACCCCTCTTAGGTCGCCGTGCAAGAGGAGCTACAGCAATTTGCCCAGGAGCGCTAACCTGTCGCAGTACGACAGGCGGCTGATTAACCTTTAACGGTGCCCACTATGCCCAAGAAACGCACTTTGGCGTTACATTCAATATTTTGGCAAAGTGGCAGTATATGGTCAATGATACATTACAGGACAAGATCTTTAGTCTTTAACCATGGGTTATAATATGCAGCTACCTTCAAGCGACTGAACCCTACCAAAATAATAAATCTGCAGGGAGATCCATTTAACCATTCCCACTCACAGCTAGCCTCAGTTTTGCTGCAATAGGGAGATCACAGAACAGAGAAGAGGGACCTGTGTACATCCAAGTGGTTTGTACAAAAAAAAAAATCCCAAATGTTTGTTGCTAATCACCTAAAGCAAATTGGGACATTATGCAAGTCTGACCCTGCATAAGCAATAAAGGAGGTGCAGAGAAAAAAAAAGTCCATGTCTCAGTTTTAATACCTGTTCCACTGCCAAGCTTCCATTAAATCCTACTGGAAAACTTTACTCCAATATAAGGCTTATGGCATAAAACCGGAAATAAAAATTTGAATGCATAGTGTGGCAGATGCCATGCAAGCACCCAAAGCCACAGCCAGCACCAACTACTGAATAAGCAATACCTCCAGACATCTGTGCTCTACATCAAAAAGGGAAATCAAGTTCAGACTTCTCCCTCCAAAAGGGATGGTAAAATAACACTGCTGTTTAAGAGCTGGCACCTTTTAATTTTAGGACTGCCAAACAAGGAATTAAGTAGAAGTCATAAATTGGCTTAGCAAATATGAACTATGGAGGAGAAAGCAGACCAGACCGAGTATATTCTAGTTGAGAGAAGAGTGTTTACCATAAAGACGTAAAAAAGGTACACAAAAGCATGAATTGAAGAAGAAGTCACAAAAGATAGGAAATAACAGGAGTTAAGAATAAAAGGTGTTTTATTATGAGCCCATAACAGATAACTACAACTGAATTGAACACCTACTGAAAAGTATAAAGGTTTCTTATAAAATAGTTTTTAATTTGCATTTCATACAAACATTTGATTAGAAGTAATGGGTCTTTCATAACTGGTCATCTCAGCACCCTGCAATACTGAAATCTGTCTGAAACATTATCAAAATATACAATTTACCACTAAATAAAAAAGGAATATTGTATTACAGATTTGCACTTGAGTAGATATTGAAAAAGCTAGATATGTACATTAAATGTATACACAGGGTGAATTGAGCCATATACTGGGAGGTTTTTCAGAATCCTTGCTAGGTTATTAAAACGAATGCAGCTTCAGCCTACATTGTAAAGGTTTAAAAAGGTAAACTGGTTGCAGACCTGTCATAATTCCAGATAGATTTCCATGTAGGACACCAGCAGCAAAACATGATTTTTTTCCAAACAATTGCCTAAAAATTACACATCCATTGATCTTAAAGCTCATTCTGGCCATTTTACTTTTAGGCTTTTTAGCCTTCAATTTGTCAAAGACCCATTTTTGATGAGCCTTTTACAACCCACCCAAGCTGGAGTTGTGACCCTTTCAAATTTTGCTTTATCATACAATCACATCGCCCATAGCAACTGTAAATGTTCTGTAATGCCAAGTGATAAGGCACAAGGACAGAGACATTTAATATGCAGTGCTTTAATAGTAAAGCAATATAAAACCAGGCACCTGAGGGACAGGACAACAATGAAGGCACTAAAGACAAGTACACAAGAAATTTCAGCCTTTTACAACTCATAGGCAGAGTGTGCTGAAGTCAGTGTGCAAATATGGAATTCCAAATAAACTAGATATTTGTTTTGATGTGATTGTCACAAGTTTCAGAGCCAATGTCCACACTAGAGTTCTCAAATGATTCAAAAAAGTCAGTTTGGAGATACAGCCAACAATTTCCATCCCAGAGAATGTGTATGTACCAGAGGCACTTTAGAAACTTGCAGCTAAACTGTGCTAAGGTGGTGTCAATCAACTCAAGGTCTGTAGCTAATTAAAAGCCAAACCTTAAAAAGTTTTGGCTTTTACTGGTAACCCTTTGTGCATCAGTTAGGCTTTGACACACCAAAGGTCAAGTGCTACAAACTGCAAGTTTTGTTTAATGCAGATAAAAAGCATCAAATAAGGCATAACAGAAGGCCAGAAGCGTATTAAGACTGTATATGCAAGAACATGCAAATTTCATTTGGTCCTTGATATTTTGAAGCATGAACAGCATTGCTTTTACTTGTGAACATTAAGGCATGTGGGAGTAAATGAATACACTGAAATCAAAATGTACACAACTGTGTAATTAACCACCTCGCGCCCGCCGTACGAGAATATGCGGCCGCAAGGTGGTTGTCAAATGCCGGGAAGCCGTTATTATACGGCCTCCGCTATTTGGCCACTGGGGGGCGCGCGCACGTGCCCGGCGCTTCACTGCAATGCCGATGCGCGTGCCTGGCGGCCGCAATGTCCGCCAGGCACACCCGATCGGCGGTTACAGAGACAAGGACATGGATCTGTGTGTGTAAACAGAGATCCATGTCCTGTCAGGGAGAGGAGACCGATGCTGTGTCCCTTGTACATAGGGACACAGATCAGTCACCTCCCCCAGTCAGTCCCCTCCCCCCACAGTAACAATCACTCCCAGGGAACACATTTAACCCCTTCCTCGCCCCCTAGTGTTAACCCCTTCCCTGCCAGTCACATTTATACAGTAATCAGTGCATATTTATAGCACTGTTCGCTGTATAAATGTGAATGGTCCCAAATTAGTGTCAAAAGTGTCCGATGTGTCCGCCATAATGTCGCAGTCACAAAAAAAAAAAAAAAAAAAAACTGATCGCCGCCATTACTAAAAAAAAAATATATAAAAATGCCATAAAACTATCCCCCTATTTTGTAAACGCTATAACTTTTGCGCAAACCAATCAATAAACACTGATTGTGATTTTTTTTAACCAAAAATATGTAGAAGAATACGTATCGGCCTAAACCGAGGAAAAAAAATATATAAAAAAAAATTGGGATATTATAGCAAAAATCAAAATATTGCTTTTTTTTCAAAATTGTCGCTCTATTTTTGTTTATAGCGCAAAATAAAAACCGCCGAGGTGATCAAATACCACCAAAAGAAAGCCATTTGTGTGAAAAAAAGGTCAATTTTGTTTGGGAGCCACGTCGCACGACCGCGCAATTGTCATTCAAAGCGTGAGTGCTGAAAGCTGAAATTTCGCCTGGGCAGGAAGGGGGTATATGTGCCCAGTAAGGAAGGGGTTAAACAAGGATAAAGCAAGCATCTTTCTTGCTACTTCTAAAGCCTGATCTTTATCAGACTCAAAAGAAAAACTATACAAGGAATTATCTAATGTTAAGGTGCCATGGTCCCAGAAAAATTTGGTCAGTAAATTAGTATAGATAAGGGGTTGCTGTGGTTTACAGTCCAGACAATACTTGAACACTTGTTCAGCTTTGGATAAAACATCCAAGAACCTGACAGCGGGCGAACATCAGAAAGTTCAGATTGTAAGGCACAGAGCAATAGCTGGTCAGCACATTGTGACTCAAGGTTGGACCACAAAAAACACAATATGCAGAATGTTCAGCTGATAGGAACTGTTCCCATTGGTCACACGTGCGAAACATACTGCAGTCATAACATAAATCTAGTCTTAAACTAGATTTACAGCTGGCCCTTCAAATCCAGGTAAAAAAAAAAAAAAAAGCCAGGGCCTGTATGCCAAAGTTTGGTCCCAACAAAAAAACTGCCAAAAACCCAGTAATAAGTACAGAATTCATTTAAGGGTACTGTGAAAATACACACAAATGATAAATACCCTCGATATAGATCGCTAACAATGAAAGCTTTGAAGAAAATATATAAAAAAAAAATTAAAAATCTGGGATGCAAGGACACTTGAGCGCTGCAAGTAAAGTGGCTTATATCTGGAATGATGGAAGTGAGCCCTTGAGAGACATAACAAAGGCTGGTAGTCCTTTACTTTTCTTCACTCCCCAAATCAGATGGTGGACTTTGAGAAGGAAACTCTCAGGTGATGGCTCTCTCCCATATCATGGTTGTGAAGTTCAATGAGAGATTCTATAGCCTCTTCAACAGACCCCATTTGAATAAGAGCCATTTTCCGATCTTTCCTGAAGAAGAAAAAAAATAAAGATAATTTAGACCTTCAAACAATGCCCCAAAAGATTGCACTTATAAAACCAATAAAAAAACAAAACAAAAAAAAAACAAACTTACTGGAAGAACTTAAAGCCTTTCACGGTGCATCCATTCTGTGAGAAGAGCTGCTTTATATCCTCTTCGCTTACAGCAGGCCTGCAAAAGTAAAGATTTTAATTACTCAAACATTCTGAAGTTACCATGAAAATAAGCTAAACACTTTCAAATTTACCAAATATGGCTACATTAACCACTTAAGGACCGCCGCACGACAATATACGACAGAAAGGCACGTCCCCTTTAACCACTTAACGACCGCTCACTGTATATATACGTCAGCAGAATGGCACCGACAGGCACAATCACGTAGAGCATACGTGATTGCCTTTGTATAGTTGGGGGGTCCAATCGGACCCCCCTCCTATACAGTGAGCGGTGGCTAAGTGTCCGCGAGCGTTCCGGGATGAGGGGGCAGCCATTCGTTTCTGGCCACCCCCTCGCGATCGCTCCCGGCGAATGGAAATGCCCCCTCGGTCTGTGTCAGACAGAGGGAGCAGGAGGAAGTGGTCATCTCTGGTGCGGTGCTCATATACCAAGCGCCGTACAAGAGGTCAGTGCACACAACACTACACTGACACATAGGGACATAAATCGCCCCCCCAGATGACCCCCCCAGCCCCCAATTGCAGTGATCACTAAATAAATGGTCACTGCAATCAGAGACATTTGTGACTGTAAAAGTGTCACCAAAGTTTAGTCTTAGGTCCAGTGTAGCCCCCTAACCCCCCCTAATAAAG
The DNA here is from genome assembly GCA_029206835.1 of Rana muscosa. Classification (NCBI taxonomy): domain Eukaryota; kingdom Metazoa; phylum Chordata; class Amphibia; order Anura; family Ranidae; genus Rana; species Rana muscosa. The sequence continues at coordinate 574,019,518 of CM055116.1, forward strand.
GTTTAACCCCCAGATAACCCTTTCACCCCCTATCACCACTGTCGCTAAGCAATCATTTTTCTGATTGCTGTCTTAGCGTCAGTGATGCTGATCGGCAGCCAGTAATTTTTTTTAGGTTCGCCGCATGTTTTTATAGCGTCAGGTACCCCAATATATTATCTAATAAAGGTTTAACCCCCTTGATCGCCCCCCAGGTAACCCTTTCACCCCCATCACCAGTCGCTAAGCGATCGTTTTTCTAAACGCTGTCTTAGTGTCGGTGATGCAGATCGGTAGCTGGTAATTTTTTTTAGGTTCGCCGCAGGTTTTTATAGCGTCAGGTACCCCAATATATTATCTAATAAAGGTTTTAACCCCCTGATTGCCCCTAGTTAACCCTTTCACCAGTGATCACCATATAAGTGTTACGGGTGACGCTGGTTAACTTTTTATAGTGTCAGGGCACCCGCCGTGTATATAACCCAATAAAGGTTTAACCCCCTGATCGCCCGGCAGGTGATATCAATTAGGTTTTAGCGTCAGAGAGGGTCTGAGTCACACCCCAGGCAGCGTCAGGTTAGTGCCAGTAACGCTAACACCCACGCGTGAAGCATACACCCCCCTTAGTGGTATAGTATCTGACCAGATCAATATCTGATCAGATCTATACTAGCGTCCCCAGCAGTTTAGGGTTCCCAAAAACGCAGTGTTAGTGGGATCAGCCCAGATACCTGCTAGCACCTGCGTTTTGCCCCTCCGTCCAGCCCAGGCCACCCAAGTGCAGTATCGATCACTGTCACTTACAAAAAAAACACGCATAACTGCAGCGTTCGCAGAGACAGGCCTGATCCCTGCGACTCCAGTGCTGTAGGAGGTGATTTCACCACCACAGTTAAAAAAAAGCAAATATGCCGAAGCATTGGGGCAGCAGGGGCGGAGGAGCGATTTTGCTCCTAATGCCGCGTACATACGGTCGAAATTCCGACGGAGGCTTGCCCGTGGAAAAGTCCGACCATGTGTGCGCGGCATAACTTTTTGCGGGAGGATGCCCCCATGCTTCGGCATATATAAATGGTGCGTGTATGCCCATCATTGGAAGTGGGTGGATGAAGGGCGGTATTCTAATGGTGGGCATACCCACCGATCAATCTCTTTTTTCGTTCAGCCAACTGGCTGCATGAAAGAAAAAAAAAAAAAAGGTTACAATACATGTCCAACAAGGACCAGCAACGTACTGGTATGTTGCTGGACTTTGAATGGTTATACCAGATTGATGCCTGCGGGTTTAGTATATTGGTATCATTTTCAGCCTGCGGCCGGCTTTCATGTAAAAGCAATCCTAGCGGCTAATTGGCCTCTGGACTGCTTTTACAAGCAGTGGGAGGGAATGCCCCCCCGGATATAAAAAGCGCCATTGGGAAATTGGGAAAGCATTTTATCACCGATCTTGGTGTGGTCAGATGCTTTGAGGGCAGAGGAAAAATCTAGGGTCTAGAAGACCCCAGTTTTTTCAAAAAAAAAAAAAAAGGGAGTACCTGTCACTACCTATTGCTATCATAGGGAATATTTACATTCCCTGAGATGATAAAAAAAAATACTTGGAACAATTTAATAAAATAGCAAAAATAAATAAAAAAGAAAAAAAAAAAAAAGCACCCGTCCTGCCCTGCTCTTGCCCAATGGCGAACGCAAGCGTCGGTCTGGCGTCATATGTAAACAGCAATTGCACCATGCATGTGAGGTATCACCACGAAGGTCAGATCGAGGGCAATCATTTTAGCAGTAGACCTCTGTAAATCTACTGGGGTAACCTGTAAAGGCCTTTAAAGGCTTTTAAAAATGTATGTAGTTTGTCGCCAATGCGCGTTTGTGCGAAATTTTAAAGCATGTCGTGTTTGGTATCTATGTACTCGGCCTAAGATCATCTTTTTTATTTCATCAAACATTTGGGCAATATAGTGTGTTTTAGTGCATTAAAATAAGTGTATTTTTTAACCCAAAAAATGCGTTTGAAAAATCGCTGCGCAAATACTGTGTAGAAAAAAAAAATGCAACACCCACCATTTTAATCTGTATGGCCTTTGCTTTAATATATATAATGTTTGGGGGTTCAACATAATTTTCTTGCAAAAAAAAAAAAATTTTTCATGTAAACAAAGTGTCAAAGGGCTTTGTCTTCAAGTGGTTAGAAGAGTGGATGTAAGCTTCCTAATGTGTATAAAATGCCAGAACAGTTCAAAACCCCCCCAAATGACCCCATTTTGGAAAGTAGACACCCCAAGCTATATACTGAGAGGCATGTCGAGTCCATGGAATATTTTATATGTTGACACAAGTTGCGGAAAAGACAATTTTTTTTTTTTTTGCACAAAGTTGTCACTAAATGATATATTGCTCAAACATGCCATGGGCATATGTGGAATTACACCCCAAAATACATTCTGTTGCTTCTCCTGAGTATGGGGATACCACGTGTGAGACTTTTTGGGAGCCTAGCCACGTACGGGACCCCAAAAACCAAGCACCGCCTTCAGGCTTTCTAAGGGTGTAAATTTTTGATTTCACTTCTCACTGCCTATCACAGTTTCGGAGGCCATGGAATGCCCAGATAGCACAAAACCCCCCCAAATGACCCCATTTTGGAAAGTAGACACCCCAAGCTATTTGCTGAGAGGTATTGTGAGTATTTTGCAGATCTCGCTTTGTCACAAAGTTTTGAAAAAAAAATATATTTTCTTTCTTCATTTTCAAAAACAAATGAGAGCTGTAAAATACTCGCCATTCCTCTCAGCAAATAGCTTGGGGTGTCTACTTTCCAAAATGGGGTCATTTGGGGGGGTTTTGTGCGATTTTGGCATTTTATGGCCTTCAAAACTGATAGGTAGTGAGGAGTGAAATCAAAATTGTGCCTAGAAATCCTGAAGGCGGCGCTTGGTTTTCGGGGTCCCATACGCGGCTAGGCTCCTAAGTCCCACACATGTGGTATCCCCGTACTCAGGAGAAGCAGAAAAATGTATCTTGGGGTGCAATTCCACATATAACCATGGCATGTGTGAGCAATAGATCATTTAGTGACAACTTTTTGTAATTTTTTTTTTTTGTCATTCAATCACTTGGGACAAAAAAAAATTTAATGGGCTCAACATGCCTCAGCAATTTCCTTGGGGTGTCTACTTTCCAAAATGGGGTCATTTGGGGGGTTTTGTACTGCCCTGTCATTTTAGCACCTCAAGAAATGATAGGCAGTCATAAATTTAAAGCTGTGTAAATTTCAGAAAATGTACCCTAGTTTGTAAACTAACTTTTGCGCAAACCAATAAATATATGCTTAGACATTTTTTTTACTAAAGACATGTGGCTGAATACATTTTGGCCTAAATGTATGACTACAATTGAGTTTATTCGATTTTTCTTATAACAAAAAGTAGAAAATATCATTTTTTTCTAAATTTTCGGTCTTTTTCCATTTATAATCGCAAAAAATAAAAAAAATCGCAGAGGCAAACAAATACCATTAAAAGAAAGCTCTATTTGTGGGAAGAAAAGGACGCAAATTTCGTTTGGGTACAACATTGCATGTCCGCACAATTTACAGTTAAAGCAGCGCAAAATTCTGAATTCACCTCTGGTCCTTTAGCTACCAAATGGTCCGGGGCTTAAGTGGTTAAGAACCCATCCATGGGGCGCGCTCGCAACCCGGTCCGAAGCTCCATGACGGGACCCGCGGACACAGATTGCCGCTGGTGTCCCGCGATCGGGTCACAGAGCTGAAGACCGGGGAGAGGGAAGTGTAAACAAACCTTTCCCGTTCTTCCTAGTGGCATGTCAGTGATTGTCTGTTTTGTCATAGGGAACAACGATCAGTGACCTCACATGCCAGGCCCCTACAGTAAGAATCACTCATTAGGTCACACTTAAACCCTACAGCTACACCGAGGTTAACTTCACTGCCAGTGTCCTTTTCACAGTAAGGAGTGCATATTTATAGCACGGACAATGGTCCCAAAAATGTGTCACAAGTGTCCGCCATAATGTTGCAGTCATGATAAAATAGCTGATCGCCACCATTACAAATATAAAAAAAGTGCCATAAAAATACCTATTTTGTAGACGCTATAACTTTTGCGCCAAACGCTTAATGCGATTTTTAACAAACCTAATACGCATCAGCCTAAACTGAAAAAAGAAAGTTTATATTTTTGGGGATATAGCAAAAAGTAAAATATATGCATTTTTTTCAAAATGGTCGCTCCATTTTTGTTTATAGCGCAAAAAATAAACACAAAAATAAACCGCAGAGGTGATCAAATACCAAAAGAAAGCCATTTGTGGGGAAAAGAAAAAAAGTCAAATTTGTTTGGGAGCCACATCGCACAATTGTCAGTTAAAGCTATGCAGTGCCGAATCGCACCCACACACACACCCACACACACACCCACACACACACCCACACACACACCCACACACACACCCACACACACACCCACACACACACCCACACACACACCCACACACACACCCACACACACACCCACACACACACCCACACACACACCCACACACACACCCACACACACACACACACCCACACCCACACCCACACACACACACACACACACACACACCCCCACACACACACACACACCCCCACACACACACACACACCCCCACACACACACACACACCCCCACACACACACACACACCCCCACACACACACACACACCCCCACACACACACACACACCCCCACACACACACCCCCACACACACACACCCACCCCCACACACACCCACCCCCACACACACACACCCACCCCCACACACACACACCCACCCCCACACACACACACACCTTCCCAAAATTTCATGGTTTTTCTGCTCTTCACCACCCCCTTTGGTCAACTTCTGCTTTTGTTGGTTGATTTTAACATTGGCTCTGGGCATGCGTGTTTGGACTTCAGTCCGATGGATTTCTGTACACACGATAGGACTTTGCACCGTAGGACTGTTGACGAAAATTTTGTCCGTTTGCAGAGCGAACTTTTGTCCGATGGAGCGTACACACTGTAGGATTTTTGAAAACCTGCTCATTTTGAAGTTTGTCAAAAAGTCATACCGTGTGTATGGGGCTTAAGGCTTACCTGGTGCAACAAATATCTCCTAAACCTACACAGTTTGAGATATTTGCAAAAGAAAGGCACTGATGTCTACGACGCATGTGCCGTAGACAACAGCACGCAGGCGCACCGAGCGTGCCGCTTCCAATGGCGATCATGCCGTTAGGGGCGGGAGCGGAGTCATTGCGGCGTTGGCCAGTCACAGCGCCGGAGCCACGATATGCGGAAGTCACTCCTGGAGAGATGGTGCCTACGGAGGACAATGAGCAGCGCTGTGGAGGCGTCGATCTCAGGTAATTACTTCATAATGAGCTAGTATGCTAGCTCATTATGCATTTAAATGTCTTGCAGGGCGTTTTTTTTTTTTTAAAAGGGTTTAATTCCTCTAAATTTTTCACCATTAATAGTGAAGTGCTAAAGGTGCTAGGAACCCCTAACCAATGCTACACTACACAAGCTGAAAAATTACAAGCTGACATTGCCAGTTAGAGCATGTCCCACATTTATTCAAATGGAAGCATCGGACGACAATATTTTTTATTAGTTCACTATAGGTATGAGGAAAAGCAGGCAGGGAAGTATTCTATACTGCATAAGGAGGTCCCCCCATTAGTGCAAGTGCAGAAAGTTTAGTACTGTACAGATTCCTTAACCATTACATTTGACAGGTAATTAAGTTATCACCCTCCTACAGGAACCTGCACAGAAAAGATCAGTAAAGCGTTGCTTCCTGATCTTTCCCTATGGGTATGAGGGGCACAGGTAAGCGTGGCACACACCAATGGGATATGGTCTAACTGGCAGCTGCAAATCTAGTGCAAACTAATATTGAACCAATAAATAATCTTACGGTATATTAGAGAGGTGGAGCGTGGCAGATGGCGGAAAGATGTTTTGAAAGTTCTTGGAGCCTGGCTTCTTAAAGCGGTGGAGAGGAGAGTTTGTGAAATCTTTTGTTAATCCCTGGTCTTCCTGCCCCTCTCTAGGTAACTGAACAGTTTGGTGCTTCGACATAGTGATGCGAAGCGGTTTCCCATGAAGTCTTTGTCCATTTAAATGGCTCATGGCTAGAAAAATAAAAGTAAAGCAAATCTAAGAATGTACAATCATGATATCCATTTTTACGCTAATTACGATAAATTTTCTCAAGATTCAAGCACAGACTGCAACAGCATAGGAAGATCAGAGTATGCAGGGCAGGTCAAATATTTGTAGCATGCTGTTAAAGCAGAGGTCCACCCAAAAAAATAAATCCTATAAAAAGAAAATTTATACTCACCCGAAATGCCTGTTGCTATGCCCCCTAATCTGCCTCTACTGTGCCTCTTCCTTGTCCTCGGATTGAGAACTTACACTTCCTCTTGTGAATGGGGCACGCTGCCTTCTGGGAACTGTGTCCCAGGAGGCAAGCCGCCCATTCACAAAGCGCCGTGCGAGTGGCGCATGCGCAGTAGGAAACGGGCAGTGAAGCCGTAAGGCTTCACTGCCTGTTTCCCTTAGTCAGGATGGAGGAGCAGCGATCGATCGCCGTGGCGGGACAGACATCACGGGCGAGTAGGACAGGTAAGTGTCCTTAGTAGCTGCTGACAAAAAAAAAAAAACACAAGCTGCACCTCCACTTTAAGGAATCCGTTTGATCTTAATGCAAGCAACAGCAAACACCGATACCAGAGATAAAAATTGGCCTATTAAAGTAGCCTTTAACACATTTGTAACATTTCAGATTTAATAGCATTAATGAACAATTTAACTTTCTTACTGGCACTGCACCACAATTGTTAAGGTTAGCCATGAAAATGTGGACAAATCTCAGGTGCTTAATTACAAACTCAAAATACTTTATTCTTCGTATTGCAAAATACACATTTCCATCAGAGGTCAGTAGTTCTTACCTAGTTGAGCTTGGTTCCCATCAGCCATCTGAACAAGTGCATTCTCTTTCTTGTTAAAGAGAATTTTTACTCTGTGTACATCACCATACACACCTTGGGGAAAAAATAAAAAAATAAGCATAAACAGGTAAAATACCCATGCATAAAACTTAAGTGCACATTTGTCAGGAGCACAAACTCAAGTTGTATGCTAATGGCATGCCAAGTTAGAACGTTAGCAAAAACCAAATGAGCAGTCTAAGATGTTAGCTGCGCTGCCATACTAGAGTTTCTCCATGTTGTATGTTTATTATGGAAGGAGAAAAGAATATGACAGTCAGAGGGCTTCCTAGTTACCTCTACATTCTGCTGATACAAAAGTCAATGCAGTATGGGGAAAGCTCTTGTCTGACTTATCCCTTACAGCTCTGCCTGTACAATGGATAGTCACAATCTTTAAGTTTTCAGAATTTCCCCACCCACAGCACATTAGTAGGAAGATTTGATAAGCAACTACAGCTATCACCCAACTCTGCATGCCACTGCTTCAAAAACGTTAAAAAAAAAGTGCAGTTCTACATAAAGGCTTTTGAAGTTTGCAGCTGCTACACCACACAAAGATCTCACCATACTTGAGGAAAAAAAAAAAAAAATAATTTACAACTGCACTTTTCATTCACCCACCCAACACATCAAGAAAATGCATGCAGCACCCACCCCATAAAAAAAAAAAAAAAAAAAAAAAAAAGGAAAACTGAATAGTAATAAAGTGCGAAACATACCGAAAAGAATAAAGAGGCATTGGGGTGTGACTCTCTTTAGAGAACAGCAGAGCAAGGCAGCGAAGGGACAGGGGTAGAGAAAAAGGAGCCGAGGGGAGAGCACAGCTTGCAGAAATGGTCCACGAGGAATGTGTCACCGGAGGAGTGGTAGGAGCAGTTGACGGATGATATTCAAGGTGGTTAATATTTGAAGGATAGGTTGGATCCGGACAGCAGGGTGTTTGGGATTTTTTTTGGAAGGGAGAGTATGTTTTGTTTGTTTCACAAAGCACAACAGGAAGCAGAAGATGCCGTGCAGTCAGTTGGCAAAGAAATTCCGGATCAAGGTAAATAAAAATAAAAAAAGAAGGGGATGGGAGGAAAAGAAAAAAAAAAAAGTAGCAAAAACAGGTCAGTAAATATATAAAGAAACAGGTACACAAGAATAAGTCTAGATTAAAAAATGTTTAAAGACAGCTACTAAGGTTTAATCTGATGGGAAAGTAATACAATGAAATGAAACAAAGGTCATATGAGACAATATCCACAAGTAGTTATGGTTGTTTATGAAGGAGATGCCCTTTGCAAGCAAAATTCCCTTTAAATCTTAATCCCGGACCTTAGTTGGGAGATCACTGCCCTACAACTAAAAGGAAAACCCAAAACTCTTGATTAACACTGCACTATCCAGTCTCACAATTTGTACTAAATCAAAAAAAAAAAAGGAAAATTCTGGGATATTGTCTGCACATGTATCAAAAGATCTGCAACTAAGTCATTAGCAGGAAGAGTACTGTTAGTTAAGCCCAAGAGGGAAGTTAAAGCGGAGGTTCCGCTGTCCATAGTTTTTCCCAGTGCATTCAATGTGATTAAAGATGAGCATTTGGTACTCACTCGTCCAGCGATTCAAAACATCCCCCCATCCGTTTTCCTTACAAACATTTATAAAATCATTTCATTTGCTTTTCCATTTTGCTTGTGGGCATCTTGAAGCCCACAAGCATAGACTTCCGGGTAGCGGTGAATGCACGTCTCCCGGCATTCACCGCTGTATGTACAGGGTACGAGTCACGTGACGACTTAACTTGAGGGATTTCACTGGATGGCGTCTCCTGGGAAGCATGACACTTTGCTCCCAGGAGACATTGCGCCGACATATGCACACAGCGCCGTGGAAAAAGACCCGCCTACTCCCGCAGGAGTAATACAAGGAAGTGAAACCGAACACAGCTGATTATAAACAATTAGAGCCTCAAAAAATAAAGGCCGGTGACATGTTAATGTTCATATTGAAAGGATATTGGGAAGATAAAGTTTAGATTTAGGGCGAACCTCCGCTTTAAGACCATCCCTCAAAAAACAAAAAAGAAAACCTTTACAGCACACATTTTAATGTAAAGCTACAAATTGTAGCTTAGAACAAGTTTTGCGTATTTTAAAAGTAGTCAACTGGATTTCAACGAATTGATGGTGGGATTAAACCCAAAAACACTGCAGCTGACCAATCCCCTATATTCTATAGGCTGGGCAGGAAGCGGTTAAAGATTTATAAATTACACTTCCTGATAGATTCAACAAGTGAAGATAAAGCAAAAAAGCCTACCAAAAGAAAAATTAATGCAGCCACCATATTCAAGAATTGGTAAGCTGCAATATTGTTTTTAGGTTTAATTCCACTTACTAAATTGTATTAAACTAAGCTTGATGTCTTTAGCTCAAAGTGTCAGGTAACAAGTATTCCAGTGGCAACCATTTTGGCCACAGAATGCCACTAACCTCTGGGTTAAGGTTGCTGATAAGCAGAACAGCGTTTCCAGGCATTGCCAACCCTGGGATGCCAAGTCTACCGGCAGACGGAAGAGCAAGAGGTGCAAGTCCATGGATACCTAGAAGAAAATAAAACATCCATTCAAAAAAAAAAAAAACTACTGGATGTGTACATCAATTCAGACTGATTAGGGAAGCTCAATTCCCCAAACCAACTTTTAACCACAACAATATTTCCCCTTCATTCACCGTCAGCATAGATACAAACTCAAACAGCAACCAAAGCAAATTTAGGTCTCCAGTTCCAATATATAATAAAAAATAAAAAAAAGGGGGGGGGGGTTGTTTGGAGAAGATAAAAAATATATACCTTGTTGGATTGCAAAAGCTGGCGGAAACCCAGCACTTGCATAAGGATTTGCAGATATCAGCCCTGGAGCTCCTGAAAAGAAAGGGGGAAAAGCCACTGTAGGATTAGTAAGAACAGTAACTGTTTATGCTTTAACAGTTAATCATTTTAACATCCAGCTGCACCACATTTCAATTTGTAAAGGAAACAAAAACCATGCCATATTTATGGTTATGCACAGGAGCAGCCCCCTATCCGCCTCTTAAAGTGGAGTGCCACCCAAAAATGGAACTTGGACTTTTTGGAACCCCCCCCCCTCTGGTGTCACATTTGGCACCTTGCAGGGGGGTGCAGATACCCTTCTAAGACAGGCATTTGCACCACTTCCGGGTATTGACTTCCACGAGAGTCACGCCCCTTCACGTCACCCCCCTCCGCTGTCTTCAGGGAAACACTGTTCCCAGGAGAGAGCAGGGACCAGTGACAGCGCGCCGTGCTACTCACGCATGCGCAGTAGGGAGCCGGGCAGTGAAGCCGTCATGCTTCACTTCCTTATTCCCTCACCGAGAATGGTGGCGGCAGCATCAGAGGACCGACCGACTGCTCGACATCGCAGGCACGCTGGACAGGTAAGTGTCCCATCTTTTAAAAAAGTCAGCAGCTGCAGTATATAAAAAAAAAAAATTCAGCGGAACCTCTGCTTCAAGTCCAAAAGCCACTCCCAACCCATCTGTCCATAAGACAGCATGACTCAGTCCTGACACTTTACCCAGCTGATTGACAGCAGCAGGAGACAATGAGTGGCAAGAGATCACTGGGATGGAGATCAGGCTTAAAGTGGTTGTAAACCCACCAACTTTTTTTTCCCCCCCAATCTGCAAGAGAAAGGCATAATGAGCTAGTATGACTAGCATACTAGCTCATTATGTACCACTTACCTTAGATCAGGGCCCCCGAAGCAGTCCGCGTCCCTCTGTCCAGACATCACTGCGGCGATAGCCGGAATGTTACTTCCGGGTATCGCCGCACCAGCCAATCACAGCGCCGCTCCGGCGCTGTGACTGGCCTGGAGCGGCGAAGACGTGACTCCGCGCGGGAGCCGTCACATTCGGCTACGCCCAGCGATTGCTGGGAAGTAGCCGATTGTGAATGGGATTAACCCCATGAATGTGCCGTTGTCTACGGCGCGCATGCGCCGTAGACAGCTGCGCCTGTCTTTAGTAAATATCTCCTAAACCGTGTAGGTTTAGATATTTCTTGCACCTACAGGCAAGCCTTAATCTAGGCTTACCTGTAGGTGCAAGTTGAAAAAGTGGGTTTACAACCACTTTAAGTATAGGTGGAGCTACACACTGAAGGTCTTTTACCTTCATGCATAGAATGCATGAAGGTAAAAAGCCATCAGCTTTTAAAACTATAATACCTGTGGATGCTTGCTGGCCTCACAAGTTTGAGTACTTATGCGACTCACTTTATACTAGAATTAATGCATCAATTCAAAACTCAGTGGGCAGCGATTTTACAGGAACCAGACTAAACGTGGGCATTGTGTGGATCAGCAGGAGTTTACACAGGATGCAACAAATAGGGCAGAGCCAGCGTTGCACATTTCAAGTTGGTTGTGAATCTCACCAAAGGCCGCAATGGTTTGATCCAAAGTGGGCTGTCCATCACCAGAAGGAAGATCTGGCCGAGTGTAATCCCGACTTTTGTCATTATTGTACTTTACGTTGAGGCTGGTGAGCTTGGAGAAGTCAATACGCAGTGTACAGCAAGCATTATAAATATTCTGCCCATCAAGAGCCTAAAAAGAAGAGTCAACTGTCAGACATCTCTACACAAACCTGCTAATAATTTCCCCCCCACCTACACAAAAAACACATCTACTCACCAGTTTGGCATGTTGGGCACACATGGGATCAGAATACTGAAGAAGCGCCTGAAACTGATTGTTCTTTGTAAAAGTAATAATCTTCAGAACGGTTCCGAATTTGGAAAAAATCTATGGAAAAAACAATCAAGTGTTAAAGTAGCCCTCAAACTACAGCTTAACCAACCACTTAAAGACCACCCACCGCATCTATAGGGCAGCCCCATCGCACAACATGACGTACCGTAAGCAGTTTAGTACACAACTGTGGGTGTGCCTGCGATATGGTTTCAGTGGCCGCGATATCTGTCGGCCACTTGCTCCTCAGAGGCAGCATGGGGATCTGCCAACACAAACAAACAGATCCCCGCTCTGTCAGGGGAGTAGTGCGATTGCTGTTCCTGATCACTAGGAACAGGCTATTGCTCTGTACTATCAGTCCACCACCAGTGAGAAAAACCTCCCTAGGACACGCTTAACCCCTTGATTGCCCCCTAGTGTTCACCCCTTCCCATGTCAATTATTTAGTGATCAGTTTTTAGCTCTGATCCCCAAAAAAGTGGAGGTCTGATCTGTCGACCGCAGTCCCTCAAAAATTGCTGACCACCATTAGTAAAAAACAATGGCATAAATCCCTAATTTGTAGATGCTATAATTTTAAAAACTTTATTCTTCATTATTTTTCCATGTTGCATAACATTTTATAAAAATACATACATTTGTTTTATCCTTGTTTCACATAGTGCTTTAATATAGTGTTCTACAATTAACCACTTACCCCCCTTCCCCAATCTCTTTGCGCACTCCAAAAACTGAAAAGAACCAAAAATGCATTCTACCACTCGAGTTATTGCCATGTTAACTATTTAACTAGAACCATTTTATTTTTACTTTATTTAATTTTGGCTTTCCTTCTACTTCCCTTCCCCTTCCTTCCTTTTCATCTTCCAACATGTTTAACTTCTTTATCTAGAGCCCATAGCTTCTCTTTCTACCTGTCCTCTATCCGCCCTTCCTATCTCAACAGTCTGATTTCCACCTTTTAGGTCCATTCTTTTACTCTTCTTGCTGCCACACCAATTAGGGCAGACACCCCATTTTCCTCAACCAGGGATCCCACTGTTTTACATTTTTTATAGTTAACCCGTCTAGTCAAAACTACTTTTTCCTTCCACATTGTCGCATTTATTACATTGACCCACTCTGCTGATGTCGGTGCTTTCTGTGCTTGCCAGGCATGAAACAGGCACCTCAACACTTCCAAAATGTATTTTGTCCGTATCCCTCTATACCTAATAGGCACACCCTGGCCTCTGGTTCCAGAGTTATGCTATAACTTTGGCGTAAATCAATACGCTTATTGCGATTTTGCCAAAAATATGAATACATTAGCCTAAACGGATGAAGAAATTTGTTACATTTTTTGGAATATAGCAAAAAGTAAATATTGGTTTTTAAAAATATCGTTTATAGTGCAAATAAACCAGAGGTGATCAAACACCGCTAAAAGAAAAGCTCCATTTGTGGGAAAAAATAGGATTTTTGTACTCACCGTAAAATCCGTTTCTCTGGCATCCATGGACTGACACAGCGTGTCTTATACACCTTTACACGTGGGTTATGTCCCTGCTTGCAGGAGAAGACCTAGGCAGAATGTGAGATGTTATACATACATTCTAAACAGCCAGAGCTGAACAGCCCCGCCCAGGGGGGCGGTCCCTCTGGGCATAACCCTCCCACTGCAGTCAGCAGACCTAAGTTCGTAACAAAGCAGTACAAACTTAAAAAGAAGGGTGGGTGCTGTGTCAGTCCATGGATGCCAGAGAAACGGATTTTACGGTGAGTACAAAAATCCTATTTTCTCTTGTCATCCATGGACTGACACAGCGTGTCTTATACACCTTTACACGTGGGATGTCCCAAAGCAGTGTCAAGAGGGATGGGAGCAGTATAAATGGAAAACCAAAAACTTCACTCCAAACAAGGCAGAGCTCCTCAACGGAGGAGTTGCAACATCAAACAGCGGCCTGCAAAACCTTGCGGCCGAAGGAAGCATCCGAAGATGCAGCCACATCAACCTTATAAAACTTAGAAAAGGTATGAACAGACGACCAGGTCGCCGCCTTGCACACTTGTGCAACCGACGCTTGATGTCGGAAAGCCCAGGAAGCACCAATTGCCCTGGTGGAATGTGCCGAAACCGGAAAGGGAGGCGCCCGCCCCTTGAGAGCATAAGCTTGAATGACGGTTTGTCTGATCCACCTAGAAATGGTGGCAGACGAAACCGCTTGGCCCTGTTTTGGACCAGAGACAGCCACAAATAGTGAGTCAGACTTCCGAATAGAAGCAGTAGCAGACAGGTACACCCGTAAGGCTCGTACCACATCCAAAGTGTGTAGCGCAAACTCTCTGGGATGCGATGGGTGAGGACACAAGGACGGGAGGACAATGTCCTCGTTTAAGTGGAAGGCTGAGACCACCTTTGGCATCCTTATGGATGATCAAAAAGGGCGACTTGCAGGACAAGGCCGCCAATTCAGACACTCGTCTAATGGAAGTAATGGCCACCAAGAAGGCCACCTTCTGAGACAAAGTCAAGAGGGGAATATCTCTAATATTTTCAAAGGGAGGTTCCTAGAGGACCGAGAGCACCAAATTCAGATCCCACGGGGGGAGAGGAGGCTTGACAGGGGGGAGCACATGTCGAACCCCCTGCACAAAGGTGCTAACCAAGGGATGACCCGCCAGCGGTCGCTGAAAGAATATGGCCAAGGCTGAAATCTGACCCTTAATGGTACTCAAAGCGAGCTTTTGGGTCACGCCACGCTGCAGAAAATGCAGGATTCTGGGAACGGAATACGTTCGTGGGCGCCAGTCCAGCTCTTCGCACATGGCGATGTAAGCTCTCCAAGTACGGTGATAGATCCTTCTGGAGGAAGACTTCCGTGCCCTTAACATGGTCGAAATGACCAAATCCGAGAGACCTAGGTCTCAGCACCTGGCTTTCAATAACCATGCCGTTAAAACCAGAGACTGTAAAGCAGGATGAAATATAGGACCTTGAGACAGAAGGTCCCCCCGTATCGGTAACCGCCAGGGAACGTCTGCGACGAGACGTACCAGATCGGCGTACCAGTGACGCCGAGGCCAATCCGGAGCAATGAGGATCACCGGAATTCCCTCGGTCGCTACCCTGCGGAGCAGGCGAGGGAGCAACAGCAGCGGAGGATAAACGTATATCAGGTGATACTGACCCCATGGGGCCACCAACGCATCCGAGGCATCCGCCCAGGGATCCCTGGATCTGGCCACAAACCGACACCTTGCGATTGAGTCGAGAAGCCATCAGGTCCACATCCGGCGTGCCCCACCGTCTGCAAAGAAGTTGAAAGACCTCCGGGTGCAAGGACCACTCCCCCTGGTCCAGCGTCTGGCGACTTAGATAGTCCGCCTGCCAATTGTCTACGCCCGGAATGTAGACGGCCAACAGAGCCAGCACGCTTCTTTCGGCCCACCTCAGGATGCGGGCGACCTCGGAAGCCGCAGCTGAGCTCCGAGTCCCCCCTTGATGGTTGACATACGCCACTGCTGTGGCGTTGTCCGATTGGATCCTGATGGAGTGACCCTGTAGTTTCTCCGACCATGAGGAGAGGCACAGTCTGATTGCCCGTATCTCCAGCACATTGATCGGTAAGGGGGCTTCGTCTGGAGTCCAAAGCCCTTGGGCCGACAGGACTCCCCAGACTCCCCCCCAGCCCGTCAGGCTGGCGTCCGTCGTGATCACCGTCCATTGGATGGGGAGGAACGACTTCCCGGACCGAAGAGCCGGGGACCTCAACCACCACGTCAGGGATGCCCTGACCAGGTGACTCACCTGGATCTGAAGATCCAAGGACAACTGGGATTTGTCCCAAGTGGACAAGATCTCTTTCTGTAAGGCCCTGGTGTGCGCTTGGGCATAAGGAACGGCCTCGAAGGAGGCCACCATGAGTCCCAGGACTCTCATGCAAAAGCGGATTGACGACCATTTCCGGGACGTCAGCACCCGTACTGCAGACTGAAGTGTCAGTAGTTTGTCTGGAGGTAGGAAGACTCTTGCTTCCAAGGAGTCCAGAATCAGACCTAGATACTCCAGACGCTGAGTCGGGACTAGAACCGACTTCTGAACGTTCAGGAGCCACCCAAACTCCGAGGGTCTGACTGACGATAGTCACACTTTCTTCCAATTCTGAGCCACTGTCTGCTCTTAGAAGGAAATCGTCCAGATAGCCCACGATAGCAATGCCTCGCTGTCTCAGCAAAGCTAGGACCGGAGCAAGCACCTTGGTGAACACCCTCGGTGCCAAGGCCAGGCCGAAGGGAAGAGCCACAAATTGATAGTGGACTTCGCCGACCGCAAAGCGCAGAAACTTCTGGTGGCTTGCGCAGATCGGAACATGCAAGTAGGCGTCCTTGATGTCCAAGGATGCCAGAAAATCCCCTTGACGGAGTGTAGCGACCACCGTGCGAATGGATTCCATGCGGAATTTTTGCACCTTCACGAAGGCATTCAGGGCCTTGAGGTCCAAGATTGGCCGAACCCCGTCCTTTTTTGGAACAAACAGATTCGAGTAGAACACCTGAAACCTCTCCTGGGACGGAACCGGCACAATTACTCCGGACCCGATCAAATCCTGTACAGCCCCCAAGAGGGCTGCCCGACGGGCAGGAAGGAGAGGGAGATTTGAGGGAAAGAATCTGTCTGGGGGCCAGGAGCGGAACTCTATTCTGTATCCTGAGGTGACCACCTCGCACACCCACCGGTCGGAGATCCGGGAGGTCCACCGATCCGTGAACCTGCGAAGTCGTCCCCCCACCCCAGAGACGGGCGGGGGCAAGACTTCACGCGGAGGCGGGCTTGGGAGCCGGCTTGTTCGGCTTACGCACCCAGGGGCGCTTGTGCCCACCAGCCGCACTGTCAGTCTGGGATGGCTTACCCGTGGACTCTGACGGACGAAAAAAACCCTTTTTTGCTGGAAAGGAAGGACCCGGTTTACGTCAGGCCTCCTTACCCTTGATAGTTTGAGGAAGGAGAGTGCTTTTACCTCCCGTGACATCCTTGATGTCATCCAGAGCAGCACCAAAAAATCTACCACCCTTAAAAGGTAGATCCGTCAGGAGCTTCTTAGAGGCTAGGTCAGCAGACCAGCATTTCAACCAGATGAGACGACACAATACCACCGCCGAGACAGAGGCCCTGGATATTAAAGGGGCCGCGTCCAACGTGGCGTCGCACACATATCAGACCCTGCACCATCTGGTGGGCCAGAGCAATAGTGTCTGGAGGAAGGTTATACTCCTGCACAGTTTGGTGCAAAATTTTTGCCCATTCCGTGAGTGTCTGAGACACAAGGGTCGCCGCTACTACGGGCAGTAAGGCGGATCCCAACAAGGCGAACATGGCTCTACTCACCACTTCTGACCTCCTGTCAGTGGGGTCCTTAAACGCAGGAGTCCCCTCCATCGGGAGAGTGGTGGCCTTGTTTAAACGGGCGACTGGAGGGTCGACCACCGGGGGAGAAGCCCACTTTTTAAGCAGGGCGTCTTCAAAGGGGTATCTAATAGACAAACGCCGCAGGACCATAAGTCTTCTGCGGCTTTTCCCAGACCTGGTCAATGAGCTGGTCAAAGAAAGGTACATATGGAAAAACCTTTTTAGAAGGCTTGGTCTTAAAAGAACCAAAGGAGACTGTATCCGCCTGAGGTTCTGCGGTTGCAGCATCTAGCTTGAGAGTGTCCCTCACAGCATCAATGAGTTCACTAACAAGCGCCCTGTCATTTACTGACTCAGAACTGGAGTCTTCCTCACAAGGAATGTCCTGTTCAAAACCATCCAAATATTCAGAGCTAGGGTCCTGAGCAGCAATAACTAGGCCCATATCTGAAGCAGAGCACTCCCCTTGTGGAGATAAAGTGGGGAGAGGGCGCTTTTTTGCTCCCTTGTGCTCACACACAGCTTCCATCCTGGTCAGAAATGATTCCGGGACTGCCGACAACTGGTCCATAGGGACCGCCGGTGCTGGAGCACTGGCTGTTGCCTCTGGCATGTTAGGGGAAGCTGGTGACTGACTCCATAATGTCCCTCTCAGACCACCCACAGGCCGTGCTGACTGAAGTAGGGGAATGCCCAGGGAACCCACCAACCTGACCAGGACCGCTCGGTACCGCAGCTCTGTCTCACTGCGCCGCGCTGCTCAGCGTGAGAGAGAGGAGAGAGTGTGAGGAGATTCGCGCCGTTTCCAGCGGCGCTAGAGGCCAAACTAGTGCCAGAAAAGACGTGCGGCTACAAGAAAATGGCCGCCGCAATGTGCTCCGGCGGGCCCCGGCAAGATGGCCGCCAATGTAAAAATCAGCACACACAAAACATGGCGCCGAACGGCGCCCAGGCCCCACACCTCCAAAAACAAAACAGCCCCAGCGAGTGCAGAGCAGCATGAGCCCCCCCAGGACAGTATGGCCCCCAGGCACCCCCCATAGTACAGCGCCAGCACTAGTGAACAGAGAGTGACATTAAAAACACAGGGGGAGACAGGGAAATCCCCCCACACAAGAAACACACAGCATGTACTCACCTGCAGCCAGGAGAGACTACTTACCCGTCCCCTGAGGGACCCGCTGGTGTGTTCCTGACAGAACTATCACAGTGCGGTACTGAGTAGCTGTCGGCCCGGTCCACCGCGAAAGATACAGCCGGACTGTTCTATCTTGAGAGGACCGCGGAGCTGGAAGCCCACCGGCCACCCCTGGAGTCGTGGGGCATGTCGTGAACTGAGTCTCACGCACACAAGGCGAGGATCAGCACGCTCGATGGTCAGACAGGGAAGACTACGAGGATATCTTGTACCCAACCTGTTGCCCAGCCGACAGTTGATAGAAGATCTCAAAAAAATGAAATAGGAAAAAAATTTCCAAAAGAATAAAAATAGGTCAGGAGACTGGCTCCTGAGAGAGCCACGTCTTCTCCTTCTGCTAGGCAGAAAAAAACTGAGGTCTGCTGACTGCAGTGGGAGGGTTATGCCCGGAGGGACCGCCCCCCTGGGCGGGGCTGTTCAGCTCTGGCTGTTTAGAATGTATGTATAACATCTCACATTCTGCCTAGGTCTTCTCCTGCAAGCAGGGACATAACCCACGTGTAAAAGGTATACAAGACACGCTGTGTCAGTCCATGGATGACAAGAGAAAAGGACAATTTTGTTTGGGTAAAGCATTGCATGACCGTGCAATTGTCAGTGCCATATCGCAAAAAATTACCTGGTCATTGATGGGATAAAACCTTCTGGTCCTTAACCACTTAATGACCGCTCACTGTATATATACACACACGTCGGCACAATGGCACAGACAGGCACAATCACGTAAAGTATACGTGATAGCCTTTGTACAGTTGGGGGGTCCAATCGGACCCCCCTTCTGTACAGTGAGCGGTCGGAATTCGTCTGGGAGCGACCGTCCGATTCCGGCCACCCCACCCGCGATCGCTCCCGGCGAATGAGAATGCCCCCTCTGCCTGTGTAATGTAAACACAGGCAGAGGAAGCAACGTCATCTCTTATGCGGCGCTCACATATACCGAGCGCCGTACAAGAGAAGACATCAAGGTTAGTGCACAAACACTACACTAACACCAGCACACAGATCGCCCCCCCAGATCACCCCCCAGTCAGTGTCACTGATTGCAGTGATCAGTAAATAAATAGTCCCTGCAATCAGTGACATTTGTGACTGTAAAAGTGTCACATTTAGTTTTAGGTCCAGTGTAGCCCCCTAACCCCCCTAATAAAGGTTTAACCCCTTGATCACCCCCCCCCCCCAAGATAACCCTTTCACCCCCTAGCACCGCCGTCGCCAAGCGATCATTTTTCTGATCGCTGTCTTAGCGTGGGTGATGCAGATTGGTAGCCAGTAATTTTTTTTAGGTTCGCCGCAGGTTTTTATAGTGTCAGGTACCCCCATATATTAATAAAGGTTTTAACCCCCTAATTGCCCCTAGTTAACCCTTTCACCAGTGATCATATAAGTGTTACGGGTGACGCTGGTTAGTTTGCTTTTTATAGTCAGGGCACCCGCCGTATATATAACCCAATAAAGGTTGAACCCCCTGATCGCCCGGCAGGTGATATCAATTAGGTTTTAGCGTCAGAGAGGGTCTGCGTCACACCCCAGGCAGCGTCAGGTTAGTGCCAGTAACGCTAACACCCATGCGTGAAGCATACACCCTCCTTAGTGGTATAGTATCTGAACAGATCAATATCTGATCAGATCTATACTAGCGTCCCCAGCAGTTTAGGGTTCCCAAAAATGCAGTGTTAGCGGGATCAGCCCAGATACCTGCTAGCACCTGCGTTTTGCCCCTCCGTCCAGCCCAGGCCACCCAAGTGCAGCATCGATCGATCACTCACTTGCAAAATACAACACACATAACTGCAGCGCTCGCAGAGACAGGCCTGATCCCTGCGACTCCAGTGTTGTAGGAGGTGATTTTACCACCACAGTAAAAAAAAAAAAAAAGCAAATATGCCGAAGCATTGGGGGCAGCAGAGGCGGAGGAGTGATTTTGCTCCTAATGCCACGTACATACAGTTGAAATTCCGACGGAGGCTTGCCCGTGGAAAAGTCCGACCATGTGTGTGCGGCATAACTTTTTTGCGGGAGGATGCCCCCATGCTTTGGCATTTATAAATTGTGCATGTATGCCCATCATTAGAAGTGGGCGGATGAAGGGCGGTATTCTAATGGTGGGCATACCCACCCGATCAATCTCTTTTCGTTCAGCCAACTGGCTGCATGAAAAAAAAAAAGATTACAATACATGTCCAACACGGACCAGCAACGTACTGGTATGTTGCTGGACTTTGAATGGTTATACCAGATTGATGCCTGCGGGTTTAGGTATCATCCTTTTCAGCCAGCGGCCGGCTTTCATGTAAAAGCAATCCTAGTGGCTAATTAGCCTCTGGACTGCTTTTACAAGCAGTTGGAGGGAATGTCCCCCCCACCCCCCCCCGGATATAAAAAGTGCCATTGGGAAAGCATTTATCATACCGATCTTGGTGTGGTCAGATGCTTTGAGGGCAGAGGAAAGATCTAGGGTCTAGACCCCAGTTTAAAAAAAAAAAAAAAAAAAGTACCTGTCACTACCTATTGCTATCATAGGGGATATTTACATTCCCTGAAAAAAATTATAAAAAAAAAAATATGGAAGGAACATTTAAAAAAAAAAAAAAAAAAAAAAGCAAAAAAATAAGCACCCTTGTCCTGCCCTGCTCTTGCCCAATGGCGAACGCAAGCATCGGTCTGGTGTCATATGTAAACAGCAATTGCACCATGCATGTGAGGTATCCCCGCGAAGGTCAGATCGAAGGCAGTAATTTTAGCAGTAGCGGGGTAACCTGTAAAGGCTTTTAAAAATGTAGTTTGTCGCCAATGCGCGTTTGTGCGAAATTTTAAGAGCATGTCGTGTTTGGTATCTATGTACTCGGCCTAAGATCATCTTTTTTATTTCAAACATTTGGGCAATAGTGTTTTAGTGCATTAAAATTTTAAAAAAAAGTGTATTTTTTCCCCAAAAATGCGTTTGAAAAAAAATCGCTGCACAAATACTGTGTAGAAAAAAAATGCAACACCCACCATTTTATTCTGTAGGGCCTTTGCTTTAAATAAATAATATAAATAAATAATATATATATATATATATATATATATATATATATATAATGTTTGGGGTTCAACATAATTTTCTTGCAAAAAAAATATGTTTTCATGTAAACAAAAAGTGTCAAAAAGGGCTTTGTCTTCAAGTGGTTAGAAGAGTGGATGTAAGCTTCCTAATGTTGTGTATAAAATGCCAGAACAGTTCAAAACCCCCCCAAATGACCCCATTTTGGAAAGTGGACACCCCAAGCTATATACTGAGAGGCATGTCGAGTCCATGGAATATTTTATATGTTGACACAAGTTGCGGAAAAAACACTTTATTTTTATTTATTTTTTGCAAAGTTGTCACTAAATGATATATTGCTCAAACATGCCATGGGCATATGTGGAATTACACCCCAAAATACATTGTTGCTTCTCCTGAGTACAGGGATACCACATGTGAGACTTTGGGAGCCTAGCCGCGTACGGGACCCCAAAAACCAATCACCGCCTTCAGGCTTTCTAAGGGTGTAAATTTTTGATTTCACTTCTCACTGCCTATCACAGTTTCGGAGGCCATGGAATGCCCAGATGGCACAAAACCCCCCCCCCCCAAATAACCCCATTTTGGAAAGTAGACACCAAGCTATTTGCTGAGAGGTATTGTGAGTATTTTGCAGATCTCGCTTTGTCACAAAGTTTTGAAAATTGGAAAAAAAAAAAAAAAAAAATTCTTCATTTTCAAAAACAAATGAGCTGTAAAATACTCACCATGCCTCTCAGCAAACAGCTTGGGGTGTCTACATTCTAAAATGGGGTAATTTGGGGGGGTTTTGTGCTATTTTATGGCCTTCAAAACTTCTAGGTAGTGGAGTGAAATCAAAAATTTGCACCTTTAGAAATACTGAAGGCGGTGCTTGGTTTCCGGGGTCCCGTACGTGGCTAGGCTCCTAAAAAGTCCCACGTGGTATCCCCGTACTCAGAAGCAGCAGCAGAATTTTGGGGTGCAATACCACATATAACCATGGCATGTGTGAGCAATCTATCATTTAGTGACAAGATCTTGTAATTTATTTATTTTTTGTCATTATTCAATCACTTGGGACAAAAAAAAAAATATTCAATGGGCTCAACATGCCTCAGCAACTTCCTTGGGGTGTCTACTTTCCAAAATGGGGTCATTTGGGGGGGGGTTTGTACTGCCCTGCCATTTTAGCACCTCAAGAAATGAGATAGGCAGTCATAAATTAAAAGCTGTGTAAATTCCAGAAAATGTACCCTAGTTTGTAGATGCTATAACTTTTGCGCAAACCAATAAATATACGCTTAGACATTTTACTAAAGACATGTGGCTGAATACATTTTGGCCTAAATGTATGACTAAAATTGAGTTTATTCGATTTTTCTTATAACAAAAAGTAGAAAATATCATTTTTTTTCAAAATTTTCGGTCTTTCCGTTTATATCGCAAAAAATAAAAAATCGCAGAGGCAATCAAATACCATTAAAACAAAGCTCTATTTGTCGGGAAGAAAAGGACGCAAATTTCGTTTGGGTACAACATTGCATGTCCGCACAATTTACAGTTAAAGCAGCGCAGTGCAAAATTCTGAATTCACCTCTGGTCCTTTAGCTACCAAATGGTCCGGGGCTTAAGCGGAGGTCCGCCTAAAAAAAAGTTTTTAAAAGCCAGCAGCTACAAATATTGCAGCTGCTGACTCAATAAATGGACACTTACCTGTCCAGGGTGCCTGCGATGTCGGCAGCCAAAGCAAATCACTCGGCTCTCGGCTGCCGCCATCCTCCGTGAGGATGCGGCTTTGGTTCCCTACTGTGCATGCGCAAGTCACGCTGTGCGTCCTAGCACCAATTCTAGCACTAGACCAACTCTAAACTGGTAACCTGTAGAAAAAATAAAGCGTCGCCTATGGAGATTTTTAAGTACCGAAGTTTGGAGCCATTCCGAGTGCGCAATTTTAAAATCTGACATGTGGGGTATCCATTTACTCGGCATAACATTATCTTTCAAATTAGCCTATTTTTTTTATAACTTCACCGTTTTATTTAACTCCGTCCCCCCCAAAGAAACATTTGAAAAATTGTTGCGCAAATACAGTGCGAGATAAAAAAGTTGCAACGACCGCCATTTTATTCCCTAGGGCAGTGATGGTGAACCTTGGCACCCCAGATGTTTTGGAACTACATTTCCCATGATGCTCATGCACTCTACAGTGCAGTTGAGCATCATGGGAAAAGTCGTTTCAAAACATCTGGGGAGCCAAGGTTTGCCATCACTGCCCTAGGGTGTCTGCTAAAACAGATAATGTTCGGCGGTTACAAGTAATTATCTAAAAATATTTTTTTTGCTAGATCTAGGAGAAGAGTGCCAGAATAAGCTTAGTATGGAAGTGGTTAAAGATGAACTGCAGTCTACATACATAGCAGAAGTCTCCCTAAACCGAGTCTGGCTGCATCCATTTTAACTGAGCAGCTGAAGCCACTGTGTTCACTTCCTGTATTTACACAGACACCTCCAGCTTTGCAGCTCTCATTGGCCCTCTGACTAATACCCACCCTCCCTGGCAAACTCACGAGTGAGCCGTGCATGATGTCTTAAGCCTAGACTTTACCAGACAACAGGAAGTGGGTTGTAAAAAGGTAATGGTAAAGAAAAAAAAAAAGGTTTTACCATTTAAAAAGTGCAAAGGATGTAATAGACGAAAAAAATGACTGAATTTCCACTTTAAGTGGTTAAACACTATAAACCTTTTAGCAAGTGGGATTACAAGGTACATTTGAACAAAAGTATTTTTCTACATTCAGCATATTTTGGCGATAGAGGTGATAAAGTTATACAACCACAACCCATGGACATGTACCTGTTGCAAGACATCAAGAGTAACTGGGTAGAAAAGGTTTTCCACAATTATCCTGAGGACTGGGCTCTGTCCTGATATAGCCATGCCAGCATCCACAGCAGCAGCAGAGGCCGACAGTGCAATATTTCCAGATTGGACAGAATTCACAGCCAGCAGAGCTGCTTGCGCTCGCTGAAATTAAAGCAGATATAAATAAAATAAGTTTAAAAATGTATTTCAGTCAAACCAAGTTAAATTCGTGTTTTTTTTGTTTCACTCTAGCTCCCCAGACAAATTATTCCTCCTACATTACACATAGCATTTACTTTGGCATTACAATTTGGGCCTGTACCAAGAGCCTACAAAGCTGGCATGATATTTAACATGTCATCTTGCTTAAAGCAGAACTCAGCAATTGCTGGTTCGCTCACTCCCCAGTCTGAGGACCAGCGTTTTTTCCCCCACTTGCAGCCTCCTAAAAACACACCACATGTCCCAGGAGGCTGCATGGCCATTCACAGATCACCATGTGGAACCAGGACAGTACTGGATTTAAAAGATAAAACGGCTATAACGTATGTTGCTGCTGAAAATAAATTAAAAAAAAACGCAAGTTCCTAAGATTTTACAGGAGAACTTTGACATGGTGTAGTTATATAATTGTCAAAAGTAGAAACTGATCCAGGTACCAACCCAACTGCATTCTATAAAAACTGGTGCATCTTATAAAAAAAAAAAAAACGAACCGTTTATCACTAAACATGTCATACTTACCTCTGTGCAGCTTGTTTTGCAGTGGAACCAAACATCCTCTTCTGGTGTGCCTCTGCGGTTCTCCCCAGCATTAGATAACAGTCTAGGAGAAGAGTTTTCCCGAGGGGGTTACCTTGCGGGCGAGCTCCTGAGTCATTCAGCATCCATAGAGGCCAAGTATAAGGCTCGGCCGCGTCATTGAATTTGATTTACAGCAGCGGGAGCCAATGGCTGTGCTGCTATTAATCTATCCAATGAAAGCCAGAACTCCGGAGAGGATGGCGGGGACGTGTCGAGGAGCTGAAGGGGCTCAGGTGGTGACTGCCAGGTGTTTTTCCCCTTAATGCAAAGGATGCATTAAGGTGAAAAACGAAGGTTAACAACGCCTTTAAGTGAAATACTTCCTACAGTGGACAATGACCGAAAACATGGCCCAGGCTGGTGTTTGAAAGCAAATTGTATCCTTTCCCTCAGAGTGAATTGTTTCAAAACACATTACTCACAGCTTGATTAGGAGAGTTATCAGTCTTCAGTTCTTTGTGATTTGAAAATTGGATATAGATTGGCTGACTTCTGAGCACGGGTGTAACTGTAGCAAAGTAATTCACCATGGTATTTGCAGCCTCCTCTGTACTCATCTCTAGAAAAGCCTAAAAACAAAATTGACAAATGATATATGTCCCACAAGCTGCCAATAATGTAGTTAAAGTGAAAATAAAAATGTTAAACATACCTGATTTTTGCCCTTTAGCATCAATAAGTTGGTGACTTTTCCAAACGGAAGGCCAAGAGATATAACTTCAGCTTCAGTAACATCTCCTGGAAGCTGTCTAACATGAATCACTCTAGAGCCAACACTTACAGATCTGTTGTCTCCCTTAAATTTCTTGCTGTCACTTCCATTTGCTGAAAACAAAATTCAGTTACATTTCCAAAGAAATTTGTAACAATTAAAAAAAAAAAGTGGTCTTGCTTTTTTAATCATTTACACTTCAGTGTTTTGAGTTATGCAATATGTTGGGAAAAAGATTGCCATATTAAATATTTGAACCAGCAAACCTGATTTTAAAGTGTTGCACTAGCCAAAAGTTAAGCCTGTTTGTAATTCTTGGAAAGTTTGCAAATTGACTAAGCTGGTTCACACAGGGGCGACTCGAAGTCGCCCCAAGTCACGCGGTTTTTAAAACTAACTGAAGTGAATGGAGCCGTCTTATGTACACGACTGCAGTCGCTCAGACATCAAAAAATTTTCCTGTACGAAGTCAACGGAAGTTTCCTCAGAAGTCGGATCACTGTCTTTACTGCAGCGACTTTTCAGGAAGTGAAAATAGTTTAGGGCAAACCACTCCCTCCCACAGAGCCGATTCAAGGTTGATTGGCCACTGGAATGTCTCCTGTCCTGGAGGCGACTTGTAAGTCGCCCCCATGTTGCGCTGTGGTGCAGGCTCAGGTCACCTCCAAAGAGTCGTGTTGCCCCTGTGTGAACCGGCTCTAAACCGCTCCAAAATAGTCTACTCTAAACATCAGTCTTAAGCTGGCCAGAAATGTAAATTTAGCTTGTTCAGCAGGGACCAGCTTAATTGCGACCCGTGAATGGGCAGGCTAGTTGTACTTAAAGTGTAACTTTACCATAACAACTTGCTCCTAGCTGGAGGATGCCATTTTGCCAACACCCAGAGCCCCCCCCAAACAGCAGTAAATCAAAGCGGAACTAAACCAATCGATTTAATAGTTAAAAAAAAAAAAAAAAAACTGTTATATTCCTGGAATGCTGGGATTGAAACTCACATTTGCATGTGTGCTCAACAAGGCTGGTGTTATAACGGATTACATGTGCAGCACCATGGCAGTTGCAGTTTAAACAAAAGCAGCTTCCTTGGCTGTAAAGGATAGGAGGGTTTAATTCTGCTTTAAGGCTCTCAGCAAATCGGCCCCTACAAACTCAGCATTGCATAATGCTGAAAATGGAAGAGCAACTGAGCATGTGCAGAGCAAGGTGGAGTGCATTCCTGTATGTTACACAGTAAAGACACTTATTTTAGTGATTTAGCAGAACTTAATTTTCTGGCTAAAGTTAGACTTTAAGCTAATCTATTGATCAACTTCAGTACAACCAGCGTTGGTTTTTCATTCGATTACTGCTGGCAGTGATTATTGTTTTAATGGTTGGTAACCCTCCTGCTGCAGAGACTACAACAGCTCCATAGGAGGGATTCCCTCCACAGACTCCTTTGATGCAGGAATTGAGCAATTCTTTTCAACCTGTGGCTGAAGGAAAGAAAAGCAAATTGCATAACGTATGGCCTGCATAAAAATGGGCCAAACAGTATGGCACTTCAATTAACCACTTATGGGCCCATTAGCTGCCATAACACTTTTTTTCAACAGCGTGGGAACCATACAAAAGAACTTCACCTGTAGAAGCAGAGTTGCTCATGATAAAGGGTCCGTTAGTAACGCAAGAGAAAAGTTCCTCAGATCCCCGCTGGAAGAGAAAATGTAATTGAAGTTTTAAGTCAAGCACTGAAAACAAAAAAATTAACCCAATTTCACATGCAACTTTCTAGCAAACTAGAAACACATTTTGTACTGTTGCAATGCAAAAATCTTTCCAAAATAGCAAACTGCAATCCATACATAACTGGTGTGTGCAAAAGGACATGAAACAGTTAACATTTTACCCTTACCAGCATTTTCCAGGGACAGAACATGAGAAAAATCTACACAGGGCCAAAACCATTTACAGCTGTCCTTTTACCAAATACCAGTACAGAAGTTCTATTGTATGAAGTTCATAAACTAGATATTACAAGCACCGGAAGTCAAGCTAGAATTCAGCCTTAGCAAATAAAGCCAGACCCTAAAACTCACAGCTACACCTTTAATTTGCTATACATGTTCCATAAACATTTTAAGTGGCTGAAGACTAGTGATGAAAAGCAAGAAAATCTGAACATTTAAGTGAAACGTTCCTAGAGATAAACTAGATTGGCACACCAAGTTTCATTGACATGGGTGCATACCACCATTTTTAGCAGCACTACATTTACTTTAGCTTTCAAAAACCGTACAACCTAAAAGCTTATTTGCACAGGGGCCAGCATCCACATGAAGATGTCCAGGACTCTGTTTTAACAATTTTTTCAGCCCAGAAACAAAAAAAAAATAAAAAAAGTAGATCAGGTAGGTAGATTACCGACTAGCTGATACTAGGAGACCTTCAAGCTTTCAAAATTACTACATAGGATGCAAAGCATGTACAGTGGAACCTTGGATTGCGAATAATGCAGTTAACAAGCGTTTTGCAATACGAGCACTGCATTTTTTTTTTAAAGCTTGACTTTTTGCAAGTGTTGTCTCGCAAAACGAACACGATTCAGGCCAGAGCGTTGTGCAGTACCGCTTTTGGCCTGAGGTGGGGGGCGCCAGAGCCAAATGTCACCGATCCCAGCTGATCGGCGCCGTTCGGAAAGGCCCAAGGACAGCACGGCTGACTTCGGGTAGGAAGTATTTCCGAGGTCAGCCGAAGTGTCCTCTGGCCTTTTTGGCAGTCTGAGGCTCTCCGGCACCCCCCGCCTCTGGTATTGCATCCCATTGAAGTCAATGCAGAACAAATTATTTTAATTTCCATTGACTTCAATGAGGAAACTCGCTTTGATATGCAAGTACTTTGGATTACAAGCAATCCTGGAACTGATTATGCTCGTAATCCGAGGTTCCACTGTATTTATATACAATTACCAGAATGTCCTGAGGCAATAAGCCTGCAGTTTCTGCAAAGGACAAACCACGAGATGTATGGTCACACCACACAAGTACCAGGATACTCTGACAGAAGGCAGGTGCAATACAGTTTAGCTTTTCCACAAGAGTGAAATGATCAGGAACTGTAAGGGAAATCTGTGCAATTTTAAGAGCTTTGATTGTAGCCCTTACTCTATTGCAATAGAGAGCTGCTTGCATTGCTAGGAAAGCTTAACTACTTTCGGACCGCCCACACTGCGGCAGGGCAGCCCGGCTGTGCAAAACAACGTACCTGTATGTTGGCACTTACTGGTCTGGGGCATGTGCCACCGGCGACCAACAATCGTTCGGTGGAATGACAGAACAGCGGTCTGCCTATGTAAACAAGAGATATGCGATTCCTACCAATCAGGAAAACTGATCTCTTCATCCCCCAGTTAGAAAGCACACAGGAAACATAACCCTTTGATTTCCCGTTAACCCCTTCCCTGCCAGTGTCATTTATAGTGCCGGTGCTTTTTAGCACTGATCCGAGAAAGGGTAACCGTCTTAATTTATCACAGTTCAGCAACATTTTTATAAATTACACATACACCATTACCAATGTAAATTAAAGAGTCCCTAAATATATCCCATAGTTTGTAGACAACGTTTGCATCAATATACGCTAATTGGGATTATTTTTTTTACCAATAATATGTAGCAGAATACAAATTGACATAAATTGAAGAAATTTGATTTTACATATTTTTATTGCATAGGTTTTTAAACGTTTTACTTCAAAATGTCCAGATTTTTTTACTTTTCATCACTAGTCTTCAGCTGCAGCCACTTAAATATAGAAAAAAAACTGCAGTGGTTAACACCACCAAAAAGAAAGATTTGGGGGGGGGGGACACAGACAAATTTTGTTTGCGTACAGCACCGCACGAATACGCAAGTGTTAAACGGTATCGCAAAAAATGGCCTGGTCATTAGGGAGTAAATCCTTCTGGGGCTGAAGGAGTGAACTATAAGCAAAACCTCTCATTTTGGATAAAGGGAGTGTTCTAACCATCTGGAAATAGAGGGTGAATTTCCTTAATAGGGCCATAGACCGCAATAAAAACCTGACAGGTATTCTACTCTACCTCCTCTGTCCACAGCTAAAAAAGTTTTGCCTTTAGTTAAGCTTTAAAAAGGAGTATCGATTGTTTTAATGCATTCTGCTTGTAACATTTCTAACTGGTAGGAACATCATCTCTTCCAGCAATAGGCAGCTGTCCTATTGCCTGCATTGGCAGATTACTTATAACCGCACGCATCCAATTTTACATGTGGCCCTTTTCTTGTAGTTGGGCATAATAGTAAAGGTTTACATTATGCACAATGGATCCCTATAAAAAAAAAATAATTGTTATCCATGTGTGGAAGGAAGAGTTGATAAAAAAGCACAATGTGTAAAATTATGTAGGAGAGCTCAATTATTCCAGGGCTTTAAAGCATGCCAAGAGATTCAGTCACCATAATGGGAAAATTGGAAGCAGACCCTTAACTGTGCCAAATTTCAGATCATAAAATGGATACGCCATTATGAATCTGCTTTCTTCTGTCAAAGCATTCACTAGATGTCTGCACAATAAAAGAGGCACAGAGCTGTTATGTAGCCATAAGCTGTACAGCTCAGTACTTCCTGGGCAAAGATCAGAGGGCAAGGGGGCACTCTTTACATCAAGAGGAAAAGAGATAATCTCCAAATACAGAAAGGTTTCTTCACAGTAAGATGTGGAATAGACTCCTCCATAGGTGGTTCTGGCTAACTTAGTAGATGGGTTTAAAGAAAAGCCTGGACTTTTTTGGGGGGAAAAAAAAACATTCTATAACTGGATACTAACATGTAAAAAATGATCTAGGGAATATCCAATTGCCTCTCGGGGATCAGGAAGGAATTTTTACCCCGCTGTAGCAAATTGGATCATGCTCTGCTAGGGTTCGTCACCTTCCTCACGATCAACTATGGGTATAGGATTGTATGTTTAATTGGTTGAACTAGATTGACTTGTTTTCAACCCAACTATGTAAACAATTAACAAGGTTGGCCCTTTAAAGTTTTACCTTTACATATTGTACACAGAGCAGGAGATTTGCCATTATCCACCATTACTAGCTCAGGTAACAGGGTTAGCATCACATTATCCTGTAACAAGTTACTTCAAACATCCCTAAATTATTAAGAGTAACTTTAGAACTCTTTAGAGGACCTTGATAACAAAATATCAAATGCCACTGAAGGGTGCATATATAATTTATTCAACTACATGCAGCACTTTACACTGATCACAGAGCCATTTACATTTACACAAGTAAAAAGCCAGCCATAGACTAAACAAAGTTCAGCAGGAACTGGATGAGTTTCATTCCAGGTATGGGCAGGCTGGTTTTACTTATGTTGATGCAATCAAATTCAGTACAACCAGCCTGCTAGATTTCTTTAAATGTGATCACTGCTGGCAGCTATAGCCACCAGCAGTGATCATTGTATGCTGAGAAACACTGTTTTAGGGGGAAATTGGTTAATTTCTTTCCTTACAAACATGAGTAGAAGGAAAGAAAATTGCTTACTACATCCCCATGCCATTTACAACCACTTTTAAGAAGGAAATTAACTCACTGGTGTGCTTTTAAGGCCTCATGTACACTGCTGCTGGTAAACGGACAATTAGAAGCAGTTGGGCTTTTTCAGCTGCCCCTGAACTCTCCTCTGTTCTCATCAGTACATGTACATGTCGTTTAGTTATTTCTAGGCAGTTGAGTTTAGAAGCATTTTTTGGGAACACAAAAAAACCCACGTTCAGGAAGGATGTTTAGAGGCATTTGAAACGCCAAATGACTAAACGCTGCTAAACGCAGTAACTCGCTTTTAGAAGCGTTTAGTTTACAGACTTGAATAAAAAAAAAAAAAAAAAAAAAAAAAAAGTTTAAAACTCATCTAGATGCAAACACTGCTAAATGTGGCATGTAAAACGTGGCTAAACACATCGGTTTCTAGCTGTCAAGTTAAATCATTCAGGAGGATAAACATCCCGTGTACATAAAGCCTAAAGCCTCATACACAGTTTGACTTGAAACAAACTTTTCTGTGGATTTTTGTTTGAAGGGCATTGGCCATGAACTTGTATAGCATACACACGACAGGACTTTTTCAGCCAACAATCAACGTAGTGGTGCAATTGACGTACTACGTGGTTTTTACGCTCTTTACCGCCACCCTTTGGTCAACTTCTGCCATTGTTGATATCAAACATTGGTGCTGAGCATGCATATTTGTACTTCAGACTGTAGTACAATGGATTTCTGTACACGGCAGGACTTTGCACCGTAGGACTTGTTGCTGAAAAGTTTGTCCGTTGGCAGAGCGAACTTTTGTCCGATAAAAAAAAGATTAAGTTTGTCTTATGGAGCGGAGCGTACAGACGCTCGGATTTTTGAAAACCTGTTCATTTTGAAGTTTGTTGTCAAAGTCTGACCGTGTGTATGGGCCTTTAGAGGCTTTTAAGAGAAAAATACATTTCAAGCAGAAACTGACCTTTTAATAGTAAAAAGTAAACCTGCAGGTGCGAACATTCATTGTTAAATGCACGTTTGCATGCATAAATGTATTAAAATACTAAAATGTTATATCACACCTTTAAAATAAAAAGCTACTAAGTGATCTGACACCAGATGACAATTTTAACAAAGCACCATCAATTTCAGATGTAGGTCAGCTAGAGAATCGGGCAGACAAAAGGCAATGGAGGGTACTTCTTGCAAAAGAGACATTTTTAGAAAAAAGCTTGCAATTAGCAATATAACCACTTTACCACCCTTTAGTAGAGGTAGATTCTCCATTAAGGTCTCAAAAAAACATAACACTAGTCTCAATCATACCTGTGTGCTTGCACTTTTAGAATTTAGGACGACCGCCTGGGGCAGGGACTGTACCATCCCCCTGCCTCCAAAAGCAAAACAAAGACTGCCATGGTAACACCTAGATAAATAAACCTGTAATAAAGCAGGGTTGGGCAGGCAGTTGACTATGCATTCCAGAGCTTGAAAAGGACTAGTAATGCAGCCGCTCCCAGACATTACCTCAAGGGTAGTAACCATTTCAAAGATAAAAAGTTCACAGGGGGGAAAAAAATAAAATAGTGAAACCTAACCTACAAGGCTTTACTTATAGGTACTCAAATTAGGTTTAACTAGCAAGAAAATAAGGGCCATTTAAACCTTTGATTACAAGTTTGTATAGAAACACTTTTCCTATTTGTGCTCTTAGGCCCCTTTCACACTGAGGCGTATTTCAGGCATTTTAGCGCTAAAAATAGCACATAAGGCCTGAAATACTCCTGCCCCAGCATTCTCAATGTGAAAGCCTGAGGGCTTTCACACAGGCGATGCGCTGGCAGGAGAAAAAAAAAAATGTCGTGTGTATAACACTCCTTCCCATTGAAATCAATGGGACACCGCGATACCGCCTGCAAACCACGGCTGTAGCTGCGGTATGCAGGCAGTATTAACCCTTTTGACCGCTAGCCGGGGTAAAACCACACACCGATAGCGGCCAAATATTGCAGTAAATATGACGGTATAACAGTGCTAAAAATCGCGCTGCTATACCGCCACCACACATGCCCGCCCCAGTTTGAAAGGGGCCTTAATTTCAAGAGCTTACTTTCTTTTCTACGTTTCATGTAGATGTATGAAAAATTACCTGTAGTTACTCCAATGTGCATAATTATATTGGTAAAAGCCATCACTGAAAACGGTACAGAATTTTCTGACAGCTGCAGTTTTAACTTAAATGCAGTTATACGTAGCAACCCTGAACACTAGGGTGCCTTACACATTAATGCAGTAAAACTAGCCATCCTAAATGAATAAAAGTAACCCTTAGAAATGTTCTGATTGTAGTGGCAGCATCACACTAAGGTCAGCCATGCACAGAGCAAATTTCTTCACTCGATTCTGCCGCGGCACCCAAATCACAGACAGTGTAAAGATAGTTCAAGTTTTTCTCAAAGCCAAGGCAGCTCTAACTGAAGCAATGGAGAGAAGAAATTAGACTACATTCTTGAAAAGCCAAGAGGGGGAAATTAAAGAGTTACTAAGCCCACAACAGTAAAATCAGTCTGTATATGCAGCAGAGCATGCTTGTTATACTCACTGTGGAACCTAAGGGGTTAATCTTCTGCATTGTGTAAAAAGCATGGTTGATCCCATCTCCTCTGATCCTCGCCTTTCACTGTCCAATATATTTCCTAATACAGTCTGGGGACAGACTGCACATGCTCAGTTTGGCATGTATTGCTAAAGTTTTTCTTGGGGGGTTGCAGGCGATAAGCACATGGCCAATCAGCACTGTCCAGACAGAGGGCCAGCATCCTGATAGGACAGTCAGTGCAGAATAAAAACTCCTACAAGCTTTAACCAGACACTCAGAAGTCACAAGACTACTATATACTGCTGATGAGAAAAAGGTAATTAGCAGTTTGTTTTTACTAAAATGATTGCATTTCCATGTTGTGTACTGTGGGAGACCAGATAGTGAATGCAGGGTCCTTTGATAGTATTCATAAAAGTGTTGCTAAACGAAGTAACTAGCCAGCTATCTTTGCAAATAAGTCAAGTTGCCATCAAGCTTTGTAGGATCATCTTTAAAGTAATTAAAAAAATAAAATAAGTCTTACCTTTGTACCAACTGTTATATCTTGAACAATACTATATAAAAAAATAAAAAAAAAAAGGGGGAAAAGTTACAAATCTGTTAAACTTGCTTATAAGCAAATGTAAAACATTTCTAAACTAATTTATAACATTGGAGAACTGACACCTATTCTGTAAACCAACAGTTGAAGAACTGAAAGAAGTTGCAATTACAGTTTACCAAGTTATGCCATTTATAGGGAGAAAATAATTCAACTGCAAAAACAGCTTACTGTAAATGCAAGAAACTAAGTGCACGCTGAGCCTCAAAGTGACACTTGAAGCTAAATTTATAGTCTGCTAGCATTGTAATTTAAAGGTTTCAGAAGACAACCAGGGAGCTCGCAGCAGAAGTGGAAGTGACGTTGTGGGCCGATTGGTACTTCCAAAAAAAGCAAGAAAAAAAATATCCAAAAATGAGGTGGTCTCATTTAAGACCACCTCTCAAAAATGGGTGGAACTCGCTTTCATTTTTATACTGGTAAAACGATAAATTTGCATAATCCATAGGTAGCTTGTTTTAATTCCTAGCAATCAACACAAAGGGCACCTCTGATTTCACTGTATAGCTGTCCTCCAGTATCTGGACAAGGTAGAGGAGATCAAAAAAGGCCAGTATTCCATCGGACATGTACCTTTTGATAAGTTTGCTCCCCAAAAGTTTGATCAGACACCAAGGCCGGCCATGCATTATACCAGGGCTTGACAAATTTGCTTGGAATCTAGGAGCCAGCTAAAAAAGTTAGGAGCCAGGTTTTTTTTAACGACCAATGCGTGCAGAAGCGAACGCATATGAAAGCAGTGTTTAAAACCATACATGTGAGGTATTGCCGCGATTGGTAGAGTGAGCAATATTTCTAGCCCTAGACATCCTCTAACTCAAAACATGCAACCTGTAGAATTTTTTTAATGTCGCCTATGGAGATTTTAAAGCGGAGCTCCGCCGGAATTTTTTGCTGCTGGCTTTTAATATTTGGACACTTACCTGTCCTGGAGTCCAGCGACGTCCGCAGCAGAGGACGAGCGATCGCTCGTCGCTCTGCTGCTCCCTTCGCCATCCTCGCTGAGGGAACCAGGAAGTGAAGCCCTGCGACTTCATGCCCGGTTCCCTACGGCGCACGCGCAAGTCGCGCTGTGGCGTTTTGATTCGTCCTCCTGTGTTCTGGGAGCAGAGTGTCTCCCAGAACACTACGGGAAGTCTGGGGGAAGTGACGTCACTCCCGGATGTGGTTGAAAATACCTGTCTTAGACAGGTATCTTCACCCCCCTCCCCCCTGAAAGGTGTCAATTGTGACACCAGAGGGGGGGGGGGAATCCGATTACCAGAAGTGAAAATTTAGGGTGGAGCTCCACTTTAAAGGGTAAAAGTTGTCGCCATTCCACGAGTGGACGCAATTTTGAAGCGCGACATGTTTGATATCAAATTTCCTCAGCGCAACATTATTTCACAATATAAAAAAAAAATTTGGCTAACTTTACTGTTGTCTTATTTTTTAATTTAAAAAAGTGTATTTTTTTCCTCAAAAAAGTGCGCTTGTAAAACCGCTGCGCAAATACGGTGCGACAGAAAGTATTGCAAAAAACGCAATTTTATTCTCTAGGGTGTTAGAAGTTAACCCCCTAACATTATATATATTTTTTATTCTAAGTAAAGGGAAGGAGATTGGCGGGCAGTGAAACAGGCAAGCATTGTTGGTTGGCTTGTCATACCAATGGCCACCACAAGATGGCGCCAGATTACAGACTGAAGCCTAGGCCTGCAGAAGGCCGCAGCCTAAATTAACGGCCGGCGCGGCCCGACAAGATCACGCGATCGCAGTGGGGGGCGCACGGAGATACAGGTAACCTCAGCTGTGCTGCCCCAGGTGCCAGGTCTCCAATTCTAGTCGCATTTGCGACCTGGCGCCCAGGGATTGTCAAACCCTGCAGTATACAATATTCTTGTACAAGTTTACTTTAGATTTACCAAAACCATATATGGAGGTCAGACTTAAACATTTTCAATATGTATTGAATCAGACCCTTGCACTACATAGTTAAAAAGGTAAATCTAAAGGAAATTGAAGAAGAGTCCCAAGAGGAAAGCTGCCGACTGTCAGCATCTTTCCTTTCTGAATCTCCACGCTCATTGGAGCGCTGAGCTGTGGAGGGATGGGGAGAGGTTGTCTCAGCAGGGCAGCTGGCGGATCCCAACTTGGAAGTCGGTGATGACGCGCTGCCTCTATCGATGGCAGTGACCTCAGTGGAGAGCAGACTTCAAACGAATTGCACTCCTGTGATCGAAGAGAAGCACAGCCTAAAAAGCTCAGCAAAAATGGTGAAGCCTAGAAACTGCACTTCATTAAAGTTTTTAATAGAAGATAAAATTACTTCTAGTAGCACAAGCAGATGACTTGAAACTAAAATTTTAAAGGGGTTGTAAAGGAAAAGTTTTCACCTTCATTCATCCTATGCAGTGCCCCATTGACAGCAGCGTGAGCCTATCACATCCAATGACGCGGTGCGCCGGGGCCAAGTGATGCAAGGTTCGGCTATAGCCGCCAGCTGCATCACTGGAGAGTGCCCACAATCACTCATCACCATGCAAGCTCGCATATAGGTGGTGAGTTCTTGCGGGGAGGAGCCGAGACAGCTGCCAAGGGACCCTAGAAGAAAGACCAGGTTCAGGGCAACTGTGCAAAACTAGCTGCACAGTGGAGGCAAGTATAACATGTTTGTTATTTAAAAAAAATCATTTTTATTTACAACCCCTTTAACAAAAAATAAAACCAATCAAGGTTTGATGTGAGCCATAATGAATTCAGAGCACAAATGTACTCAAACCAGAGCCAACATTTAGGCTTGATGAAGGTACTAGATGTCAAGGACTGCCTAAAAGACTTGAGCAGCAAAAATTTGCTCTACCGATATCCCACCAGGCATCTTTCCTGCACGACTTCTGCAAGGAGATCAGTCATCGCCTATTTTAAAATAAACATGGTTTCCACATGTAACATTCTGCATATATTGCCACAGAAAATATAATGTGGATCCAGCCAAAACAAACTTTTTGGAGTACGGCTAAGCTGGTTATACAATATAAATGGCAAGCAAAACATCTGAAGCAATTTTGCAACAATCTCTATAAATGGGAATTGCACCAGATCATATCCACTGTTTGAAGCTTCCCATTCTTGTCGGATAAGTTTACTTTACAGGGGGCTTTAATGGCTCATTTACACTTTCAGTCAGGGGTGGTAAAAATTTAGGCAGTCAAGCCACAGTTTTACCACACTGACCACTCCACTAAAAAGCAGCTGGACAGGATTTTTCACATGCCATGGTAAAAATCTTTCCATGTCACATTCAGTGTACAGTATAATTAATTCAAGTGAGCAGGGCCACAAAAATGTCCAATGATTGCAGATGGATCAAAAATGGTTCAGACCTTACTGAGTTAACAGGCATAAAGGAGAAAACACAGCCCTATCCCCTGTCAAACCTCTAAAAAGCAATCCAACATAGATCACTTATCAGAGGGTCAGCAAGGTCTGCTGAAGTGGCAACTAAAGCTAGCTACACAAATTTTTTTGCTCAATTTCCTTTAGATTTACCTTCAACTATGTAGTGCAAGTGGCTGCGTGATTGTATGCAATTTGAAAGTGTTTAGGTTAAAGCTGTACAAAACTGTATTGTGTAGCCAGCTTAAAGGGGTAGTAAAGGTTTGTTTTTTATTTTCTAAATAGGTTCCTTTAAGCTAGTGCATTGTTGGTTCACTTACCTTTTCCTTCTATTTACCTTCTAAATATTTTTTTTCTTTGTTTTCTTAATCTGAATTTCTCACTTCCTGTTCCTCAGTAAGCTGTTCAGTAAGCTGTTCTGGATGACTCCACACCACTCGGATGATGGTGTGGAGTTCAGTGAGGAGAAACAGGAAGTGAGAAATTCAGACAAAGAAAACAAACATTTAAAAGGTAAATCAAAGGAAAAGGTAAGTGAACCAACAATGCACTAGCTTAAAGGAACCTATTTAGAAAATAAAAAACGAACCTTTACAACTCCTTTAAGTGTATGCATAACAAATCTCTTGAAATTTAAGAAAAACCACACGTGCGTGCAGTAAACCCCCGTTATACCACTTTTACTTACAGGTAAGCCAGTATAAGGCTTACCTGTAGGTACGGTGAATATCTCCTAAACTTGCAGTTTAGGAAATATTCACTATATCCACATACGCCGACATAGTTGGCACATGCGCACTGAAGAAACAGCTCGTGTTTATTCAGTAGCGGTGCCGTGACCGGTGGAGGAGCCACCACGATACAGGTGACAGTTGCTCTTTAAAAAAGAAAATAAAGTATTTTTTTACTAGAGATATA
Organism: Rana muscosa; assembly: GCA_029206835.1. Lineage (NCBI taxonomy): Eukaryota > Metazoa > Chordata > Amphibia > Anura > Ranidae > Rana > Rana muscosa. The sequence continues at coordinate 574,058,344 of CM055116.1, forward strand.
AAAAAAATCCACCCTGCAGGAAAGTACTGCCGATATCCGGCAAATCTGTTTACAATGATCAGCTGTTATTGGACACAGCTGATCACATGGTAAAGGGCTGCTGTGATTGGTAGTTTACTTCAGTCACAGAGCATGCACTGGGTGGGGTTCTGGAAGGACATCAATAGACGCCCTCCCAGAACTAGCCAACCAAGCAGTCGGGAGCCAGCTGCCTTGAACTGCATGTTCGGGGCATCAGGAATTGCTCATGCTTAGGATAAGGCAGACAAAAACCCAGGCGCCAGGATGCAATTTCTAGTCAACCTGGCAACTGGAATTTGTCAAGCCCTGTCCTAAACTAGTTGGCTACCTGTAGAATCTGTCACACCTAACATTTGAACAAAATCATTTTTGGATACATTTCTAGCTCCTGGAGGTTATAAATAATTGTACTCACCCTCCCGCCGGTATAGCTATATTACTAGTGATAAACCCCCCCCCCCCCCATTTACAAGATTTAATGAGCAGTAATCCACTCTTACATGAAGATTTCTTGTGCAGTATTTGTAGTTTTTAAAAAGGATTCAGAAATATACCTTATTTTTAAGCACCGCTGGGCGCTCACCTGACCTGCCGGTGTTTACAATTTGCGCACTAGTGGGAAGGACTGCGTTTCCCAGCAGACAGCTGGAATGAGAGCAGGTCATGCGAGTGCCCAGTGGCTCTGTAAATAAGGTATTTTGTGGAATCATTTTTAGCTACACATACTGCACATTAAAGAGGGATTCCACCCGCAATTTTTATTTTTAAAAGTCAGCAGCTACAAACACTGTAGCTGCTGACTTAAGGACAACTTACCTGTCCTACTCGCCCGTGATGTCAGCCCCCCAACAGCGATTGCGCCATTCCTAAAGGAGCCCGTGTCGGGACTGGCAGCTCCCGCATGCGCAGGAGTGTCATCACGGCTCCGGCCAATCACAGCGATGGAGCCGCCACACCTGGAAGTGACCCCGGGAAAGATGTCGGCCGCCCGAGCGGTGTACGAGGATGGCTGCGGGGGCTTCAAACGGCGGCGAGTATTACATAATGAGCTAGTATGCTATGCATACTAGCTCATTATGCCTTTGTCTTGCAGAAGGTGTTCCCCCCCCCCAAAAAAAAGTGGGTTTATTTCCTCTTTAAGGCCATATGAACACTGGACATTATAACACCTGTAGTGTTCTGTAGAATTACTTTTGCACTGTTTTTAGCAAGACTATACTCCCACAAAATCCTATGGTTAAAAAAATGCATAAACGCAGAATAGCCACGTTTCAGCTTTTATCAGAGCATTTTTACAGCTGAAAGACTTAGAAACCCACTAGTGCTGGGTTTTTTCCCGCTAGAAAAAGCCCCAGCTGGGAGGGCTGCACTCCAGCAGACGTCTAACCTTAGCTCCCAGATTCAAAGCGAAACTTCCTCAAACAGGAAGTACCACTTTAAAAATAATCTCCCCCCCCACTATCATTAGAGGTTCATTTTTTGGGGGTGGGGGCCTAGTTTCGGCAAAAAGCCACTGCCACTTCTGGGCAAAGCAAACAGAAGTTGTCCCCTCACAACCTCTTGGGACACGAAGGTCCCAAGAGACTGCAGGACCGCACATTGCACGGCACATGCGCAGTGGGAAGGCGAAAGGAGTCACAGCCGGCTACCCACAGTATACATGCCGAGGAACAGTGAACTGGCGTAGGCAAGAACGGTGCTGGTTCCTTATATTAAAAGTCAGCAGCTACAGTATTTTGAGCTGCTGCGCTCTTCCCCCCCCCCCCCCCCAGGCTGAAGAACCTAAGTATTGCATGCTTCAGTTTCGCTTAAACAAAAAAACACAACCATCTAAACTAGAACGCAGCCAATCAGCCTTTAAAATTTATATTTTAAGCTTCAGTTGATTGGTTGCTAGTGGCAACAGCAGCAGTTGAAATAGACCCGATCTGCGACATATTAATCCCCCTCTGGCGTCAGTTTACAACGACTCTCCCCTGTGATCCAACCCTACAGATTGCACAACTTCCCCCTCCACCCTAGTTACACTTATAACTGCTGATCTGAAAGGAAGCCGCTGCCAACGTCAGCTCCCCCCCCCCTTTTCTATACTAAAAATACGGCCTAGTGATCAAACTTCAATCATAAAGATAAGCCGCAGATCAAATTTATACTGAGGTTTAAATCCATATGTGAAGAGCCCAGTGTACGGGGTGTGCAGCAGCCACGTCCAGTGGTGTGCAGCGTGCGTACAGACAATGGAGCGGAAGCGGAGATCCCTCCAGGCTGAACTTTGCACATAACGAGTCCCCCCACCCCCCCTCCTCCTCTCCACGGTGGGATCGCTAACGAGTTAAACAGCAGGAAAGTATTTCAAGAAGGGGGGGGGGGGGAGAGAGAGAAAAGGCCCCCCCCACCACCTCCCCTCAGGTAAGCAGGCAGGCACACAGCACACCACGTATGCAAATCAAGATGGAAACCAGGCGATCGCCACTTCCTGGAGGACTGCTCTTCATCCCCGAGTGCGCTCATTACCTGGGTGGGGGATAGCTTACATGGAGCCCCAGCCAGAGGGCGGAAAGGGTTAAACGCCACAACAGCCTCGTCCTCATGAGCGCACAGCAAACTCCTCACCAAACTTTACCTCCCCATACTACGCTTTATACCCACATATTCTCTCACATAGCCTCCCTCCCCCAAACACGGACCCCACGTTGTACCCCTTAATGATAGAACGGACGAGCACACACCACCTCACACCCGCCGTCCGCTAGGCCTACTCGAACACGTTGCATTTCTCCCTACCCGCGCCCAAGACACTCACCCTTCCATGGCACACACAACAACCACCCGGCTCTGAGAGGAGGTGCCGCAATAACTGAGGAAGTCAATGCGACCGCCTCATATACACTCTCAAAATGGCGACTGGACTAGTGACGCAGGGGGGCTGAGAAGTCATTGGCTCTGGGAGCGGTCTATCAGGGGCGGGAGGCGGGGTTGGGAACCAGAGTCCCGCCTCTACTATTCCCGCCAAGCTAAAGAGAAAAGGTGCGTCACCCGCACAGAGTCACGCCCACCTAAATTAGTGGCAGACAATGCAGAGTGCCGTGTGGCGTGGGACGGGGAGGAAAGTTTTTGTCTTCCACAATGAGGTGAAAGGTGGTTGAGAAGCTTTGTGTATCCACAACAACTGACACAAAAAAGAATAAACTTCTTGTGTTTACCTTTTTCATGATTTATTCGGTGGCAGCATCTTTGCCTCCACTTCCTGTCTACATGCATGTGTTCCAACAATGGCCACAGAAGAATGGCTTCTGATGGTGACAAGAGTGGACCATGCTTATGGAATGGGTTTATAACTGAACACTTTTAGTCGTCGCTGGCAGTGGCGGCTGGTGGAATTTTCTTTTGGGAGAGGTGGCAAACAGTATGCCAACCCCCCCCGGTCGGTTGGTAGCACTTACCCCATGACCAGCAGCTTTCCCTGCTCGGCGGCAGCGGCCTCCTGCTCTCCATGGGTCATCGCGGCGGCTTCCATTTCCTCCCTCTTCCTCAGTGGCCAATTGGGAGTCTTCTCTTTTCGGCCAATCAGAAAACGGGTCTCACACCTGCTTCTGATTGACCGGATTGAGGATCAGTGTTTCAACAGCGAATATTCATTCGCTGTTGTAATACACCTGGGTGGGATCGGAGCGCATTCTCTGCGACCCGAGCCCATCCTATATTGAAGCCTATTAGAGCCTCTGGCTCTAATCAGGTGCTTAAAAACAAAAAAAAATAGCCACTGTAACTCATGCGCCCAGTGCCCTGAGAGGGGCCGATGCATGAATAGGGGGTGGCTGCAGCGGGCATGAATAGGAGGTGGCTGCAGTGGGCATGAATAGGGGATGGCTGCAGCGGGCATGAATAGGGGATGGCTGCAGCGGGCATGAATAGGGGATGGCTGCAGCGGGCATGAATAGGGGGTGGCTGCAGCAGGCATGAATAGGGGTGGCCGCAGCAGCCGTGGATAGATTCATGCTATGCATGAATCTATCCATTGCATATAGGGGGTGGCCTGGAGAGAGGGGGGCAGCGCCCGGATACCCCCTAATGGACGGGCCACTGGTCATTGGATGCCTTTGTCACAGGGTGACAACGCAAAAGTATAAGTGAGAAACGGTCAAAGCGTTGTCATTCTATACCTCCTGAACAAAGACCTCCTTGGTGAGCTCACCTGTTATCCTGAGCCCAGGTTCACATTGAGGGCGGGTTTGAACTCACACAATTTCAAACCGGCATTTCAGTTCGAGTTCAGGGGCAATTTGACAGACATCTGTGCAGGTTCATGCACAGATGTCTATTCAAATCGCCCCAAAGTCGCCAAAAGTAGTGCAGGAACTACGGCGTCGCACCGATTTGGACGGTGCCATTTTCGGCAATAGCCGCCGATTTGACGAAGAAAAGTATGGGTTTCAGTAAAATAAAAATAAAAAATCACACTCACCTAGGTGGATGCTGCATCGGCCCCCGCTGGCTCTGAGCAAGTAAAGACCTCTGATTGCTCAGTTCTCTGTCTTCAGGGAGCTGGTGACTGTCAGTGACCAGCTCTCTGCCATGCCCCTCCAGTGCTCACTGGGCTGTGGAAGGGGCAGGAGCAGTGCTGAGGGGCTGAGCCAGCTGTCGGTCCAAGCATCTGGGTGAATCCCGACTGTAACGTCAGGATCTTTTTTTCCGAGCCCATTGTTAGCTGAAAATGGGTCACAGAAGTGCAGAACGAACTGCACTCTTGTTATCCCTAGCAGAAGTACAGCCAAAAAAGCTCTCCTTTAGGCTCCATTCACACTTGTGCGACTCCAAAGTCGTGTGATTTCCATCGGTGCAACATTGGCTGTTGATTATGACTTTGACTGTTGCACAACTGTCGTACTGCTAACATTAAAATGCAACTTTTGAGAGTTTACATTGCAGTCTATTGCACTCAAGTCGCATCAAAGTAGCACAGGAACTTTTTTAACACCTCCCCGCCCGGCCAGTAGCAAATTGACAGCCAATCTGTGGTTCAGTTTTCCTGACTGGGCATCATATGACATCCTGTCAGGATGCACCGATCATGCGGCTGCGCAGTGGCACGATCTGTCACCGGTCGTGTCGAAGGGACATAGACGATGACCGATCTGAGTACCGGCTGGCTGCTGGTACTATGTGAGCGCCGTGACGTATCACATCAGGTCACATGACAGTTGTAAACAATAAATTTCATTCCATTCATTGAATACAATTGTGATGCTAGCTGTGATAGGTCAGTGTGATCACATGGTATAGACAGGGCCAATCACAGCCCATCTGTATGTAGCGCCCACCCCCTTTTAGGGGTGCTATATATCCAAATTTAGGGGGCTGGTCTGAGTTAGTAGTTAGGCTCAGACCGTTCTCATTGATAGGTTGTACTATTTTGTTTCTCCAGGTGGTATACTGGTGTGCAGTTCCCTGTGGCCTGTAGGTGGCACTGCCATGACTGGTCAGGGTTGAACCACTAGTAATAGTGCTGTGCCTTAGGGTGTCCTCTCTCGGCAGCGGTACAGTGGGCATGGTTGGCCTGCTGTGCATGCTGGGAGAGGATACATAAGGGGCAGATGAGTCGGGAGTCCGGAGGAGGAGAGGAGTCCAAGTCCAAGTGCGTGACGCCCGGCCCTCCAGGCCATGGAGCCACGTGTGCATCAGTCCCAGGCACCTTTAGCCCTGGGGCTGCAACTTCAGCACTGGGCCCAGCACCTTTAGCTGGAGCCCACTTCTGGGAAGAGGAATCCCAGGGTGTCCCTTGTGAGGGAAGAGGAGGCCGGGGGGACCTTTCTGAGGGACTGGTGAGAGTTCATGGTGAAGGAAGGGGCCCGGTAACTTTCTGGAGGGATTCATCTATCCACCAAGGGCCTAGTAATGTGCTGTTGCTGGCACCTGTCCTTGTATTGCAAAAGCTGAGAAGTTCGGGACGTGATAGATTCTGTGGCAAAGGGTCTCCCGATTGTATCTAACAAAATAACCTAATTGAGCATCCGAGCATCACTGCGGCTGCTAGGATCCACTTTACTGGAGACTATCCGGGTGAGCTGAACCCACTCGGGGATTTAGTGGTGATTGTAATATCTACTTGTGCCTGGACCTACCTCCCAAAACCTTGCTGTCCTGTCTCTTATCCACCCTTTCCTATCTGCTGAACATTGATGAAAAATAAACTCAACGTTGGAGTTTAGAGTGGTGTGGACATTGGAATTACTTGGGGGGAAAACAGAGACTTGTCCCTATATCCTAGGAGATGAGAACCAACTGATGGAGAACCTAGCTGTGGGACCCAAATACATGACACCGCTCAACCTCTTCAAACAGGAAGGTACGGGCATATAGTATGATGTGCCCCTTTTCCTGCAAGTGAGCCAAAGGTAGGAAAAAGGGTCCGTGTGCTACATGTACAACGTGATTAGCTCTGGCCAATCACAGCTAATCAAAACAGACTGAATTAATCAGTTTCATTCAGTAAACTGCTTGCTTATAGCAATGTAATGCATTTTTAGAAAATATTTTTCTTTTGTACTCTCATCAGTCAGTGTCCCTGATTACCGCCACACTTGTTATATGATAACGCTGTACTTTAAAGCGGAACTCAACCCATCGATTTAACGGTTTCAAAAAACAGTTTTATTCTCAGCATGCTGGGATGACTAACTGTCACATTTGCTTGTGCTCACAACCAAATTGTGAAACCATCAAATGGCTGCTGTCATAACTGATCACATGTGCAGCACCATGGCAACTGTAGATCAAACAGAGGCTAAGATGGCAGCTTCCTTAAATGAAACTGATAGAAGGGTTTAGTTCCGCTTTAAAACATCTGATCAAACCAGGATCGGTTTGATCAAATACTTTCATAGGCCGTTAACAGCCTGCTTACATTAGACAAAATCCTCATCACTTTTAGTTTCTTAGACCATAGAGGCGATCAGGGAAGTTCCAGTCCTCGGTCATCTCTATGGTAGGCTGGCCGAACTGCCATCTTCAGTCCCGGGCTCCCTGGTGGGACAGGAGATCCCGGGAAGGCGGCGGGAGGGGGGACTCTCTTCCCCCGCATGTAAAAGCAACTGAAAAGATTGATACTGGGGTCAAGGCTGCAGCCATGGCCCTGATATGTTGGAAGGCTAGCCATTGGCTAGCCTGAATTTGTAGGAGGAGGGTGGGGCATTATATTCTCCCCATCCTCCCCCTGGCTTGCGTCGGCTGAGTTTCCGGGTTCCTGACGTCATTTCCGGTTCCGGGTATCTCGCGCGGTGGCTGGGTGTAGGCAGCGTGTGGAGCGGTGTTTCTTCGTATGGGTCTGTGTGCTTTTACTGACGGTCGGTCAGTGGGGGTTAGTGCACGGCTCTCACGTGTCTTCTTCCCCGCTACAGGTAGCAGCTGGCGGGGTTCAGCCTTCCAGGCGTCTGGCGGAAGGTCGGGCCTTTCCTCGCAGGGCTATTGCAGCTGTTGGCAAGTTCATTGCGGGGACCTCTCGTGGCAGCTGTCACTATCACTCGCAGTGGTCGGTACAGGGTGTGCTTCTCTCGTTGTCCAGGGGTTCCAGTTATCTTGGTGCAGGTAGGTTCACCTTCATCTAGCGGGCGGGGGGGGCGGGTGGCACTGGTATTGGGTAGGTGGTATTTTACGTCACCATTTCTTTACTCTGCCAGCATCGCCTTTCCACCCCTTGCTAGGTCGGCCTCTCTACGTTAGGTCTCCTTGTGGGGGGGGGGGGCTGTCATGGGTTACTGGAATAGGGGTCTGATCTTCGGTGCGTCCTCTACTCCTGGTTCCCCTAGTTCACTTCGCCCGCTACCCCGGTATCACTTCCCACTTAGCTTAGCTTGCACCAGCCGTTCATTGCAGGTTGCCGGGACTCTGATCCAGCCTGTTGGCCACGGGGCTGCTTCACATTCATTTGTCAGCACTCATTCACGCCTTATCACTGGGCTCCGCTAGGGTAGGTTTTTTGTAGCTTCATTACAGGTCACGTTCAGGATTCCTTGTTTCTCCCATTTATCGTTCCCGCCACAGAGCACGTACACTCTGGCCAGGTGGATTTGTTCATGAGGTCACCACGGCATTGGTTAGGGGTGGCACAGCTCGCAGTGGGCGTCATTTGTTCGGTGCATACATCTAATGTTGTTACAGGTGGATTTCTCTGTTCATTCGGACGTTCAGGTGGGTGCTGTGGCCTCTTTTCTCTCAGGGGTAGTTAGGGGTTTACATTTCAGGATCTGTCACGTCTTCAGATCCGTACAGGCTGAGGTTTCGTTTTTAATTGATTTGATGCAATCTTCTCGCCTGTACATTCATACGTCATACGTTGCACATCACTTACATTCTTATATCTGCCTACCACGGTCTGTAGGTACTAAGCCCGGAGTGTTCGTTTTTTAATTGCCTGACCAGCGCCACAGGTTTCTCGGGCTCGCGCTACACTCACGCAGGTGGTCACGGTCATTAGCATCTTTCAGGCGCTTGGTTCTTGGCATCAGCTTCACATCATTACGCCAGGGCAGGTAGGCTTGGTCGGGTCGGTCGGTGGAGTTGACTGGTGGTTGTTTGTGTTTTGTCCACAGATTGGGAGCATGTCGCATATCTCAGAAAGTGTAGAGTTTGCGTTCATCCCTTCCACACCAGCTGGCCCTTCCACACCAGCTGGCCCTTTCACTCCAGCAAGGGGCTCGGAGCACGGCAGCACGCCATCCTTAAGGAGCTGGACCATACCCAAGCTCATTGCCGAACTTCGTTTCATGGGCATTCCTTTCTCGGCCTCAGCCAGGAAAGCGGAGTTATTCAGGCTCCTCTTTCCAAACCCGTCCCAGCCTCTGCCTTCCACCAGTGCGGAGCATGCGTCCCTCCTCACCGCGTTGACGCAGATCCATACAGTATTAAATACCCTCTCGTCTTCGGTCCAGCTTTTGCAGGATAGGATGGATGTGCTGGAGGCCCGTCCAGACAATGTGGTGGTTCCGATAGCTTCCTCGGCTCCTGGGCCGTCTGGAACTCCTGAAGGTATCACTGGTGGGCCATTACCGCTGGCTGATCCTTCTGCTGCTGTTATTTTTCCTTCTGTTTCCCTGCCCATTTTGTCCCGACCAATCTGAAGAAGGACATCTTGGAAGGGAAGGACATTAACCTGGCGTCCCTGCTCATTGCCTCGCAGGACGTTGTGGAGAACAAGGCATATGCTTGCGGGGAGGTCTCGGTGGTCCTGAGGACTCGGGATCCCAGGCTGAACCGCAAGCTCAGCATTGCCAAATTTGTCCTTGCTTTTGGGATTTTCCGGGATGTTATTTGTGGTGTTAGTCTGCATAAGATAGTCGATTTGGCCCACAAGTATGGTGGCAGTGCATTTTACGATTATCATAAGTCCTTTTCGTCTAAGGTTGCTGCCATGTGGGCTCAGTTTCAGGTGGTTTCATGTTGGAGTGTCATTGACACAGAATTGTTCTGTAGGCATTTTGCAAGTCAGAGATCTCCTACATGTGCTACCTGTCAGTCTGCTGCTCACACCGCCAACTGGTGTCCCAATGTAGATCATCCGGGGGTAGCCGGGGCCAGCAGATCAGGGTCGGGCGGTTCTTCCTTAGGGCCTTCAGGTCTGGTTGACAAGCTTGGCAGGCCCATTCATGTGCTGGGCAAGTCACAGCTGTGCAACAATTACAATTATACCACCTGTAATTACAACCAGTGCAGACTGCTGCATGTCTGTGCAAACTGTTTTAGGGCCCATCCTAAAACTGCCTGACCAGTCAAGCCGTCCAGTGTGTCCTGACTGAGCCGAGTCGATGTCTCCAGGTTGGGCTTCTGGTTGGATCACCACCCATCCCCGGCTCTCAAGCGATTCTTGGTGGTGGATGGTTTTATGGAGGGTTTCCACACGGGCCTGATCACCCTTCCCTTGCACACTCACACGAGTGTGCAAATCTGGTATCTGCCGTTACCAATCCTGAATTGGTGGATGATTTGTTGAGGGTGGAATTGTCCAAGGGGTTTGTTATTGGGCCTTTTTCATCCAAGCCTTTTTGTTTGTGGTAAATTTTCAAATAAATACCGTTTAATTTATGATCTGTCAGCTCCTCATTTGTCTCTAGTGCCTAGTCTGAATTCTCTCATACCTTCGGAAGAATTCTCCTTGAAGTACGCTTCGTGTGATTCCGCTGTTCAGCATGTCCTGCGGTTAGGGAGAGGGGCGTGGTTGTCAAAGGCGGACATTGCGGACGCCTTTAAACTCCTCCCGATCATGCCATCTCTCTGGCAATGGTACGGTTTCAGATGGCGGGAGCAGTTTTACTTCGCCACCAAGCTGACGTTCGGGTCCAAGAGCAGCCCTTGGCTTTTTGATACATTTGCCACAGCGCTGGAGTGGATCCTTTCTTCACAGCTGGGGTGTGGCAAGGTTATTCACTATTTGGATGATTTTTTGCTACTGGAGAGCCCGGCACGGCCACCCAAGGATCTCGCCACTCTCACCAAGTTGTTCAGGGATCTGAACGTCCCCTTGGCTGTCCACAAGATCGATGGGCCGTCCACTGTGATCACTTTTCTTGGGATCACCTTGGACACCGTTCGCATGATCGCTTATTTACCACAGGACAAGCTGATCAGGATCCGGGGGGTCATTCATAATCTAGTTAGGTCCCCGGTATGTTCTAAGAGAGAGCTGCAGTCTCTCTTAGGCATGCTCAATTTTGCCATGAGAATCATCCCCCAAGGCAGGTCTTTTATCTCCCGCCTGTTGGCTCTCCTTCCGCTCTACCAAGACTCGGACTCGGTAGTGCGTTTGGGGGCCGGCGCCAGGGCTGATCTGCTGGTGTGGGATCAGTTCTTATGCAGCTGGAATGGGATTGCCTTATTCATCCGGCCACCCACGGCAGCCTCCCCGAGGGTGTTTTCGGATGCCGCTGCTTCGGTGGGTTTTTCAGCCATTTTCGGGGGTCAGAGGCTCGCAGGCCCCTGGCCTTCAGAATTGGCAGATATTCAAGAGTTTGCCAGGACATCCGCGCTTTTCGAGATTTTCCCCATTGTGGCCGCAGCCTGCACCTGGGGACCTTCGTGGTCCAGGCAGACCGTCATCTTTTTTACCGACAACAGCGCCACTGCTGAGATCATCAACAAGGGGAGGTCAGCTTCTCTGTTGATCATGTCGTTCATGCGCAGGTTGACTTGGTTAGGCCTCAAGTTCAATTTTCATTTTCAGGGGCAATTTGTGATTGGGGTCAATAACAGGGAGGCGGATGCCTTGTCCAGAGCTGACTTTCCACGTTTTTTTCTGCAGCATCCGGAGGCGGATCAGAGGAGCTTGCCTGTCCCGTCTTTTGCCCAACTGACGTTGGATTAGACGCTCTCGGGGCTCAAGCGGCCTGCCTTATCAATGCATCCTTGTCCGCAAACACGCTCAGGGCATACAGAACTGGGTGGAGGTGTTTTGGTGGTTTCTCGTCCCGTTACCCTGGCGCCAGGGGGTATGATGTTAAGTACCTCTTGGCGTTCATGGCTTATTGTCATAGTAATTTGTCTTTGTCCCACAGCACTATCAAATCGTACCTGGCAGGCATTCAACATTTCTTTTCCCTACTCCATCCTGGGTCACCGTCAGTTTTTGCAGCTCATCCCATTAGGGCCATGCTCAAGGGTATACAGAAGACGCAAGGTAGACCAGTCGTCAGACGCTTGCCTATTTCTGGGCCGATCTTCCGGGGGCTGTCAGATTTATTGTCCCTCTCTCCTTTTGGGTTGGGTCCCAGCTTGGTCCTGAAAGCTGCAGTGTACCTCAGCTTCTTTGGGTTCCTCAGGCCGGGGGAGGTGTCCAGGGCTGGGCTCCACGCTCCAGTTCTCCTCAGAGGTAATCTCATCAGGTTGGCGGATCATTTTGTACTACAGCTGCCTAGGAGCAAGAACTGTCAGGTAGGGCAAGGTTTTGCCATCCATTATTACAGGACCGACACGGCCTGGTGTCCTGTGATGGTGCTGGATCAGCTCATGGGCTTATTCTCTGCCGCCCCGCTCGATAGCTCTTTGCTCCCCTTTCCTATGCAGGCCCTCACTTCCAGTCGGTTCACTTCCCATATCAGGGTTTTGATTGGCAGGCTGGGTTATGACCCTAATCAGTACTCGGGGCACTCATTTAGGATTGGGGCTGCGTCCGCGGCTTCCAAGTAGGGGGTCCCATCGCATGTTATTCAGTACATGGGGCGTTGGTGGTCATCATGTTATAATCGGTACATACCGGATCCCCATGTAGAGGTGAAACGTGCTTTTACTGTACTTTACTTTACTTTTTGTTGGATTAATTGTTCATGTTTGCTTTTCATTAAATTCTCTTTCATACCTAGTCAGTGTCTTTTTGCCCTCTTTTAAGCGTACTCACACGGGCGGCCATGGCACAACTCAGGTCGCCAGGGTTGGGGGTAGGCGGTCACTGCTTCTATTCAGTATCCAGACTCTGACTACAAGTTGGAAGGCTAGCCATTGGCTAGCCTGAATTTGTAGGAGGAGGGTGGGGCGTTATATTCTCCCCATCCTCCCCCTGGCTTGCGTCGGCTGAGTTTCCGGGTTCCCGCCCACCCGGCCCCCTTATTTTACTCTTTTACTCATTCATACTCTGGGTATGCCCTCTTTTAAGCGTACTCTCACGGGCGGCCATGGCACATCTCAGGTCGCCAGGGTTTTGGGTAGGCGGTCACTGCTTCTATTCAGTATCCAGACTCTGACTACAAAGCCACTTCAACCCAAGGACGTATGGGTACATCTGTTTAAGGGAAGTGGCTAAAGTGGAACTCTGACTAAAGGTAAAAATCACCCCCCCCCCTGAAGGATCTTAGAATACACATATGTTTTTCCTTTAGTGACATCATGGGGCCTTCCCCTTCTTTCTGGGTGGGGGGATGGCATCCTCCTGGATCGAGTGGCACTCATGTAATGATATGTAGGCATTCAATCTTGGGGTACTGTGAGCCCAGCCTGGATGATAATGGAAGGTTGTAAAGGACAGGCTGGACTCGCAGGAAATGGGTAGAATGACGTGGGGGTCATTCTGCAAGAAGAGCACCGGTGGCACTGGATGGAGGAGGAAGCTGAGGACAATGCCAGGGAGTAGAGAGGGTAAGTACAACTCGGTACAATTTTTCTTTGATACAGGAGGGGGTTGCACAAAATGTTTAATAAATTAAACACAGGTTTAAAACACTGAAAATTAATTTTGGCAAAGTCATTGCTCCTCTTTGTAACTCTGAGCAGGTTTCAGAATTGCCAGAGGAAGTTCTCAAAAGCTTTTGCATCATTATTCACTCAAGACAAAAATATACTGTAATTTAATGCAACTTATAGGATAACTAAACCTTTTTTTTTTTTTTTTACATAACAAACATGTCATAGGTTTTGCACAGAGTGGCCCCGATCCTCCCTCTTCTGGGGTCCCTCAGCAGCGCTCCTGGCTCCTTCTCTTCTCGAGTGCCCTGTTGGAGAAGCGCTCTCCTTCGGGGCACATGTGCGGGCATGCTCCCGTGTCCTACTGCTGCGTCTGTTGACACAGACAGCAGGACTCAGCCCCGCCCCCCCAGCTCCCATGTCATTGGATTTGATTGACAGCAGTGGAAGCCAATGGCTGCACTGCTATCAATCTATCTAATCAGGACCTGAGACACCGGCTGAAGCTGGTGTGCTCGTTCTCGGCACTGGAAAGACCAGGCTCAGGTGAGTAAAAGGGGGGCTCTGGGGGGGAGCTGCACTATAGAAGGTTTTTCACCTTAATGCATATAATGCATATAATGCATTAAGGTGAAAAACCACAAGAGATTACAACCCCTTTAACCATCCTTAGATATGGTGGCTTCATTAGATTTTCAGACTAAGAACTGCACTCTATGTTAGCCTATGTGTTCATGTACACATAATGTTTTTTAGCTTTAACGAGCAGTGGAGTTAATGGGCTTTTTTCTGAACGCAAGAAATTTGCGTTCAAAGTGCCATTTTTCGGCAGAAAAAACGCAAAAAAAAACGCTCATAAACGCTCGAAACCGCTGGCCGCGAGCGTTTTTTAGCATTTTTTGGTCCATTGAAAAAAAAAAAGCTAAAAAAAACTACACTGAAAAACGCTAATAAAAGCTAGTAAAAAAACGCTGATAAAAGCTAGCTTTCCTGACAGACTCCATGGCAGACTACGTGTGGGTTATCCCCGCCTCCTCTCCACAGCTATAGGACCCCATACCCATAAATTTGAGCTCACCTCCACAGACAGGTGTTCCTTTTCTATCCTCCTCACATGGACCCTTCATCATGCAATTCAGGTGCAGTCCAGGATGTCCGTCGGATTAGGTACAAGTTGTGCGGTGCACCCAGGGCCCAGCTATCAGCGGGCGAGTGGTTTCGGGCAGTTAATACCCCTATGGTGGAAGGGATGTGGCCCAGTGTACCAGGATGGACGAAGGATTGGCTGGCAAGGTCTGAAGATTTCTTCATTATGTACATGGCAGACCGTTTTTGTATGTATTATTGTCTGTTTCCCCTCAGTGTCTTTGCGCCGTGTGTGGAACGCTTCTGCGTTCCAGGACGCCACTCTACTTCCTGCCTCCCGATCCGCCGTACATCTGCGCATGTGCAGAGCCGCGGCGAAACCGAGGCTTGGTTTTCGCGCATGCGCGGTACGGCGGCGGGGTCAGAGGCCGCACAGGCGCAGTGAGCCGGTCCCCTCGGCGCATGCGCGCAGCGGGACCGGCCGTGACGTCACTACAGCGGGGAATTTAAACGCTGTGGAGCCCTGTACAGGTGGGATAACCTGTGGGCTTTGACGGCAGCATCCCGGAGCTCGGTTCTGCTGGGACAAGGTAAGCAACATCCTTTAGGTAGTTATGCAAGTGTCTCTTAAAGAGACAGTTAAAAAAAAAAAAAATGTTTTTCTTTTTTTTTTTGTTGTGTTGCTTACTCTTGTCCTAGGTGGTCTCTGAGTTTGTGCGTTTTTTCTTGCCTCATCATGGACTCTCCTTCACCGCCATGTGGCCAGCCCTTCCGCACAAGGTATGTGCGGAGTGGGTAAGGGGGTGGTGTCTTTTGTGCCTATCTGGTGGTTGCTAACGGTTACATCCTGCCCACCTTCCCCCCTCCCTCTGTCTGTATTATCTCTTACAGCCCGGCAACTTCAGTTCATCGATCACAAGAAAGGGACCTTGCCAGGCCGCATCATCACTCATCATCCAGGTCTAGACGCGACACTACGTCTAGGACCCATCATCATAGGGGACGTTCACATACCCCCTCTAGACATAGGAGATGTTCCCATTCCTCCTCTAGTCACCGCCACCACCACCGCGATGATTGCTCTGACCACAGAGCCTGTTGGGGATGCAAGACCAGAATCCCGGAGGGCAAATCGCTATGCGACCCATGTTATGCCCGAGCGGTTGGTGAGAAAGAGGCGGAAAATCAAAACCTTGAGTCTCTTGTGAAACGTGTGGTACAGCAATCTATGAAAGAAATAGTTGCCCCCCACACAAGGAGCCAGTCCACCACCTTGTCTGGCTCCTTGGCTGACGAGGCCCAGGAGGATCCCGGCCAATTCCAGCCCCATGATTCCTCCCATTATTCCTCGCAAGACGAGATGGAGGGAGATGATTCTACGGTGCGATTCGACTACGCTTTAGTCTCTCCGCTGATCAAGGCAGTGAAGGAAACTTTGAAGTTGGAGGATACCACTGCCCCCCCAGAAAAACAAAGAAAACTGTTTAAACAACTGGGGAAAGAACGCTCCAATTTCCCACTTCCCTCTTAGCTGAAAGGAGTGTTTGAGGAAGAATGGAGCAAGGGAGATAAGAAGGTTTCCATGCTAAGCAAAACCTCTAGACTGTATCCCTTTAAATCGGAGGATGTCAAGCATCTGGAGAATGCTCCCCTCGTAGATGCAGCAGTAATGCGCCTAGCGAAGCATGTCACTCTCCCGCTAGATGACACTGTATCATTTAAAGATGGTCTGGATCGGAAGATCGACCAGGACCTCAAAAAAATATATAGCCTGGCTGGAACGGCATGCAAACCAGCTTTAGCCCTTGCAGTGACCTCCAAAGCAATGGAGGCATGGGTGGAAAATGTAGACTCCGTTCTGAAAGGTGTCTCGGAAGAACTGGCTCAAAGTTCAGCAGTGCAAGAACTTAAGATGGCAGTCGCCTTTTTGGGGGAAGCTTCAATTGACCTCATCCGTTTACTGGCCAGATCGATGTTGTCCTCGGTCACGGCCAAACGAGCACTGTGGTTACGCCCCTGGCTTGCTGATCCAGCCTCCAAGCAGGCATGGTGCAAAATTCCCTTTGAAGGGACTTCATTGTTTGGGAACAAACTTGACAACGCCATTTCAAAAGCTACAGGCGGAAGGTCGGGTTTTCTTCCCCAGGACAGGCGCCAGTTTAATCAGAAAAAACCTCAACAGAGACGCAGTACAGAGCACTCGAGAGAGGCACGCTCCTATAAACCCGGACGGGATTTCAGGAGAAGCTGGAATTGGAACAGAGGCCAATCTTCTTTTCAAAAGTCCGGCAAGAAACAGACGCCCGGTGGGCGTGAACCAACCAAGTCTTTTTGAGATTGGGCCCGCCCAGGCGGGTCGGGTAGGGGCTCGCCTACGTCTCTTCCGGCACGTCTGGGTGGCCTCGATCTCGGACTATTGGACCATCAAGACGGTCTCAACAGGTCACACATGGTCCTTCACCAAGATCCCTCCATGCAGACCAATGCAAACTTCACTTCCTCGGTCAGAGGAGAAACAACAAGTTCTTCTCTCATATGTGAATGTCCTGAAAGATCAAGGAGCAGTGGTGCCCGTCCCAAAGGACGAGGAATTCCAGGGGGTATACTCCCCCCTCTTCCTAGTACAAAAGAAGAACGGCTCTTGGCGTCCAGTCATAGATCTCACTTTCCTGAACAAGTACATAAAGCACGAGAAGTTCAAAATGGAGTCACTCTCAACCATCCAAAAAATAGTTCAACCAGGCGACTGGTTGATCTCAATAGATCTAAAAGACGCGTACTTTCATATTCCGGTGGCAGAAAACTTTCACAAATATCTGCGGTTCCAGGTCGAACAAGAGCACTTACAATTTATTTGTCTTCCATTCGAGCTAACGACTTCTCCAAGAGTCTTTTCCAAGGTGCTGTTAGCAGTTGTGTCCCTTCTCAGAGTACAGGGTGTGCGCCTGTATCATTATCTGGACGATCTACTAGTACTGTCCCAAGACAAGCAGCAGCTGCTAGTCCACAAAGATCAGGTGATCTCTACACTGTTGGAGTTCGGATGGCTCCTAAACCGGGAGAAGAGTCAGCTGGATCCGACCCAGCGCTTGGTCTATCTAGGAGCCCAGTTCGACACCATAGAGAACACCATCTCTCTTCCAGAGGAAAAAATACCGATCATTCGGGAAAGAATCTCCTTAGCTTTAGACTTCTCTCACCTAAGGGCATCACAGTGCCTGAAGATAATCGGCACGATGGTGGCCACATCCCCCATGGTCAAGTGGGCGATGTGGAGGCTTCGTCCTTTTCAATCCGGATTCCTCCAGCAATGGAAGACAGACGATCTCAATCAGCGGATCCGGATAACACAGTCAATGAGCAACAGTCTCCTCTGGTGGCTTCAAACCAAGAACTTGTCAACTTGCCACTCCCTTGCCCCCATCCATTGGGTGACTGTTACATCCGATGCCAGCAATGCGGGCTGGGGGGCACATTGTGGGGCAGAACTGGCTCAGGGCAAATGGGATGCCCGTCTCCACTCTCCAGGTTCGAACATTCTGGAACTGCGCGCGGCATGGTGCGCCCTTCAAGCCTTCTCCCACCTTCTGAAAGGGAAGTCGGTCCTACTCAAAATGGACAATACCACCGCTGTGGCATATGTGAAGAGACAAGGGGGCACTCGGAGCTCTGCCCTTCTCCAAGAGGTCGAGCCCATTATGACCTGGGCTCAGAGGAATCTGCTCAACTTAACAGCAGTCTTCATTCCAGGGGAGCAGAACATTCAAGCGGACTTCCTGTCACACAGCATGCTAGACAACAACGAATGGTCTCTGCATCCACAAACCTTCAAGTGGATCCTATCGTTGGATTTCGATCCAGAAGTGGATCTGTTTGCATCCCCCTGCAATTACAAGATCGACAGATACTACACCCGAGCTCGGTACAATCAAGCCTTCGGAATAGATGCATTAAGGAGTCAATGGGACTTCAACAGGGCATATGCCTTCCCTCCTCTTCCGATCATGCTAAAATTCCTACAGCGGCTTCAGTTGGAGAAAGTCGAGGTGGTAACAATAGCATCATACTGGCCGAGCAGACCTTGGTTTCCTCTCCTGAATCTAATGAGCTTCAGGGACCCGCTGCCTCTTCCTCTCAGGCCGGACCTTCTTTCTCAGGGGATGACCCTGCACCCCTGTCCAGCAATGCTGAGACTGATGGTCTGGTTTTTGAGAGGGAGAGGCTAGAGTCTCTTGGGTGTGCTTCAGGGGTAATCTCTACCGTTATGAGCTCCAGAAAGTCCAACACAAATAAAACTTACAATAGAATCTGGGCCAGATTTGTCAGCTTCACGATTACTGCAGGAAAGTCATCTAGAAACCCTAGTGTTCAAGACATCTTGAGTTTTCTCCAATCAGGCTTAGACCTGCCTTTATCGATTAGTTCCCTCAGGGTACAAGTATCAGCCTTATCAGCTTTTTCGGGAACGTCATGGGCAACTCATCCCCTGGTTCAACAGTTCTTTCGGGGGGCATCGAGAATCAGGCCTCAGAGGAAACCTAGATTCCCCAAATGGGATCTTCCACTCGTCCTTGATGCTCTTTCAGCACTCAACAACAAGGATCTTTCTGTTAAGGACTTATCAATCAAACTGGCCTTTCTAGTGGCCATTACTTCAGCCAAAAGGGTTTCAGAAATAAGCTTCCTGGGTTGTCAAGAACCCTTTTTGACTTTCTTCCCGGACCGAGTGGTCCTTATTCCCATGCTTGGGTCAAAACCAAAGGTCACATCAGTTTTTCACGAAAACCAAGAAATAGTCCTTCCTACTTTCGATTCTCCAGATTCAGCAGATGCTCATCCCTTGGATGTAGGTGAGACTCTGAAAGAATACTTGCGAGTTACTTCATCTTTTAGAAGCTCGAACTACCTGTTCTTGTTACACACCGGTAGCAACAAAGGGAAGAGGGCTTCTTCCAGAACAATAGCAGCCTGGATCGTCCAATCTATTCAACAGGCTTACAGGGCAAAGGGCTTGGCTCCTCCAGAGGCGGTGACGGCTCATTCCACCAGAGGCATGGCAGCCTCATGGGCAGCAGCTCGACACGTGGCTCCTGAAGTGATATGCAAGGCAGCTTCGTGGTCTTCTATTCATACATTTATGTCTCATTATTGTATTGAGCCTGCTTCCCTTTCCTCTGTTAATTTTGGTCGAAAAATCCTGTCAGTTGACGGGAAAGATTAAAATATTTTTTGTTCAGCATACCCTCCCGTGTGGATTGGCTAGTTATTTCCCACACGTAGTCTGCCATGGAGTCTGTCAGGAAAACAGAAAATTTATTACCAAATACTTACCGTAATTTTCCTTTCCTGATAGACTCCATGGCAGACGGAGTTCCCACCCATGAATTAAAAATATGAAAGTTGAAATTTGAGTCGGCTAGTTACGGAACACCTGTCTGTGGAGGTGAGCTCAAATTTATGGGTATGGGGTCCTATAGCTGTGGAGAAGAGGCGGGGTTAACCCACACGTAGTCTGCCATGGAGTCTATCAGGAAAGGAAAATTACGGTAAGTATTTGGTAATAAATTTTCCGTTTTTTCTGCTGCTTTAAAAACGACAGTTTTTGAGCTTCTGTGAAAATGGAGCCTAAAGAAAAAGGAGAGCAAGAACTGAGTTAACGACTGAACCTAGGCGTGATATAGAATTGTATGAGACAACGCTGAAAAGAATCTTGAAGAACCAGTCCAATGTATGAGAAAGTTCATAACTGGGCTGCCTACTAAATGTTTGAGAGTTTGCAGAAGCTGAGCGGTCACCAGTGTCGGCTTCAGTTTCAGATAAATGTGTGAGTCATGCCTTGTACACACGACCGGTTTTCCCGTTGGAATAAACTCGGATGGTTTTTCTGACGGAATTCCGCTCAAGCTGTCTTGCATACACACTGTCACACCAAATTCCAACCGTCAAGAACGCAGTGACGTACAACACTACGACCATCCGAGAAAAATTAAGTTCAATGCTTCTGAGCATGCGTCGACTTGATTCTGAGCATGTATGGTTTTTAGTACGTCAGAATTGCATACAGACGAACGGAATTTCCATCGGGAAAAAAAGAGAACATGTTCTCTATCTAATTCCGTCGGAATTTCCGACAGAAAAAGTCAGATGGGGCACACACACGGTCGGAATATCCGATGAGAAAACTCCCATCTGACTTTTTCCGACCGTGTGTACGCGGCATCAGATGTAAAGATCAGATCTGGCTTGTTATAGACATGACAATCAAATAGGAGAAAATAATTTGGGTGATTGGCTACATCCAACACTCCCCTCCCCCAGACGGGCAATGCTGCTGTCCAAATGTGCCCCTGTGTGCCTTCATGCAGAATGAGGGCAGTATAATACATTAGGTGTGTTACTGGTCAGATCACCAGGTGAAAACCAAGGGGAAAAACCTTAAAAAGAGACAAGTAATGTAGCTACCACATCTAATGATTGGTAAACTGTAACATATTACATTGTTAATTTGAGAATAAATACTGCTGTAACAATTAAGCAGTAGGGGTTGAGCTTTGGGTTAGGGTCAAACATGGGTTCACAGCAAAACCAACCCTTTCACAGTTCACAGGCACAGCAAACTAATGTAGCGGTTCACCTTCTCTCCATTGACGGTAATAATAATGCATTGCAAGAATCTTTGAACTTTGGTCAGCTGACTTAGAATGGCCAATAATGGGGACTTGTTAAGTAACAGTGTACTGGAAGCTGTAGCAGGAAATGGAAAGTTGTCAAGTTGCACAGGGAGCAATTCAGGGTCAATTAGAAAGGAAACTGTATTTCTTATTTTTAGCTCTTTTTTTTTTTTTTTTTGCTGCAAGGCTTCCATTAGGCTGGGTTCACACCCATGTGCGTTGCGTTTTTGAGCTTCGGAGTCTTTGGCAAGATATCAATGAGTAGTTTAGCAGATCGTCTGCGTTGTAGCTGCGCATTTGCTGACCTAGGAGAGGGGAGGGAGAGGGGAGGGAAGGGGGAGGGTGGAAGTGTACAGTAGGTGACTGCGATATTGTGTCGCTGCTGTTATCGGCCAGATCGCCAATACCAGGCACTGTTTGGTATGAATCATGAGGGGGAACTCCACGCCAAATTTTAAATAAAAAAACCGGCATGGATTCCCCTCCAAGAGCATACCAGGCCCTTAGGTCTAGTATGGATTTTAAGGGCAACCCCTACGCTGAAAAAACGGCGTGGGGGTCCCCCCAAAATCCATACCAGACCCTTATCCGAGCACGCAGTCTGGCCGGTCAGGAAAGGGGGTGGGGACGAGCGAGCGCCCCCCTCCTTAACCGTACCAGTCCGAATGCCCTCAACATGGGGGTGGGTGCTTTGGGGCAGGGGGCGCCCTGCGGCCCCCCCACCCCAAAGCACTTTGTCCCCATGTTGATGAGGACAAGGGCCTCTTCCTGACAACCCTGGCCGTTGGTTGTCAAGTCTGCGGGTGGGGGGCTTATCGGAATCCGGGAGCCCCCTTTAATAAGGGGGCCCCCAGATCCCGGCCCCCCACCCATTCACCTGGAGGAAAAAAGTGTCAACAAAAAAAACACACTACAAAGGTTTTTAAAGTAATTTATTAGGCAGCTCCGGGGGTCTTCTTCCGACTTCGGGGGTCTTCTTCTGACTTCTCCGCTCTCTTCTCCCGCTCTCCGGTGTGCCTTCTGCCGGGCTCCTCCGCTATCTTCTTCCAGCTCTTTTACTAGCGTTGGCCCGGTCTTCGTCATCTTCTTCCCTCTTCTCTTCTCTCCGATGTTGACATGAGGCTCTCTCCCGCTGTAATGCCTTGTGCGCGGTGCGCAATGACTTATATAGGCATGGGGCGCGGTCACCGGGTGATGTCACCCAGTGACAACACCCATTATGACGTCACAGTCCCGAGGCATGATGGGACTGTGACGCCATAATGGGCAGGGTCACCGGGTGACATCACCCGGTGACCACGCCCCATGCCTATATAAGTCATTGCGCACCGCGCACACGGCTATACAGCCGGAGAGAGACTCGTGTCAACATCGGAGAGAAGAGAAGAGGGAAGAAGACGACGAAGACCGTGCCAATGCTAGTAAAAGAGCTGGAACAAGATAGCGGAGGAGCCCGGCAGAAGGCACACCGGAGAGCGGGAGAAGAGAGCGGAGAAGTCAGAAGAAGACCCCCGAAGTCGAAAGAAGACCCCCCGGAGCTGCCTAATAAATTACTTTAAAAACCTTTGTAGTGTGTTTTTTTTATTGACACTTTTTTCCTCCAGGTGAATGGGTAAGGGTGCGATGTACCCCATACTCATTCACATAGGGTGGGGGACCGGGATCTGGGGGCCCCCTTATTAAAGGGGACTCCCGGATTCCGATAAGCCCTTCCGCCCGCAGACCCCGACAACCAACGGCCAGGGTTGTCGGGAAGAGGCCCTTGTCCTCAACATGGGGACAAGGTGCTTTGGGGTCGCAGAGCGCCCCCTGCCATAAAACACCCACCCCCCATGTTGAGGGCATGCGGCCTTGTACGGTTCAGGAGGGGGATGCTCGCTTATCCCCACCACCTTTCCTGACCAGCCAGACTGCATGCTCGTATAAGGGTCTGGTATGGATTTTGGGGGGACCCCCATGCCGTTTTTTCGGCGTAGGGGTTCCCCTTAAAATCCATACCAGACCTAAGGGCCTTGTATGCTCTTGGAGGGGAACCCATGCCGTTTTTTTATTTTAAATTTGGCGTGGAGTTCCCCCTCATGATTCATACCAAACACAGTGCCTCCATAGAGAGGGGACATTGTCGCTTCTTTCTCGCGCTCGCTGCAATAGGAAAATGTGTTTTTCCTATTGCAGCGAGCGCGAGATGCAAAGTACCCTGTCGCCGAGAACCAGCGCGGGAAACATTCTCACGGGAAGGTACTGTAGTGAGCAGGGAGAGAATTCCTGTTCAGAACGGAACACATCTGCGTATCAGATGCGTTCCCATAGAACATAATGTGCAGACAATTCACACCGCAATGCCTAGAAAACGCACACTTTTTTGGGCAATGCGCAGTGCGAATGCATCACACATATGTGAACCAGCCTTATTAAAATAAATGTATTTTAAAATGTTATGCGAATTGGATGCGGTGTAAGCCGCAACAAATTTGCATAGGTGTGAACCCGACCTCAAAGAGTGGTGTTTGTTTCAATGGTGCAGTATTTTGGGGATTTTATTTTTTTGGGGAGTATATTGACTTTTATTTTATGTTGTTAGGCCTTTAATTTAGGTTAAACTGTTTTTTTAGCAGCAATAAAAAAGTAGGCTTTGGTTTCAGGGGGTATTATTTAGGGGGTGTATTGGTTTTTATTGCATGTTGATAAGACCTTTTTTAGGTTAATCAGCTTTTTTCCTTGTTGCACATCTTCCCATTAGAAAAAAGGGGACTTTTGTTTCAGGGGTTGTATTTTGGGATTTTGTTTTTTTTCTTAGTAGGGTTTCTTGCTTTCATTCCATGTTGATGGGGTCTTTTTTTTAATTTTGGGGTGCTCAAACCCCAAAATTAACTGTACAAAAGTACTGCAGCATTCACTTGTTTCTGACCATTTGCGCTGAGAGCTGCCTTTTGTTTCCAGCACGCTTCTTCATCATTTGAAATAAAAATAAGTGGAAGTGTGAAGCGTGCACCTAAATATCGCTCACATTCATCACATCCCCCAATCCCCATAGATAAAATAAAAGTTAGGCATATACCAGTTAGGCCTATTATCCTTGAATAACCATGTCCTGCAGCTAGCCTACTTTCCACTACTACGTCATCTGCAGTCTTTCTGCGTTCTAGTATTAAAACCTAAAACAGCAATTAAAAATTGTCTTGCTGCTGGCCTGTTTTCTTTTGCTGAATGTCTGTGCCAGAGAATAGAGAGGCAGAAAGTGAGGGAATGGAAGAACATCAGTGAGAAAGGATTTAGTCCAGGGGCAGCAGCAGAGAACAGGAGGAAGCAGCCATCCTATTCCACCAGATGGCACTTCCCCATGGGTACAGGTCATGCTATCCCCAAGGTCATTGCACCAAGTTCAGCAGTCTGAGCCTTTATTCAATCATTTGCTACCGACAGCAGCCTTGTGGTCTGCAGCCTCTGACTACAGTCCATCAATCGTGGTAAATATACCAGTCATTTGGGACCACTACCACATGCATGAAGAGACACTTGAAGTTATACCAAAAAACATACTGGGAGTAGCACCTCGACAATATACCAGCACTTCTCCTCCTCATTTTACACTTTCCACCTCTCTCTATACTCCACAAGATTCTACATCTTCATCCAATGCAATATCTGTGGTCTCAAGCAAAGGGGAGGGAAGTCTGATAAGGGGTTTTTAGAGGCCTACCTTGTGGCAAATAAAGCAGTGAAGAGGATCAGTATAGGGCCATACTGGATGGTGCCAAGTATACGCTTGAACCTCACCGTAGGTCTCCTAACCTCTGTAGCGGGGTATTCCCCTTTAATACAGAGAGACTACATCTCCCAGTACATCTTGCAGCACCCAGGGTGCATTGCTCCGGAACAGAGACTGCTGGGGCAGACTTTATAAAGGGGAGGTGGAGTTTGTTCTGCCTCTTTTGGACACCCCCTCTCCTAGCAAGAGGATCTCTGTGCTGAACTGCTGTATGCACAAGGCCTGAAGCCTGGGCCTTGTGCTCTTTTCCAAAGAGCCCCTCTGCCAGCCTAGCAGAGCCTTAGAGACATCTTCTCCTCCTTGCTGCAGTACACCAGAAGGATTGAAGACTTGGATGTCGGTGGATTCCTGTTCCTAGACGAATCGGCGGAGGAAACGGACTTGGACTTGTCCGGGTGGTGAGAGCTGTTTAAAGACAGATACTTTTATCTTTACTATTCGTTGGGATTACAAAGTTGTTCTTCAAGTGCACCACCGAAAGATTGCTAGCGAATATTGTTTCACTGAACTTCCATTTAGAGCAGTCAGGCCTGCATAGATAGACATTGCTGGGTGTTAGTCTACCCATGAGGGGAAGTAGCTGTAAAAGGGCAGCACTAGAGTTGCATAGCAATACTTTATTATTCTGATTACTCTGTTTATCTTTATTACTGTTTATTGTAGGGATCTGCAACTTGTTATACTATTGTTTATTACTTGCCCATTAGCCTCAGTAAAATATCTGGGTTAAGTACATTGGTGTCAGTTTCACTTACTTTAATAGAAGTTTTAAAGTATATCACTGTGTGTGTTTGCCATAGGACTGCGTCACCTAGAGTTGCGGTCACGCGGTCCTATCTCCCCTTACTAGCTGTGCCACGGGAGGTTAGAGCCGATTGCCAGGGGTTGACAGCGGTGCACTACAGGGCCCAAAACAAAACCAGCGGCTCTCTTAACTGGGGGTAGCGCTACACCTCATCTTGCCATCGCTAGCAGTGTCTTGTGTGTGAAGCGGAAGAAAAAAGATCAAATAACCACCCCTTTGTCCAGTATCTCAAAATCAGCTTGGCAAACCTGCTGGCTTTACACTGCTCCCATTTCAGCTACTGAAGTCAGCCTCCTTTCCAAGAGTTTATGGCCTGCACTGCATCAGCTTGATAGGTACTCAGCTACCATTTTTTTGGGTCGAGAAGGCCATCTCTGCCCTCCACTGGACGTATTTACCGGTAAGTTGTTTCAGCAACCAATACAGACCCGGCTGCAGTCACAGGCAGCGGCCTAAACTATATGGGGTGCAAGGCTGATGCAGACACTCTTTAAAGTGAGGATTCCATGGACTATTGGTCATTCAGGCTGGACCACTGGCTGGAGCTTGTACTGTATGTGCTGGAGCTTCTGCCTTGCCTTGCGGTGTGTGTCTGTGAGGTCTTAAGTGCAGAAGGCAGTCTTGTTACAGAGTGGCAAATCCCCTGTTTATTGACATTGTGGACTGGCTCACTTTCATTAAAATTAACCAATCTTAGATAACCAATAATCACAAAACCCTTGTAGCTGATGTCACTAAATTTTTGTTGTAAACTAAATTTTTGTTGTAATCCAAAAAAAATGTTGCCTTTCACCATTACCAACTCCTGCAATTTCTGCAGGCTTGCCACCATTACCGGCTTCTGCCACCTCTGCTTGCCTGTTATCATTACCAGCTCCTGCCACCTCTCTTGGCCTTCCACTATTATCAAGTCCTACAATAAGGTGACCAGATTTTTAAATGAAATCCGGGGACATATATATATATATTTTTTTATTTTTTTACCAGTAATGGCGGCAATCAGCGACTCTCTGCCCGTCGTCGCCGCCGCCGCCCACCTCACAGCCTGTTAAGTCTAAAGCCCTATACACACGGGCGGAAATCCCGTCGGAAAGAAAAACTTCGGTTTTCTCGACGGGATTCCTGGCAAGCTTGTCTTGCCAAGCCCTGTGTACAGACGGCAACTCCAAAAAACGCCATTCTTTTGAATGGCAAGAATGCGGTGATGTCATCGACTACGACGAGCCGGCGCTCGTCACATTCAATGCCGTCGCCGCCATCTTGCTTCACCCTACACTACCCTTGTATGCTACCGTGCATGCGTCGAAGTCGATCGGTTTTCTCGGCAGGAAACACTCTGCTGAGAATCACGACGAGAAAAATAGAGAGCAGGTTCTCTATTTTTCTCGTCGAGATTCCCGGCAGTTTTCCTGCCGAGAAA
This sequence comes from Rana muscosa, assembly GCA_029206835.1. Classification (NCBI taxonomy): domain Eukaryota; kingdom Metazoa; phylum Chordata; class Amphibia; order Anura; family Ranidae; genus Rana; species Rana muscosa. The sequence goes on from CM055116.1 coordinate 574,085,277, forward strand.
ACCATACACACGACCGGTTTTCTCTGCAAAAAGCTCTTCCAGCTATTTTCTTGCCGAGAAAACTGGTCATGCGTACGAGGCTTTACTCTCCGGGCCCCCCGGCTACTACTGGGTGAGGAGCGGAGGAAGATCACTCGGCCAGGGAAGGCAAGGAGACAAGAAGGCAGGCGGCTGGCCGGGACTTGAGCCAAGGCAGAAGAACATGCGAGCGGAGCTCCGACCAGCACATGATCATCAGAAAGGGGCACAGATAATGGAAAAAAAATACACCCCCCTCCCCCCCTAAGCTAGTAGGTGCGGCAGAGCGAGGGGATGTAGTTGAGATTTTTTTTTTATTCTGCACTGACTGTCTTTGAAATTGCCCCAGCCCCTGTTCAAATCCAATCCGGGGACAGACTTGGTCCGGGGACAGTGTCCTCAATCCGGGGACTGTCCCCTGAAACCGGGGATGTCTGGTCACCCTATCCTACAACCTCTGTCATATTGCGGCTTTTGAAATCACTCACTGCCATCCACTGTGGCCTCATGCACACTGGATGTTTTTACAGCTGCTGTTTTTGGCTTCAGATGTTGTTTCCTGCAGTCAAACGCCCCAGCATGTTATCCTATGTGTCCATGCACACATAGTTTTTTGCAGGGGTGTTTTCTAGCTGGAAAAAAAAACCCAAACTAGTGGGTTTTGAGGAGTTTTTTTGGTGTAAAACAGCTCTAACTCTGACAAAAGCTGAAAACAGCTTAAAAAACGCTGAAAAACTTGGCTATTCAGCGTTTATATGCGTTTTTAATCCATAAGCTTTTAACGGAGTATAGTTTTGCTAACAAACGCTAGTGCAAAAATGCTGAAAAACTCACTCTACAGCTACAGCTTTCTACAGATAACGTTACTGGCTTTTTTTCCCCCAGTTGTCTTCCAGGACAGCTCTTGAGAAATTAAGCTCCTCCTCTGGATAGGAAACACATTGCCTCCAGCTCTTGAAAAGGCAGTCCCTCATGCTGGTCAGTTTTTTGTGTTTCCTTAGTCGGAGGAGACATGTTGCCTGGAGGAACCGTCTTTTAAGGGGCGATAGGGTTGGAGAGCATCCATCAACCAAGAGCTGTGCAATACCAGCCACAAGTTCCCCTAACCTTTTTTCTACATAGGCCACGGGTTCCCTCCACAGCTGTTTTGAGTTCCCCATCCCCCTCTCTCCGGTGCCCGATGAGGGAGTGGGCAGTGATGGCTTAGCTTCGGCAGTGGTGTCAGCAGTGGGAGGTGCAGGACACCGCAACCCGGAAAACGCTGGGCGTCACGTCCAGCGTATGGGACGCCATCCCTGCGCGCCGGAGGTTGTGGTTCCGGCCTCCTGGCGCAGAGAGAAAAGGGGAAGACTGAGCCGGCATACAAAAGACACGACAGAATGGGCTTTAGACACCAGCAGCCAAAGCAGAAAGCAGCATGGGGTCATCCCATGCTCCGGGGGAGTCAATCACCGGCTCTTTACAGGTAGGCTGGCCTGGCCAGAACCTTTTTCCTGTGCACCAATTTTTGCAAGGGGAGCTAGAAGACCCTGGGGAAACCATCTTATTAGCTCTGTAGGCACCTTAAGGGGCACTGGGGGGCCAGGACAAGTTGGGAATTCTTCTTTTTTTTTTAAAACAAAATTCTTTATTTCCCTTCGTGTTCCCCTCTCAGAAAGAATCCTCCAGAGCAGAAAAAGCCACTACTAAGGCGGACAAGAAAAAATGTCCTTCCTGTAGTGCAAGGCTTTCATCTAGCTACACTAAAGCCTTATGTCCCACATGCATCACAGCCATATTAAAAAGCGAGGAAGATTCTCCTTGTTCAAAATTCCTCAGCTCCTTCAAAGATGAAATGCAGTCCACTTTTCAATCATTTCGAAAATTTATTTCAGATACAAGTCCCAGGCACGGCCATCAGCCAGCCCGATCAGGTGCCCACTTCCCCTACTCCAATAGCTTCAGGTTCAGGAGAACCTTCAGAGAGTAGGGAGAATACCCCTAAAGACACTGACCCAGATTCCTCCCAATCAGATTCAGGACAGGAGGAAGATCAGGAAACAGGGAAACCCACAAGGTTCAAACTTTCCCATGAGGGTTAGGATGAACTGCTGGGGGCAATCTATGAAATCTTAGAGATGAAGGAGGAAAAAGCCACACTCTCAAGGCATGATAAAATGTACCAAAAGTTAAATAAAAATAAACCCAAGGTATTTCCGGTGCACAAAATCATGGCAGATTTGATGCTCAGGGAGTGGTAGGAACCAGAAAAGAGACCCTTCTTTTCGAGTAGCCTGAAAAGAAGATTTCCCTTCGATGAGGACCCAAATTCAGTCTGGAATCAATCCCCAAAATTAGATGCCCCCTAGCAAAAGTGTCAAAACACTCCGATCTGGTCTTGAGGACATGGGGCACTTGGGGGACCCCATGGACAAAAGAGGTGACATAATCCTAAAAAGATCATGGGACGCCGCTTTGTCAAATCTCAGGCCAGCACTGCAACAACTTGCTTAGCCCGAAATTTTGAATTTTGGTTAAAGCAGCTGCTAGAGCACCTAAGGGCTCGTACCCCCAGGGTAGAGCTGTTCAAATCTTTCCCCATGCTCTTCAAAGCAGTAGGCTTTATTGCAGATGCCTCGGCCAAGTCTGTAAAACCGTCAGCCAGAGCAGTCTCATTATCTGTAGCAGCCAGGAGAACCCTTTGGCTCAAAACCTGGCTGGGGGACACAGTCTCCAAGTTACGCTTATGTAGCATTCCTTTTTCGGGCAAGTTTCTTTTTGGCACTAACCTAGATGAAGCCTTAGAGCATACAGCCGATAGGAAAAAGTCCTTCCCTGTTAAGAAAAAAATAATTTCCCAGAAAAAAAAATCGTCCCTATAAAGGACAAGCGAGAACACAGGATAAAGGAAAGCCGAAAAAACACTGGTCCGGACAGAGAGGGAGGCAAAAGACAAACGTGCTTTTTAACCCTCCTGCCAAAAATCCAAAAACCACAGTGATGCCAGCTGCCAAGTGGGAGGAAGATTGGAGGAATTCCTTCCTCAGTGGAAAAAACAAACCTCCAAAAGTTTTGTCAGGGGAGTGATCGAGAGAGGATATGCCCAATAATCCAGGGATCCGGCAAAAGCCCAGGCATTGCCACAACTTATAGGTGAATTAGTAGACCAGAGGGTCCTAATACCAGTCCCCAAACAGGAAGAAGTAAGGGGTTTTTACTCGCACGCGTTCTTGGTGCAGAAACCTTACGGCAAATACTGCCTGATCTTCAACCTAAAGCCATTGAACACAGCCATATGGTCCAAAAAATTCAGAATGGGGTCAATCCATTCTGTCAGGAATCTGCTTTCAAAAAGATTGTTTCATGACGAAGATAGACCTAAAGGACGCCTATCTGCACATCCCCATCAGGGAAATCTCCCAAAACTTTCTCTGCATAGCAGTACGAATAGGGGAAAGGGTCTATCACTTTCAAAGCCGAGCCTTACCCTTCAGCCTCTCCTCGGCCCTAAGGATCTTTTCCAAGATCCTGGCAGAGTCCCTGGTGCCACTAAGGCTGCAATCCATAGCAATTATTCCATACTTAGACGACTTGTTGTTCATAGCACCAACAAAAGAGAAAAACTACTAAGAAACCTAATAGTTGCACAACAGTGGTTATCCCAGTTAGGATGGATTATCAATATTGAGAAGTCGAATCTCTCTCCCTTTTCAAGAAATTTTGCCCCTAGGTTACACTATCCATTCCAAGGAACAGAAAATAGTACTCCCACAAGAAAAGGTCAATCGCATGGGACAACGAATGGCACAGATGCAGACAAATCTCCCAGTTACAATAAGAGTGATAATGTCAGTTTTAGGACTTATGACATCCTCCATCCCGGCAGTCAGATGGGCCAGGTTTCAGAGGTGTACCTTCCTGCAAAAATAAAGCAAGCCCTACGGTGTTGGAGAAACCAAGCCAACCTACAAGAAAGTCTGCTGTGGACCTTCCCGATTTCATGCATATTGACTACAGATGCCAGCAGTCGGGGATGGGGGGCCCATTTAGAGGGACAATGGGTGCAGGGTATCTGGACTCAATTGGAGAGACAACACTCATCCAACTACAAAGAACTCAAAGCTGTAGCCAGAGGAATCTCAGCATTCCAAAGTCAATTTAGAGGCCAACACATACAGGTCAGGTCGCACAATATAACCTCTGTAGTGTACCTAAACAAACAAGGAGGGACCCGGAGTCCCATCTTGATGAGTATAGCACAGGAAATATTCTCCTGGGCAGAGGAGAATCTGGAATCTCTCTCGGCAATCCACCAAGGGAGTGCAGAACAACCTCGCCGACTTTTTGAGCAGACCATTCATCTCAGAAGAAGAATGGTCACTAGATCCAACAGTGTTTGTGGAAATAGTCTCCAAGTGGGGCCTCCCAGTTCGACTTATTTGCCAACAAAGCTAACACCAAACTACAACGTTTTTTCTCGCTAAACCCAAGAGATCAGCTGGTAGCAGTCAACGCCCTCCACAATGCATGGACCTTCGAGCTATGTTACGCCTTCCCACCTCTATATCTGATCCCAAGAGTTCTTTCCAAGTTCAGAACAGAACAGATATCTCTTATCCTAGAGGGGCGAGGTGGTAGAGGGGCATTCTTTCCACCAGTGCTCAGTCAGAGTTTTTTTGCCACAGAGGAAGTACGGTTTTTGTTTCCTGGCATCTGCAAAAGAGAATAGGGGCATAGTTAGTATGGGGGATCTTGAGGTCCTGCTGACCCAGCTCCGAGCTGAGGCGGTGGCCAGAGGCGCTGGCTGGCTACAGGCCACAGTTTCAGAATTTATCCAGGAGCCCAACCAGGCCTCCTCCAACGCACCTGCTGGCCCCACTCATGGTCCCACGTGCTAGGAGGTCCAGGCCTCCTGAGCGTTTCAGCCCGGAGGTGACCTCTGGCATCCGAGACCACTTTGGGAGCCCTGCCCAGGACCCTTCGACGCCACCGGCCAAGCGAAAACCTGCTTCGCCCAGCGTGGTGGTCGGGAGGAATCCGGGTGGAGGCGATATGTCTGAAGCCTGCTCTCGCCCCCCCTCTTCTTACTGTTCGGATGGCGCAGGCCGCCTCTGCGGCTTGATGTCCTGATGGGCAGTGTCAGCCAGGATAGAACCTTGCTTCTGTCCTTTCCTTGTCTCCTACTGTCTCTGGCTTAGGGGGCTCCGGGAGCGGTGTGGGGGGTGCTGGGGGGCCTGTGGTACAGGGGGGGTTGTCGGCTAGATTGGGTAGTGGTACAGGTTACCCCCTTCTTGTTTTGGCAGCGGCGCAGGAGGATGGGGTGGTGCACACTTTGTTGGCTGGCCTGCGGGAGCTGCTGGCGTGCTGCGAGACTGGTGCACAGTCGGTGGCGGGCTCTTCCCTGGCGGTGGCGTGGGCTGCAGCCCGCTCTTCCGCCGTTCAGGGCGCAACTCAGTCGGTGTCCGTCACGGTCCCGCCTGCCGTGGTCTCTGGGGCGGTGGGGGGCGGCCCAGAGGCAGGTATTAACAGAGCCAGGGTCAAGGTCAACAAGGCGGTAGCCAAGTTTTTTGAACGTAATGGGGGCTTGGCTGTTCATCATCGGGATTTGGAGGAGGAGACGTGGCATTTTTTACATCCAGATGGTGTTCACCTAAATGCCATCGGCATGGACCTATGGCAGCTGGGTTTGCAGGATGGCATCCAGCGGGCCTTCCAAGTGTGGAGGGCGACACAAACGTAAGGTGTCACGTTCGTGTGCTGTGGCGGGGGGGTCAATGGGGTCTTTGAAGGCGGTGCTGGAAAAAATAATGAAGGTTTAGGGGGGTTGGGCCCATCTGGAGGTATGGGGTGTCCCTTCCCTTACTAACAATACAATGGTAACAATGGTTTGTAGTTGGTTGTATCTGGAAGGAAGTAACTGGTAATTGTCCCTGAGCTGGCGTAATATGCGGCGTGGGGCCTTTAAGGGGTGTACAGATACAACTAGTTGGTTGAGAAAATTGCCTTTCAAAGACATTTAGACCGGACAGGTTTAAGCTGAGTTTTTCTTTGGTTTAATGGTTATGTAAAAATGTATTATATGCATTACGTTGTATGTTGAGAGTTTTTGTATTTCAATTTTGTTGTAATAAAAAGGCTGCTATGGCCAATTCAACTCCAAAAAAGAATGTGTCGTCTGGTCAATCATTGGGTTTAAGGAATACGGGTGGTTGCTAGCTTTGCAGGAAACGAGAGCCTCAGTAATCTGCACATCCCTTAAGCCCCGTACACACGATCCGAATATCGTACGAAAATGTTTTCCGAGGAAGAATCGTACGATAATCGGATCGTTAGTACAGAGCTTCGAGAGCCGATTATGACAGTTCATCCGATATTATTTTATCGGACATGCACGAAAATTTTCCTCGCACGATAACAAATCGTACGATTTTCGTTTAGTCAGTACAGTTGTCGTCCGAAAATACAATACAAATACATTACAACACATAACATCACTTCCGATTTTTTTTTCTGTCATACGAGAATTTTCGTGACTTTAATAACCTATTTATTTTACTTGCGACTACTAAGCGAAAAAAGTCGTACGATCTGTCGTACGATATTCGGATCGTGTGTACGGGGCATTAGTCAAGTAATGGCCCGGAGCAGAAAGTGCAACTGGGAGGAGGGCCAGTATGACTGGGGTGGGCAGTGAGGTGGAGGAAGAGCTGGGGGTAGGGGAGGTATTATGGCACTTACCAGGATTGGTGGGTACCGAGTGTGGGGGTGTTGTCCTAGGGAGGTAGAGGGGCGTTCTTTCCACCAGTGCTCAGTCAGAGCTTTTTTGCCACAGAGAAAGGAAGGTTTTTCCCACCACCCTCCCCTTTTATGGTTTGCATCTTTCAGGGGTTACCGTTGTAATTTTTTAGGCCCGCACGAGGTAGGATGGTTCACACCTGGTGGGGCGGGTCCTACGGGGGTATGGTTTCCCTTGCCTATTAACGTTAGAGGTTTGTTAATTTTATTTTCTTGATAGTCATAGCAGCAGCGGGAGGCCTATGGGGTCTTTGAAGGCGGTGCTGGAAAAAATAATGGAGGTTTAGAGGGCTTGGGCCCATCTGGAGGTATGGGTGTCCCTTCCCTTACTAACAATACAATGGTAACAATGGTTTGTAGTTGGTTGTATCTGGAAGGAAGTAACTGGTAATTGTCCCTGAGCTGGCGTAATATGCGGCGTTGGGCCTTTATGGGGTGTACAGATACAACTAGTTGGTCGAGAAAATTGTCCTTCAAAGACCTTTAGACCGGGCAGATTTAAGCTGAGTTTTTCTTTGGTTTAATGGTTATGTAAAAATGTATTATATGCATTGCGTTGTATGTTGAAAGTTTTTGTACTTCAATTTTGTTGTAATAAAAAGGCTGCTATGGCCATTCGACTCCAAAAAGAATGTGTTGTCTGGTCAATCATTGGGTTTAAGGAATACAGGTGGTTGCTAGCTTTGCAGAAAACGAGAGCCTCAGTAATCTGCACATCCCTTATTCAAGAAGCTGAGAGACAGGGTCCCACCTGGAGCCCCAAGCCAGAGGTGCCCCAAGCCAGAGGCCTGAGTGGGAGAGAAATTCTATGAGAGACAGAACAACTGAAAGCTATGAAGACACATAGCTGGAAGAGGTACAGCGTTTGTGTGCTAACACTGGGGAGGGGTGCTAGATGGTCTAGAAGACCAAGGCATGAGGGCTTATAAAGAGAGCCAGGAGGCTTGAATATTGATTTGTTATATTGATCGTGAGAACCCCCTGTGTGGGAAGATATGTATTTGTGAACTTTGTGCTTTCTTTTAAATAAAAGTGGGCAGGAAAAGCCCTGAAATGTACTTCTGGCGTGGAGTAAACTCACTGTATGAAGGCATCGACCATGAAAGCTAACAACCCCATGTCATGTGGGGTACTAGTCTCCCAGTTCCCCATCAAGCTCCACCTATCCAACAGGTGCAGCGGAAGGTGTTAACCTTTGTTTACATTTAGCATTTGGCCAGTGAACTTCTTGACTGATGGTTGAATGGGGTCAGAGATGCAGTACTGTGTGGGAAGCGTTTACATTCATAACAGCTTCTCAGCACAGACATGCCCACTGCAAGTATTGGAGTACCTCTGTATGTCAGCTCAGAGATGGTCTTATTACAGCTACCTAATCTGCTTACTGGCAGTAATTCTTTAATGCGGTTGTATACCCGCCGACGCAATTTTTTATTTTTTTTTACCCCTGTAAGGCAAAAGGCATAATGAGCTAGTATCCACCACATACTAGCTCATCATGAAATACTTACCTTAGAACGAGGCGTCGGTCACTCACCTGGTCCACGCCGAGGTAGCTGACATGTTGCCTCGGCGTGTCTTCCAGGTATCGCAGCTCCCGCACATGCGTGCGGGAGACTTCTTTCCGGCAAGGTCTGGCGTCTGCCGGGCCTTAAGGCGAGAATCCCCTGTGCACATGCGCCGCTGCAGTCAGCGGCTCATTGCAAGGGGAATATCTCCTAAACCGTAGGACAGGTTCCTAAAGTTCTTAAAGAACTACCTGAATTTGTTGCATGTGTCAATTGTGTTACAGAGACTGGCGCTAATGTTTGCCTGAATTATGCACTGGTAGTTTTAATGGGGCCTACCCCTACCGCCAAAAACCGGTTGTTCCCCAGATAGTCTTCAATTCGATTTTCCAAATTATTGCAGGCCTAAGTACATTACGTTATACATCAACTTTTATTATGAATAAAGCAATACATGTGGTAGGTATTACTAGAGATACTTTCAGCCATTTCTTGGGCATGTAAGAAATTTAAATGTATGCAGGCTGATGTTTCCATTATTTTAATACAATAAAAAGCTAAGAGCCCATTCACACAGGGGCGACTCGCCAGGCGACTCAGCCGCCTGACAAGTCGCGTCCCGCTCTGTTCAATAGAACCGTTCTAATAGGAGCGACGCAAGTCGCTCTGATTTAGAAAAAGGTTCTTGTACTACTTTGGGGGCGACTCGGGGCGACTTACATTGACTTCTATACAGAAGTCAATTTGCAAGTCGCCTCTGAAGTCGTCTTCAGATCGCCTTGCCGAGTCGCCACCAAAGTCGTGCCGCCCCTGTGTGAATGGGCTCTAAGGAGACAGCTATATAAAAAAACAAACAAAAAAAAAACCTACAGATTATTTTACCCTTTTTCCAGCTGTACTGTTATGCCGCGTACACACGACCGCTTTTCTCGACGAGAAAAACTGCATTTTTTTTTTTCGCCGAGAGAAACGATCGTCTGTGGGCTTTATGTCGTTTTTCTCGTTGAGAAAAACGGCAGAAAAAACGACGAGAAAAATTAGAACATGTTCTAAATGTTCTCATCGTTTTTTCCATCATTTTTTTCCGCGGCAGTTTTCCCATAGGGAGACACTGCCGCGGAGCCCACAGACGGTCGTTTTTCTCAACAAAGAAAAAAATGACGGGAAAAACGGTCGTGTGTGGGGGAACATGCCGTTCCCTCGTTTTTCATTTTTTTTCATGTCGTGATTCACGGCGGTGTTTTCACCGCCGTGAATCACGATCGTGTGTACGCGGCATTATAGTCACAAATGAAATGTCATAAACCACTGAGATTTACCTATTGATCTAATCATTTACATTCTGGGATTTCCTCCAAAATACATGTTCAAGCGTCTCAAAAGCTGTTTACTCATGTTCTTGCAGCAGCAAGAGGTTTCATTGTTCCAAACTGTTTATGATTAAAGTGGTTGTAAAGCCTGAACATGTTTTACCCTAGTGCATTCCTGCATGAAGGTAAAAAATGTTTCAGTATGTGTATGGCCCCCTCACCTCCTCTTATACTTACCTGAGCCCTCACTTAATACAGTGCTGTGCCTGTCTGCAGCGGCTCTCTCCTCTTCTCCTGCTCCCACAGGCTTTGCTGAGAGCAGTGGAAGCCATTGGCTCCCGCTGCTGTTAGTCAAATCCTGTGATGATGGAGCAGGGAGAGAAAGGGGTATCACCGCTCCAGGAAGTTCAAGCAAAGGTAAAAACCTCTCCTCCAGATTAGAAGCCCCAGGTGCTGGCAATGCATGTAACAATGCAAAATGGGGGGGGGGGCGTGGCCAAGACAGGCATGTGAGAGGACGCATCTCCCACAGCTCCTAGCAGTGATCCGGTACTGATCCTCCCCCAGCCGCCTAATCGGTCCGACGGTCACCTATGCTCGCAGCCTGCGATCCGGGGACCACTGAGGTACCACCACCGGCTCTCTGTACCAGGGGGATGACCCGCAAAGGACAGGCGGAAATCGCGGGGCCGGAGCTCCAAGATGGCGCCGCCGCATCTGTAGTGAAGGGGACACCGCGCAGCCAGGACAAGCTAGGCCCCAAGGCAAGTAAGCCGCCCAAAACCCCCAAAGAACCCCCTAAGGACATGCTGTATTATGCCCAGAAGATGTCTGGGGCTATGGGGACCGAGATGCCCGTCCGATCAGGGGACCCCACACATATGATGCCTGATATACAAGCAGACGCTGTCCCAGATCAGTGGGGAGAGGAGGAGGGGGGCCAGGCAGGCTCTGTGATGCAGGACACTTCAGCCCCAGATTCACAGGATGCAGTGCAACCCACTCTGGCTGATATCCTTAGGGCTGTGAACAAATGCACAGCCTCTGTTGATACTTTAAAGGAGCAGTTTTGCTTGCTGAGGCAAGACATGCAGAAGATCCGTGAACGTACCACGGCTGTGGAGAGCAGAGTTAGTGAGGTGGAGGACCAAATGCAGCCCATAGCCCAGGACACAAGAGCAGCCCTGCAGATGGCTAGAGATGCATACGATCGTGCTGAAGATTTGGAGAACCGCCTCAGAAGGAACAACGTTCGTATAGTGGGTCTCCCGGAGAGGGTGGAGGGCAGGGATCCTACTACATATGTGGAGAACTGGTTGATTGAACTTTTTGGCAAAAATTCATTTTCACCATTTTTTGCGATGGAGCGTGCGCACAGAGTGCCCTCTCGCCCGCCTCAACAGGGGGGTCCTCCTAGATCCATCCTTGCGAAACTACTGCATTACCGGGACAGGGAGGCGGTGTTACGCCAAGCTCGGGAGCGAGCGAATGTACAGCACAATGGCACCAGAGTGTCCTTCTATCCGGACTTTTCGGCAGAGGTCCAGAGACGCAGGGCCAAATTTAATGATGTGAAATGCCGCCTGCGACTCCTGCAACTTCCATACGCTATGCTTTATCCTGCAAAGCTCCGCATAGTGGTGCGGGGCCAGGCACAATTCTTTGAGTCTGCCAAGGAGGCCCTAACCTGGCTGGATCGGAACGAACAATCACTTCAGCGACGAGAGCAGGAGGAGGGAGAATAAGGTCTAAATTCTGATTGTGCCTGATGGCACGAATTGTATGCTGCTCAAAGACACCTTGCGTTTAATTTACTCAGGGGGGATCCCCTATTATTGTTTGTGGCTACTGTTTTATGGCTGGGGGACATTATATGGCTATACAATGCAAGGAGAGTGATTTACACCACGTTGTCCAATAAGAGGATGTTACAATTGACTGAACCATGGCGACGTTCGGTCGTGAAAGGAGTTGCTGCTACCCTGTTGGTGGATTATGTAGCTCCAGGACCCGTTAGGTCCACTGTTCCTACTAACTTTCCCTTTTTCAGCAGTTACAACTTCAAAGAGGTACATTGCAGCAGACGTGAATTAATACTCCTAGAGCGCCGTGCAGCGGGGTTCAGGAATGGTACGAGAGGGGTGATGTCACCCCTGCCCCGTGGACTATATTGTTGTCTCTACCCACGATTATCTGACCATTTATCTTTAACTGCGGATGCTCATGGCTAAGGTTTCTATTGTTTCCTGGAATGTGAGGGGTATGCACTCCCCCTTGAAACGTACAATGCTTAATATGTGTTTGAAGAAATTCCTTCCTGGGGTAATCTGTTTCCAAGAGACTCACTTAACGGCAGAGACAGTATGCTGTTTACGGTATGCATGGGTGGGGAGAGCTTATCACACTACACACACCTCCTTTTCTAGGGGGGTGAGTGTACTGGTGCATGCAGCCTTGGATTTCCAGGAGTTTGACAGTGTCATAGACCAGGAGGGGCGATATGTATTTCTTCACTGCAGGTTTGGTACATTGATATGTGTGCTGGCCTGCATATATATCCCACCACCGTTCACGGCGGCGGTACTCCGGCTCCTCCTTGCGTTTTTGGATGGTAGGCCGGATGTGCCGCTGCTAGTGATCGGTGACTTCAACTGCTGTTCGGACCAGGTGGCGGATAGACACCCGAGTCCTAGGCCCTCTGCCCTCGCCAGGAGTACTCCCCTGGCGCGGTTGTTGCAAGAGGTGGGCTGGGTGGATATCTGGCGACATCGCAATCCGGGCGACAGACAATTTACCTGCTTTTCAAAGTCCCATGGTTGCCTGTCTAGGATAGATCTGGGGATGGGGAACCTGAGCATACTCCCGTTTGTAGCTGACATTACACATAGACCCCGTAGTGTATCAGACCATTCTGCTCTAGTGGTACAGTTGCTGGTGGCTCCACCGGCAAAATTAACTAGGGCGCCCTGGAAGTTTAATGCATTTTGGTTGAAATTGTTTCGTTCCCATGAGGAGATAATGGGTGATATACGGAGGTTCTTTGATGACGGGGATGGAGTAGAATTTAATGTGCGGCACTGGGATGCCTTTAAGGCGCATCTCCGGGGCCTCCTGATAGGAGAAATGAATAAGGTTAAAAGAGCCTCCTCTGAGCTCCTGATAGAAGTGGAGGCTAGGGTTCAGGAATTAGAGAGGGTATATGTGACGGATCCCTCTGATCTGACCAGAGAAGCATGGGTGGCCGCTCAGTCGGCCTATCAACAACTACTTTCCTCCTCGGCTGAGAAGAAAAGGTTCTTTACGAAACAGGCGTTCTTTGAGGAGGGTGAGAAGACCGGCCGACTTTTGGCACGGATTGCAAACTCCCATCAACGCTCGCCTGCTATAGGAGCCATTAGGTCCAAGACAGGGAGTGTAGTCTCCCAACCAGAGTTGATTATGGAGGAATTGGCGGGTTTCTATGAGACCCTGTACAGTCCTGGAGCGCCATACGCCCAGGAGGATCTGGAGTTATACCTGGCCCGATTGGTCTTCCCTGCGCTGTCCGAGGGTCAGCGGGCACAGTTGGAGGCGCCGCTTACTGTCGGGGAGCTCTGGGGGGCTGTGGGTGCATTCCCTAATTGTAAGGCCCCGGGGGAGGATGGGTTGCCTATGGAGGTGTATAAGCAATACTCAGAGGAAATACTGCCCCAACTACTGAGAGTGTTTAACAATGCCAGGGAGAGAGGGACCCTTCCACCCTCAATGTCTAAGGCAAACATAGTACTACTGCTCAAACCGGGTAAGGATCCTGTAGACCCAGGGGCGTACCGCCCCATCTCCTTGCTGCAAAGCGACATCAAGATATTAGCCAAGGTACTGGCCATTCGGCTGAATGGGGTGATTACTTCAATTGTGCATGGGGACCAGGCTGGTTTCATGCCAAATAAATCTACAGCGGTTAATTTGCGGAGGTTGTTCCTGAATGTACAAGCAAGGGCAGATAACATGGGAGGCAGGGCACTCTTGTCCCTGGACGCCACAAAGGCGTTTGATAGCATAGATTGGAATTATCTTTGGTCGGTGCTGCGGAGGTTCGGGTTTGGTCCAATTTATATATCCTGGGTGAAGTTGCCATATAGTCAGCCGCAGGCCGCCATAAGGACCTTTGGTTCATTGTCTGGGAGCTTTGCATTGAGGAGGGGGACTCGGCAGGGGTGTCCCCTGTCGCCCCTCCTCTTTGCTTTGGCTATTGAGCCACTGGCCATGGATATTCGGGCAAATTCTGGCATTACTGGTTTCTGCTATGGTGACTTGCAGGAAAAAGTCATGCTATATGCCGATGACACTCTGCTTCTTCTGGGGGACACGGACTCCTCCCTTAGGGAAGCTATGTCGACCATATCCAAATTTGGAGGGTTTTCCGGTTTGCATATAAACTGGTCAAAATCGGCGTTGCTCCTGTTGGATGGGGTCGACACACAGGTGATTAACTCTTCCTGCTCCATTCCCATTACCACTGCTTTTAAGTACTTGGGGGTTCAGATCACAGCTAGGCCACGGGATTTTATCCATCTTAATATCTCCCCCCTGTTACTAAGGTTTAGGGATAAAGTCAAAACCTGGAAGGCTCTTCGCCTATCTGTGGCTGGCAGGGTGAATCTTATAAAGATGATACTCATGCCACAGCTACTGTATTTCCTTCATAATACTCCTATGGTTATCCCCCTCAAGACATTTCGTACGGTAAATAGTATCTTTCGCAGCCTCATATGGAGGGATAAGCTCCCTAGGATCAGATTGGAACATTTGCAGCGGCCCAAAGACTGCGGGGGCTTGGCGTTACCAAACCCTTGGCTGTATTACTTAGCTTCCCAGCTACAGCACCTTATAGGCATGTTTCCATTAGAGGCAGAGGGGGCGCCCACCTTGCAAACCTCGGCTCATAAACTGCTGCTGTTTACTGTGTGTAGAGATCCGGTTCCTGTGGCGTTGGAGGCTCAGGCCTTCGCTAAAACACATAAAAAGTTTCCAACTTATAGCTTAATTCAGAAGGTATGGAACAAGGTTAAATACATTCAGAATGCAGATGGCTATACAGAATATAGCCCTATATGGCAAAATGATACGTATACTGAATTGGCCAAACTGCAGTCTGGGGCCAGATGGAAGCAGTATGGGATTACGCATCTTAGGCACATATTCTGTAATGGAGTATTGCGCCCTTTTAGTGACCTAAGGGAATCTTACGGTCTCCCGCAATCAATGTACTTTTGTTATTTACAATTGCTCCATGCGGTGGCGGCACAGGGTCGCTCCTCGGAGTGGCACTTGTCGCCAACCCCGGTGTTTAGGCTTCTTGGGGATGCTGGGTCGTCAAAGGGCTTTATCTCACAATGCTATGCCAAACTGTTACAGTCCGTGATGAGGCAGCATCCTCTGAAGATAAGGGAGAAGTGGGAGGCAGATGTTGGACAGCTGGATGGTGAGCAGTGGGAGGAAATTTTCCAGGCTGTGGGTAGGTGTTCACTGAATATATCCCATAGGCTTACCCAGTTGTACATATTGTTACGCACTTATTTCACACCTCACAGATTACATTTGATGAATCCACAGCTTGACCCCATATGTACACGATGCAAAAGGGACCACGGAGATCTAGTCCATATGTTGTGGAGATGTCCCAACTCCACATGTACTGGGCGGGGGTGGTGTCTACCATTAATTCAGTGTTTGGCGTGTCTCTTCCACAGGACCCGAGAGCTTGTCTCTTGGGTGCTTTGGAGGAATACGAATGGGACGAGGACTGTAGAGAAGCCGTTCATAGGACTCTGTTTCAGGCGAGGAAGCTCATCATGATACACTGGAAAGCGGAGGACCCGCCGACCTTGAAGGAATGGGTTAATAATATTGGTATAGTGTTGAGGATGGAGAAGATGACTTATCAGCATAGGGGTAGTGCTCAAAAATTCGAGAAGCTATGGGCAAAATGGCTAGATGTACCGGGCTTGGCCCCGGTGGATCTGGTGGCTGATAGATTGCTAGGCATCAATATAGGTTGAGAGATGTTTTAACAATTGGGAGAGTGGGTATGTTGATTTGAGGACCGGCTGGCTCCTAGTTCGGATTTGTTTTGAAATGCATGTTTGTAATGACTTCTTACCCCGCTATGTTGAGGGGTGTCTGTATGCTCTGTACCTCTGCAAATTAATAATAAAACTTTGTTGGATAAAAAAAAAAAAACAATGCAAAATGGGAAGAAATTCTGGACAGCCGCACTCCAAAAAAAGTTTTTGCCTTTTATTCAAAAATGGACATCAAAAAAACATACCCCAGCAGAACAGAACGGACAGTAGAGCTGACGCGTTTCACACTAACAAACAGTGCTTAGTCATAGCTTTTGACTAAGCACTGTTTGTTAGTGTGAAACACGTCAGCTCGTCTGTCCATTCTGTTCTGCTGGGGCATTTATTTTTGATGTCCATTTTTGAATAAAAGGCAAAAACTTTTTTGGAGTGCGGCTGTCCAGAATTTCTTACCATTTTGCATCATGATGGAGCAGGGACAGAGGCTCGTTGTCTATGTCTATCGATGCAGGCAGCGAGGCTCAGGTTTGAGCCCACAGTTGTGCCACAATAGCAATTAGTTTCCTATGGTGGCACACTGAGAAGAAGAGTGCTGGCAGGGGACCCAAGAAGAGGAGGACCGGGGACGCTCTGTGCAATTCCATTGCACAGAGCAGAGAGGTATAACATGTTTGTTATTTTAAAAAGAAAGAAAATTACCTTACAATCTTCCGCAGCTACGTTATTGCATTCTGACAGTGGGGGGACTCCCCCACTGTCACGATAGATAGATAGATAGATAGATAGATAGATAGATAGATAGATAGATAGATAGATAGATAGATAGATAGATAGATTCTGTTGAGCAGCAGTGGCCACACATGGATCGAAATTCAGCCGGTTCAACAGGGCCACCTTTACTTCTGTTAGTTATTGTTTGTAATAATGATGTTCAGGCTTTAGTAATATTATTTTCTTATTGAATATGTACATATTCAATAAGAATATGTTAAAGGAGTAGTAAAGTTACATGTTTTTTCACCTTAATGCATCCTATGCATTAAGGTGAAAAAACATTCGACAATACCGCCCCCCCCCCGAGCCCCCGTTTTTCTTACCTGGCCCCTCGAAAGTCCCATGCTCGTCCCCGTCATCCTCTTCGTTTTTCTGCCTGGCCGCCGATTGGCTACACTGGATAGATTGAAAGCAGCGCAGCCATTGGCTGGCGCTGCTGTCAATCACATCCAATGACGCGGCACGCCGGGGGGCGGGGCCGAGTGATACAGTCGGCGGCTATGGCCGCCGCTGTATCACGGGAGCGCGCCCGCAATCACTCCACACCATGCGAGCTCACTCGCATTAAGGTGTGGAGTCCTTGCGGGGAGGAGCCAAGACAGCCGCCGAGGGACCCCAGAAGACCAGGATCGGGGCCACTGTGTGCAAAACGAGCTGCACAGTGGAGGTAAGTATAACATGTTTGTTATTTTAAAGCAAAAAAAAAAAAAGGTATAGTGCTCCTTTAAGTGTTAAAAAAAAAGAATTATAATACAAGCAGTTAATATAGCTGCAGGAGGAGCAAAGAAGAATATTTCCCTGCTGTGTCATACAAGCGATTTCTAATAATCCCCGCTCTACACTGGTGGTCCCTGACAAGCTGCACTGGTGGGACAGACATGCTGCACTTGTGGTCCCTGGCATTTGGCTCTGGTGGTCCCTGGCATTCGGCACTGGTGGTGGTCCCTGGCATTTGGCACTGGTGGTGGTCCCTGACATTCGGTAGTGGTTCCTGACATTTAGCTCTGGTGGTCCATGACATTTAGCTCTGGTGGTCCCTGACATTCAGATCTTGTGGTCCCTGACATTCGACAATGGTGGTCCCTGACATTTGGCTCTGGTGTTCCCTGACATTTGGCTCTGGTGTTCCCTGACATTTGGCTCTGGTGTTCCCTGACATTTGGCTCTGGTGTTCCCTGACATTTGGCTCTGGTGTTCCCTGACATTTGGCTCTGGTGTTCCCTGACATTTAGCTCTGGTGTTCCCTGATATTTGGCAATGGTGGTCCCTGACATTCGTCAATGGTGGTCCCTGACATTTAGCTCTGGTGGTCCCTGACATTTAGCTCTGGTGGTCCCTGACATTTGGCTCTGGTGGTCCCTGACATTTGGCTCTGGTGGTCCCTGGCATTCGGCACTGGTGGTGGTCCCTGGCATTTGGCACTGGTGGTGGTCCCTGACATTCGGTAGTGGTTCCTGACATTCGGCACTGGTGGTCCATGACATTTAGCTCTGGTGGTCCCTGACATTCAGCTCTTGTGGTCCCTGACATTCGACAATGGTGGTCCCTGACATTTGGCTCTGGTGTTCCCTGACATTTGGCTCTGGTGTTCCCTGACATTTGGCTCTGGTGTTCCCTGACATTTGGCTCTGGTGTTCCCTGACATTTAGCTCTGGTGGTCCCTGACATTCAGCTCTTGTGGTCCCTGACATTCGACAATAGTGGTCCCTGACATTTGGCTCTGGTGTTCCCTGACATTTGGCTCTGGTGTTCCCTGACATTTAGCTCTGGTGTTCCCTGATATTTGGCAATGGTGGTCCCTGACATTCGTCAATGGTGGTCCCTGACATTTAGCTCAGGTGGTCCCTGACATTCGGCAATGGTGGTCCCTGACATTCGGCTCTGGTGGTCCCTGACATTTGGCTCTGGTGGTCCCTGACATTTGGCTCTGGTGGTCCCTGACATTTGGCTCTGGTGGTCCCTGACATTTGGCTCTGGTGGTCCCTGGCATTCGGCACTGGTCCCTGGCATTTGGCACTGGTGGTGGTCCCTGACATTCGGTAGTGGTTCCTGACATTCGGCACTGGTGGTCCATGACATTTAGCTCTGGTGGTCCCTGACATTCAGCTCTTGTGGTCCCTGACATTCGACAATGGTGGTCCCTGACATTTGGCTCTGGTGTTCCCTGACATTTGGCTCTGGTGTTCCCTGACATTTGGCTCTGGTGTTCCCTGACATTTAGCTCTGGTGGTCCCTGACATTCAGCTCTTGTGGTCCCTGACATTCGACAATGGTGGTCCCTGACATTTGGCTCTGGTGTTCCCTGACATTTGGCTCTGGTGTTCCCTGACATTTGGCTCTGGTGTTCCCTGACATTTAGCTCTGGTGTTCCCTGATATTTGGCAATGGTGGTCCCTGACATTCGTCAATGGTGGTCCCTGACATTTAGCTCTGGTGGTCCCTGACATTCGGCAATGGTGGTCCCTGACATTCGGCTCTGGTGGTCCCTGACATTTGGCTCTGGTGGTCCCTGACATTTGGCTCTGGTGGTCCCTGACATTTGGCTCTGGTGGTCCCTGACATTTGGCTCTGGTGGTCTCTGACATTTGGCTCTGGTGTTCCCTGACATTCGGCTCTGGTGTTCCCTGACATTTGGCTCTGGTGTTCCCTGACATTTGGCTCTGGTGTTCCCTGACATTTGGCTCTGGTGTTCCCTGACATTTGGCTCTGGTGGTCCCTGACATTTGGCTCTGGTGGTCCCTGACATTTGGCTCTGGTGGTCCCTGGCATTCGGCACTGGTGGTGGTCCCTGGCATTTGATACTGGTGGTGGTCCCTGACATTCGGTAGTGGTTCCTGACATTCGGCACTGGTGGTCCATGACATTTAGCTCTGGTGGTCCCTGACATTCAGCTCTTGTGGTCCCTGACATTCGACAATGGTGGTCCCTGACATTTGGCTCTGGTGGTCCCTGACATTTGGCTCTGGTGTTCCCTGACATTTGGCTCTGGTGTTCCCTGACATTCGGCTCTGGTGTTCCCTGACATTCGGCGCTGGTGGTCTCTGACATTTGGCTCTGGTGTTCCCTGACATTCGGCTCTGGTGTTCCCTGACATTCGGCTCTGGTGTTCCCTGACATTCGGCTCTGGTGTTCCCTGACATTCGGCTCTGGTGTTCCCTGACATTCGGCTCTGGTGGTCCCTGACATTTGGCTCTGGTGGTCCCTGACATTCGGCTCTGGTGGTCTCTGACATTTGGCTCTGGTGTTCCCTGACATTTGGCTCTGGTGGTCCTTGACATTCGGCAATGGTGGACACTGACATTTGGCTCTGGTTGTCCCTGGCATTTGGCTCTGGTGTTCCCTGACATTTGGCTCTGGTGGTCCTTCACATTCGGCAATGGTGGACACTGACATTTGGCTCTGGTGGTCCTTGACATTCGGCAATGGTGTTCCCTGACATTTGGCTCTGGTGGTCTCTGACATTTGGCTCTGGTGTTCCCTGACATTCGGCTCTGGTGTTCCCTGACATTCGGCTCTGGTGGTCTCTGACATTTGGCTCTGGTGTTCCCTGACATTCGGCAATGGTGGTCCCTGACATTTGGCTCTGGTGTTCCCTGACATTCGGCTCTGGTGTTCCCTGACATTTGGCTCTGGTGGTCCCTGACATTTGGCTCTGGTGTTCCCTGACATTCGGCTCTGGTGTTCCCTGACATTCGGCTCTGGTGGTCTCTGACATTCGGCTCTGGTGGTCCCTGACATTTGGCTCTGGTGTTCCCTGACATTCGGCTCTGGTGTTCCCTGACATTCGGCTCTGGTGGTCCCTGACATTCGGCTCTGGTGGTCTCTGACATTCGGCTCTGGTGTTCCCTGACATTCGGCTCTGGTGTTCCCTGACATTCGGCTCTGGTGGGCTCTGACATTCGGCAACGGTGGACACTGACATTTGGCTCTGGTGGTCCTTGACATTCGGCTCTGGTGGTCCCTGACATTTGGCTCTGGTGTTCCCTGACATTCGGCTCTGGTGTTCCCTGACATTCGGCTCTGGTGGTCCTTGACATTCGGCAATGGTGGACACTGACATTTGGCTCTGGTGTTCCCTGACATTTGGCTCTGGTGGTCCCTGACATTTGGCTCTGGTGGTCCCTGACATTTGGCTCTGGTGGTCCCTGGCATTTGGCTCTGGTGTTCCCTGACATTTGGCTCTGGTGGTCCTTGACATTCGGCATTGGTGGACACTGACATTTGGCTCTGGTGTTCCCTGACATTCAGCAATGGTGGTCCCTGACATTTGGCTCTGGTGGTCCCTGACATTTGGCTCTGGTGGTCCCTGACATTCGGCAATGGTGGTCCCTGACATTCGGCAATGGTGGTCCCTGACATTTGGCTCTGGTGGTCCCTGACATTTGGCTCTGGTGGTCCCTGACATTTAGCTCTGGTGTTCCCTGATATTTGGCAATGGTGGTCCCTGACATTCGGCAATGGTGGTCCCTGACATTCGTCAATGGTGGTCCCTGACATTTAGCTCTGGTGGTCCCTGACATTCGGCAATGGTGGTCCCTGACATTTGGCTCTGGTGTTCCCTGACATTTGGCTCTGGTGGTCCCTGACATTTGGCTCTGGTGTTCCCTGACATTTGGCTCTGGTGGTCCCTGACATTTGGCTCTGGTGGTCCCTGACATTCGGCTCTGGTGGTCTCTGACATTTGGCTCTGGTGTTCCCTGACATTCGGCAATGGTGGTCCCTGACATTCGGCTCTGGTGGTCCCTGACATTTGGCTCTGGTGTTCCCTGACATTTGGCTCTGGTGGTCCCTGACATTCGGCTCTGGTGGTCTCTGACATTTGGCTCTGGTGGTCCCTGACATTTGGCTCTGGTGGTCCCTGACATTCGGCTCTGGTGTTCCCTGACATTTAGCTCTGATGTTCCCTGATATTTGGCAATGGTGGTCCCTGACATTCGGCAATGGTGGTCCCTGACATTCGTCAATGGTGGTCCCTGACATTTAGCTCTGGTGGTCCCTGACATTCGGCAATGGTGGTCCCTGACATTTGGCTCTGGTGGTCCCTGACATTTGGCTCTGGTGGTCCCTGACATTCGGCTCTGGTGGTCCCTGACATTTGGCTCGGGTGTTCCCTGACATTTGGCTCTGGTGGTCCCTGACATTCGGCTCTGGTGGTCTCTGACATTTGGCTCTGGTGTTCCCTGACATTTGGCTCTGGTGGTCCCTGACATTTGGCTCTGGTGGTCCCTGACATTCGGCTCTGGTGGTCTCTGACATTTGGCTCTGGTGTTCCCTGACATTTGGCTCTGGTGTTCCCTGACATTCGGCTCTGGTGTTCCCTGACATTCGGCTCTGGTGTTCCCTGACATTCGGCTCTGGTGGTCTCTGACATTTGGCTCTGGTGGTCCCTGACATTTGGCTCTGGTGGTCCCTGACATTCGGCTCTGGTGTTCCCTGACATTTAGCTCTGGTGTTCCCTGATATTTGGCAATGGTGGTCCCTGACATTCGGCAATGGTGGTCCCTGACATTCGTCAATGGTGGTCCCTGACATTTAGCTCTGGTGGTCCCTGACATTCGGCAATGGTGGTCCCTGACATTTGGCTCTGGTGGTCCCTGACATTTGGCTCTGGTGGTCCCTGACATTTGGCTCTGGTGGTCCCTGGCATTTGGCTCTGGTGTTCCCTGACATTTGGCTCTGGTGGTCCTTGACATTCGGCAATGGTGGACACTGACATTTGGCTCTGGTGGTCCTTGACATTCGGCAATGGTGTTCCCTGACATTTGGCTCTGGTGGTCTCTGACATTTGGCTCTGGTGTTCCCTGACATTCGGCTCTGGTGTTCCCTGACATTCGGCTCTGGTGGTCTCTGACATTTGGCTCTGGTGTTCCCTGACATTCGGCTCTGGTGGTCTCTGACATTCGGCTCTGGTGTTCCCTGACATTCGGCTCTGGTGGTCCCTGACATTTGGCTCTGGTGTTCCCTGACATTCGGCTCTGGTGTTCCCTGACATTCGGCTCTGGTGTTCCCTGACATTCGGCTCTGGTGGTCCCTGACATTTGGCTCTGGTGTTCCCTGACATTCGGCTCTGGTGGTCTCTGACATTCGGCTCTGGTGGTCTCTGACATTCGGCAATGGTGGACACTGACATTTGGCTCTGGTGGTCCTTGACATTCGGCTCTGGTGGTCCCTGACATTTGGCTCTGGTGTTCCCTGACATTCGGCTCTGGTGTTCCCTGACATTCGGCTCTGGTGGTCCCTGACATTTGGCTCTGGTGTTCCCTGACATTCGGCTCTGGTGTTCCCTGACATTCGGCTCTGGTGGTCCCTGACATTTGGCTCTGGTGTTCTCTGACATTTGGCTCTGGTGTTCCCTGACATTCGGCTCTGGTGTTCCCTGACATTCGGCTCTGGTGGTCTCTGACATTCGGCAATGGTGGACACTGACATTTGGCTCTGGTGGTCCTTGACATTCGGCTCTGGTGGTCCCTGACATTTGGCTCTGGTGTTCCCTGACATTCGGCTCTGGTGTTCCCTGACATTCGGCTCTGGTGGTCTCTGACATTCGGCAATGGTGGACACTGACATTTGGCTCTGGTGGTCCTTGACATTCGGCAATGGTGGACACTGACATTTGGCTCTGGTGGTCCTTGACATTCGGCAATGGTGTTCCCTGACATTTGGCTCTGGTGGTCTCTGACATTTGGCTCTGGTGTTCCCTGACATTCGGCTCTGGTGGTCCCTGACATTCGGCTCTGGTGGTCTCTGACATTTGGCTCTGGTGTTCCCTGACATTCGGCTCTGGTGTTCCCTGACATTCGGCTCTGGTGTTCCCTGACATTCAGCTCTGGTGGTCCCTGACATTCGGCTCTGGTGGTCTCTGACATTCGGCTCTGGTGTTCCCTGACATTTGGCTCTGGTGTTCCCTGACATTTGGCTCTGGTGTTCCCTGACATTCGGCTCTGGTGTTCCCTGACATTCGGCTCTGGTGGTCCCTGACATTTGGCTCTGGTGGTCCCTGACATTCGGCTCTGGTGGTCTCTGACATTTGGCTCTGGTGTTCCCTGACATTCGGCTCTGGTGGTCCCTGACATTTGGCTCTGGTGTTCCCTGACATTCGGCTCTGGTGTTCCCTGACATTCGGCTCTGGTGGTCTCTGACATTCGGCAATGGTGGACACTGACATTTGGCTCTGGTGTTCCCTGACATTCGGCTCTGGTGGTCCCTGACATTTGGCTCTGGTGTTCCCTGACATTCGGCTCTGGTGTTCCCTGACATTCGGCTCTGGTGGTCTCTGACATTCGGCAATGGTGGACACTGACATTTGGCTCTGGTGGTCCTTGACATTCGGCTCTGGTGTTCCCTGACATTCGGCTCTGGTGTTCCCTGACATTCGGCTCTGGTGTTCCCTGACATTCGGCTCTGGTGTTCACTGACATTCGGCTCTGGTGTTCCCTGACATTCGGCTCTGGTGTTCCCTGACATTCGGCTCTGGTGGTCTCTGACATTCGGCTCTGGTGTTCCCTGACATTTGGCTCTGGTGGTCCCTGACATTTGGCTCTGGTGTTCCCTGACATTCGGCTCTGGTGTTCCCTGACATTCGGCTCTGGTGGTCTCTGACATTCGGCAATAGTGGACACTGACATTTGGCTCTGGTGGTCCCTGACATTCGGCTCTGGTGTTCCCTGACATTCGGCTCTGGTGGTCTCTGACATTCAGCTCTGGTGGTCCCTGACATTCGGCTCTGGTGGTCTCTGACATTCGGCTCTGGTGTTCCCTGACATTCGGCTCTGGTGTTCCCTGACATTTGGCTCTGGTGTTCCCTGACATTCGGCTCTGGTGTTCCCTGACATTCGGCTCTGGTGGTCCCTGACATTTGGCTCTGGTGGTCCCTGACATTCGGCTCTGGTGGTCTCTGACATTTGGCTCTGGTGTTCCCTGACATTCGGCTCTGGTGGTCCCTGACATTTGGCTCTGGTGTTCCCTGACATTCGGCTCTGGTGTTCCCTGACATTCGGCTCTGGTGTTCCCTGACATTCGGCTCTGGTGGTCTCTGACATTCGGCAATGGTGGACACTGACATTTGGCTCTGGTGGTCCTTGACATTCGGCTCTGGTGGTCCCTGACATTTGGCTCTGGTGTTCCCTGACATTCGGCTCTGGTGTTCCCTGACATTCGGCTCTGGTGGTCTCTGACATTCGGCAATGGTGGACACTGACATTTGGCTCTGGTGGTCCTTGACATTCGGCAATGGTGGACACTGACATTTGGCTCTGGTGGTCCTTGACATTCGGCAATGGTGTTCCCTGACATTTGGCTCTGGTGGTCTCTGACATTTGGCTCTGGTGTTCCCTGACATTCGGCTCTGGTTGTCCCTGACATTCGGCTCTGGTGGTCTCTGACATTTGGCTCTGGTGTTCCCTGACATTCGGCTCTGGTGTTCCCTGACATTCGGCTCTGGTGTTCCCTGACATTCAGCTCTGGTGGTCCCTGACATTCGGCTCTGGTGGTCTCTGACATTCGGCTCTGGTGTTCCCTGACATTTGGCTCTGGTGTTCCCTGACATTTGGCTCTGGTGTTCCCTGACATTCGGCTCTGGTGTTCCCTGACATTCGGCTCTGGTGGTCCCTGACATTTGGCTCTGGTGGTCCCTGACATTCGGCTCTGGTGGTCTCTGACATTTGGCTCTGGTGTTCCCTGACATTCGGCTCTGGTGGTCCCTGACATTTGGCTCTGGTGTTCCCTGACATTCGGCTCTGGTGTTCCCTGACATTCGGCTCTGGTGGTCTCTGACATTCGGCAATGGTGGACACTGACATTTGGCTCTGGTGGTCCTTGACATTCGGCTCTGGTGTTCCCTGACATTCGGCTCTGGTGTTCCCTGACATTCGGCTCTGGTGTTCCCTGACATTCGGCTCTGGTGTTCCCTGACATTCGGCTCTGGTGTTCCCTGACATTCGGCTCTGGTGGTCTCTGACATTCGGCTCTGGTGTTCCCTGACATTTGGCTCTGGTGGTCCCTGACATTTGGCTCTGGTGTTCCCTGACATTCGGCTCTGGTGTTCCCTGACATTCGGCTCTGGTGGTCTCTGACATTCGGCAATGGTGGACACTGACATTTGGCTCTGGTGGTCCCTGACATTCGGCTCTGGTGTTCCCTGACATTCGGCTCTGGTGGTCTCTGACATTCAGCTCTGGTGGTCCCTGACATTCGGCTCTGGTGGTCTCTGACATTCGGCTCTGGTGTTCCCTGACATTCGGCTCTGGTGTTCCCTGACATTTGGCTCTGGTGTTCCCTGACATTCGGCTCTGGTGTTCCCTGACATTCGGCTCTGGTGGTCCCTGACATTTGGCTCTGGTGGTCCCTGACATTCGGCTCTGGTGGTCTCTGACATTTGGCTCTGGTGTTCCCTGACATTCGGCTCTGGTGGTCCCTGACATTTGGCTCTGGTGTTCCCTGACATTCGGCTCTGGTGTTCCCTGACATTCGGCTCTGGTGTTCCCTGACATTCGGCTCTGGTGGTCTCTGACATTCGGCAATGGTGGACACTGACATTTGGCTCTGGTGGTCCTTGACATTCGGCTCTGGTGGTCCGTGACATTTGGCTCTGGTGTTCCCTGACATTCGGCTCTGGTGTTCCCTGACATTCGGCTCTGGTGGTCTCTGACATTCGGCAATGGTGGACACTGACATTTGGCTCTGGTGGTCCTTGACATTCGGCAATGGTGGACACTGACATTTGGCTCTGGTGGTCCTTGACATTCGGCAATGGTGTTCCCTGACATTTGGCTCTGGTGGTCTCTGACATTTGGCTCTGGTGTTCCCTGACATTCAGCTCTGGTGGTCCCTGACATTCGGCTCTGGTGGTCTCTGACATTTGGCTCTGGTGTTCCCTGACATTCGGCTCTGGTGTTCCCTGACATTCGGCTCTGGTGTTCCCTGACATTCAGCTCTGGTGGTCCCTGACATTCGGCTCTGGTGGTCTCTGACATTCGGCTCTGGTGTTCCCTGACATTTGGCTCTGGTGTTCCCTGACATTTGGCTCTGGTGTTCCCTGACATTCGGCTCTGGTGTTCCCTGACATTCGGCTCTGGTGGTCCCTGACATTTGGCTCTGGTGGTCCCTGACATTCGGCTCTGGTGGTCTCTGACATTTGGCTCTGGTGTTCCCTGACATTCGGCTCTGGTGGTCCCTGACATTTGGCTCTGGTGTTCCCTGACATTCGGCTCTGGTGTTCCCTGACATTCGGCTCTGGTGGTCTCTGACATTCGGCAATGGTGGACACTGACATTTGGCTCTGGTGGTCCTTGACATTCGGCTCTGGTGTTCCCTGACATTCGGCTCTGGTGTTCCCTGACATTCGGCTCTGGTGTTCCCTGACATTCGGCTCTGGTGTTCCCTGACATTCGGCTCTGGTGTTCCCTGACATTCGGCTCTGGTGTTCCCTGACATTCGGCTCTGGTGGTCTCTGACATTCGGCTCTGGTGTTCCCTGACATTTGGCTCTGGTGGTCCCTGACATTTGGCTCTGGTGTTCCCTGACATTCGGCTCTGGTGTTCCCTGACATTCGGCTCTGGTGGTCTCTGACATTCGGCAATGGTGGACACTGACATTTGGCTCTGGTGGTCCCTGACATTCGGCTCTGGTGTTCCCTGACATTCGGCTCTGGTGGTCTCTGACATTCAGCTCTGGTGGTCCCTGACATTCGGCTCTGGTGGTCTCTGACATTCGGCTCTGGTGTTCCCTGACATTCGGCTCTGGTGTTCCCTGACATTTGGCTCTGGTGTTCCCTGACATTCGGCTCTGGTGTTCCCTGACATTCGGCTCTGGTGGTCCCTGACATTTGGCTCTGGTGGTCCCTGACATTCGGCTCTGGTGGTCTCTGACATTTGGCTCTGGTGTTCCCTGACATTCGGCTCTGGTGGTCCCTGACATTTGGCTCTGGTGTTCCCTGACATTCGGCTCTGGTGTTCCCTGACATTCGGCTCTGGTGTTCCCTGACATTCGGCTCTGGTGGTCCCTGACATTTGGCTCTGGTGTTCCCTGACATTCGGCTCTGGTGTTCCCTGACATTCGGCTCTGGTGGTCTCTGACATTCGGCAATGGTGGACACTGACATTTGGCTCTGGTGGTCCCTGACATTCGGCTCTGGTGTTCCCTGACATTCGGCTCTGGTGTTCCCTGACATTCGGCTCTGGTGTTCCCTGACATTCGGCTCTGGTGTTCCCTGACATTCGGCTCTGGTGTTCCCTGACATTCGGCTCTGGTGTTCCCTGACATTCGGCTCTGGTGGTCTCTGACATTCGGCTCTGGTGTTCCCTGACATTTGGCTCTGGTGGTCCCTGACATTTGGCTCTGGTGTTTCCTGACATTCGGCTCTGGTGTTCCCTGACATTCGGCTCTGGTGGTCTCTGACATTCGGCAATGGTGGACACTGACATTTGGCTCTGGTGGTCCCTGACATTCGGCTCTGGTGTTCCCTGACATTCGGCTCTGGTGTTCCCTGACATTCGGCTCTGGTGTTCCCTGACATTCGGCTCTGGTGGTCTCTGACATTCGGCTCTGGTGTTCCCTGACATTTGGCTCTGGTGGTCCCTGACATTTGGCTCTGGTGTTCCCTGACATTCGGCTCTGGTGTTCCCTGACATTCGGCTCTGGTGGTCTCTGACATTCGGCAATGGTGGACACTGACATTTGGCTCTGGTGGTCCCTGACATTCGGCTCTGGTGTTCCCTGACATTCGGCTCTGGTGTTCCCTGACCCTGACATTCGGCTCTGGTGTTCCCTGACATTCGGCTCTGGTGGTCTCTGACATTCGGCTCTGGTGTTCCCTGACATTTGGCTCTGGTGGTCCCTGACATTTGGCTCTGGTGTTCCCTGACATTCGGCTCTGGTGTTCCCTGACATTCGGCTCTGGTGGTCTCTGACATTCGGCAATGGTGGACACTGACATTTGGCTCTGGTGTTCCCTGACATTCGGCTCTGGTGTTCCCTGACATTCGGCTCTGGTGTTCCCTGACATTCGGCTCTGGTGTTCCCTGACATTCGGCTCTGGTGGTCTCTGACATTCGGCTCTGGTGTTCCCTGACATTTGGCTCTGGTGGTCCCTGACATTTGGCTCTGGTGTTCCCTGACATTCGGCTCTGGTGTTCCCTGACATTCGGCTCTGGTGGTCTCTGACATTCGGCAATGGTGGACACTGACATTTGGCTCTGGTGGTCCCTGACATTCGGCTCTGGTGTTCCCTGACATTCGGCTCTGGTGGTCTCTGACATTCGGCTCTAGTGTTCCCTGACATTTGGCTCTGGTGGTCCCTGACATTTGGCTCTGGTGTTCCCTGACATTCGGCTCTGGTGTTCCCTGACATTCGGCTCTGGTGGTCTCTGACATTCGGCAATGGTGGACACTGACATTTGGCTCTGGTGGTCCCTGACATTCGGCTCTGGTGTTCCCTGACATTCGGCTCTGGTGTTCCCTGACATTCGGCTCTGGTGTTCCCTGACATTCGGCTCTGGTGTTCCCTGACATTCGGCTCTGGTGTTCCCTGACATTCGGCTCTGGTGGTCTCTGACATTCGGCAATGGTGGACACTGACATTTGGCTCTGGTGGTCCCTGACATTCGGCTCTGGTGTTCCCTGACATTCGGCTCTGGTGTTCCCTGACATTCGGCTCTGGTGTTCCCTGACATTCGGCTCTGGTGTTCCCTGACATTCGGCTCTGGTGTTCCCTGACATTCGGCTCTGGTGGTCTCTGACATTTGGCTCTGGTGTTCCCTGACATTCGGCTCTGGTGTTCCCTGACATTCGGCTCTGGTGGTCTCTGACATTCGGCAATGGTGGACACTGACACGTTGCACTAGTTTGCTTTTATATTAAAATGCTTTGTATTTATAAGGCTGTAACCTATCATACCGTGTGTTATGTATGGCTTGCTGGCTGCAGAATGAGGGGTGTGATTTATGTTAAAGGTGGGCGAGTTCACATTTACATGTACAAGCCTAGTGTATCTCCCATATTCACTCCCATCCCAAGGATTCATGGGAAATGTAGTCTGATTACAGTTAGAGAGAGAGAGAAGAGGATATGATGCAATCACTGTTCTAGGAGATCCTCCCTGCCAGAAAAGATGATGCATTTTTTGAATCACAAAGCTGACTTCCTGAAAATTCAATCAGTTATCTCTCCTAAATGGTAAGAAATTTCACAAATGTAAAAACTGTTTTGTGTGTGTGTGGGGTGTACTAATGGGGGATTATTTTTTAAATCCCTGAGTTCTGCTTTAAGGGTTTTCTCCTCTACAGATCAAAAGTATTCTGTAACCACAGAACCTTTGATCAGTAGACAGACAGGGCTAAATGATCTTTTGCACCTTGCATTTATTACATTGAGGTGTTGGCTTGTACTTCCTTAGATTATTCAGATAGTTGCTCACGTATCCAAAAATGATTTCTATAAATGTGCAGTAAAGAATTTGGTTGCTTTATTGATCTATTAAATGAAGCATGGCAGATATGTGTCTGCATATTTTAAAAGAGTTAGTAAACCCCAACAATATATTTCTTGCACTTTGCCCCTTTTGGTCTGTTAAAGAAGTCCAGGTATGGATATTTTTTACATATTACATAGTCCAGCATGAACCAATGTAACTTTATGCATACCGTGTACCATACCAGTGGGATCCCTCCAGAATCTATAATAACCTGTAGTAGACACCACTATTATAATGAACTCCACTAGTTTCCAGGTCCTATTCTATGAGGCTGGCTGCCCTGCTGCATTGTGAACACAGGTCAACCGCTCGGTATGGGCGCCCTTCAGAGAATACTTTGCACGCTCTCAGTGAATGCAATGAGATTGATCTACTAAAGGCAAATGCACTATACAGTAGAGCTGCACGATTCTGGCTAAAATGAGAATCACTATTTTTTTTCTCTCACCATTCTCGCGGCGTCTTTCACATTATAA
This sequence comes from Rana muscosa, assembly GCA_029206835.1. Taxonomy (NCBI): domain Eukaryota; kingdom Metazoa; phylum Chordata; class Amphibia; order Anura; family Ranidae; genus Rana; species Rana muscosa. Next base: position 574,115,670 of record CM055116.1, read on the forward strand.
AAAAAAAAAAAATTGGGCTAACTATACTGTTTAGTTTTTTTAATTAAAGTGTATTTTTCCCCCAAAAAAATGCATTTGAAAGACCACTGTGCAAATACAGTGTGACATAAAATATTGCAAAAACCACCATTTTATTCTCTAGGGTCTCTGCTAAAAAAAAAAAAAAAAGATATATAATGTTTGGGAGTTCTAAGTAATTTTCTAGCAAAAAATAATGATTTCAACTTGTAAGCAACAAGTGTCAGAAAAAAGGTTTAGTCTTTAAGTGGTTAAACTGACCTCATTTACAGACCAAAGTTCATTCCTTTGATCTAAAAGAGCTATGGGGTTGATTTACTAAAACAGGGGAGTGCAAAATCTGGTGCAGCTGTGCAATTTATCCCAAAAATGTTTTATCAGGTTGAGGTTAGGACTCTGTGCAGGCCAGTCAAGTTCCTCCACCCCAAACACGCTCTTTCATGTCTTTATGGACCTTGCTTTGTGCACTGGTGCCCAGTCATGTTGGAACAGGAAGGGACCGTCCCCAAACTGTTCCCACAAAGTTGGGAGCATGAAATTGTCCAAAATGTCTTGGTATGCTGATGCCTTAAGAGTTCCCTTCACTGGAACTAAGGGGTCAAGCCCAACCCCTGAAAAACAACCCCACACTATAATACCCCCCCCCCCTCCACCAAATGATTTAGGCCCCTTTCACACTGGGGCGTTTTTCAGGCGTTTTGGCACTAAAAATAGCGCATGAAAAACGCCTGAAAAAATCCCGCCCTGCAGTCTTCAATGTGAAAGCCCGAAGGCTTTCACACTGAAGCGGTGCATTTGCAGGACCGCTCCAAAAGTCCTGCTAGCCGCATCTTTGGAGCGGTGAAGGAGCGGTGTGTTTACCACTCCTTTACCGCTGCTGCCCATTGAAATCAATGGGACAGCACAGCTATACCACCCGCAATGCGCTGCTTCAGCGGTTTTAACCCTTTCTCGGCCGCTAGCGGGGGTCAAAACCGCACTGCTAGCGGCTGAATATCGCTGCAAAAACGGCAGTATAGCGGCGCTAAAAATAGCGCCGCTATACCGCCAGCGCACCTCCCGCGCCCAGTGTGAAAGGGACCTTAGACCAGTGCACAAAGCAAGTTCCATAAAGACATGGATGAGCGAGTTTGGGATGGAGGAACTTGACTGGCCTGTACAGAGTCCTGACCTCAACCCGATAGAACGCCTTTGGGATGAATTAGAGTGTGACTGTTGTGAGCCAGGCCTTCTCATCCACATCAGTGGCTGACCTCACAAATGCGCTTCTAGAAGAATGGTCAAACATTCCCATAGACACACTCCTAAACCTTGTGGACAGCTTTCCCAGAAGAGTTTAAGCTGTTAAAGGCTGCAAAGGGTGGGCCAACTCAATATTGAACCCTGCGGACTAAGACTGGGATGTCATTAAAGTTCATGTACGTGTACGCAGGGCCGTCTTTAATATTGATTGGGCCCTGGGCAAACATTTTCTTTGGACCACCCCCCCCCATGCAATTTTGGCTCTCCACCCCAACATCCCAAAAAACAAATAAGCACACACAAATCGACTTATCTCAAAAACTTTAATAATGTTAACATAAAGAACTGGTTCACACTCACTGAGTGGTTGCTAGAGGTTACTGCACATCCCTACTGCTCACTGATTGGTTGCTAAAGGTTACTGCACATCCTTACAGCTTACTGATAGGTTGCTAGAGGTTACTGTACATCATTACCATCCACTGATTGGGTGCTAGAGGTTACTGCTTATCATTGCCACTGACTGGTTTCTAGAGGTTACACCACATTATTACTGCTCACTGATTGGTTGCTGAAGGTTACAGCCTTTTATCCATTTTTATCATCTTTTTTTTTTTACAACACATGCCTGTGGAATAACAATAATTACCATACTTACGCACCAAAAACATGTCAGCAGACACAAAATAGGTACCAAATTTACACACCAGAAATACGCCCGCAAACACCAACTCATTTATAGAGTCAGTACCATACTGACACACCAGAAACATGTCCGCATATACAGAGTCAGTATCATACTGACACACCAGAAACATGTCTGCAGATACAGAGTCAGTATCATACTGACACACCGGAAACATGTCCGCAGATACAGAGTCAGTATCATACTGATACACCAGAAACATGTCCGCAGATACAGAGTCAGTATCATACTGACACACCAGAAACATGTCTGCAGATACAGAGTCAGTACCATACTGACACACCAGAAACATGTATGCAGATACAGAGTCAGTATCATACTGATACACCAGAAACATGTCCGCAGATACAGAGTCAGTCTCATACTGATACACCAGAAACATGTCCGCAGATACAGAGTCAGTACCATACTGACACACCAGAAACATGTCTGCAGATATAGAGTCAGTATCATACTGACACACCAGAAACATGTCCGCAGATACAGAGTCAGTATCATACTGATACACCAGAAACATGTCCGCAGATACAGAGTCAGTACCATACTGACACACCAGAAACATGTCCGCAGATACAGAGTCAGTACCATACTGACACACCAGAAACATGTCTGCAGATACAGAGTCAGTATCATACTGACACACCGGAAACATGTCCGCAGATACAGAGTCAGTACCATACTGACACACCAGAAACATGTCCGCATATACAGAGTCAGTACCATACTGGCACACCAGAAACATGTCTGTAGGGCAGTGTACAGAGGAGATTAGAGTATAGGGTAGTGTACAGGGATCAGTATGGCAAAAGACAAGAGATCAAGAGAGCACAGAGCAGGAGGGTCAGCATGGTACAGTAAAAGGGGTCAGGAGAGCGCAGGGCACAGTGCAGGGACAGAGGGCAAAGTATGGGGGATGGGACAGGATGGCACACACCAGGGGTCAGGAAGGCAGGCAGCGCTGGCCCTAGCAACCAGCAACCAGTTAAGGAAATTTAGTTATTAGTTAGTAGGGGGTGGCTGTGTCCTCTATTTCATTTCAATGAAGGTGCCCGGGACCCAGGACAGACATGTGAATTGCGGGACAGTCCCGGGCAATCCGGGACACGTGGACACCCTAGCATCGAGCTGCCTGCAAACTAAGCCACAATGAATCATTAGGTGATTTTACTTTCAGGCACACTCGTTTGGCAGCCTCTGCTCACAGCTACTGTCACACCACCCTTCTCCAGACAGGCACGATCTCGGAGCTCCAACCCGGGGATGGTCCTTAGTCTTGCTAGAGAGCAGCAGGGAAACTGCTGATGAGCGAGGTAGAGGGAGGTGCAGGGGGCGGAGATGTGGAGGACAGTGGACAGCAACAAGTGAAATGGCTGTATGCTGTCCAGACCGCGGCTCTGCTTTCCGTAATGCAGCCGCGGACAAGAGCACGGCGGGACAGGCGGCAAGTATGCCCAGTGCGGGCTAAGGGGGCAGCAGCTGCTTTGGGCCCCGGGCACTTGCCCCATTTGCCCTGCGGTAAAGACGGCCCTGCATGTACGTATAAAGGCAGATGTCCCAATACTTTTGGTAATATTGTGTATACTGTGCATTGCAAGTGCACTTACTCCAAAGCTTAGTAAATGAGGTAAAGCTTCACTTTGCAAAGAATACTTAAAGCGGAGGTTCACCGAAAATATAAACTATCTTTCTAATCAATTAATGCACTATGTACATCATTAAAAGGCAGGTCACTGTTTTTATAAATATATACATACCGTAGTATTTAGATTTGAATGGAGACTTCCGGGATTCATCTCCCGCGGGAGTAGGCGTGTCTAAGCCTTTTCCCTGAGCCGCAATGATAGTTGGGAGTTCTTGTGTATCGCCGAGCAGCGAAATCTCGAGAGATTTCACATACTGACGCGTGACGCCGGTCACGTGACGAGCGTGTCTCTACATTCTCCATTTTAAAAAAGGGCATGCAGGTAAATCTTGCTATTATCTACCTGCACACGCGAGGCAAAGGAGGCGATACTAGCGTAAAAACACTACCTATGCAGCTGCAGCTCTATCCCCATACTGAGCCGTGTCAGTTTTTTTTGCAAACCATCACAACGGGGCGTGAACTATCATTGACGCCACCCGTTGTGATGGCAACCAGTTTGTTTACGGCGCTATAGCGGTGAATGCTGGGATGGCATTCACCGCTTCCAGGAAATACTTGCTTGTGGGCTTCACAATGCCCACAAGCAAAATGGAAATAAGCAGTAAAGGATTTTATAACTCCGTTTTTCTTACGAAAACTGACACAGGATAAAGGAGGAGACCTAAAAAGTGAGTGTACATTTCAATAGTTAAACCACATGAAATCATCCAAAAAAAAAAAAAAAACGATCTGCCGCGGAACCTCCGCTTTAATCACATGCAAGGAAAATAATTAAAAAAACAGCATTTTTGCATGTACACGATTAGATGATAGAAATCAGCAGAGCTTCCCCTCATTTCAGAGCTTCCCCTCAGATCTAGAGCAAATGCACTTGAAGTATATTTGCCTTTAGTAAATCAACCTCAATGTGTTCTCTAAATGGACGAGGTGGAGAGCTGAGGCAGTGACATCACAAGGTACCTGGCTGGCGCTGGTGTCTTCTTCTAGGTGCAGGTCTTTGGGCATCTTGATTGGCTAGCGTGGGATGTTGTCACTCCTGTGCAATTTGGGAATCGTTCATCCCGGGACACTGGCACTGGGCCAGAAGTGTAAAATAAACTCTGCTCTTCCACTCTGGTCTGGGATTTGACAAGTGCAGAACGCGGTGCAGGAAAGGCATGTTTTGTTTGAACTGTGTTCAAACGGCACTGCCTTTGCAATCTGCTGCAGGTACCAATACATTGGTAACAGTTCCCAAGGATCGCAAATGCAGTACCGTGTGATTTGGTGTGGCATGTTTTTCAAAATTAGTGCAATGCGCTTTTTATGCGTTGAAGTGCAAATCGCACTGCAGGGGATTGCACAGGAATGCAGACTGCGCCCCTGTGCAATTCTGGTGTGAACTGATCCTGAGTGATATGGTAAATTGTGTAAACAATGGGGAGAAAGCCAGAGCTATGGAATGTGAATACTAGCCAGCCTTGGGCAAGCTAGGCAGTATGTCTGAACAAGAGATGAGGTGTTTATGTTTGCCAGTAACTTGGAGGGTCTGGGGGGGATGGGAGAGGTTCCTATTTAAAACTGCACTCCAACAATGATGTAACAACAATCACTCTACAGTCAAAGAGGCAGTCAAAGGTGCAACAGTTTCCTTAGATGTAAAAACGAATTTTTAGATACCATCACCATACGAAATTGTGTATATCATAAATACCACATTCGTACACTAAGGGCTCTAGTGTATTTACAGATGTTTTTACACAAGATGTACACAACTGTCACTCATGATTCATACATTGGTAATATGGTGATTAAATTGGAAAATGTGTGAACTCAGGGTCAAAGTTGTGCGAAAAGGCTTAGAGACCCCTAAGAGTATATGGTCATCAGTGGCGGCCAACCATACGGGGCGCAGGGGCACCACCGCCCTAATCCAGGCGCCCGGCCCCTAATCTTCATGCAGGGCACCGGATGCATGGATTGCAATGGGTTTTTTTTTGTTTTTTTTTAGAAGCACGTGATTAGAGCCAGAGGTTCTAATTGGCTTAAAAAAAGGGTGGACACAGGGCGCATAGCACTGCGCCCTGAGTCCACCCGGTTGTGTGACAATAGCAAATTAATATTCACTAGTGTCATCCTGATTCTCCTCCTGGCCAATCAGGAAGCCAGTCCTGAGACCCGATTGGCCAGGGAGCCTTCCTGTCTAACGCCGAGGGGATGGGTGGACGCTTGCGGCGATCACCACCTTCCTGTCCGCCATCTGTCTCCCATGGGGCAGGGGGGTATGGGGGGTGCTTGCAGTGATTGCCCCCTTTCCCTCTGCCATCCGTCTCCTGTGTGGGGCGGGGGGGGGGGGTTGTATGGGGGCAGGGTGCCTGCGACCAAAATATTTTAGCACCAGCCGCCACTGATGGTTATACCTATCTGTCATATCTCCCATCCTTGTGAACTCCCTGCCCCAATCTGGCCGAAAATCTCCTACCACGTGTACATTTTGTCCATCAGATCATTCCCCACAGTTATTACCTTTGTATCACTTTGGCCCTCCCTTTAGATTGTAAGCTTTAAAGAGCAGGGCCCTCTAAATTCTCCTGTATTGAATTGTATTGTCTGCCCTCATGTTGTAAATCAATGTGCAAACTGTTGGTGCTATATAAATCCTGTATTATAATAATAATAATAATAATCTATGCTTTGTCTGCCCTGTAACCACGAGGAGCGTTCAGCATCTTTCCCGTAACAATTTTATTTGCATTTATCAGTGCCCAGTACTAATTGCTGAAGATACGTAATGTGAAGAAATCTTATCAAGCACATTGTCATCAGTTGTCATAGTGTTATCTAAGGGTAAAAGTGGGTCTTTTAGGTAAGCGTGCATGCGTTGCGCCTGATTTTGTAGCAGACACCTACTGTGATATCTCTTTCACTTAAGTTTATCACAAGCCCTTCAGAGTTATTTGTAAATTAACAGCATGTCAAAAAGGAGGCTACTAAAAGAGCAGCTTAAAGTGTATGTAAAACTTAACACAGTTTGACTGACAGTTACTTGGTCATGTAATACAGTACCCAAATTAATCATATATATATATATTTTGGCTGATAGAGTTTTCTTATAATGGATTTTTTTGTTTTTTTACAATATAAAGGAAAAAAGACTAGAAAGATAAAACGCTTTCCCTTACTGTCTATTTTAAAACATATAAAATAAAAATGATATTACAAACACCCCTACAATTACCTATTTTTTGAAAAGAAGGCACCCCAAGGTGATCTTATTTTTTTGGAAATGATATTGGGGTGGTAAAAGAGTTAGTTTGCCACCATCATACCAAATCACAACAAAGGTAGCTTTAGAAATGTTTAGTAAAGGCAATCTACACCTAGATACTCACAGATAAGGCTTTTTATTCTTTGCATAACTTGTTTTTATTTCCCTCTTTTCTTCTTGTGGTGGCCATTTTTACTCAGGGCAGATGAATGCCATCTCCCTTCACTTCCTGGAACTCTGTCTAGAACTCTGGGTCTGCCTCCTGGAACATGTAACAGGAACTTCCTAGGACGCAGCTATAAGACCAGGCTTACATCACCAGTGCCTCACTTTATCATGAAGTGGAAAAGCAATAATTGTAAGTAAAAGCAAAAATGTTTAACTAATGAATGTAGGACGATTTTATATCAGCAGGTAGATCTGTATGGTACTGTGATTCTTGGTAAAAGGGGGGAAAGGTCCATAAAATCTTCTGTTATTAGTGGAAGAATGTTCCCTGGAAGACAAAATTGCACAGCATTTAAATTGCATTGTGTGGCACTTTCAAATGTCTCAGAACAAGATCACATTCACATGGTGGTCAATGCCATTTTAACTCCCCCCCTTCCCCAACATTCACCCACTCCTACATTATTGATGGTCAATTGCAATATAAGGTCCCAAAAAATCACGCATCTTTTTTAAAACTCCCCACCCGCTTCCCCATCATTGGAGGTTGTTGGCACTTTTAATATCTCCCCCCACAATATTAGTGTTTACTGGTGCCCGACTGTTGTCGCTGAGGGTACGCAAATATGGGGCCTCTCAGGGGCTGGGCCTCAGCACCGAGCAGCTGCATATTTGCGGGCCCTACGTGTTCCCGGCACAGTTACAGGTGGCTAATGGAAAGCTCCCTAATGTTGCTTGCGATCGGGAGCTTTACGATCACGTGACCGCCGTGACAGCCCATCATAGCAGTCACATAATCATAGACCCAGCTTCCCAAAATCCTTAAAGGGCCAGGGCCAAAAGGTTGAACACTGCCATATTGAATCACTGCCTTCTTTGGGGAGGTGGTGGAATTCATTTTCTTCTTTTCCTTTATTGTCACCTGCTGATCCAGCCAGTAAGTCAGCTATTTTCAACTTACTTTAATAGACCAAGCTGTCTAAACAAAGTAGCATTTTATGACAAACCCTTTAATAGTCACAGGGGTGCCTACAATTATCAACTTTTAATCATTTATATAAAACCTTTATCCCAAAATAAAAAAAACAAATGGTTTGCTGTAATTGCTTATAAAGTATTATCTGGAGTTTAGCTTCTATTTCTTAGTCAATTCCACCTCTCAAAAAAGTGAGTACACCCCTCACATTTTTGTAAGATATTTTCCATGTGACAACACTGAAGAAATGCTACAATGTATAGTAGTGAGTGTACAGCTTGTACCGTATAACAGTGTAAATTTGCTGTCCCCTCAAAATAACTCAACACACAGTCATTAATGTCTAAACCGCTGGCAACAAGTGAGTACACCTCTAATTGAAAATGTCAAAATTGGGCCCAATCAGCCCCCCCGGTGTCATGTGACTCGTTAGTGTTACAAGGTCCCAGGTGTGAATGGGGAGCAGGTGTGTTAAATTTGGTGTTATCGCTCTCACTCTCTCATACTGGTCACTGGAATTTCAATATGGCACCTCATAGCAAAGAACTCTCTGAGGATCTGAAAAAAAGAATTGTTGCTCTACATAAAGATGGCATAGGCTATAAGAAGATTGCCAAGACCCTGAAACTGAGCTGCAGCACAGTGGCCAAGACCATACAGCGGTTTAACAGGACAGGTTCCGACCGGGCAAATTTCAGTCCATGTGTGGCCACTGTGGCTGAACACAAATCAATCTACTGATTGACTTGTGTTCCGCTGCCCTGTCAGTATATTCATGCTGGATCAGGGCTGCATGCAATAGACTGCAGTGCTGATCCATGTATTCTAAAGACAGGCAAGTCTCCTTGTTCAGAATACCATGATACAGCGGGGATGGTTCTTCCATCCACCTTGAATGTCTGGATCGGGGAATCGGATCTGTTTTTTTTTTTTTGTTCAAGCCACTGGTTGAACGAAAAAAACTGACACATCTTTGGCCAACTCAAAGTGGTATTTAACCCAAAAGCAAACATTATATTACAACTTACCAATTGTTATATGGAATGGTTGCATTTAGGCTTTCTTTCTTTTAGTTTCAGCTGGTGATCCAGCAAGTAAGTCTGTAGTTTTTCAACAAAACAAGCTCTCCTGCAAATGTCTCGGTTAGAGTGTTAAGGCAAACCATTTACCACTGGCAGGAGTGCTTACAATGATCAGCTTTTATTTATTCATGTACAACCTTTATCCCAACAGAGAAAGAAATGTTGCTGTAACTGCAATGTTAGCTGGAGTTTGGCTTCAATTTGTTAGTTTATCTAAATCTGCTAGTCCATCTAACACTCCCCCAGAATACCATGCTACTCACTGCTGTTCCCCCTGTGCTCCTTCATCCAGAGTGTAGGCACTCTCTTATACGAAAAAGATCGTTGAATGGTTCTCAGGATTTGAGGAGTTACTTCATGACTTATGGTCACTTGCTGGCCAGGGCCATCTGGTGAGCGCATTTTGTTGTCACTTTGGGTGAAAAGTCACGAATATTATCTGGAACACAGATTTTATTTCTCACATGGTGTTGGAGTGGAATCATCTAGAAAGAATTTTGGAGCTGTTTTGAACTTTTCATGATATATTTGTTTGAGCAATCATAAACATATTAATTAATTTTTTCTGCACATGTATAAAGCGAAGCCATTCACTAATACACGGTTACGAACGTATATATATTATTTGCATAAATCACTTTCTGTTGTGACGTGAGGCTACTCGTATTGCAAGACCTCGCTCGTTTATCAAGTTAGAATTTATAAAAAAAATTGTGCTCTGGCTTCCCACTCACCTCGGAGGACTAGCTCTCTCTACTTTCCAAGTTAATTTCTAGGCAGCAATGCTGGTTTCAGTCCAGTGGTGGTACATAGGTACTAAATCTGATGTGGCAACATGTTTAGAGGCGGCTTGTCTGGGCTCCTTTTGGATGATTTACGCAGGTTTGCAAATAGAGGGCCCATAGAACATACCGCTAGTGCTCAATTTCCCCAGTTGCCTCTCCTCCTGGCTGATCCTATAGTGGAACTACTGTCCCCAGGAGATTTAGATAAGCCCTATCAACCTTATATGGAGCACTTTTAGGTTATAGGAGGTGTGGCATACTGACATCCCATCACTAGACAAGATTGGGAGGAATGTCTTGAACAATGCCCCAAAATGGTTATCTCCTCCCGTGATAAACAAATTCAGGTAAAATTTTTACATAGAATTCACTTTTAATGCCCCAGAAACTCCATTGCATCTTTCTGGATAAAGATCCTACCTGTCCAAGGTGTAGGTCCCATATTGGATCGTTTTTCCATATGTTTTGGGATTGCCCAATTATCTCAACTTATTGGAAGGCAGTATTTACAGAGATTGATCTTAGACTGCAGTTGTCCCTGCCGATATCACCAGAGCTGGCCTTATTAGGGGTCCATGATGATGCCCAAAGTAACCGTCATTCTAAGTTACTGATTTCCTACCTTCTATTTTACGCTAAAAAATTGATTCTTATGAAGTGGATCTCACCGTCTCCCCGACTCTTACTTCTTGGGAAGCAATGATAGCTGTATAGAATCACGTATATGAATAGAGGGTGTACGTCGAAATATGACAAGGTATGGGCGCCTTGCACCTCAGCCTGAGATTGCTAACTGGTTATGTACAATAATGCACCATATGACTAGAGTGCTGTGTCAAATATCCAGGTCTCTTATCCTCCATCTTTTCCCTTCACTTCCCTGCCCCTTTGTACGCTTTCCTCCTCCTCCTCCTCCTCCTCCTTTGTTCCTGGACTATACATAGTAAATCATGTTATTCTGTATGCTCAATATTATTCTGAATGATACCAATAAGACTCCATTCACACAGGCATGGCTGCCAACTTTCAGTAAATTTACAAACAGTTTGTAAAATCCATAATTATTTCATCTGTCCATCAATGTCAATTACGGACATGCAGCCTACATGTCCACAATGGACATTCAAGGACAGATGCAAAAAGTACAGATTTTACAAACTGTTTGTATATTTACTGAAAGTTGGCAACCCTGCACACAGGGGCAACACGACTTCCAGCGCAACTTTGGGAGGCAAATTGGACACGACTTGAATATGAATCACAGCGTGACATGAGGCAACTTACAAGGCAACTTCAAGTTGCCTCCAGGACAGGAGGCTTTCCAGTGGCCAATCAAACAAGAATCAGCTCTATGGGAGGGAGGGGGGAGGGAGGGGTTTGCCTGAGAAATGTATGTTCTCTTCCTGTATTGTTGCTTCTGTTAAGACAGTGATCCGACTTCTGAGACGACTTCCATTGAAATCAATGCGTACAAGTTGCCCACAAGTCAGATTGAAGTAGTACAGGAACCTTTTCTGAAGTCGGAGTGACTGCAGTAGTGTGCATTAAGACGGCTCCATTCACTTACATTGATTTTCTCATGCCGCGCGACTTGGGGCGACTTGGGGCGACTTGGGGCGACTTGGGGCGACTTGGGGCGACTTGAGGCGACTTGGGGCGACTTGGGGCGACTTGGGGCGACTTGAAGTCGGATCCAAAGTCGTCCCTGTGTGAATGGGCTCTTAAGCACCTTTGTTTTGTTAAATTGGGCTCGTCTTGTAAAACACTCACAGACCAAGTTACTCGCAATCCAGGGTTTTACTGTACATATACTGCAATTATTTCAGTTAATCTTATTATAAAATCAAAATTTTATCTGTACTAAATGTAACATTGACATTCTTCTCCGGTGGGTTGCTTTGATTTTTCAATGTGAGAGCCAAATGGAAAGTTCTGTAGGAAGGAAATGGTAGCCAACCTAGTAATTATGTATGTAAAAAAATACATATATCACATGATGCAGGGTGTGCCTGCTGCAGACTAGAAAATAACTCAAGATAAGCAAGATAATGAATGCCATAATTCTTATTAATCACGTCAAATGTTTGTAATTATCCATGTCCCATTATTGTAAAACATTTACATATTCTCATGTAGTTGTCTCCCTGCTTGCAATGAGACGACTAGCCAGTTTGGTTTCCAATCAGACTTAAGCCCCGTACACACGGTCGGACTTCCATCTGACTTTTCCGTGTTTTTTTTGTCCGAACGGAGTTGGCCGGGAACACCCATAGCATACACACCACAGGACTTTTCTGCAAACTTTCCCAAAACTTTTGGCAACATCACGTGGTTTTTCTGCTCTTTTCTGCTCTTTACCGCCACCCTTTGGTCAACCTCTGCTATTGTTGGTTGATTTTAACATTAGTTGTTTAGTCCATCGGACAAAAGTCAGATGGTTTCCTGTACACACGGTCGGACTTTGCTCCATCGGACTTTTGTTGGGCAAAAGTTTGTCCGTTTGCAGACCCAACTTTTGTCCGATGAAAACAAAACCAAACGAAAAAAAGTTTGTCCGATGGAGCGTACACACGGTCGGATTGTTGCTTAAAACAAAGTTTGTTGGGCAAAAGTCCGACCGTGTGTACGGGGCTTAAGCAAACCATCTTCCAGTGCACCTCATCAATGACTCACATTTCAGTGGGCTGATTTTACAAAAGGAATAAAGCCCCCCTGCCCCAAAGCCTCCCCCCATGTTGTTGAGGGCATGCAGCCTGGTATGGTTTGGGGGGGGGCTCATTCATCCCCTCCCTTTTCTGACCTGCCGGGATGCATGCTCAGATAAGGGTCTGCAACTGCATAGATGTGAGCCTAGACTAAAGGAATAGCAACACATGAATGAGGCCAACCCTCTGCTCTCTCATCAGCTTGTTGCATTAAAGGCTCGTCCACATGGGTGGCTGGTGAGCTATAAAGATAGGGGGCTAAGCCATAGTTTTACCTCCAAAGAATGCTCTCCTGCATTCTAATGATATGCTTTGAAGCTTATTGTGTCAGCTCTTCAATAGCGCCAAAGTGCCTTGCTCCCTCTCAGGACAATGAATACCCTTATATGCACTGCAAGACAGCAACAAGAAAGAGAGGGTGTACCGACCTAGTGCATTACCATAATAAAATTTAATTGAAGTAGCTTGCTTCCAAGTCTGCTGCTATCAACCGATAGGGAAGACCAGACAGCGTCCATAATGGCTCTGCTGAAGAGGGTTCTTCCTTGAAATGCATTAGCCATTACGGACGCTGTCTGGTCTTCCCTATCGGTCAATAGCAGCAGACTTGGAAGCAAGCTCCTTCGCCTTTTATGACATGCCTGTTTATGTCATGCATTTGTGAGTATTAGGCTTCATGGCCACTGACGTTTTTACAGCTGCGTTTTTTACAGCTTAAAAACGCCTGTCCATGTTGTTGTAATTTTTTGACGCTCGCGTTTTTTTCTGCCTAACTCCGACGCTGAGGAACGCACTGGTCCTGTTTTTTTTTTTACAGCTTAAAAACGTCTATGCTGTTTGCAGCTCAAAAACGTCTAGGTGGGCATGAAGCTACAGACTAACATGTACAGGCGTTTTTAAGCTGTAAAAAACGCTCAAACGCGGCTGTAAAAACGTCCGTGGGCATGAGGCCTAACATTTGTTACCTTTTATACTTTTCTTTTAATGCTTTGCGACCATGGCAATTTTCACTCAGACTGTAGACTTCCTTTCCTGACTTTTACCTATAGGTAAGCCTATAATAAGGTTTACCTATAGGTAGTGTAAATATCTCCTAAACGTACACTGTTTAGGAGATATTTATATTACATGCAGCCAGTGACATCACTGGGGCATGCGCTCTAAAAGGACGGCCACTCGTGCTGTTCCTTCCGAGTCCTGAGTCGTGAACGGCCGCTCCCGCGCGCATGATGTCGTCGTGGCTCTGGCCAGTCACAGAGCCGGAGCCCGCGAACCCTGCAAGACGGGTGAAGATGGGAGTGGCTGCAGTGCTGACATTGCGGCGCTGGAACAGCTTTGTTTTAAGGTAAGATGCATACTAGCACATTATGACTTTACCCTGCAGGTGGAAACAAAAAAGGCCAGCGGTATACAACCGCTTTAAGATTATGGAGCTGCACTGCAACGGCAAACCAAATGCTTGGCTCCCAGTTGCAGCACGCAATGTAAAATTGAAATTCAGCAATTAAAAAAAAATAGCACCCGAATGCCTGTCAGGTGCTGCTATACCGCCATCCATTGTGGATCACTTTTTTGAAAGTGGTAAGCATCCTATGCATTAAGGTGAAAAAACTTCTGACACTGACCACCCCCCCCCGTTTTATTCACCTGAGCCCGTTCGTTCCCTCGGCGAAGACGCGCTGTACCTCTCTGCCTGGGGTTCTCAGCTCTTGATTGGATAGATTGATAGCAGCGCAGCCATTGGCTCCTCAATCAAATCCAATGAAGCGAGCGCCGGGGCCGAGTCCGGCATTCTGTGTCTATGCACGCAAATGCTGGACTCGGAAACGCACCCGCAAGGTAACCCCCAGGGAGAGCGCTTCTCCTAGGGGGTTTGCTGATTCGAGAAGGAGCCACGAGCGCCGCAGGGGAACCCCAGAAGACGATGGTCGGGGTCACACTGTGCAAAACGAACTGCACAGTGGAGGTAAGTATGATATGTTTGTTATTTTAAAAAACAAACAAAAAAAAACGAGGGTTTACAATCCCTTTAAGCCTATCTTAATAAATGTATTACTGTGAGTTAGGGACCTTAGATTGTAAGCTCCTTAAAGTGGATGTAAACCCTTACAACACACTTTATGCTACAGGTAAGCCTATATTAAGGAGATATCCCCTTGTGTCTGCATGTGCCGAAGTCATCGGCACATGCACACTGAAGCAATGGCACATCGTGCCGTTGCTTCAGTTAGATGTGCCGTTACCGGCGGCTCCCGTGCGCATACGCAGGAGTGACGTCATTGCGGCTCCGGCCAATCACAGCGCCGGACCCGCGATACCTGGAAGTCATTACCGGGAGAGATGTCGGCCGCCGAGGGTGGCTATGAAGACCGCTGGGGGCTTTGATTTGAGGCAAGTAATACATATTGAGCTAGTATACTATGCATACTAGCTCATTATGCCTTTTTTTTAGGGTTTACAACCACTTTAAAGGCAGGGACTGATGTGAATGTACAATATATGTGTAAAGCGCGGTGTAAATTGATGGTGCTTTATAAGTACCATATTAAATAAATAAATGAATATCTAAGGAGTGTGTACATAACCACAATTTGGGCTGTAATGTTTGTTTTTTCAACTTTTTTTTTCTGGAACACAGCTGGCACATCTAAAGTTTTCCAGTCACTTCCTTTAGGATGACAATGTTGACATGTTATTAAAATGGCAACCGATTTTGAATAGGTACCAACATATTGTAAGTAGGCACAGCCCTTCCCTTGAAAGGACATGCCTTCACTGTTGGCACAAGAAAACAAGGGAGTTTTAGTTCTACTGCTGGCTGCATGTCACAGTGTAGCATCACCAGAGGAGCATGGGAACATTGGCACTTTGCTCCAGATATAAAGATTCAGAGTGAATTTTTATATTATAGAGAATGCATTTTTTAAATATTTAGGCTGGGTTCACACTTATGCAAAGTGGATGTGGGTTTCCAGCATCCAATTCGCATAACAGGAGTGTGTGACCATCTCTCAATGGAACCAGTTCACACACCTCTGGGGTCTGCATTTGGAAAGGGTCCTGTGCATCTTTGGCTCCGAATCGGGTGCGAATTCAGGCAGAAATTTGGACCTGATTTGTACCTGAATTGGTGAACAGGGACGCACAGGACCCCATGCTGTGAGCCGCAGCTCATCTGCACTGCTGTGTATCACAACACATTGTAGCATTCTGCCGTACGTTGTACTGCTGAAAATGCTGCAATTATTAGTCCATTGTGGAGCATTAGGCAGCTCATTCAAATATTTTGGTTGCTTTAATGCAATACATGTTAGCGGACTGGGCTGGTGTGAATGTGCCCTCATCTGCTTGGAATTCAGATTTAAACGTATATTTGTGTTTGTAGCACACAGACCACTTTTTCTCGTACTGCCTTCCTCCACCTGCAGCGGGGCACACCTGCTACTTGCCCGTTATCCCTTCCCTGTGTATAGAGAGGAGCGAGCAGTGTTATTGTTTGGGTCTTGCAGCAATTACCTCCCTTGAGGCCTGGTTCACACTGGGGCGACAAACGCTCCGACATTGGGAGCTCATGTCGCATGACGTGTGAAAATCAATGTTTCCCTATGGGAGCCGTCTTAACTGGTCCGACACATGTCGGTCCGACTTTGAGAATGCTCCCTGTACTACTTTGGTCCGACTTCAGCCCATTGACTATCATTAAAGTCGGATCAAAGTCGGACCGCAGTCTTGCATGGTCCGACTTTGGCATGCGACTTGTGCTGTACTGCTCTTGAGGGGGAACTCCAGGCCAAATTTTAAATAAAAAAAACAGCGTGGGTTCCCCCTCCAGAGGCATACCAGGCCCTTGGGTCTGGTCTGGATTTGAACGGGCGCCCCTATGCCGAAAAAACGGCGTGGGGGTCCCCCCAAAATCCAAACCAGACCCTTATCCGAGCACGCAACCTGGCAGGCCGCAGGGGAAAAAGGGGGGACGAGAGAGCGCCCCCCCTCCCTCCTGAACCGTACCAGGCCGCATGCCCTCAACATGGGGGGTTTGGTGCTCTGGGGCAGGGGGGCGACCTGCGGCCCCCCCACCCCAGAGCACCCTGCCCCCATGTTGATGAGGACAGGGCCTCTTCCCGACAACCCTGGCCGTTGGTTGTCGGGGTCTGCGGGCGAGGGGCTTATCGGAATCCGGGAGCCCGCTTCAATAAGGGGCCCCCGGATCCCGGCCCCCCCACCCTATGTGAATGAGTATGGGGTACATCGTACCCCTACCCATTCACCTGGTGGAAAAAAATTGCAATAAAAAAACACTACACAGGTTTTTAAAGTAATTTATTACACAGCTCCGGGGCTCTTCTTCCGACTCCGGCGCTCTTCTTCCGACTTCCGGGGGTCTTTTCCGACTTCGGGGGTCTCCGGTGTCGTCTCCGCGCTCTCCGGTTCTTTCTTCCGCCGGGCCTCCGCTAACTTCTTTTTAGCTCTTTTGCTAACGGAGGCCCGTTCTTCCCGTTGTCTCGTCCGGCTCTCCGTTGTCCTTCTGCTGGCCCCTCCACTAACTTCTTCGTAGCTCTTTCGCTAGTGGAGGGGCCGGTCTTCCTGTCGTCGCCGTCGCCGTCTTCTTCCCTCTTCTCCTCCTCGATGTTGACGCGTCGCTTCCTCCCGCTGTAATACTGGCTCTCCGCTCCGCTCCGCATTAATATAGGCTTCTCATGACGTCACAGTCACATGTTCCGGGGCACATGGCCCCGGAGCATGTGACTGTGACATCATGGGAACATGTGACTGTGACGTCATGAGAAGCCTATATTAATGCGGAGCGGAGCGGAGAGCCAGTATTACAGCGGGAGGAAGCGACGCGTCAACATCGAGAAGGAGAAGAGGGAAGACGACGGGAAGACCGCGCCTCCGTTAGCGAAAGAGCTACGAAGAAGTTAGTGGAGGGGCCAGCAGAAGGACAACGGAGAGCCGGACGAGACAACGGGAAGACCGGGCCTCCGTTCGCAAAAGAGCTAAAAAGAAGTTAGCGGAGGCCCGGCGGAAGAAAGAACCGTTGTCTAGGTAGAAGTTCCTCAGAATAAGGCCAATGTCCACACAGGAGTAAAACCCAAGCAGCAAGCTTTTATTCTTTTATCATTTCAGTGAACTTTAATAGGGAGTAGGAAGATGAGAGAAGTAAGGGAAAGAAAAGGTTCAGGCACGCAACACCTAGAGCACAGTGTTAATCTTTCATCGCCACCCAAGCCTGAGTGGGTATTGCTCACCCGGATAGTTCCTTTTGAGAGCGGTCCTAGCAGCCGGGATGGAGCATGGATAATAAAGACAGTGAATCCCTCTTTAGGCGAGTTTCCAGGCCTCTTCCCGAGATAGCAGTACCGTTGCTAATCTCCTCAGGGACTGATCCTCCCCTGGTCTCCTTTCCTAAATGTGGGCTCCCTACAGATGGGCAGCCTGGGATCCTTCTTTGAGGTGTAGGCCCCTGCCAGCAGAGCTGGGCCTACCATGCAGCAACGCAGCCTCGGGCTGAAGGTGCCCGAGGCCCAAACACACTCGCGCACCTCGTACCACATGGGCCACAAGGCACACATACAGGACCAAAGGGTCCCCTGGAACGCTCTAACCACAATGGCGTCTGCCCCTTATGTACCCTCTCCCAGCATGCACAACGGGTCAACCACGCCCACTGCACGGCTGCCGAGAAAGAACACCCAAGGTGCTGTGATACGCCTCTTGGTTCACCTATGCCGGGGGGTACAGTGCCATCTACAGACAACAGGAAACACTACTGCCAGGCAGTATCACACCCAGAGCAGAAGGAATAATGAACCATCAATTGGTCTGAGCCCACCTACTGGCTCAGAATACCCCTAAATTTCCACATAGCGCCCCCAAATATTGGGGGGGCTACACGTTAAACATGAAAAAGGACATATCCTGCCTGCTGAATTGCTGTATTTTTATCCTGCAACTCATGTTGTGCAGCTGTGCTAAAAGACAGAAATCAAATAGATTTCTCCACCCATGCTAAACATTGTGGATGGAGGACTCTTCTGTGTTGGCTCTTGTACTCTGACAGTCAGCAATTACAGCTATTACGTACTGTGAGGGGGTTAACTCGGTAGCGGGTGTGTGTGACCCCCTGGTTGGGCTCCCCACACAAAAACAGGGCCAGCAGACGGAGGTTGTGGTTTTCAAAATCAAAAGGTGCGGTTTATTTCTCTATGTACAGTGACAAAAACACAGCAAAGCCAAAAAGAAACATAAACAAAATAAATCCTGGTCAGTTTGACCTCTGACTAAACATGCAGGTTTCCTAAACTAACAACTGGGATCAGCCTGGTGCTGTCCTAGTCCCTAAGTCCCTGGTTTAGTAAAAGTCCAAACAAATAGCCACACAGGCTTTGCCTCACCGCACAGGGGTTCACTCTCCCTAGACAGTCCACACAGGTCTGGTTCCAGGCATGAGCTAACACCTAATGAATCTGGGAGTTCTTATAGAGGCCTAAATGAGCTGACAAGCTTCAGCTGGTCTCATCAACTCCCTGCCTCACGACGCCCAGCACTCTCCCTAGAGGTATGAGTCATTCATGAGCCCACTAGCCTCAGCTGGGCTTCATCAACTCCCTAGTTGTATAAGTCGGCATAAAGCCTGAATCTGGGAGAAATATATCTACCCCCCTGGATGCAACCAGGTGACTTTACCTTCCTGCTGTCACATACCCCCCCCTCTTGTTTTAACCTCGGGGTTGGAACACCAGCAATCAGGCATTCATGTACTCGAGACAAAGCATCCACATTCCCCATCTGAACGCCAGGGCGATGCTTTACTGTGAAGTTGAATTCCTGGAGGGCCAGGAACCACCTATTCACTCTTCTATTTGTTTCCTTGTTTTGAGCCATCCACTTTAACGGAGCGTGATCCGTAACCATGTCAAAGTGCCTACCTAGCAGATAGTACCGAAGGGAATCTAGAGCCCACTTCACCGCTAAACACTCCTTTTCAACCGTGGCGTAATTTACCTCATGGGACTTCAACTTCCTGCTGAGGTAAATGACTGGGTGCTCTTCCCCGTTCCAGACCTGGGACAATACTGCTCCTAACCCCACATCTGACGCATCACTTTGTACGACAAAGTCTTTAGAGAAGTCGGGTGAGTACAACACTGGCTGGCTACATAAGGCTTGTTTCAAGAATTGGAATGCTGCCTCCGCCTCGGGGGTCCATTTAATCATGACCGACCCTTTCCCTTTCGTCAGGTTGGTTAGGGGCACAGCCTTAGAAGCAAAGTGGGGAATGAAGCGCCGATAATAACCCGCGATTCCCAGAAAGGCTCGTACCTGCTTCTTGCTGTTGGGACGTGGCCAACTCTGGATGGCCTCGACTTTGTTGAGTTGGGGTTTTATTACTCCCCTGCCAATGGTGTACCCAAGATATTTGGCCTCCTCCTGCCCAATGGTACACTTCTTGGGGTTAGCCGTAAACCCCGCTTCCCGGATAGAGTCTAGGACTGCTTGCACTTTTGGCAGATGTGAGGCCCAATCTGTGCTATGGACAATTACGTCATCCAGGTAAGCCGCAGCATACTTCCGATGGGGCCTCAGTATCTGGTCCATTTTCCGCTGGAATGTGGCCGGCGCATTCTGTAACCCGAACGGCATTCTCTTATATTGGAACGCCCCGTCTGGGGTTACAAATGCGGTTTTCTCTTTGGCCGACTTGGCCAGGGGAATTTGCCAATACCCTTTTGTGAGGTCAAGAGTCGTCATGTATCGGGCTGTTCCCAGCCGGTCGATCAACTCATCTATACGTGGCATGGGGTAGGTGTCAAATTTTGTAACTTTGTTCAACTGACGAAAATCGTTACAAAATCGCCAGCTCCCATCCGGTTTAGGCACCAACACAATGGGACTAGACCAATCACTTTGGGACTCCTCTATCACCCCTAAGTTCAGCATTTTCTGTACTTCCTCCCGTATTGCCTCCCGTCGGGCCTCTGGGATCCGATAGGGTTTTAACTTCACCCTTTCACCGGGCGGGGTAATAATATCATGCTCTACCCCAGATGTTTGTCCCGGCAGCTCAGAGAACACCTCCTTGTTGCGAAGCACAAACTCCTTAACCTCCTGTTGTTGGGGTTGTGACAAGGTGGCTGCTATTCCAACCTCCGGAATCACGCAACCAGTTTGAGCTGGTGACCAAGTTTCTGCGACTAGGGACTCTCTATCCCTCCAGGCTTTCAACAGATTAACGTGATATATCTGTTCGGGCTTTCGCCTTCCTGGTTGTCTGACCTTGTAATTCACTTCGCTCACTTTTTCCATTATCTCGTAGGGGCCTTGCCATTTGGCAAGGAATTTACTTTCAACAGTAGGGACAAGTACCAATATCCTATCCCCCGGGGAAAAGGTACGGGTCTTTGCTCCACGGTTGTACACTCTCTGCTGTGCCAACTGCGCTTGGGCCAAATGTTCCTTCACGATGGGCATTACCTGTGCAATTCGATCTTGCATCAGGGCGACATGCTCAATCACACTCCTGTGGGGAGAACTCTCACTTTCCCAAGTTTCCTTGGCAATATCCAACAGCCCTCTTGGGTGTCTCCCATACAGTAACTCAAAGGGGGAGAATCCCGTAGAGGATTGGGGCACCTCCCTAATAGCAAACATCAAATAAGGAAGTAGACAGTCCCAATCCTTTCCATCTCTATCCACCACTTTCTTCAACATTTGTTTTAGGGTTTTGTTGAATCTTTCAACCAGCCCATCAGTTTGGGGGTGATACACAGATGTACGCAATTGCGTCACTTTGAGCAATTTACACAGCTCTTTCATAACCCGGGACATAAAGGGTGTACCTTGGTCCGTAAGCAGTTCTTTACAAATACCCACCCGGCTAAAAACAAGAGATAGCTCTTTGGCTATGGTTTTGGCCGAGGTATTTCTGAGAGGGATCGCTTCTGGATAACGGGTGGCATAGTCCATTATAACCAATATGTACTGGTGCCCCCTAGCGGACTTGATTATAGGACCTACCAAATCCATTGCGATTCTCTCAAACGGGACCTCAATGATGGGTAGAGGGACCAGCGGGCTACGGAAATGTGGCATCGGGGCCGACCTCTGACACACAGGGCAGGAGGAACAATAATTTTCTATGTCCTTCATCACCCCAGGCCAATAGAATCTCTGTAATACCCTCTCTCGGGTTTTTTCTGTCCCCAGATGACCTCCAAGAATGTGCCCATGGGCCAACTCCAACACCAACTTCCTGTAAGGTTTGGGCACCACAAGCTGCTCAACGGTTTCTTCTGCCCTTTTTGCCACCCGATACAGTAGGTCCTTCTCTACGCTGAAGTATGGGTAAGTGCAGGTATTATCTGGGTTCACTAACTCGCCATCTATTTCCACTACGTTTTCCCGTGCCTTTATTAGGGCGGGGTCTTTTAACTGTTCTGTGGCAAAATTTTCCCTGTGAACCTCCAGATCAGAAAACTCCACAGACGGTAGGTTTTCGTCTGAGGAGGTGGGCTCCTCTCCAGTTTCTTGAGTCTCCCCTGCCAATACTGACAAGGGAAATTCTGGAGAGTCCTCACCACTCTCAGAGGAGTTCTGGCTATCACATTCCTGGTACATAGGGGCACCAGTGGGGGGCTCAGGATCATCCCACAGTTCCCAGAACTTCGGAAAATCCCTTCCCACAATGGCATCATGCGGTAATTGAGATACTAACCCCACTGGATGAGAGAGGGTACCTTTGGGGGTCTCGAAACACACTGTAGTCACTGGATACTCTCGGGTGTCCCCATGCACACAAATAACAGCTACCTTGCTATTCCCAGAGACCTCTGTTTTAACTAATTCAGCCTTTATCAGGGTCACAAGGCTACCTGAATCCAGTAATACCACAACATTTCTCAGTTCCCCGAATGGCAGTGCATGCGACTGTCGCACACAGCGACTGACGTCTGTCCATCAGAAAGTCACATTGCATGGGTTCCTCCACAACCGGGCAATTTGCTGCAATATGTCCCGCTTGCCGGCAGCGGTAGCAAACAATCCATTTGGCTGCCTCTTGAGCCCCTGACTTCCCAGGCTGTTCTCGCCAAACTTTGGGTAGAGCTCCCACCCTCTCACTCTCTCCACCCTCACCCCTTGGAATCCTCTTATCCGCCCCTGGGGATGGTCTGGTCTTAGGGTGGAAAGTCTGAGAGTCTCTGGAAGAGGCCGTCAGGTTCTCTGTAGCCAAGTATTTCTCTACACGATCCACAAGACCACCGGCCGTCTCTGGGTCTCCATGGCTTACCCACTTTTGGATGGCAGTAGGAAGAGCTCTCAAAAACCGATCCATTACAACACGTTCCACAATCTCTGGTGCGGACAAAGTCTCTGGCTGTAGCCACTTCCTGCTCAGGTGAATGAGATCATACATTTGAGACCTGGGGGGTTTTCCAAGCTGGAAAGTCCAGTTATGCACACGCTGAGCCCGGACAGCCAGGGTGACACCCAGCCTTGCCAATATTTCAGCTTTTAGCATCACATAGTCTTTTGCTTGGTCAGGCTCTAGGTCATAGTAAGCCTTCTGCGATTCACCAGTTAACAGAGGAGCCACCAGTCCAGCCCACTGCTCCTCAGGCCACTTTTCTCTTTCAGCAGTCCTTTCAAATGTGGTCAAAAATACCTCTGGATCATCCTCTCCAGTCATTTTTGTCAATAAACGACTCACCCCAAAGGACGCGGTATTAGTGGGACGGCTTTCCTCACTGGTCTGCGGACGTTGCTGCATTACTGCTTCCATTTGTTGTAGTCTCTGCTCTTGCTTCTGTAACAGGTCTATGAAGCGGGCCTCAGATTGCTGCTGGGCTGCAAGGCTCCTTTGCAAACCTGCATTTGTCTGCTGTTGATTGGCATTTGCTAGAGCCAGCTGTTTCAGTATCTCCTCCATGCTGGCTTAAAAAAAACTGCCCGCATTCTCCACCAACTGTGAGGGGGTTAACTCGGTAGCGGGTGTGTGTGACCCCCTGGTTGGGCTCCCCACACAAAAACAGGGCCAGCAGACGGAGGTTGTTGTTTTCAAAATCAAAAGGTGCGGTTTATTTCTCTATGTACAGTGACAAAAACACAGCAAAGCCAAAAAGAAACATAAACAAAATAAATCCTGGTCAGTTTGACCTCTGACTAAACATGCAGGTTTCCTAAACTAACAACTGGGATCAGCCTGGTGCTGTCCTAGTCCCTAAGTCCCTGGTTTAGTAAAAGTCCAAACAAATAGCCACACAGGCTTTGCCTCACCGCACAGGGGTTCACTCTCCCTAGACAGTCCACACAGGTCTGGTTCCAGGCATGAGCTAACACCTAATGAATCTGGGAGTTCTTATAGAGGCCTAAATGAGCTGACAAGCTTCAGCTGGTCTCATCAACTCCCTGCCTCACGACGCCCAGCACTCTCCCTAGAGGTATGAGTCATTCATGAGCCCACTAGCCTCAGCTGGGCTTCATCAACTCCCTAGTTGTATAAGTCGGCATAAAGCCTGAATCTGGGAGAAATATATCTACCCCCCTGGATGCAACCAGGTGACTTTACCTTCCTGCTGTCACAGTACCTAAACAGTGGCTGCACCTGACTGGATGCAGCCTCTGTTCAGACAGCAATGTTGGCTCCTTCAATATTCAGATGGAAGGATGTCAGGCAGAAAGGTGCCAATAGGGCCACAATTCGAGCCAGGGTGGCCCGCTCTGCATATGGCCAGCTTAAAGTGGAAGTAAACTTCTATCACTTGCTTTTACCTATAGTAAGCCTATAAAAAGGCTTACCTATAGGCAGGGCCGTCGGAACAGGACAGGCAAACCAAGCAACTGTTTGGGGCCCCCAGCTGGCCTGCCTCCCCTTCCGCGATTGGCGGCCCCCCCACCCGTGATTGGCGGCCCCCTCCTCCCGCGATTTGGCGGCCCCCTCCTCCCGCGATTGGTGGCCCCCCTCCCGCGAATGGCGGCCCCCCCTCGTGATCGGCGTCGATGTCCCGCGTTAGCACCCCCCCTTCTGAATTAAAAAAAAAAGTAAAAAAAATTGTGTAGCACCCCCCCCCCCCAAATTCTCAATCTGCTTGGTATAGGTAGTGTAAATATCTCCTAAACATGCACCGTTTAGGAGATATTTCGTGTACATGCAGCCAGTGACATCACTGGTGCATGTGTCATTTCTTCAGAGCCCTGTGACTTTATAGTGGCCACGGCCACTCACAGAGCCAGAGTCCGCAAACACGGAAGCAAGACGGGTGAAGATGAGAGCGCCTGCAGTGCTGACATCTCGGCGCTGGAAGAGCTTAGTTTTAAGGTAAGTTTACCATAATGTGCTAGTATGCGAGTACTGCCACGGAACTTAACTCCTTCAATTGGGGGCGGCAAGGGATGCATGTGGAAATGAGCCTTTAGCCCTGGTTCACACTGGTGCGATTTAACATGTCAAATCGCATGTCAAATCGGCGATATTTGCCGCAAATTGCTGGCAATGGCACCGTCCTAATCGGTGCGACGCCGCATCTGCGGCGCTGCACCGATTTCAAAAAGTAGTTTCTGTACTACTTTTTGCGATTTCAGACGCGATTTACATTGACATCTGTTTCAGATGTCTTTGAAATCGTGGCTGAAATCGGGACTGCCAGCGGGAGTGAAATCGTGTGAGTTCAGCTGAACTCGCAGGCTTCACTCCCACAGCCCCAGTGTGAA
The DNA here is from genome assembly GCA_029206835.1 of Rana muscosa. Lineage (NCBI taxonomy): Eukaryota > Metazoa > Chordata > Amphibia > Anura > Ranidae > Rana > Rana muscosa. Next base: position 574,140,952 of record CM055116.1, read on the forward strand.
CGTGGGCTTTGGCTGGGTTCACACATGTGCGATGCGGAAACCAGCACGATTCCAGCATCGTATGTCATTCGCAGGCAGTTCACACTGCCCTCTGTGAACCGCTGCGGTTGTCAATAGAAAGTTAAGGACACCCCCAGATTGGTTCGCAGGTCACAGTGCAAACTGTCAATTGGTATAGGAATCGGGTCGCATGGGTGTGAACACCCATGTGATCCGATTCCAGTGCAGACCAAAAAAAGGGTCCTGCGCCATTTTGGTGCAAATGTGATGCGATTTCAGCCATACAGTTTGTATGGCTGAATTCACATCGCACAGACATCGCATGTGATCTGCACAGCAATGCCGTGCGAATCACATGCGATGTCTGTGTTCGCACCAGTGTGAACTCAGCTTTGGAGTGAAAGTTACTAAATAATCTGCAAACTATTTTCTTTGTAGTTGTAGCAATGATGCATTTTTTTTCTAAGGTTGCCACATTTGTAGGTGTTGTTACATTATAAATCACTGTTGTAACAATCCATCACTTTTTCGCGAATGTCCCAAACGTTCTTCCTTTGCCTTTAATCCCTCCTCAGTGTAATATGACGCCCTTTTCCCATTGACTAACATGATGTTATAGTTTGGCTCTCTTGCTGGGATTCTGAAACCTCCCCTGCATGCCATTCTGGCTGAGGGGGAGTTAATCACTACCCTCAGTTGCTCCTGGGCCTGTTTGTAATTAAGTTCTCATATTGGAAGGCACAAAACCTCTAGTGTAAGTTATGTGAAGTAGAGAGCAGGAGCTAAAAACTGCATGAGAAACTATGCAAGCGACCTTCCACCCGCACCCAGTGGAGACTATATCCATTTGTTTGCTCCTCCTCTTGTTTCCTTTTTGGCTTGTTCCCCCTTTCTTTGGCCTCTCTCTCACAAAGTAGTTTGTCTCCAAACCCTGCACAATACTTTGCATTCTCTGGCATGGATTGAAACTTTATTCATACTACAAATTCAAACCACACTGCTATTCTTTGCTGGAGTCGAGCAAGGCGAGATGCATGCTTTGTACAACAGAGGAACAATAAAAAGGAGTGCATCCTGATCAACAGGTCTGGGCCTATACAAGAATTTAAAGGTGTAACCTCTTTTGTTGCCTTGGTTTTTTTTTTCACAGCCGGCTTCACAGAATCATAACAAGCCTTTTATTTTCACTGCAGCATATTCTCCATGCCTAGCTTTCCAATTTTACCGTTGGTATTACACAAGGAAGTGAAGACGTTTTAAAAGTCAAAATAAAAATGCGTTTGTTATATATGCAAGCAAGTGAAATTAGAATGCAGAACTTTTTTTTTCCATTATGGCTAGTGTAAAGGACGGTTAAAACTCCTCCTTTGCCATCTGTGTCCCATTAAGCAGATTTCCTGTCACTTCCTGCCATAGCCAAAGCAGAAAGGGGAAATCCTTCCAAATTGAGGAAATCCCTGGTTGTCACCAGAACTAGAGTGGCCATTTGAAGATTTCCCCTAATTCCTGTTTTGGTGACAACTCAGAATTTGTGATTTTCTTTTTTGCTCTCAGTGGTAATGGTAAACAGGAAAAATAGATGGCTTGGATTTCCCTAACGGGGGCACAGACAGCGATAAAAACCTGACAGGTGCTATAATCCCTCTCCATCTTAGACCACTTTCACACTGAGGCGCTTTTCAGGCGCTTTCACGCTAAAAAAAAGCGCCCCGTCCAGACCTACACTCACCCTGATTTAGGAGTTTTGGTGCACTTTCTGAAAGTGCACACAAACCACAGGACATTCTGGGGTTGATTTACTAAAGGCAAGTCTACTCTGCACTGCAAGTGCCTTTGAAAGTGTACTTGGAATTGCAGTCGCTGTAATTTTGAGGGGAAGCTCTGCTGATTTCTATCATCTAATCATGTACAAGCAAAAATGCTGTTTTTTATTTTCCTTGCAAGCCTCCCTCAGATCTACAGTGACTGCACTTCCAAGTGCACTTGTAGTGCAAAATGGATTTGCCTTTAGTGAATAAACCCCATTGTGCACTGCACCCGTGGTGTGGGTAAACAGCAGTGCATGCCCAGTGTATTGCTTCACAATGACCTGAAGATCTCTTCTTTCCTGATGATGGCACCACTCTGGAGACCGCTAACCAGGATAAGAGACTGAGTGCAGTTGGTATCGCTCTACATGGGACAGGAGCCATCACTACAGAGGAGACATCGGCTTATGTAGCTCTTGCTCCCTACTACAGCTCCAACTTTACAGGTAGTCCCTCTGCATTGCACTCGGTTTGATGCTCTGGAATGGTGGGTCAGCAAGCATTAGCGTCCACAGAATTTTTTCCAAGTGGGGGGGTGGGGGGTTGGGCGCTTCGGCAGCAGCGATACACAGTCGCATTTAACCCTTTCTTCAAACGCTAGGGGGGGTTAAAAGCGCCCGAATAGCGCAGCTAAAATGATGGTAAAGTGCTGCTTTTTAGCGGCACTTTACCGATAATGCGGCCAGCTGGTAGTGTGAAATAGATTCAGCCCAGACCCCCCCATTCAGCCCAGACCCCCCCTTCAGCACAGATGGACCCCCCCTTCAGCACAGACGGACCCCCCCCCCATTCAGCACAGACCCCCCCTTCAGCACAGATGGACCCCCCCTTCAGCACAGATGGACCCCCCATTCAGCACAGACCCTCCCTTCAGCACAGATGGACCCCCCCTTCAGCACAGACCCCCCATTAACACAGACCCCCTTCAGCACAGATGGACCCCCCTTCAGCACATACCCCCCCTTAAGCACAGACCCCCCCTTCAGCACAGATGGACCCCCATTCAGCACAAACCCCCCCTTCAGCACAGGCGGAACCCACCTCCCCCATCCCATTCAGTACCTCAGATCAGCGCGGTACAGGCACAGCAGGTTCCCTCGCTCGCTGTGCCTGTGTGACATCCGGCCTGGGACCACTCAGACAGCCCACGGCCGCGAGAGAAGGGGATGGTTGGTCAGGTGTAGTGGTGTCACCCCGCACCCCACAACCCCGCCCCCCCTTGCAACGCCACGGCCAGCAGCTCGCTCTCTCTCCCTGTTCTAACCTGCCTGTCACCGCGGCGCTGTCACTGCTTCAGTCGCGGAGGGGTGTCTTCACTCTTCAACACCTTCTCGATTCCAGGGGGGGTCAATTGCCCCCCCTTATCCTATGGAGCGGACGCCCATGTCAGCAAGTCCAGACTGGGATCTACCTGTCTGCGATCTACTGGTTGCTGACATCTGCTTTTAACTAACTGCATTGTGTCATTGCTTACTAAGCACTGAACAACCAGTGGTCCAAATCAAACACAATAATATGTATAATGTGTGTTATGGCATCTCATAATATGCATGCATGCACTTCTCTGGTGTAAGCAGTCATATAGGCAGTCATATATTTGTGGCTTAGATAGGAATGTGTGCATATAACCAGAGCTCTACTAGGCCTGTTTCACATGGGCTTCAGCCTGTACAAGAGCAGCTTGAACAGCAAGCTTGGACAAAGCATTTGCAGAGCTTTCATCAAGCTTTGTTTCCTAGCTGCTAGCAGGCTTCAGCAGGCTTTCACTAAGTTTCAAGAAGTTCTGAGGCCTGCTAGCAGCTTGTTTAGGCTTCATGCACACTAAAAATAAAAAACTCTGGTAATACCTTTTTGTAGTAACGTTATAGGAGCGTTAGAGTTTTATCAGACTTTTTGCAGGAAAAGGAGAAAAAAAAAGCTCTGAAATCGCTATTAGTGGCGTTTAGCAGTGTTTCTACCGGAAAAACGCTCCAGGAAACTCTACAATTTTTTTTTTTCTGCTACTGGACGCTGAAGCTCAAAAATGCTAATAGGCTAAAGTAGTGTGCATGGACAAATAGGATAACACTATTTAGCTTCTAAGAGCAGAAAAAATGGCAATAACCGCTTCTAGAAGCTTAAAAAAACGCTAGTGTGCATGGATTCTAAGTGGCAATTAACATTCCCAATAGGATATGTGTTCCACATTTACAAACTGGAGCTGAATGGTATGTTAAAAGCTTCAACAAAGTTTACGGAAAGCTCTGCAAATGCTTTGTTAAAGTTTACTGTTCACTTTGCTTTTACACAAGCTGAAGCCTGTGTGAAACATGCCTAAAGCCTCGCACACGCGATCGGATTTCCATCGGACAAAGCGTAGGACTTTTGTCCGAAGGGCATTGGCCGTGAACTTGTATTGCATACAAACGGCAAAGAATTGTTGGCCAACAAACACAAAACTACGTGGTGTTTCAGCTCTTTAGCGCCACCCTTTGGGCAACTTCTGCTAACGTTGTGTTATGGTTAGCATTGCTTCTGAGCATGCGTGTTTGTACTTTGGATTTTTTTACGACGGACTCCTGTACACACGATCGGATAATCTGACAACACAGATTTGTTGTCGGAAAATTTTAAAGCATGCTATCCCACATTTGTTGGCGGAAATTCCGACAACAATTGTCCGATGGAGAGTACAAACGGTCGGATTTTCCGACAACGGCCTGCCATCACACAATTCCCGTCGAAAATTCCGATCGTGTGTATGGGCCTTTACAGTCTAATGGAGATCTAAGCAAGGTATCAACTTCAGGTCCTCTAGGTCAGTGGTTCTCAACCTCAGTCCTCAAGTACCCCCAACGGACCATGTTTTCAGGTTTTACTTTACTTTGCACAGCGGCTTTAAATCAATGACATGGTATTGATAAGAGCTATTTTATCTAAGGGAAGTTCCCAAAACATGGCCCGTTGGGGGTACTTGAGGACTGGAGTTGAGAACCACTGCTCTAGGTGCTATAACTTTCTTGCCAAGATGCATGTAAAGTGGGCAATAATGCACTTAAATCGCATGTACATATGCATGCTTTTAAATGGCACGAGGAATAGAGACTACAAGTACCTGTAAAAAAAAAAAAAACACATTGCGCAGGCACGGTCTTCCATCAGAAAACCCATCCTGAGAAATGGCATGCAGCCATCACTGGACTGGACTGTATGTATGTAGACAAGACATGTCTTCAAAGAAGTTGCAGGAGAACAGCAGTGCTGGCATGCAGCAAAAGATGAAAAAAGTGAAAACGAGTATTTTATCAACAAAAAACCCACGACAATTGTTTTTGGCACAGTACTTAAAGCTGGCCACACACTGTAATTCAGACAGTTCAGCAGGATGAATGAAGGATAACAGTCCCCTCTCGACCTGAAGTCGATTGTTTGATGGACTTCTGTTGAGAGGGACATGCTCAAAACCTTTGTCAATCAGTGTACTCCGTCACATCCCGTTGTCAGATAATGTCTTGATTCCTCCATCTACCTTGCAGATGGTGGATGGAGGAATCTGTTCATTTTTTAATATATTTTTACCAAAAAAAAAAAGAAATGTCTGTGACCAGCTTTAGTAAACCTAATGTCATTCAGTTAGGGTTCCTGTATGTGACTACTTTGTAACTGCTTGCACCTTCAGTATTCCTTCCTTTCTTTAGGCCCAACGCAGTCTGGTTGCACAATGCTAGTAGGATCAAATGACTGTGTGTTTAGTTTAAAAAGGTAAAAAAATATACGGTTGCTGTGAAAGCATTTAATATTTTGCATGACTGGAGGAATTACCTTTTGAGATGGAGATTAGAGAGGCAGGAGACCCTTTAAAGGTTTTGTTATGTATTAACATCACACACAGTTACTGCCCTGGGCACTTCAGTGATTATCTTGCTGGGTTGCCTTAAGGGAATAACTGACAGTATTGTTGCCTCTGTTGGTGTAGAGAGACTTGGCATTGAAAGCTGTGCCCCTGGAAACCCACCGGGTTCTGTTCTCCTGCCTAGGTTACCATGCAGGTGATTCAGTATTACTGATGTAAGAAGACCGATTGGAAATTAATGAAGCAGATGTTACACAGACTGCAAAGTCTGCTTTTAAAGTATGCTCCTACTTGCTGAAATGTAGCATAAGCCCCCATGTTTTTCATCCATCCATTGACGGATGAAAAACGGACACCAATGTATTTCTATGGGCAAGCGAATAATCATCCGCTGACATCCTCCTCTGTTAACATCTGTATTTTTAAAAGGAAGAAAGCCCTATTTAAAAAACGGAACGGACGAAAAAATGGATCTAAATGGATAAACGGTCCATTTTTGCAGAAGTGAGAAAAACTATATAAAAAAAAAACTGATGTAAAAACGGATGAAATACTGATGTAGAAAAACATGAAGTACTGATGTAAAAACTGATGTAAAAACGGATGAAATACTGACGTGACTGAATTGATGAAACAAACGGAAGGTCCGTGTGAAAGGGGCCTAATTTTTTTTTTTTTCATCTGGGGAAAAAAAAAAGATATTATACTTCCCTTTCCTTATATTTCTGTAGTACAGGAGGTGACATTGTCCTCCCGCCACCGAGAACCCAGGGAATGATGAACCCTGCAAATCTCACAAGATGCTGTAGCACAGTGCTTAGGAGTGTATTTTCAGGGAGATGGGGTTACACTCCCTAGAGTCCTTGCTTAAAGGGGTTGTAAACCCAACCACACAACTTGCACCTACAGGTAAGCCTAGATTAAGGCTTACCTGTAGGTGCAATAAATATCATCTTAACCTACACGGTTAAGGAGATATTATCAGAAAACCCTACACCAATGTGTACGGCGCATGCGCGCCGTAGACAACGGCGCAGGTGCACTGCGCATTGCCGGTTTTCTCAATGGAGATTGCAGGTTTTCTCAATGGAGAAAGCCGGCCCGCGCGCATGCATGTGACGTCATGTCCGCTCCGACCGTCTTCCTGTTATCGCCGCTCCGGCGCTGTGATTGGCCAGAGCAGCGATAACGGGAACACGGTCGGAGCGGACATGGCGGCGGCAGCGGAGGGGGACGAGGAGCGCCTCGGAGGCTTCGATCTGAGGTAAGTGTCACATAATGAGCTAGTATGCATAGCATACTAGCTCATTATGTCTTTTTCTTGCAGGTGTCTTTTTTTTTTTTTTTCGAAAAGTTAGTTTACAACCACTTTAATGCATTCTATGCATTAAGGTGAAAAACCTTCTGTGATGCAGCAGCCCCCCTTTTACTTACCTGAACCCGGTCTTTCCAGCGACGGGGACGAGCACACCAGCTCCAGCCAGTGTCTCGGGTCCTCATTGGATAGAGTGATAGCAGTGCAGCCATTGGCTCCCCTGCTGTCAATCAAATCCAATGACGCTGGAGCCAGTGGGCGGGGCCAAGTCCTACTGTCTGTTTCAATGGACCCAGCAGCAGGACACGCCCCGAGGGAGAGCAGCTCTGAAAACGGGGCACTCGAGAAGAGGAGGAGCCAGGAGCACCGCTGAAGGGCCCCAGAAGAGGAGGATCAGGGCCACTCTGTGCAAAACCAACTGCACAGAGGAGATAAGTATACCATGTTTGTTTTTTTGTTTTTGTTTTTAAAATGAACCTCTACATATCCTTTAAAGGAGGACAACGTCACCCTGGCCTAGGTTACATGGGATGAAACCACTTTTTGCTACAGGTAAGCCTGTAATAAGGCTTACCTATAGCTACCCCGGATATCTCCTAAACCTGCACGGTTTAGGAGTTATCCCCTGTATCTGCATGTGCCGACGTCATCGTACGTGCCGTTGCTTCAGTGAGTGTGCTGTTACCGGTGGTTCCTTCCGCATGCATGGGAGTGACGTCATCGCGGCTCCGGCCAATTACAGCGCCGGAGCCCGCGATACCCAGAAGTAACTCCGGGAGCGATCTCGCCGGCTGGAGCAGGGTAAGAGGACCGATGAGGGGGCTTCAATCTAAGATAAGTAATTCATAATGAGCTAGTATGCTATGCATACTAGCTCATTATGCCTTTGTCTTTTTTTTTTTTCTAGGGTTTACAACCACTTTAGGGTGCAGTGGACTTCTAATTGCTGTACAGTTTTATAAGCTCCTTTCAACTATCATGGACCTGTGCCAAATAATTGACCCCTTGTTAGCCTCATTAATGTACATATATTTTTAACAGAGAAAAAAAAAAACAGATAGCAGAGAAAGTCAGTTAAACATTTAACCACTTAAGCCCCGGACCATTTGGTAGCTAAAGGACCAGAGGTGAATTCAGAATTTTGCACTGCGCTGCTTTAACTGTAAATTGTGCGGACATTCAATGTTGTACCCAAACGAAATTTGCGTCATTTTCTTCCCACAAATAGAGCTTTCTTTTAATGGTATTTGATTGCCTCTGCGATTTTAATTTTTTGCGATATAAACGGAAAAAGACCGAAAATTTTGAAAAAAAATGATATTTTCTAATTTTTGTTATAAGAAAAATCGAATAAACTCAATTGTAGTCATACATTTAGGCCAAAATGTATTCAGCCACATGTTTTTAGTAAAAAAAAATGTTAATAAGCGTATATTTATTGGTTTGCGCAAAAGTTATAGAGTTTACAAACTAGGGTATATTTTCTGAAATTTACACAGCTTTAAATTTATGACTGCCTATCTCATTTCTTGAGGTGCTAAAATGACAGGGCAGTACAAAACCCCCCCAAATGACCCCATTTTGGAAAGTAGACACCCCAAGGAAATTGCTGAGAGGCATCTTGAGCCCATTGAATTTTATTTTTTTTGTCTTAAGTGATTGAATAATGACAAAAAAAAAAAAAATTACAAAAAGTTGTCACTAAATGATATATTGCTCACACATGCCATGGTTATATGTGGAATTGCAGCCCAAAATACATTCTGCTGCTTCTCCTGAGTACGGGGATACCACATGTGTGGGACTTTTTGGGAGCCTAGCCGCGTACGGGACCCCGGAAACCAAGCACCGCCTTCAGGATTTCTAAGGGCGCAAATTTTTGATTTCACTCCTCACTACCTATCACAGTTTCGAAGGCCATAAAATGCCAAAATAGCACAAAACCCCCCCAAATGACCCCATTTTAGAAAGTAGACACCCCAAGGAAATTGCTGAGAGGCCTGTTGAGCCCATTGAATATATATTTTTTGTCCCAAGTGATTGAATAATGACAAAAAAAAAATAAAAATTACAAAAAGTTGTCACTAAATGATATATTGCTCACACATGCCATGGTTATATGTGGAATTACACCCCAAAATACATTTTTCTGCTTCTCCTGAGTACGGGGATACCACATGTGTGGGACTTTTTAGGAGCCTAGCCGCGTATGGGACCCCGAAAACCAAGCACCGCCTTCAGGATTTCTAGGCACAAATTTTTGATTTCACTCCTCACTACCTATCACAGTTTCGAAGGCCATAAAATGCCAAAATCGCACAAAAACCCCCCCCCCCCAAATGACCCCATTTTGGAATATAGACACCCCAAGCTATTTGCTGAGAGGAATGGCGAGTATTTTACAGCTCTGATTTGTTTTTGAAAATGAAGAAAGAAAATATATATATATATTTTTTTTTTTTTTTTCAATTTTCAAAACTTTGTGACAAAAAGCGAGATCTGCAAAATACTCAATACCTCTCAGCAAATAGCTTGGGGTGTCTACTTTCCAAAATGGGGTCATTTGTGGGGGTTTTGTGCTATCTGGGCATTCCATGGCCTCCGAAACTGTGATAGGCAGTGAGAAGTGAAATCAAAAATTTACACCCTTAGAAAGCCTGAAGGCGGTGCTTGGTTTTTGGGGTCCCGTACGTGGCTAGGCTCCCAAAAAGTCTCACACATGTGGTATCCCCGTACTCAGCAGAAGCAACAGAATGTATTTTGGGGTGTAATTCCACATATGCCCATGGCATGTTTGAGCAATATATCATTTAGTGACAACTTTGTGCAAAAAAAAAAAAAAAAATTGTCGTTTTTCCGCAACTTGTGTCAACATATAAAATATTCCATGGACTCGACATGCCTCTCAGTATATAGCTTGGGGTGTCTACTTTCCAAAATGGGGTAATTTGGGGGGGTTTTGAACTGTTCTGGCATTTTATACACAACATTAGGAAGCTTACATCCTCTCTTCTAACCACTTGAAGACAAAGCCCTTTTTGACACTTTTTGTTTACATGAAAACATTTTTTTTTTTGCAAGAAAATTATGTTGAACCCCCAAACATTATATATATTTTTAAAGCAAAGGCCCTACACATTAAAATGGTGGGTGTTGCATTTTTTTTTTCTACACAGTATTTGCACAGCGATTTTTCAAACGCATTTTTTGGGTTAAAAAATACACTTTTTTTAATTTTAATGCACTAAAACACACTATATTGCCCAAATGTTTGATGAAATAAAAAAGATGATCTTAGGCCGAGTACATAGATACCAAACACGACATGCTTTAAAATTTTGCACAAACGCGCATTGGCGACAAACTACATACATTTTGAAAAGCCTTTACAGGTTACCCCAGTAGATTTACAGAGGAGGTCTACTGCTAAAATGACTGCCCTCGATCTGACCTTCGCGGTGATACCTCACATGCATGGTGCAATTGCTGTTTACATATGACGCCAGACCGACGCTTGCGTTCGCCATTGGGCAAGAGCAGGGCAGGACAGGGGTGCTTTTTTTTTTTTTTTTTTTTTATTATTAATTTTGCTTTTTTATTTTATTTTTAAATTGTTCCTTCCAAGTATTTTTTTTTTTATCATTTTTATTGTTATCTCAGGGAATGTAAATATCCCCTATGATAGCAATAGGTAGTGACAGGTACTCTTTTTTTGAAAAAACTGGGGTCTTCCAGACCCTAGATTTTTCCTCTGCCCTCAAAGCATCTGACCACACCAAGATCGGTGTGATAAAATGCTTTCCCAATTTCCCAATGGCGCTTTTTATATCCGGGGGGGGGGGCATTCCCTCCCACTGCTTGTAAAAGCAGTCCAGAGGCTAATTAGCCGCTAGGATTGCTTTTACATGAAAGACGGCCGCAGGCTGAAAAGAATGATACCAAGATGATACCTAAACCCGCAGGCATCATTCTGGTATAAACATTCAAAGTCCAGCAACATACCAGTACGTTGCTGGTCCTTGTTGGACATGTATTGTAATCTTTTTTTTTTCATGCAGCCAGTTGGCTGAACGAAAAAAGAGATTGATCGGTGGGTATGCCCACCATTAGAATACCGCCCTTCATCCACCCACTTCCAATGATGGGCATACACGCACCATTTATATATGCCGAAGCATGGGGGCATCCTCCCGCAAAAAAGTTATGCCGCACACACATGGTCGGACTTTTCCACGGGCAAGCCTCCGTCGGAATTTCGATCGTATGTACGCGGCATTAGGAGCAAAATCGCTCCTCCGCTCCTGCTGCCCCAATGCTTCGGCATATATGCTTTTTTTATTTAACTGCGGTGGTGAAATCACCTCCTACAGCACTGGAGTCGCAGGGATCAGGCCTGTCTCTGCGAACGCTGCAGTTATGTGTGTTTTTGTTTTGTAAGTGACAGTGATCGATCGATACTGCACTTGGGTGGCCTGGGCTGGACGGAGGGGCAAAACGCAGGTGCCAGCAGGTATCTGGGCTGATCCCGCTAACACTGCATTTTTGGGAACCCTAAACTGCTGGGGACGCTAGTATAGATCTGATCAGATCAGATATTGATCTGTTCAGATACTATACCACTAAGGGGGGTGTATGCTTCACACGTGGGTGTTAGCGTTACTGGCACTAACCTGACGCTGCCTGGGGTGTGACGCAGACCCTCTCTGACGCTAAAACCTAATTGATATCACCCGCCGGACGATCAGGGGGTTAAACCTTTATTGGGTTATATACACGGCGGGTGCCCTGACACTATAAAAAGCAAACTAACTAACCAGCGTCACCCGTAACACTTATATGGTGATCACTGGTGAAAGGGTTAACTAGGGGCAATCAGGGGGTTAAAACCTTTATTAGATAATATATGGGGGTACCTGACGCTATAAAAACCTGCGGCGAACCTAAAAAAAATTACCAGCTACCGATCTGAATCACCGACACTAAGACAGCGTTTAGAAAAACGATCGCTTAGCGACAGTGGTGATGGGGGTGAAAGGGTTACCTGGGGGGCGATCAAGGGGGTTAAACCTTTATTAGATAATATATTGGGGTACCTGACGCTATAAAAACATGCGGCGAACCTAAAAAAAATGACTGGCTACCGATCTGCATCACCGACACTAAGACAGCGTTTAGAAAAACGATCGCTTAGCGACAGTGGTGATAGGGGGTGAAAGGGTTACCTGGGGGGCGATCAAGGGGGTTAAACCTTTATTAGATAATATATTGGGGTACCTGACGCTATAAAAACCTGCGGCGAACCTAAAAAAAATTACCAGCTACCGATCTGCATCACCGACACTAAGACAGCGTTTAGAAAAACGATCGCTTAGCGACAGTGGTGATGGGGGTGAAAGGGTTACCTGGGGGCGATCAAGGGGGTTAAACCTTTATTAGATAATATATTGGGGTACCCGACGCTATAAAAACATGCGGCGAACCTAAAAAAAATTACTGGCTGCCGATCGGCATCACTGACGCTAAGACAGCGATCAGAAAAATGATCGCTTAGCGACAGTGGTGATAGGGGTGAAAGGGTTATCTGGGGGGTGATCAGGGGGTTAAACCTTTATTAGGGGGTTAGGGGGCTACACTGGACCTAAGACTAAACTTTGGTGACACTTTTACAGTCACAAATGTCACTGATTGCAGTGATCACTAAATAAATGGTCACTGCAATCAGTGACACTGGGGGCTGGGGGGTGATCTGGGGGGTGATCTGGGGTGTCTGGGGGGGCCTGGGGGGGCGATTTATGTCCCTATGTGTCCTGGTGTCAGTGTAGTGTTGTGTGCACTGACCTGATGTCTTCTCTTGTACGGCGCTCGGTATATGTGAGCGCCGCACCAGAGATGACATCACTTCCTCCTGCTTCCTCTGTCTGACACAGACAGAGGGGGCATTTCCATTCGCCGGGAGCGATCGCGAGGGGGTGGCCGGAAACAAATGGCTGCCCCCTCATCCCGGAACGCTCCCGGACACTTAGCCACCGCTCACTGTATAGGAGGGGGGTCCGATTGGACCCCCCAACTATACAAAGGCAATCACGTATGCTCTACGTGATTGTGCCTGTCGGTGCCATTCTGCCGACGTGTATATATACAGTGAGCGGTCGTTAAGTGGTTAAAGTGAAAGTGCACAAGTAACAATCAAACACACAAAATAGTAAAAAAAAGTGCTCTTTGTGCCATACTTCTGCAGGTCACAGGAGTTCTGCACTTCTGTGACCCAGATTCAGCAGGCGAAAGCCTTCCACCCCTTCACAGTCCATCGCTCCAGTGAGCACTGCAGGGGCAGAGCAGAGAGCCGCTGACTGACATTTACTGCTCTGTGCTGAGAACTGAGCGATCATCGGTCTTTGATCACTTGGTGTAGAGCCATTGGGGGACAGATGCAGCATGGAATCCAGCCATCTAAGTGAGTATGTATGTTTTTTATTTATTTCCACACTTCTCTTTTATTTGTTTACAAATAGTTTTATTTGGGAGACAAGAAAATAAACGTTTCAGTACAGAGTAAGAGCCCATTCACACAGGGGCGTCTTTGGATCCGACTCTAAATCGCCCCAGGTCGCCCCTAGTCGCCTCAGGTCGCGCTGGCTGAAGAAATCAATGTAAGTTAATGGAGCCGTCCTTATGCACACTACTGCAGTCGCTCCGACTTCAAAAAAGGTCCCTGTACTACTTCAATCCGACTCCTAGGCGACCTGTAACCATTCATTTCAATGGGAGTCGCCTCTCCCTGTCTTAATAGGAGCAACTCTCCAGGAAGAAAACATACATTTATCAGGCAAACCTCTCCCTCCCACAGAGCTGATTCTTGTTTGATTGGCCACTGGAATGTCTCCTGTCCTGCAGGCAACTTGGAGTTGCCTTGTAAATAGCTCCAGGTCGCACTGTGATTCATTCTCAAGTCGTGTCTGAGTTGCCTCATAAAATCGCACTGGAAGTCCTGTTGCCCCTGTGTGAATGGGCTCTAAAGGCAGTATACAGAAATGGGGTATCATACATGAGGTGTACAATAGTGGGGTACATACATGAGTTATACAGTAGGTTGTTATGGTAATAAGGGTTATATGATGGGTTACATATTTTAATAAACTAAACAAATAAACTAAATATACCTTAAAAAAAAAAAAAAATATTAAAAAGTAGAACCTTTTCTCATGCAAATTATTGCAATGGGTTAAACTGAGAATTTCTGTTTTAGTGAAATTTTTCTGATAGCATAATTGGTCAATTTTCTACTAAGTCCACATCACCAGGGCCACTTTTCTGCACAATCTGTTTATCAATGCTAATTGTTCACTTTGTTTAAAGACTAAACTGGATTTGTCTACTTTTTTTAAAGAATAGAAATTAAGGGGAAAAATAAGATTGTGCAAACACATGTAAACTACATTTTTAGAAAACTCAAGGCTTTATTGTGATGTAGATCAAAAACAGAGATGTGTCTGGATGAATCTAAAACCCAAGGCTGAAAACTGTTGTTATCTGATAACATGGCTGTGCATTCCTAAGGCACATCCCCCACCCCGGCTATGCGTGCTCTGCTATCTCCATTGTTTCACTATGTAAATGGTACCCTACCTGTAGAAAAAAAAAAGTCACGTTACTAAATGGGGGATGGCTGAACTGTGTTATCACCTTTGTAGCAGCAGTGTAGGCCTTTCAAGATGGATTCAGACCTTCCATCTGACAGAGAGACGACTATCATCGACCACAACCTAGGTGCACCTATATCACACTGATACAGAGGTTAAATGGGAGCTACTAATTGCCTTTTTGAAGGGTCATTATTGTAAAAAATATTGAATAAAAATAAAATAAAAAAATGGATGCAATTGCTTTAATAATGTCATCTATAAAGTTATGTAATGTAATATAATTATATTATATGAATTGGCGTCTCATATTTTACATTCCACATGATCTAAATCTAAGTGGCTTACTTCTAGGTGGCTTGTGTCTGGCTTTTGTCTATCCAATTTTGAAGTATCTCAGTTGCCTGCCAACCTTTTGTAACTGCAAATGAAGGTGACAGTACACGTGCCAGCTGTTTTCATCATTAATTGTGGCTCCACACCTTTGCATGCGTGTTATCATATGCATTTATGCACTGTACTACGAAGTGCTGTGTATGTACTGTGCAGTACATTGTGATTCATTTTCCTTGGCACCCCCCAAACTTACATACAGAGCCAAAAGAGACACATCTGCTTCCCTTCTCTCTGTGTTAAAACACACATGCTTTGCCTTGCAGTGTGCAAGAAAAAAATGAGCTGGGTACATTTTTGGGCTTGTCAATGGACGTCGAGGATCCATTGCAAATTAACGGCCATTGTAACACATGTCCACACAGAGAAAAAAAAAAAAAACAACAAACTTAAACACATGGGCAAAAACATGCATAGGTGTGAAAGGGGTGAAAGTCGTTGATTGCAGGATTCCATGGACATTAACCACTCAAAACTGCTTGTTCCATATTTTCCTATTCAAAATACAGTAAAACCTTGGTTTGAGAATAACTTGGTTTGAGAGCGTTTTTGCAAGACAAGCTAAATGTTTTAATACATTTCGACTTGATATACAAGGGATGTCTTTAATATATAAGTAGCGTTATGTCACAACAGAGTATAAAAGAGAAGAGAGGCGCCTCTAAGTGTAGCAATATGGTTACATTTAATGAAAGTACAACATTTAGAAACTCATATGGTTGATGATTAAAACAGGCACATCTCGGGGTAAAACAGGCATTTGGGGTAAAGCTGTCCACATAGACAATCCACCTCACCGCCATTGACGTCATCCCTTCCACGCTGCGCTCCATGAGCGCTTCAAGCCTTACTTTCAGAACGCTCTACTGCAGGGTAGTCTTCCTGGTCACAATTGCAATCTGACAGCGGTGAGAACGGTCTATGTGGACAGCTTTACCCCGGATGTCTGCATACTTAGATGTACCTGTTTTAATTGTAGCGGGGTCTTTAAATTTAGTTGGGGTACACCTGGGTGGTAGTATGACCCAGGTGTATAATTGTGAGAGGTTTTGGACCCCTTTGTATTCGTGGAGGATTGGGTGGTGTATTATTCTCCTTGGCCTGTGGGTGGCGGTGTACCCGCAGGCTCGAGGTAGAATCACTACCACAGTGCTACCCTTTTTGTCCCTTTCCGGAGACGGTACGGCGAGGGCGGGGAACCTGCCGTGGTGTCGATGGGAGGGGATAAAAGGGGGAGACGCCCTCGCCACGAGGTCTTCGAGGATCTTCTCTTCACGCACCCAGGCACCTTAGGCCTGGGTGCGGGCAGTTTGGAGTTCTGGCCCAGGCGCCCTAGGCCTGGCCGGAATGGAGTTGGAGTCCATCCCAGGCACCTTCAGCCTGGGGTGAGGTACTAGATCGTAGGCCTGGGGCCCAGTAACTTCGACTGGGTCCCGCAAGGGCGAAGTGATCCGAGGGTCCCCGAGGTGGACGGGACCCGCATCTGAGGTGAGGAGACCGGGGAGGTCACCCGTCCGGAGAGTCCGGAGCAGCATCAACCCGGTGACGGATGGGCCTCCGGTAACTCCCTTAGAGGGACATCTTCCCCTGATAGGGGCCACAGCGCAGCAAAGGTACTCCTAAATACGTTCTCTTGAGTTGCTGGTAGAGACTCACAAGTTCCATGTTCTGTGCTAATCAAGGCTATGATAACCGCTGGTGAAATCACAGTGGTTTAGATTGAAATCAGGATAGTGCCTCGATCTGCTCATCCCACCGTATCAGGCTGTTAAAACGTTCCAACCAGTTACCTACAGAAGCACTGTTTATTGTGGAGCTTACAATAAAACAAGAGTTGGACTGTGATCGGTGTGTGGACTCTGGTTAATGGGAGCAAAGGAGGGTGCCAGCATAGCAGGACTGAGTTTCATAACTAAAGCACATTGGCCCGAGGAAGATACTGATACTGGCCTTCACCTCACCCACAGCCATGGGGAGGACATGGGCCGTAGCGCATCTCACCCTGTCGTGTGACATACCCCTAGAAAAAGGAGATGGGGTGAGGCCGATACAAGTGGGGGCTCGTGAGTCCGGGATGAAATGTGTATTGACTTTGAAATTTGAAATGGCTGTGTCCCTGTGCTCGAAGTCGTGGAAATGACCCCAATACGGGAAAGGCCCATGCAGAAAGAGCGGGAAGAGGGAGAAGTCCAGCCGTGTGAAGTACTACATGTGGGGACTTTTGCTGCACTGCACCATGAGGCACCCCGTGACTGCGCAATTCGTGGGTGGAGACTGGAGAAAGCCCACGAAGACGTGCAAGTCATGGGAGGAGTCTGGCCATGTGAGGAGATACACGTGGAGACTCCGGCGCGTGGTCAGTGCGTGATGGAGCAGCAGATAGTCGGGATGGCCTCAAGCTCCCCGTGGATTCTGGTTCCCTACCCCACGAAGATGACTGCTTTTGCTGCTCCCCTTACAGACACGGGGATAAGACTCAGGCCCCGAGGGCAGTTGGCTTTGTACTCATGCAGAGACACGGAGGCCCTCGGCGTGATCTGTCCCGGATGCTCGGGACTGGTGGTCCACCTGAAGCCATTCGGGCGTTGTGAGGCGTGCAAAGAGTTCTTGTTCGAGGTGGAGCCATCCACAGTAAGGCCCCGGGCCCTTCGCCTCAACAGCCTCACAGGTACCGCTACTCCGGAAGGGGAGATCCAAGCCTTTGCGGAGGTCCCTGTACGCACTGACCAGGGCGACGTGACTGCCCAACCAGAGACTGAGAGAGAAAAATCAGAGAATGCTGCTTCGGTCACCACAGATTCCCTGCTCCCACCCCCGAAGAGGAAAGTTGGCCTGGTGCAGGCCTCCTGTGGTCGTGGAAGAGCTTCACCCCGTCGCTTGCCGGGCCTGGATGGATCCGGTTGGAAGAGTCCTGGACATCCCAGTTCTACAAAAGGTCAAGGTGAGCCAGGGGCTGGGACTGTGGTGGTGGTTGGAGGTGTCGGGAGTCCACAGTCGGTGGAGCCCGTAAGGGAGGGTAGTTCCACGTCTACTAGAGACTACCTTCCCGCCGAGATGTATGACACTTCCGACCTGGAATCGCTGTCAGACTGCGGAGATGACGGGGAAATAGATGAACTGTTTCACTGAAAGGGCTGGGACAAACGCCCGTTACCCGTGCTACGTGAACCGCAGGATTCCCCTATGTCTATAAGAGACAGCACGCCCCGGGTGCAGGTCCCGGAGCTTACGAGGAAGTCTAGTCCTCCGGCCAACTTTCCACATTCCACAACATCACCCGTTTTGGTAGCGGGGATGCCGCGTGCTTCATTGCGGGCACCGAGAGCAAAGCTGCCCGAGGTAGTGAAAGTACCTCGGCACCCGGAGGCCATCGTTCAACCAGGAGAAGGTGAGCGAGATGCCATGCCTCCTTTGGCCAGATTGCAAAGACTTTTATCCCAGAGAGTCGCCCGTGAGTACGGATGGGAATATCCCTACTTGCCTCGGGACTTACTTTACGAAGTTGAGGTCCTGCGACAGAGATGGTACGACGAATTCATTTGGGAAAAACTCAAAGTGCCTCATGCCCGGTGATACTTGTCCTGTTCGCCACCAGTGTCGAAAAAGTTCAAAGACTGCAGAGCAGACTGGATGTTGGGGCGCCACATTTATGCGGACAAGGTGCTTATCTGCCGGAAGGATAAAGAGGATGTCAACTATTCGATTGAGGTTTTCGATAAGCACCTAAAGCCTTTGTTCTTGCCTGACCCGAAGTTCTATCTGTGAGAAGAGACTCACTTGTTTTTCCTGCAGTTTCTGGAAATGTCCTTGCTGGAACATTTGAACTGTACCCTGGTTTTTTTATTTGGGTTTGTTTTTCTACTCTTTGGAGGAATGAGAGCAGTTTTTGTTGTTCGTTCTCTCTTCTTCCAGACATCAAGGACAGAGACTTTTTGGGGGTAGAATCAGTGTAGGGACGCAGGAAGAAGGAAGACTTCACCAAGTGTCATTACCGCGGCACTGTCACCAGGTGGCAGTGTTGCGCAACGGTTGTTGGAATTCTACACTTGCATTACTTTGCCATTGAAGTGAATGGGTTTCTCGGCTGATAGACTCATTAGTTTCAAGTCAACACACAATGTTAGGATGTTTTTCTGTGTTTTTTTTTTTTATTTCCCTCATGCAGGAGATTCGTCCGTCAAGACTACTGAGTATGGGGTGGTTCTTAGACAGTGACGGGAGGGATTGTATATATGTGAATGTTGACATGGTTTTGTGAAAAAGTTTTTTGTTATATTCCCCTTCCCCTTGAGCAGGTCTTGGCACAAACAGAGTTTAATTTTTTTAGGGATAGCCTCTGGGGCCAGGCTTGTGTCACCACTCCATGGGAGACATGGGTTTGCACCAGACGCTGGGGACCAGCGTCAAATCACAGGGGGGAGTATGTAGTGGGGTCTTTAAATTTAGTTGGGGTACAACTGGGTGGTAGTATGACCCAGGTGTGTAATTGTGAGAGGTTTTGGACCCCTTTGTATTCGTGGAGGATTGGGTGGTGTATTATTCTCCTTGGCCTGTGGGTGGTGGTGTACCCGCAGGCTCGAGGTAGAATCACTACCACAGTGCTACCCTTTTTGTCCCTTTCCGGAGACGGTACGGCGAGGGCGGGGAACCTGCCATGTGTTGTGGAATTTCTAGGCTGTTGCTTACAGAGCACACAGCCTATAATTCCTGTGCTACCTAAGCACACTTCAGATTCATCTTTTTGCAATAATGCTATCTATAACTAAGGTTGCTAAATTCCACTCACCGTTCATTCCATCATTCATTCAAGGAAAGCACCAACACAGATCTTATCGTCAAGTCATCTCAGAGCAGAGTCTCTAGCCGACGCCTACTCAAAGACTTTTATTAGCTTCCAAAGATTTCAGACAGGAGGTGATTGGCTGCAGCAACCAATCCCCTCCCCCATGGGCGGGGACATCACAGGATGTCCCTTCCACACAGGAAAATGGCAATACAAGGACATCCCTTCCAACAGGAAATGCCGTACATGAATCCCACTCAAGAAATATAGCTTAAAGGATTCAATACAATAATACATACAATGAATACAATAACGTATGATGGCTAAAGTTACCGTTGATAGGAATTCTTATTCTGCGCTATTCCATAGAATAACGCATATTAAGATTATACTATTATTGAATGGGGGAGGGAGGCTATCTGCAGACGCGCACTACGAATCCCAACCAATGTTGATCAGACACAGCAGAGACAAGAGCGCGCGTCCGCCTATAACCAATGATGTCGTTGCAGAGCAAGTATATCCCCTCCTTAACGATCGTCCGTGCTAATGCACAGAGGGCCCCCGTTGGCGGACATATCCGCACCCTGCAAACATCACACTCCAACCTCAAGACGTTTTCCCCTATCAGACGGGATTCAACCAGCCTCAGACTACCCCAATCAGCTCTTTTAGAGCGGGTTGCAGAAGTACTAACACTGGGTGACACTATGACAATATATATTAAATACATCTCCATAAAAATCTCCACAACACGTGGTGTCGATGGGAGGGGATAAAAAGGGGAGACGCCCTCGCCATGAGGTCTTCGAGGATCTTCTCTTCACGCACTTAGGCCTGTGTGCGGGCGGTTTGGAGTTCTGGCCCAGGCGCCCTAGGCCTGGCCGGAATGGAGTTGGAGTCCATCCCAGGCACCTTCAGCCTGGGGTGAGGTACTAGATCGTAGGCCTGGGGCCCAGTAACTTCGACTGGGTCCCGCAAGGGCGAAGTGATCCAAGGGTCCCCGAGGTGGACGGGACCCGCATCTGAGGTGAGGAGACCGGGGAGGTCACCCGTTCGGAGAGTCCGGAGCAGCATCAACCCGGTGACGGATGGGCCTCCGGTAACTCCCTTAGAGGGACATCTTCCCCTGATAGGGGCCACAGCGCAGCAAAGGTACTCCTAAATACGTTCTCTTGAGTTGCTGGTAGAGACTCACAAGTTCCATGTTCTGTGCTAATCAAGACTATGATAACCACTGGTGAAATCACAGTGGTTTAGATTGAAATTAGGATAGTGCCTCGATCTGCTCATCCCACCGTATCAGGCTATTAAAACGTTCCAACCAGTTAGCTACAGAAGCACTGTTTATTGTGGAGCTTACAATAAAACAAGAGTTGGACTGTGATCGGTGTGTGGACTCTGGTTAATGGGAGCAAAGGAGGGTGCCAGCATAGCAGGACTGAGTTTCATAACTAAAGCACATTGGCCCGAGGAAGATACTGATACTGGCCTTCACCTCACCCACAGCCATGGGGAGGACATGGGCCGTAGCGCATCTCACCCTGTCGTGTGACATACCCCTAGAAAAAGGAGATGGGGTGAGGCCGCTACATAATCATCAACCATGTGAGTTGCTAAATGTTGTACCTTCATTAAATGTAACCATATTTCTATACTTAGAGGCGTCTCTCTTCTCTTTTATACTTTGTAGCTCCTGCTGGGTTTTGCTTCTAATCCCCTTGTGGAGGCTTTCCATTTGTGGATGGACATTTTATGGTTACACAATCTATCACATTGCTATACTCTTTTTATATGGACTATAAACTGAAGGACTTATGAATAAATGGTTGTGGAATGAATCATTTGAGTTTCCATTATTTCTTATGGGGAAAGTGCTTTGGATTACAAGCATGCTTCCGGAACTAATTATGCTTGCATTTTAGTGTATCGAGAACAGATAGAAAATGGGTATTAGGTATAAAAGCAGCATTCTGTGCTTAGAACAGTTCCCTTTGAGTTACATGGCCTAAAGAAAAATTATGTAGAGGAAAATTTAAAGGCATATTAAACAAAAAAAGGAAATTCATATGTGCAATAATACTATTGCATTATTTTTGCAATTGCATTTTTTAAAGGGACAATCCAGTCAAAGTGGATAATTCACTTTTTTCAAGTTCTGGAGAGGTAAATTACCTGCAAATTTCTATTGGGAAGCCTATTGGCAAGGTCTCTGTGCTTGAGTTCCTGGATCTTTACACCCACTTTGGTTATTATAAACTGCCAAGAACTGGTACTATAGCATAGAGAACTCAATGTTGGGGAATCCAATAGTACAAGTCTAGGTTCACAGTAGTGTGATGCCAGACATTGCATGTGATTCGCACCACATTGCTGTGTGGATCACATGCGATGTCTGTGCAACGCGATTTCAGCCATACAAAATGTGCAGGGATTTCATCTCACCTTTTCCATTGAAAGACTGTTTGTTACTTGTTCTATCAGCGCTGCATGTGGACTTTTATATTTACTTTTATTTGTATATCAACCAAATTGTGCTGGCTGCTCAATATTCTAACTAGATCTTTGGTAGCGTGGATACCCCCATACATTTTTTAGGTTTTGGTAGAAGCCAGTCAAGTTCAACCAGCTCCTAGACAAACAAGAAAGGGAGCAACCGCTCAGGTGTGGCTGATAAATGCTTCACAGGGTCCTAGAGCCGTGGGTGCAGGCAGTGCATATCACAATGCAGAAAACAGGAAAAAATGCTTGGACAGCCGCACTCCAAAAATGGTTGTTTATTAAAACAAAAATGTGAAAAACATATCACAGCATGGAAAGCAGCAAACAGGTGCTGACGCGTTTCGCACTGTGACTCAGTGCTTAATCATAGCTATTGAACAATTTAAAATGCACCTCTAATATATGTTCCCAAATGGTGTTGAAACAAAAGCAAAACAATTGAAAAAGTGATTAGGTAATTAAACCTCAATTAATTAATTAGTGGACTGACAGGTGTATGCTATCAGTGCCGTTTGGGGAACATCATGTGAACAAGAATATACAAATATCGCACATACGCAAATTCATTGAAAACCATAATTAAATGTGACTCTTGGTGTACTTATATCTATATGACTTATAGAATACATGTGTATATATCACACAAATATGCACATATGAATAAATCACCTAATTATATAACAATTGAAAATGAAAAATAAAAAATAAAAAACTTTTCTTCCTCTTCTCAAATTCTTTTTGTGTCATAAAACAAAATACATTAAATTATAAAGTGAAGAAGAGAGTAAGAAAAATTTTTAAAAGTGAAAAGATGTCTTGCTTGGGTGTTGAATGATATAAATGAAATAATAAATTATTATAAAACAGAGTGAAGTGTTTTTCGTGTATATAATATGAAAAAGTAAAAATATAAATTATATAGATGACACAATTAGGACACAAACGGGCAATTAGTGAAAAGATTGTAAGCAAATGCAGTGGTGCATAAGTAAATGAATGGCATACACCCAATTAGCAAAGGCTGGCTTCCAATCCCAAAGTAATTTCCAACTATGTACTAAAGATAATAATGCGGACATTATTATTATTAAGCTTAGTAAACTGCATCCAATGCCGAAAAAGCAGAGGAGTATTGTAAACGTATACAAATGTACACAAAAATTAAAAAAATTGAAAAATTTCATCTGGTCGGTTCCACAGAACCGACCAGATGAAATTTTTCAATTTTTTTAATTTTTGTGTACATTTGTATACGTTTACAATACTCCTCTGCTTTTTCGGCATTGGATGCAGTTTACTAAGCTTAATAATAATAATGTCCGCATTATTATCTTTAATACATAGTTGGAAATTACTTTGGGATTGGAAGCCAGCCTTTGCTAATTGGGTGTATGCCATTCATTTACTTATGCACCACTGCATTTGCTTACGATCTTTTCACTAATTGCCCGTTTGTGTCCTAATTGTGTCATCTATATAATTTATATTTTTACTTTTTCATATTATATACACGAAAAACACTTCACTCTGTTTTATAATAATTTATTATTTCATTTATATCATTCAACACCCAAGCAAGACATCTTTTCACTTTTAAAAATTTTTCTTACTCTCTTCTTCACTTTATAATTTAATGTATTTTGTTTTATGACACAAAAAGAATTTGAGAAGAGGAAGAAAAGTTTTTTATTTTTTATTTTTCATTTTCAATTGTTATATAATTAGGTGATTTATTCATATGTGCATATTTGTGTGATATATACACATGTATTCTATAAGTCATATAGATATAAGTACACCAAGAGTCACATTTAATTATGGTTTTCAATGAATTTGCGTATGTGCGATATTTGTATATTCTTGTTCACATGATGTTCCCCAAACGGCACTGATAGCATACACCTGTCAGTCCACTAATTAATTAATTGAGGTTTAATTACCTAATCACTTTTTCAATTGTTTTGCTTTTGTTTCAACACCATTTGGGAACATATATTAGAGGTGCATTTTAAATTGTTCAATAGCTATGATTAAGCACTGAGTCACAGTGTGAAACGCGTCAGCTCCTGTTTGCTGCTTTCCATGCTGTGATATGTTTTTCACATTTTTGTTTTAATAAACAACCATTTTTGGAGTGCGGCTGTCCAAGCATTTTTTCCTGTTTTCTTCAACCAGCTCCTGCTGAATTGAGCAAATTTCGATCCATGACCAGGCCTATTTTTCAAACTTGCTGTTTACAAGTTAAAATCATTTTGTTTTGCTTGAAAATTACTTATAACCCCCAAACATTATATATATATATATATATATATATATATATATATATATATATATATATATATGTGTGTGTATTGTGAGGGGGTTAGCTCGGCAGCGGGTGTGTGTGACCCCCGGGATGGGCTCCCCACACAAAACAGGCCCAGCAAACGGAGGTTGTGGTTTTCAAAATCAAAAAGGTGCGGTTTATTTTCTATTTACAGTGACAAAACACAGCAAAGCAAAAGAAACATAACCAAAATAAATCCTGGTCAAGTTGACCTCTGACTAAACATACAGGTTTCCTAACTAACAACTGGGATCAGCCTAGTGCTGTCCTAGTCCCTAAGTCCCTGGTTTTAAATGTCCAAGCAAATAGCCACACAGGCTTTGTCTCACCGCACAGGGGTTCACTCTCCCTAGACAGTCCACACAGGTCTGGTTCCAGGCATGAGCTAACATCTAATGAAGCTGGGAGTTCTTATAGAGGCCTAAATGAGCTGACAAGCTTCAGCTGGCCTCATCAACTCCCTGTCTGTACGACGCCCAGCCCTCTCCCTAGAGGTATGAGTCATCCATGAGCCCACTAGCCTTATACAACTCTCCACCTAGTTGTATAAGTCGGCGTAAAGCCTGAATCTGGGCGAAATATATCTACCCCCCTGGATGCAACCAGGTGACTTTACCTTCCTGCTGTCACATACCCCCCCCTCTTGTTTTAACCTCAGGGTTGGAACACCAGCAATCAGGCATTCATGTACTCGAGACAAAGCATCCACATTCCCCATTTGAACGCCAGGGCGATGCTTTACTGTGAAGTTGAATTCCTGGAGGGCCAGGAACCACCTATTCACTCTTCTATTTGTTTCCTTGTTTTGAGCCATCCACTTTAACGGAGCGTGATCCGTAACCATGTCAAAGTGCCTACCTAGCAGGTAGTACCGAAGGGAATCTAGAGCCCACTTCACCGCTAAACACTCCTTTTCAACGGTGGCGTAGTTTACCTCATGGGACTTCAACTTCCTGCTGAGGTAAATGACTGGGTGCTCTTCCCCGTTCCAGACCTGGGACAATACTGCTCCTAACCCCACATCTGACGCATCACTTTGTACGACAAAGTCTTTAGAGAAGTCGGGTGAGTACAACACTGGCTGGCTACATAAGGCTTGTTTCAAGAATTGGAATGCTGCCTCAGCCTCGGGGGTCCATTTAATCATGACCGACCCTTTCCCCTTCGTCAGGTTGGTTAGGGGCACAGCCTTAGAAGCAAAGTGGGGAATGAATCGCCGATAATACCCAGCGATTCCCAGAAAGGCTCGTACCTGCTTCTTGCTGTTGGGACGTGGCCAACTCTGGATGGCCTCGACTTTGTTGAGTTGGGGTTTTATTACTCCCCTCCCAATGGTGTACCCAAGATATTTGGCCTCCTCCTGCCCAATGGTACACTTCTTGGGGTTAGCCGTAAACCCCGCTTCCCGAACAGAGTCCAGGACTGCTTGCACTTTTGGCAGATGTGAGGCCCAATCTGTGCTATGGACAATTACGTCATCCAGGTAAGCCGCAGCATACTTCCGATGGGGCCCCAGCATCTGGTCCATTTTCCGCTGGAATGTGGCCGGCGCATTCTGTAACCCGAACGGCATTCTTTTATATTGGAACGCCCCGTCTGGGGTTACAAATGCGGTTTTCTCTTTGGCCGACTTGGCCAGGGGGATTTGCCAATACCCTTTTGTGAGGTCAAGAGTCGTCATGTATCGGGCTGTTCCCAGCCGGTCGATCAACTCATCTATACGTGGCATGGGGTAGGTGTCAAATTTTGTAACTTTGTTCAACTGACGAAAATCGTTACAAAATCGCCAGCTCCCATCCGGTTTAGGCACCAACACGATGGGACTAGACCAATCACTTTGGGACTCCTCTATCACCCCTAAGTTCAGCATTTTCTGTACTTCCTCCCGTATTGCCTCCCGTCGAGCCTCTGGGATCCGATAGGGTTTTAACTTCACCCTTTCACCGGGCGGGGTAATGATGTCATGCTCTACCCCAGATGTTTGTCCCGGCAGCTCAGAGAATACCTCCTTGTTGCGAAGCACAAACTCCTTAACCTCCTGTTGTTGGGGTTGTGACAAGGTGGCTGCTATTCCAACCTCAGGAATCACGCAACCAGTTTGAGCTGGTGACCAAGTGTCTGCGACTAGGGACTCTCTATCCCTCCAGGCTTTCAACAGATTAACGTGATAGATCTGTTCGGGCTTTCGCCTTCCTGGTTGTCTGACCTTGTAATTCACTTCGCTCACTTTTTCCATTATCTCGTAGGGGCCTTGCCATTTGGCAAGGAATTTACTTTCAACCGTAGGGACAAGTACCAATATCCTATCCCCCGGGGAAAAGGTACGGGTCTTGGCTCCACGGTTGTACACTCTCTGCTGTGCCAACTGCGCTTGGGCCAAATGTTCCTTCACGATGGGCATTACCTGTGCAATTCGATCTTGCATCAGGGCGACATGCTCAATCACACTCCTGTGGGGAGAACTCTCACTTTCCCAAGTTTCCTTGGCAATATCCAACAGCCCTCTTGGGTGTCTCCCATACAGTAACTCAAAGGGGGAGAATCCCGTAGAGGATTGGGGCACCTCCCTAATAGCAAACATCAAATAAGGAAGTAAACAGTCCCAATCCTTTCCATCTCTATCCACCACTTTCTTCAACATTTGTTTTAGGGTTTTGTTGAATCTTTCAACCAGCCCATCGGTTTGGGGGTGATACACAGACGTACGCAATTGCGTCACTTTGAACAATTTACACAGCTCTTTCATAACCCGGGACATAAAGGGTGTACCTTGGTCCGTAAGCAGTTCTTTACAAATACCCACCCGGCTAAAAACAAGAGATAGCTCTTTGGCTATGGTTTTGGCCGAGGTATTTCGGAGAGGGATCGCTTCTGGATAACGGGTGGCATAGTCCATTATAACTAATATGTACTGGTGCCCCCTAGCGGACTTGATTATAGGACCTACCAAATCCATGGCGATCCTCTCAAACGGGACCTCAATGATGGGTAGAGGGACCAGCGGGCTACGGAAATGTGGCATCGGGGCCAACCTCTGACACACAGGGCAGGAGGAACAATAATTTTCTACGTCCTTCATCACCCCCGGCCAATAGAATCTCTGTAATACCCTCTCTCGGGTTTTCTCTGTCCCCAGATGACCTCCAAGAATGTGCCCATGGGCCAACTCCAACACCAACTTCCTGTAAGGTTTGGGCACCACAAGCTGCTCAACGGTTTCTTCTGCCCTTTTTGCCACCCGATACAGTAGGTCCTTCTCTACGCTGAAGTATGGGTAAGTGCAGGTATTATCTGGGTTCACTAACTCGCCATCTATTTTCACTACGTTTTCCCGTGCCTTTATTAGGGCGGGGTCTTTCAACTGTTCTGTGGCAAAGTTTTCCCTGTGAACCTCAAGATCAGAAAACTCCACAGACGGTAGGTTTTCGTCTGAGGAGGTGGGATCCTCTCCAGTTTCTTGAGTCTCCCCTGCCAATACTGATAAGGGAAATTCCGGAGAGTCCTCACCACTCTCAGGGGAGTTCTGGCTATCACATTCCTGGTACATAGGGGCGCCAGTGAGGGGCTCAGGATTATCCCACAGTTCCCAGAACTTCGGAAAATCCCTTCCCACAATGGCGTCATGCGGTAACTGAGATACTAAGCCCACTGGATGAGAGAGGGTACCTTTGGGGGTCTCGAAACACACTGTAGTCACTGGATACTCTCGGGTGTCCCCATGCACACAAATAACAGCTACCTTGCTATTCCCAGAGACCTCTGTTTTAACTAACTCAGCCTTTATCAGGGTCACAAGGCTACCTGAATCCAGCAATACCACAACATTTCTACCATTAACACACATTTTGCATAAATGTTTCTCAGTTCCTCGAATGGCAGTGCATGCGACTGTCGCACACAGCGACTGACGTCTGCCCGTCAGAAAGTCACACTGCATGGGTTCCTCCACAACCGGGCAATTGGCTGCAATATGTCCCGCTTGCCGGCAGCGGTAGCAAACGATCCTTCTTGCCGCCTCTTGAGCCGCTGATTTCCCAGGCTGTTCTCGCCAAACTTGGGGTAGAGCTCCCACCCTCTCACTCTCTCCACCCTCACCCCTTGGAATCCTCTTATCCGCCCCTGGGGATGGTCTGGTCTTAGGGTGGAAAGTCTGAGTGTCTCTGGAAGAGGCCGTCAGGTTCTCTGTAGCCAAGTATTTCTCCACACGATCCACAAGACCATCGGCCGTCTCTGGGTCTCCATGGCTTACCCACTTTTGGATGGCAGTAGGAAGAGCTCTCAAAAACCGATCCATTACAACACGTTCCACAATCTTTGGTGCGGACAAAGTCTCTGGCTGTAGCCACTTTCTGCTCAGGTGAATGAGATCATACATTTGAGACCTGGGGGGTTTTCCAAGCTGGAAAGTCCAGTTATGCACACGCTGAGCCCGGACAGCCTGGGTGACACCCAGCCTTGCCAATATTTCAGCTTTTAGCATCACATAGTCTTTTGCTTGGTTAGGCTCTAGGTCATAGTAAGCTTTCTGCGATTCACCAGTTAACAGAGGAGCCACCAGTCCAGCCCACTGCTCCTCAGGCCACTTTTCTCTTTCAGCGGTCCTTTCAAATGTGGTCAAAAATACCTCTGGATCATCCTCTCCAGTCATTTTTGTCAATAAACGACTCACCCCAAAGGACGCGGTATTAGTGGGACGGCTTTCCTCACTGGTCTGCGGACGTTGCTGCATTACTGCTTCCATCTGTTGTTGTAGTCTCTGCTCTTGCTTCTGCAACAGGTCTATGAAGCGGGCCTCAGATTGCTGCTGGGCTCGTTGCTGAGCCTCCAGACTCTGTTGCAAAGTTGCGTTTGTCTGCTGCTGGGCTGCAAGGCTCCTTTGCAAACCTGCATTTGTCTGCTGTTGATTGGCATTTGCTAGAGCCAGCTGCTTCAGTATCTCCTCCATGCTGGCTTAAAAAAAACTGCCCGCATTCTCCACCAACTGTGAGGGGGTTAGCTCGGCAGCGGGTGTGTGTGACCCCCGGGATGGGCTCCCCACACAAAACAGGCCCAGCAAACGGAGGTTGTGGTTTTCAAAATCAAAAAGGTGCGGTTTATTTTCTATTTACAGTGACAAAACACAGCAAAGCAAAAGAAACATAACCAAAATAAATCCTGGTCAAGTTGACCTCTGACTAAACATACAGGTTTCCTAACTAACAACTGGGATCAGCCTAGTGCTGTCCTAGTCCCTAAGTCCCTGGTTTTAAATGTCCAAGCAAATAGCCACACAGGCTTTGTCTCACCGCACAGGGGTTCACTCTCCCTAGACAGTCCACACAGGTCTGGTTCCAGGCATGAGCTAACATCTAATGAAGCTGGGAGTTCTTATAGAGGCCTAAATGAGCTGACAAGCTTCAGCTGGCCTCATCAACTCCCTGTCTGTACGACGCCCAGCCCTCTCCCTAGAGGTATGAGTCATCCATGAGCCCACTAGCCTTATACAACTCTCCACCTAGTTGTATAAGTCGGCGTAAAGCCTGAATCTGGGCGAAATATATCTACCCCCCTGGATGCAACCAGGTGACTTTACCTTCCTGCTGTCACAGTATATATATATATATATATATATATATATATATATATATATATATGTATGTATTATTTTTTTTCAGACACCCTAGAGCAGTGATGGTGAACCTTGACACCCCAGATATTTTGGAACTACATTTCCCATGATGCTCAGGCACTCTGCAGTGTGGTTGAGAATCATGGGAAATGTAGTTCCAAAACATCTGGGGTGCAGAGGTTCACCATCACTGCCCTAGAGAATAAAATTGCGGTCGTTGCAATACTTTATGTCACACAGTATTTGCGCAGCGGTCTTACAAATGCATTTTTTTTGAGGGAAAATACACTTTTTTTTATTAAAAAAATAAGAAAACCGTAAAGTTCGCCCAATTTTTTTTATATTGTGAAAGATAATGTTACGACGAGTAAATTGATACCCAACATGTCATGTTTCAAAATTGCGCCCGCTCATGGAATGGCGACAAACTTTGACCCTTAAAAATCTCCATAGGCAAAGTTTTAAATTTCTACCAGTTTTGAGTTACAGAGAAGGTCCAGTGCTAGAGATATTGCTCTCACTCTAACGATCGCGGTGACACCTCACATGTGTGGTTTGAACACCGTTTACATATGCGGGTGCGATTTGCGTATGCGTTCGCTATTGCGTGCAAACAAGGAGGGACAGGGCGCTTTAAAAAAAAAATATATATTATTTATTTTACTTTTTATTTTTACACTGTCCCTGAGATCACTTTTATTCCTATTACAAGGAATGTAAACATCCCTTGTAATAGAAAAAAAGCATGACAGGACCTCTTTAATGTGAGATCTGGGGTCAAAAAGACCGCAGATCTCACATTTACACTTTAATGCAATAAAAAAAAAATGTCCCCTTTAGGGCCGTTAGGCGGAAGTGACGTTTGTTGTCGCTTCCGTCATCCAACTTCATTGAGTCGTGTGGGGGGCCATCATTCCCTCACTCAATACAGTGCCTCTGAGGGGAAAGGATCGGATTGTCTCCACCGCTAGGGGAACTCTCCCGCAGCCGATAAAAGTGATCTTGCGGCGAATCTGCCATGGAGACCACTTTTATCCTAAAGCGGGCGGCCGCCATTTAAGAAAATACCGGGGTTATGGCAGCTATCTGCTGCCATACTAACGGTATTCTACATCAAAGTATCGACGTATAACGACAGCGGGCAGTCCGGAAGTCGTTAAGTGTGTTTGGTGTTTCTTTTCCTGCCTCTAAACGCTCCTCTATGTTAGCCTGTGTGTCCATGCACACATTTATGGGCGTTTAGAGGCAGAAAAAACCCCATCACTTGCACGTTCAGAAGAGGAGCATTTGAGCAGAAAAAAACGCCTAAGTGCTTTAGCGTTCGTTCATTTCAATGGCCAGAATAAATTAATATTCTGGCCAATGGTATGAATGAACGCCCAAAGGCTTGATGCGCCTAAACGCGTTTGCAAAACATGGCTTTAGGCACATTTTGTAAGCTCCTTTTTTCCTGCCAGGAAAAAAGGCATTGAGAAGAGCTGGGCCCAGTGTGCATGAGCTAAGGTGTACATATGCAGTCAGCAACATGCTCTTTGAGTGTCTGTGTGCTGCTCCTATTAGCTTTGCCGCCCTGCATTGGCTATGCAGAAATTGAGCCCTATCAAGCAGCAAGCACCCCTGTACAGCTACTAACAGGCTACTATTGCTAATTTTTAGCCTGGGAAAAATATTCTTTACATGATATGTATTTATAGTTCAGATTTGCATTGCTCTTAGAAACTATTGTAACTTTCACTTGATTTCTGTTGAGAAGTTTGTAATTGATTTAAATTTCTGAGAAATGTCAAACAAGTACCGACCTTACATTTCCAGTGCAGCTGGTAATGTGGCAGGCAGTGTGTGCTCACAAGGGCGTAGCTAGAAACTGGTGAGCCCTGGGGGAGTTAGACACACAACCACTCCCTTGCACTGACTTCTTAAAATGTGAATCTCAAGTAAAGCAGATTAAAGAAATGCTGAAGTGGACAGACGTAACTGAAGACATATGACAATAAAAAGACATTGAAAGTTATCCATATACAGTATATAGCAGTCAGTTACTGTATCTATAACTGACCCATGCAGTTCTGACTAAAGTGTTACCCCAACATATTCCTGATATGTGCCTGCTGTAACATGAACTTTTATAATAAAGTATCCTGTTCTCTTTGTATTGCTTCCTTTGTGTGAAATATCTGGTGATCCTGTCAAATCCTCTGTTTCCTATTCAAAACCAACCATGCCAGGCATGGAAGCACATCCATCCCAGCCTAGTCCATTTTCTGGCAAGACTGCCTGTCCTCCAGTAGTCAGACTTGTTATGATACGCCCCCTTGTACAGCTCTTCACTAGGAAGCTCAATATATGCTGTTTCTCTTCCTCCTCCCAACACACCCCTCTGCAGTCTCCACCCCTCTAAACGCTCTTCTAAACCCTTAGAGCCGGTTCACACCAGGGCGGCACGACTTTGGGGGCGACTCGGCAAGGCGATCTCAAGACGACTTGAGAGGCGATTTGCAAATTGACTTCTGTATTGAAGTCAATGCAAGTTGCCCCCAAAGTCGTACAAGAACCTTTTTCTAAGTCGGAGCGACTTGAGTCGCTCCTATTAGAACGGTTCTATTGAACAGAGCGGGACGCGACTTGTCAGGCGGCTGAGTCGCCTGACGAGTCGCCCTGGTGTGAACCGGCTCTTATGCAGCTGAGAACAGAGGTCATGTGATCACTTATTTAAAAAAAAGGGGAAAAAAAGTATCTACACTTATATATCCACTTGCTGACCGCAATACGTATATACGTTGCGGTTTGGACAATCTCTCATGAAACAAGAAAAGCTGCTCCAGGCGAGTGAGTCTCTGGTCAACCCCACACACACTAGTCAGGTTCTAGCCCAGCTCGCATGCTGTGTAACGTGAAGAAATAATTCTGGACGGCTGCACTTCCAAAAATCCTTTTACTGAAGCTTCATATGACAAGTGGTTGGCAGATGGAGCAGGGGACAAAGAGGTAGACGCGTTTCGCGAAAATGACTAAGCGCTGACATTTGCGCGAAACGCGTCTACCTCTTTGTCCCCTGCTCCATCTGTCAACCACTTGTCATGTGAAGCTTCAATAAAAGGATTTTTGGAAGGGCAGCCGTCTGGAATTATTTCTTCACGTCGCGGTTTGCAAGTGGTTTACCGGAGTTATGGCTAAAGCTATCAGCCATAACCCCAGTATTTCTTTTTTTCAGCCGGCAGCTGGCTTTCTCATGAAAGTGGTCTGAGCGGCTCGTTAGCCGCTGGATCACTTTCAGAAGTGGCAGGAGGGGACATCTCCCCTGTGCTGGCATCCCACCGTTTGCCGGTGTTTCTCAGGCTTACCTCTTTCAGAAACAATCTGATGGTGCAGCCGGCTGGTCACAGAGGCCAACAAAGACCAGATCATCTTTGATTGCCTCTATGGCCTTGGAGGACCAGAGTGACATCACAACGTTACTTCCGGTCTCGGACAGAAGTAAACTTTTTTTTTTTTTATGCAAAAGATCACTTTTTCTTTTTTTTACTTTTGCTTTTAAAAATAAAGGAGAGATTTTGGGATCTTTTTTGACCCCAGATCTCTCCATAAAGATGACCTGTCATCCTTATTTCTATT
Source organism: Rana muscosa (assembly GCA_029206835.1). Lineage (NCBI taxonomy): Eukaryota > Metazoa > Chordata > Amphibia > Anura > Ranidae > Rana > Rana muscosa. The sequence goes on from CM055116.1 coordinate 574,174,771, forward strand.
ACAATGGATGTTTACATTCCTTGTAATAGGAATAAAAGCGATCAAAAAAAAATTAAGGAACAGTTAAAAAAAATTCAATTGTAGAAAAAAAATGTTAAGCTCCCTCATCCCCCTGTGCTCGTGTGCAGAAATTAACGCATATGAAAGTCGTGTACGCATATGTAAACGGTTTTCATTAAAAAAATGTGACGTATCGCCGCAAACTTTAGAGCAAGTGCAAGAATTCTAGAACTAGACTTCCTCTGTAACTCTAAACAGGTAACCTGTAAAAAAAAATTAAAGCGTTGCCTGTGGAGATTTTTAAGTACCGTAGTTTGTGCCCATTCCACGAGTGTGCAAAATTTTAAAGCGTGACATGTTGGGTATCTATTTACTTGGCGTAATATTATATTTCATATTTTACAAAAAAAATGTGGTGAATAATTGTTTTTGTTTGTTTTAATTCATTAAAGTGTATTTTTTCCCAAAAAATTGCGTTAGAAAAACCACTGCACAAATACCGTGTGACGTAAAAAAATGGAACGATCGCCATATTATTCCATAGGGCCTCTGCTAAAAAAAATATATATAATGTTTGGGGTTATGAGTCTTTTTCTAGCAAAAAATACTGATTTAAACTTGTAAACAAAAAGTGACAGAAAAGGCTTGGTCTTCAAATGAATACAGTATATTACACAACTGTTTTGCCTTTCATTTCTCTTTTACGTAAATTGAATGGGTTGTTTTACAAGGTGAGGGTTCACATATACCTTTGGTGTTGATTATAATAATGTAGGGACAATTACAGTGCCTCATTTTGTCATGTTACAACTAAAAAATTTAAATGTATTTTATTGGGATTTTATGCGATAGACCAACACTAGGTGGCACATAATTGTAAAATGGAAGGAAAATGATAAATGGTTTTAAATTTTTTTACAAATAAATCTGTGAAAAGTGTGGCGTACATTTGTATTCAGCCCCCCTGAGTCAATACTTGTAGAACCACCTTTCACTGCAATTACAGCTGCAAGTCATTTTGGGGATGTCTCTACCAGCTTTGCACATCTAGAGAGTGACAATTTTGCCTATTCTTCTTTACAAAATAGCTCAAGCTCTGTCAGATTGGATGGAGAGCGTCTGTGAACAGCAATTTTCAAGTCTTGCCACAAATTCTCAATTGGATTTAGGTCTGGACTTTGACTGGGCCATTCTAACACATGAATATGCTTTGATCTAAAACCATTCCATTGTAGCTCTGGCTGTATGTTTAAGGTCATTGTCCTGCTGGAAGGTGAAACTCCGCCCCAGTTTCAAGTCTTTTGCAGACTCTAATGCCGCGTACACACACGATCGGAATTTCCGACAACAAATGTTCGATGTGAGCTTTTGATCGGATATTCCGACTGTGTGTAGGCTCCATCGGGTTGAGAGCTGGTTCTCAATTTTTACGACAACAAAAGTTCTTGTCGGAAATTCCAACCGCGTGTATCCAATTCCGACGCACAAAAATCCTACGCATGCTCGGAATCAATTAGACGCATGCTCGGAATCATTGAACTTAATTCTTCTCATCTTGTTGTAGTGTTGTACGTCACCGCGATCTTGGCGATCTGAATTTCTGACAACATTTGTGTGACCGTGTGTTTGACAAGTTTGAGCGAAAATCCGTCGGAAAAAAATCCACGGTTTTGTTGTCGGAATATCCGATCGTGTGTAAGCGGCATAACAGGTTTTCTTCTAAGATTGCCCTGTATTTGGCTCCATCCATCTTCCCATCAATTCTGACCAGCTTCCCTGACCCTGCTGAAGAAAAGCATCCCCACAACATGATGCTGCCACCACCATGTTTCACGGTGAAGATGGTGTTCAGGGTACAGTGTTAGTTTTCAGCCAAACATAGCGTTTTGCTTTTAGGCCATAAAGTTACATTTTGGTCTTATCTGACCAGAACACCTCCTTCCACATGTTTGCTGTGTCCCCCACATGGCTTCTCACAAACTTCAAATGCGACTTCTTATGGCTTTCTTTCAACAATGGCTTTCTTCTTACACTCTTCCATAAAGGCCAGATTTGTGGAGTGAATGACTAATAGTTGTCCTGTGGACAGATTCTCCCACCTGAGCTGTGGATCTCTGATGCTCCTCCAGAGTTACCATGGGCCTCATGGCTGCTTCTCTGATTAATGCTCTCCTTGCCCGGCCTGTCAGTTTAGGTGGACGGCCGTGTCTTGGTAGGTTTGCAGTTGTACCATACTCTTTCCATTTTCAGATGATGGATTGAGCAGTGCTCTGTGAGATGTTCAAAGCTTGGGATATTTTCTTATAACTCAACACTGCTTTAAACATCTCCACAACTTTATCCCTGAACTGTCTGGTGTATTCATTGGCTTTCATGACGCTGTTTGTTTACTAAGGTTCTCTAACAAACCTCTGAAGGCTTCACAGAACAGCTGTATTTATACTTAGATTAAATTGTACACAGTCTATTTACTAATTAGGTGACTTTTGAAGGCAATTGGCACAACTAGGTTATAGTTAGGGGTATCAGAGTAAAATAGGCTAAATAAAAATGCACGCCACACTTTTCAGATATTTATTTGTAAAAAAAAATTAAAACCATTTATCATTTTATAAGAAATAGGGGGGGGGGGAAAGGGGAGCGGGAAAATGTGGGATTTTAAATGAAATGCGGGGAAGCCTATGTCTCCATCCCTAATGAAATGTAAATATGCAACTGATTGGGACTTTAAATGAAGCATGTTCAATGTGACCAGAAAATAAGTCAATAATAAAAAATAAAAAAAAGTACCGTATTTTTCCGTTTATAAGACCCAACCCAAAAATTAAGAAATCAAAATTTTAAACATAAAACGGAACACATTTTTATTTAGTACTGTAATTACCACAGGTAACGTTTACATACCAGTATATTATGCAGCATATCACTTTATTCAGCCTCTGTTGCATTTCTTCTTCATCACTATTAGTTCCAGACAGGAGGAGTTCTTCCTGTTTTCTCCACTATCTGATCATACACTCAATGGGAGGAGGTCCAAACTGTCTCTCTGCAGCTTTATTTCCATGCTCATTTGCATAGCTGAATACATTCAGTTTGAATGTTGCAGAGAAAGACAATCGATTGCCGGTATTTATTTATTTTATTTTCTGACATCTTGGGCTCAGAACGTTCCGGTCCCTGTTGCATCTGTGCACTCTCCACCTCCAACGAGATTGCATTTGCGCACTCTCTACCTCTAGCTGACGTCAGTAACATATGGCTCGTGATTGGAGGAAGGCTGTTTGAAGAGCTATGGGCAGCTAAGCACCTGAGTGGCTCTCTCCCAGGCTGACTGACCGTGTATAAGATGCCCCTTGATTTTCAGTCTAATGATTTTAGGAATAAGTAGCGTCCTTTACACGGAAAAATACTATATATGTGTGTAGCGGGGTATTCCGCTGGGGCGGACTTTATAAAGGGGAGGCAGAGTTTATTCTGTCTTTTTGGACACCTCCCGCCTAGCAAGCAAGAACTCAGCCTAGACTGCTGAAAACCCAGGCCTGAAGCCTGGACACTTTCTTCCAAAGAGCCCTCCGTCAGCCTAGCGGAACCTGAGAGACATCTTTTCATCCTTGCTGCACTGTACAGGCCCCTGCACCATCGTCCATTGACCTTCCACCCTCTGAAGATCTTGTGGATAACACTTTGAATGTAGAAGCCACTTAATTCATCCCGTCCAGTCTTCAGTTCCAAGAATGGGAAGATGTTCAAGACAACTTGCCTGCTGAAGATCCAAGGGATTCCATACACCTCTCTACATCTGAGTTGGATGCCCAGGAAGCAGAAGAAGTTTTCACCACAGTGCCAGAAGAAGAGCCTGGAGTGGCTGAGACTGCGACCCCCAGGGAACAAAGAATGAAGAGAGTCATTCGTCCTCCCCGGAAATTAACCTATGTCCAGATGGGAGAAACTTCTGAAGACAGTCACGACCGCAAGAAGGACAATACCAACATCTGGTCCCTCCACTGTACGCTTGGTGGAGGGCAGCCCCAGCTCACTCCCTGGCACAGTTAGGCAGGCCACTCTTGCAGAAGTGACCTGTGGGCAGGGTAATTCCCTTCCTCGTTTCTGGTGGGAACTTCCCCTGCCAACATCTCTCACAGCTTTGAATGATGTAGTAAGTGCTTTTTGTTGATGCTGTCTTTGGGGACCAAAGATTCTAAGTGGGGGAAGTGTGTAGCGGGGTATTCCCCTTTAATATCCAGAGAATACATTTCCCAAGACACTTTCAGGCACCCAGGGTGCATTGCCCCGGAGCAAGGACTGCTGGGGCAGGGTTTATAAAGGGGAGGCGGAGTTTATCCTGTCTTTTTGGACACCTCCCGCCTAGAAAGCAAGAACTCTGCCGAGACTGCTGAAAACCCAGGCCTGAAGCCTGGGCACTTTCTTCCAAAGAGCCCTCCGTCAGCCTAGCGGAACCTGAGACATCTTTTCATCCTTGCTGCACTGTACCAGGAGGACCGAAGACTCGGATGTCAATGGATCCATGTGCCTAGACGCATCGGCGGAGGAGACGGACTGGGACTGGTACGGTCGGTGAGAGAGCACTTGCTCAAAGACAGATACTGTATTTCTACTACCCTGTTTGGATTACAAAGTTTGTTCATCAAGTGCACCACCGAGTTTTGCTAGCGAAGATTCCTTTACAGAACTTCCATTTAGTTCAGTCAGGCCTGACTGCATAGGTAGACATTGCTGGGTGTCAGTCTGCCCACGAGGGGAAGTAGCTGAAAAGGGGTATCGGTAGAGTTGCATAGTAATACCTGTCTACTCTGTTTGTTTGAATACTGTTTATTGCAGGGAGCTGCAAATTATCTTATACTCTCGTTTATTATTCGCCCATTAGTTTCAGTAAATATACCTGGGTCAAGTACATTGGTGTCTGTTTCTTTTACTCTATACAGAAGTCTAGACATTTTACTGTGTGTGTTTGCCATAGGACTGTGTCACCTAGAGTTGCTGGTCACGCAGTCCTATCTCCCCTTACTAGCTGTGCCACGGGAGGGTAGAGCCGATTGCCAGGGGTTGACAGCGGTGCACTACAGGGCCCAAGAAATCAATACCAGCAGCCCTCTTAACTGGGGGTACTGCTATACGTGGGGGCTCGAGTCCGGGATCCTTGTACATTGCACGCTGCAATCAAGCCGTTTAGAAGTACTAGCATGGACCCACTGGCAATGGAACGGTGGTGCGCAGCGATTGGCACCGACCTAATCGCGGCGGTAGTTATGGTAATCCCGGGGGAAAGATGGCCGGAAGAGGAGATAAAACAGCTAGTGTTGTCGCTGTCGCCGAGCCAAAAAGCATGGGTGATGGATGTCAAGCCAGATCCAGTGACCTTGTTTACATACGCACTGGTAGAATGGAAAAACGAAATCCCAGAACATTTTAAAGGTCCGAGTATACAAGCCATAGATAATCAGACCTATCACTTGATACATAGGCTGCCAGTAAAGGGAGAATGGTTTCAGACACCAAAGTTACCATCCCCGCGTTTGTCTCCACCACTATCCCCTAAAACAGAGAAGTCTAAGGAACTATTAAGCCTGGGATCACCACTGGCCCCTATAGGGCCTGAACTGTTGAATGCTTTAGGAGACTTTGTAGCCAAGTGCCAAAAAAGCAATATGGTGCATGTGGAAGCCGGTTACCGGAAGCTCCGCACCTTCTCAGGGAAGCAACCAGTGCCTGCCGGAGAAGAAGAAATCGAAACCTGGATTGAACAGGCCATGCAAGCGGTAGAAGGATGGGAGGTACCAGAGGCGCAGAAGAAGCAGCGCATCAGCGAAAGTATAAAGGGCGCGGCTGCTGAAGCTGTGAAGAACCTCAGGCTCAGCAACGCTACTTGTACCGCATACGATTATCTGGCGATACTGCAAGAGGAGTTTAGCCAGCTAGAAAAGGCGACTGAACTGATGTACCAGTTCGAACATACTCTCCAACAGCCGGGAGAAAAGTTATCCGAATATGTGCGGAGGTTAAACCGGAAGCTGTGCCAAATTGTCCTAAAGAAGGGAATACTGCCACAGGTCATGGATGCAACCCGAATGAAGCAGATCCTGAGGGGAGCCTCGCGTTTAGATCCAGTTTGGCTCCACTTGAAGACCTCTGAAGGAGTAATGACTTTGAGCTACCCCGACCTTGTACGGATCATAAGAGATGAAGAGGCCCTCTTAAAGGATCAGCAAGGGACTGAGAAACTACTACCATCCCCACGGTGGGGGTCAGATCAGCTATGGCCACTGAACGGGACTCAGAGGTGGAGACCCTAAAGTCTCAAATGACACAGGTGCTAGATCTTTTGACCTGACTCTTGTCTAAAAACTCAGGAATGAAGGAACCCGAGGAAAAGAGGAATGAACCATCCCAGAGTAGTTCAACACCAAGCTCCCCACCGAAAAGAAGAGAGATTGTATTTCAATTGTGGAGGAGTTGGTCACCCTGGAAGAGTGTGCCCCAGTCCAAGAAAGAACAGAGGTACAAATCCGCAACGGCGGAAAACTTCAGAGGGCCCCTAGTGAAGGAGTCAGCCGGGCGCCTGCTATTCACAGAAAACTCCACTAAGATCCAGAAAGAGGAAAAAGTAAAGAGCAAGGGAAACAGAGCCCCTCTCAAACGAATCCATACCCCCTGTCAGGAGTTAAAGTCTAACAATCTTCAGGGAATCTATGCATACCAGGCCCAAAAAGGGTTGAGATCCAGAGACAAATGGACAAAGAAGAAAACCGCCAAGGGAAAACATCAGAGTCCAAAGAAGAAGCCGCCTCGGGAGAGCTTTCCGGATAAGCTGGTGGGACCCTCTCGGCTAGTCCCTATTCAAGTGGAGGGAGTTTACACCAGAGCCATCCTAGACACGGGAGCCCAAGTGACACTCTTGTATAGAGACTTTTATCAGAGACACTTGAACCACATACCTCTACAGAAGCTCGATGACCTTGAGATATGGGGAATCGGTACTCAGAGCTTCCCTTATGACGGCTACGTCTCAATCAGGCTGGCATTCGATCCCTCTGTAATGGGAAAAGCAGAAGTTTTCGACACTTTGGCAGTAGTTTGTCCTCGGCCACCAGGAGCCAATAGAAGTTCCCTAATCATAGGAACCAACACTGACTTGGTCAGGAGACTATTGGTTCCCATAGTGCAAGAACAAGGTGCTTCGGTAGCCAGGATCCACCCCATGCTACAACAGGTTTACCGGAAGTTGGTCCTGGAGCAGAAGGTCCCAGAAGAGGGGGTGGGAAAAATCTGGAGATTGTCCAAGAAGGAGAAGGTGCTGCAACCTGGTGAGATGACCTGTCTGCAGGCTACTGTCAAACTCTCCTGGGAGCAACCTGGCCCCTTTGTGGTCTTGGAGCAAGATCTGTTGGATACACACCCAGGGCTGGAGGTGATTCCCGAAGTAGTCCCATTGAGGGCATTGGAGAAATCGAGGGGCCAGGTTCCAGTGAGTATCAGGAATGTCACTGACGCCCCTATGAAGATTCCGGCCCGGATGTTACTGGAGAAAGTGAACCCTGCCACCCCAGTGGGCCTGCCTGATCTAAAGAGACCAGGAGGAGGAGAATCCTCTTTGGAGGAACTCTGTCTGGAAAACACCAACCTACCACCAGTGTGGAAGGAGAGAGCAAGGGCTCAACTAACAAAATGGAGAAAAATATTGTCAGAAAATGAGTTTGACGTGGGGTGTGCAAGAAGTGCCACTCATAGGATCCGTCTGTAGGAAGACAAGCCCTTTAGGGAAAGGGTCCGGCGAGTCCTCTCGCTGATCTGGAGGACCTGCGTGAACAGTTGGCCGAGTTGAAGAGAACTGGAGTGATAAAAGAGTCCAGGAGTCCGTATGCATCCCCTATTGTAGTAGTCAGGAAGAAAAATGGATCACTAAGACTGTGCATAGACTACAGGACTCTCAATAGGAGGACTATACCCGATCAGTACACCACTCCCAGGATTGAGGATGCCCTGCAGAGTCTGTCAGGTGCCAAGTGGTTCAGCGTTATGGACCTGAAGAGTGGGTACTACCAAATCCCAATGCATCCTGAAGACAGGGAGAAAACGGCTTTCATCACTCCGATAGGGTTCTATGAGATCAACAGGATGCCCCAAGGCCTGTCGGGGGCCCCTGCCACTTTCCAGAGGCTGATGGAGAAGACGGTGGGGGACATGCACCTTATTGAAGTCCTAGTGTACTTAGACGACATCATTGTCTTTGGAAAGACTCTAGAAGAGCATGAAGAAAGGCTGGAGAAAGTTTTGAAAAGACTCAGTGAAGAGGTACTCAAACTCTCCAGAGAAAAGTGTCGGTTCTACCAGTCTTCAGTACACTATCTAGGACACGTAGTGTCTGAAGAGGGAGTGTCTACCGATCCTGACAAGCTTGAAGCCGTTACCTCCTGGCCTCGCCCAACCACTGTGACTGAACTCAGATCCTTCCTCGGGTTTTGGTCCTACTACCGTAGATTCGTTGAAGGATTTGCAAAAATAGCCAAACCTCTGAATGAGTTGCTGAAGACAGAGGGAGAGGAAGATGAGACTGGCCCCAGAAAGCCGGGGGAGTCTGTGGAAGGCCAGTGGACAGAGAGATGTGAAGAAGCCTTCAAAATGTTAAAGAAAAGTCTGACAACTGTATTGGCCTATGCTGACACCAAGAAACCGTATGAACTGCATGTGGATGCCAGCCATGATGGCCTGGGAGGTGTGCTGTATCAGGAATATGAAGGACAGCTAAGGCCAGTCGCCTATGTCAGGAGAAGTCTAACACCAGCGAAGAAGAATTACCCCACCCACAAGTTAGAGTTCCTGGCCCTAAAGTGGGCAATTGTGGACAAGCTCAGAGACTACCTGTATGGGGCTGAATTCACTGTAAAGACTGATAATAACCCACTTACCTATCTCTTCACCACAGCCAAGTTGGATGCCACCGGCCACCGTTGGTGGGCAGCCCTTTCCCGGCTTCAACTTCAGCCTGAAGTATAGGCCTGGAGCGGGGAACTCGAGATGCTGACACGTTGTCAAGAAGATCTCATGCTCCCACTTGCCGCATTGAAGATTGGACCCAAGTGACCCCGGATGGAGTGAGGGCCCTATGTCAAGGGGCACAGCTTCAAGCCAGTGGCAGATCCAGAGCCGAAGAAGTCGGAGTCTCTGTCGTGGGAGTGCCCAAGTCCTATTGTGATGTGACCCAGATTGGCGAAGATGATTTGCCAAAGCTATCCAAGAAGGACCTCAGAAGGGATCAGTTGGAAGACCCCTGGGGAAGATTAGCTTTGGAAGTTCTGGAGGATCAGGATCCGGATAGGCTCCTACATGACCCCTCAAAGGAGGCCCGATCCATCCACAAAGAATGGGACAAGTTACAGGTGCATCAAGGGGTGGTCTACCGAAGGGGCCCCTCTGATGACCTGGAAGATAAGTGGCAGCTGTTCTTGCCAGAAAAACACAGGAAAACTGTCCTATCTGCTCTGCATGATAATCATGGCCACTTAGGGGCTGAACGAACCTTTCAACTAGTGAGGAGTAGGTTCTATTGGCCCTGCATGTGGGCTGAAGTGGAGGAGTACTGTCACTCGTGCTCGCTGCATACAAAGGAAGACACTGCCACGTCAAGCTGCCCCAATGGGCCATCTAGAAAGTCAAGGACCCTTGGACTTGGTATGCATTGACTTCCTTTGTCTAGAACCTGACCTGAGTGGACATGGAAATGTTCTGGTGGTAACTGACAATTTCACTCGTTACGCCCAGGCTTTTCCAACCAAGGACCAGAAGGCCTCCACCGTTGCTAAAATCTTGGTGGAAAAGTACTTTGTCCATTATGGATTACCTCAACGCCTCCACTCATACCAAGAAAGGGATTTCGAGATTCGATTAATCAAGAAGTTGCTGGATTCTTTAGGCATAAAGAAGACTCGCACTACTCCCTACCACCCTCAGGGGGATGCCCAACCAGAGAGGTTCAACAGGACTTTGCTAAACATGTTGGGAACCCTGTCTAGTGAGAAAAAGCAGCACTGGGGCAAGCACATAGCAGCAATAGTGCATGCTTACAACAGCACCATCAGTGATGTCACAGGGTATTCCCCCTATAGACTCATGTTCGGGAGAGAGGCGAGAATGCCAGTGGATTTGGCTTTCGGCACATCCGTGGACCATACGTCTGCTGCCTCACACAAAGGGTATGTGGACAGGCTGAGGAAAAGCTTAAAGTTGGCCTATGAGAAGGCTCAGTTAACCTCCGACCAGAGAGGAGCCCGAAACAAGCGGAATTTCGACTTGAAGGTTCGGATTCAAGATCTGCAGCCTGGAGACCGAGTTTTACTGAGAAATTTAGGTGTTCCCGGAAAACATAAACTGGCAGACAGGTGGAGATCAGATCCTTGTGTGATCTGCAAGAAGTTACCGGATCTACCAGTCTACCAAGTGAAGTCAGAAGGGAAAATAGGGCCACTGAAGACCTGGCACCGTAACCATCTGTTACCTCTGTCTGAGGCCGTTAGAATGCCACCTACTTTGGATTCTCCTGAGCTACCACTCATACTCCTCGACATAGCACTAGGTCACAAGCAACTTTACCTAGGGAGGAGGAAGCTTCAGACCAAAGTGAGGAGGAAGCAGAACTCAGCTGGTTGTGGCCGTCACAGGCCCCTGCACCATCGTCCATTGACCTTCCACCCTCTGAAGATCTTGTGGATAACACTTTGAATGTAGAAGCCACTGAATTCATCCCGTCCAGTCTTCAGTTCCAAGAATGGGAAGATGTTCAAGACAACTTGCCTGCTGAAGATCCAAGGGATTCCATACACCTCTCTACATCTGAGTTGGATGCCCAGGAAGCAGAAGAAGTTTTCACCACAGTGCCAGAAGAAGAGCCTGGAGTGGCTGAGACTGTGACCCCCAGGGAACAAAGAATGAAGAGAGTCATTCGTCCTCCCCCGGAAATTAACCTATGTCCAGATGGGAGAAACTTCTGAAGACAGTCACGACCGCAAGAAGGACAATACCAACATCTGGTCCCTCCACTGTACGCTTGGTGGAGGGCAGCCCTAGCTCACTCCCTGGCACAGTTAGGCAGGCCACTCTTGCAGAAGTGACCTGTGGGCAGGGTAATTCCCTTCCTCGTTTCTGATGGGAACTTCCCCTGCCAACATCTCTCACAGCTTTGAATGATGTAGTAAGTGCTTTTTGTTGATGCTGTCTTTGGGGACCAAAGATTCTAAGTGGGGGAAGTGTGTAGCGGGGTATTCCCCTTTAATATCCAGAGAATACATTTCCCAAGACACTTTCAGGCACCCAGGGTGCATTGCCCCGGAGCAAGGACTGCTGGGGCGGACTTTATAAAGGGGAGGCGGAGTTTATCCTGTCTTTTTGGACACCTCCCGCCTAGCAAGCAAGAACTCTGCCGAGACTGCTGAAAAGTGAAAACCCAGGCCTGAAGCCTGGGCACTTTCTTCCAAAGAGCCCTCCGTCAGCCTAGCGGAACCTGAGAGACATCTTTTCATCCTTGCTGCACTGTACCAGGAGGACCGAAGACTCGGATGTCAATAGATCCATGTGCCTAAACGCGTCAGCGGAGGAGACGGACTGGGACTGGTACGGTCGGTGAGAGAGCACTTGCTCAAAGACAGATACTGTATTTCTACTACCCTGTTTGGATTACAAAGTTTGTTCATCAAGTGCACCACCGAGTTTTGCTAGCGAAGATTCCTTTACAGAACTTCCATTTAGTTCAGTCAGGCCTGACTGCATAAGTAGACATTGCTGGGTGTCAGTCTGCCCACGAGGGGAAGTAGCTGAAAAGGGGTATCGGTAGAGTTGCATAGTAATACCTGTCTACTCTGTTTGTTTGAATACTGTTTATTGCAGGGAGCTGCAAATTATCTTATACTCTCGTTTATTACTCGCCCATTAGTTTCAGTAAATATACCTGGGTCAAGTACATTGGTGTCTGTTTCTTTTACTCTATACAGAAGTCTAGACATTTTACTGTGTGTGTTTGCCATAGGACTGTGTTGCCTAGAGTTGCTGGTCACACAGTCCTATCTCTGCTTACTAGCTGTGCCACGGGAGGGTAGAGCCGATTGCCAGGGGTTGACAGCAGTGCACTACAGGGCCCAAGAAATCAATACCAGCAGCCCTCTTAACTGGGGGTACCGCTATACGTATTAATTATCTGGATGGTAAAAAACAGTCTCATATTGAATACGACAATAGATAAACATACAAAAAATGTATAATAAAGACCATTGTCCTAGAAATAAATCATAGCATAACAGTACACTAGAAGTGGTTTTTAGCCAAGAAACATGTCGGGCATATCTTGATGCATCTTGTGTCCTACATAGATGCTCTATTTTATTTTAGCTCAGCTGGATTTATTATAGTGTAGCGCCCACTACCTTTTGGTATGTGCTAAATAGTGTTTTTTTTTTTTTTTTTTTTTTAAACTGTCAGTGCAACCAAATTTAGTCAGGCCTTTGCATTAAGCTAGGCCTGATTGTTTTGATCTGGGACTGGGAGTGTCAGAGTAGCAGTGGGTGTGGTTACCTGTGCTCAGACTCTGGAACTCCTCCCCTGCTTCTGGAAGGAATGTTCTTGAAGGAGGCAGAGCTGGAAGCTTTGAGTGACAGGCAGTTTATATAGCAGCTCTGAGCAATCCCCAACGAGGGTTGGCAGGGGGCGGGACTGCTATATAGGCCGAGGTAACATGCCACTGGGGAGGAGTCGTGAGAGGAAAGAGAATGGAGCAGTAGTGTCTGTGTGACAAGGCCCCGGCCTGAGGGTCTGGGGCCTTCCCGGTGCTGAAGAGGACCACCTTTCTTTAACACCGCATAGGAAGAACTAAGAACAAGCATCCTGGAACTGTTACTGCTGGACTGTGCGGTTTAACCATGTCTCTTCCATGGATCGGGGACCATGGAACAGGTCAGTGGGTACACTACAGCAAGTGATGGGACCAGAGGAGTCTGTTCAAGGAGCTTGTGAATATCTGCTGTTGCCCCTAGTAACTGAACGACACAAGGGGGTGTCTTTGACGGGATGTTGCACGGTCAGTCCTACACAGCAGGATATTACAAGGAGTGACTCTAATCTTATTTAAACTCAATATGGAAGGCTGTGGCCGGGGAACTCAACTTCCATATCACTGGACTATTTGGGCCTAGTAGTCCCTCAGTTACCATTTGCAAGTAGATGGGCTGTGGTGTCGGAGGGGGGTGTCTGTGTGAATGAGCTCCGGACACAGGGCCAGCATTTGGATGACTGATTAATTACCTCAGAAAGTCATTCAGAGTGACTATTCCAAAAGTAATCTAAAAAGGGTTTTACTTAGGAATCTTTAAAGCAATACTCTGCAGGAATCAGTACAGCATACAAGGGAGCAATAGTCTGCAGTGACGCAGCTCACCTATCTTCAATCTTTGTTGTGCCTTATCCTCAGAATCTAATCTACTAAAGTGCTATTATCTATATGGGCATCCCATGTCACTACACCTTTACCCAACTCTACTCAAGAAACCTTTTATAATAAAAATACTGCAAGGTAATGCAAGTGACTCTTCATTGTGTCTAAGGCTGGGTTCACACCTATGCGTATTGGTTGCGTCTTACACCGCATCCAATTCGCATAACATTTTAAAATACATTGATTTCAATGAGGCTGGTCCACATATGTGCGATGCATTCACACTGCGCATTGCCCAAAAAACGTATGCATTTTCTAGGCATTGCGGTGCGAATTGTCTGTCCACTATGTTCTATGGGAACGCATCTGATTCGCAGATGTGTTGCGTTCTGAACACAGTACGTATGAATCATGAGGGGGAACTCCACGCCAAATTTTTAATAAAAAACCGGCATGTGTTCCCCAAAATCCATACCAGACCCTTATCCGAGCACGCAGCCCGGCCGGTCAGGAACCGTACCAGGCCGCATGCCCTCAACATGGGGGGTGGGTGCTTTGGGGCAGGGGGCACCCTGCCCCCATGTTGATGGGGATAAGGGCCTCTTCCCGACAACCCTGGCTGTTGGTTGTTGGGGTCTGCGGGCGGGGGGCTTATCGGAATCCGGGAGCCCCCTTTTAATAAGGGGGCCCCCAGATCCCGGCCCCCCACCCTATGTGAATGAGTATGGGGTACATCGTACCCCTACCCATTCACCTGGTGGAAAAAAAATGTCAATAAAAACACTACACAGGTTTTTAAAGTAATTTATTAGGCAGATCCGGGGGTCTTCTTCCGACTTCGGGGGTCTCTTCCGACTTCGGGGGTCTCTTCTTCTGCTCTCCGATGTCGTCTCTGTGCTCTTTGGTTCTTCTCCCGCTCTCTGGTGCCTTCTCCACACTCTCCGGTTCTTTCTGCCTTCTGCAGGGCGCCTCCGCTATCTTCTTCCAGCTCTTTTGCTAGCAGGGGCCCAGTCTTCATCGTCGTCTTCTTCCCTCTTCTCTCCTCCCGATGTTGCCTCGTCGCTCTCTGCCGCTATAATGCCGTGTGCGCGGAGCGCAACGACTTATATAGGCATGGGGCGTGGTCACCGGGTGAGATGCCACCCAGTGACCCGCCCCCATATGACGTGACAGTCCCGGGAAATTATGGGGCTGTCACGTCATACGGGGGCGGGCTCACCGGGTGGCATCCCCCCGTGACCACGCCCCATGCCTATATAAGTCGTTGCACTCCGCGCACACGGCATTATAGCGGCAGAGAGCGTCAAGGCAACATCGGGAGGAGAGAAGAGGGAAGAAGATGACAATGAAGACCGGGCCCCCACTAGCAAAGGATCTGGAAGAAGATAGCGGAGGCGCCCGGCCGAAGGCAGAAAGAACCGGAGAGCGTGGAGAAGGCACCGGAGAGCGGGAGAAGAACCAGAGAGCGCGGAGACGACACCGGAGAGCAGAAGAAGAGACCCCCGAAGTCGGAAGAAGACCCCCGGAGCTGCCTAATAAATTACTTTAAAAACCTGTGTAGTGTTTTTATTGTCATTTTTTCCCACCAGGTGAATGGATAGGGGTACAATGTACCCCATACTCATTCACATAGGGTGGGGGGCCGGGATCTGGAGGCCCCCTTATTAAAGGGGGCTCCCGGATTCCGATAAGCCCCCCGCCCGCAGACCCCGACAACCAATGGCCAGGGTTGTCCGGAAGAGGCCCTTGTCCCCATCAACATGGGGGCAGGGTGCTTTGGGGTGGGGGGGCCGCAGGGCGCCTCCTGCCCCAAAGCACCCACCCCCCCATGTTGAGGGCATGCGGTCTGGTATGGTTCAGGAGGGGGGGCGCTCGCTCATCCCTACCCCCTTTCCCTGACCGGCCAGGTTGCGTGCTCGGATAAGGGTCTGGTATGGATTTTGGGGGGACCCCCAAGCCGTTTTTTCGGCATAGGGGTTCACCTTAAAAACCATACCAGACCTAAGGGCCTGGTATGCTCTTGGAGGGGAACACATGCCGGGTTTTTATTTAAAATTTGGTGTGGAGTTCCCCCTCATGATAACAGCGGCGAGATCGTGGTCAGCCACTGTACACTTCCCTCTCCTCTCCCAGGTCAGCAAATCTGCAGCTAAAACGCAAAGGAACCGCTGAACGACTGATTGCGAATTTGGCAAAGACTCCGGAGCTCAAAAACGCAACGCACAAGTGTGAATCCAGCCTATAGGAGGGAGAGTGAGACAAATGGATGAATGGAGCGTCAGACAACAACAGAGTGCACCGCTACAATTATTTTACTACTCTGCTTGAAAGTCACATAAATATGGAGGACAATATTTTTTGCCACATTGTGCAGTGTACGGTTATGCTATGATCTATTTCTAGGACAATGCTCTTTAATATATGTTTTTTGTGTGTTTATCTATTGTTGTATTCAATATGAGATTTTTTTTTTTTTCTTACCGTCCAGATAATAAATACATATAAACTTTTTTTTTTTATTTCTTTATTATTGTCACATTGAACATGCTTCATTTAAAGTCCCAATCAGTTGCATATTTACATTTCATTAGGGATGGAGACACAGGCTTCCCCGTGTTTCATTTAACTACTTCCCACCCGGCCACTGTACATATACGGCCGGGTGAGCGCTTCCTCCTTCTGAGTGGACGTTCAGCGGCGCAATCTCGATGCACTTGTGTCACCCGGACACGGTGCATCTCAGATCGGCAGGTGGGCTCTGTGATTGGCCCTCCTGATCACATGACGGCTGTGTCCAATCACAGCCATCACATCATTCATGTAAATAGAGAGCCGGTTGCTAGGCGATCGGCTCTCCTCTCCTCACACAGAAGTTGTCAGTGAGGAGAGGAGAGCATACTCATCAGTGAGTATGAGCTGTTTTTTACAGCTTTTTACACACTGATCACCAGCCTAGTGTCCCCACACATGTCCTCACACAATGAAAACACACAAGTCCCCAAAATAGTGTCCCCAAAACACATGTCCCCACACAGTAAAAACACCTGTCCCCCACATATGTAACAGTAAAATCACATGTCCCAATGATCATCTGCACACATATGTCTGTGATCACCTGCGCACATCTGTACATGATCATCTGCGTACATTTTTCCATGATCACACAAACCAATTATTATACACTTAACAGGATTTTTTTTTTACCAAAAACATGTAGCAGAATACATTTTGGCTTAAATTTATGACAAAATTCGATTTTATTGGATTTCTTTTAAAATAGAAAGAAGAAAATATTGTTCTTAAAAAAAAAAAAAAAAATCCGCTCTTTTTCCGCTTATATCACCAAAAAAAAAAAGTTGTGAATAAATACAATCAAAAGAAAGCTCTGTTTGTGTGAACAAAATGATAAAAACGTAATTTGGGTACAGCGTAGCATGACCGCGCAATTGTCATTGAAAGTGCGAGAGCGCTGAAAGCTGAAAATTGGTCTGGGAAGGAAGGGGGCGAAAGTGCCCAGTATTGAAGTGGTTAAAGTCTAACATTTTCCCGCGCCCCTTTTTCCCCCCTCTTTCTTATATATTGCTGTTTTTCAGTAAGTGATGTTATGTTTCGCTGACTTTTCATCAAATATGTTCTTACTAGCCCCCCTTGTTGCTGCATATCATGTCCTGCCCCTCATGGAGTGAAGCCTACTTTGAGCCGTGTGCGATCATCACCTGGATGGCTGCACCATTGTCCTATACCTGGGAGCTGCATTGCATTCTGGGCGCCCTCCCCCTCCTCTCTGCTTCAGCAGGTTGTGGGGTGATCGGGCGGGCTTGTCCCATTACGCTTTGGTGCCACGCCCCCATGCCTCACACATGATGCCCTTTTGGGTGTTCCTGCGCTGGCATGTGCACTTTGGCATCTCGGCTGACACATGGGGAGGTTAACACGGGTGGGCGGTTTTGCCGCTCAGGTGTGCGCACCCTCTTGTTGTGTCATGCCCACGTGACGCTGTTATAGGGCCTCCTGGGTAGTTCAAGCGCATATATAACATCTCCATTTGGTGGTAGTCTGTCCGTACGGCAACACCTCTCTCGCACACCTTGTACCTGATATTGGATTTCGTTTTTCCCTGTTGTGTTAATAGGTAAATTTCCTTTTATCTATATGTAGCGGCCTCCTCACTCCCCTTTTTCTCTCATCTCGTCTTTCTCTTGTCTAGGGGTATCTTAGAGTGGAGGGAGCGGGGTCACCACGCCTGGCTTCCACCACATGTGTCAGTGCGGTATAAGCAACGTTCTTCTATTACCTTCGGGTCAGTGCTGTGCACCTGGATTCTCCCTCCAAGAGTCACCTTGAACAATGTCTGTTAGGAAATGAGCCCCACACCATTAAAGTTCAACACTCCTTTATTCTTCTCGAATGAACACAACAGTTGAACTCCCTTGGTAGAAACAGAACAGAAAAGGAGGTGTGGATGCGAATAGGCTCAGACACAATGTAGTTCTCCACCTTCCTTCCTGAAAGTGGGTTACGGTCTCCGCACGAGGGGGAATTTCCTTCCAAGCGGTCTCCGACGAGAGGCTCACCTGTCACCGGCAATATGCTGCACCGGGTCTTCAAGTGAGGAGCTCCCCCCGGTCCATTGCGCCTTCCGGATTCAAGTACCCACTTCCGGGGTTCCCTAGGATCTCCTTCCCTCGCGGAACTCAGTGTTGGGCACTGAGCTCCGGACCTCCATACGAGAACCTCACCCAAGGCTAAAGGTGCCTGGGATGGAACACGACCTCCGATTGTCCTCTAGGCCTAGGCCACCCAGAGGACCGACACGAACCACAGTCCGCAAGCTGAAGGTGCTTGGGACTCCGACCCCGTGACAAAGATGGCCGGCCCCTTTATACCCTCTCCCAGCAAGCACGGCGGGTTCCCCGCCCCACCATACCGTTGCCGAGGGAGGACAAAAAGGAGGCACAGCACACAGCAATGATTCAACCCCAGCCCAGGGCGGCAGCGCCACCCACTGGGCTACAGGGAATTACACATCACTGATGTCTCTGCCAAGTTCAAATTTACACCTGGGAAAGTACATACCCGCTACATATATATCTAGAATTTTTGGGGTTGGGCTCCAATCCTTTTTTCTTTGCGATTTTTGTTTAAGTAAGTAATATACTCTTTATTATTAGTAATTATAATTATAAGTATATGTAATTATATGTCTAGTAATTTTTAGGTTGGGTTTCATTCCTTGTCTTTTCCCTGCTTTTTTTTTTTTTTTAAATATTATGCTCTTTATTAATAGTATTTACTTATAGTTGATTTTTTGAACTTCACAGAAATGGAGCCCAAACAATTTACCAGTTGTTTTTTTTCCAATATCTTATCCCCCCTTCCACATCAAACAGCGTGGGACCATGTGTGTGTGTGCTTGACTCCCTGGTGGGTCCAATCTACCACAGTTCCTGGTATGGACACTATATAGGCAGCCTCCAGGTTGTGATCTCGCAGGTTCTAGGCTCCGTTTTTATGTGAGTATAAGCCCAGGTTCACACTGGGGCTGCGGGAGTGAAGCCGTGCGAGTTCAGCTGAACTCGCACGATTTCACTCCTGCCTGTCAGTCCCAATTTCAGCTCAATTACAGAGACATCTGACACAGATGTCAATGTAAATCGCGGCTGAAATCGCAAAAAGTAGTACAGAAACTACTTTTTGAAATCGGTGCAGCGCCGCAGATGCCATTGCCCGCAATTTGCGGCAAATTTCACCGAATTGACATGCGATTTGACATGTCAAATCGCATGTCAAATCGCACCAGTGTGAACCAGGGCTATGTGGAGGATAGTTTTATTATTGTCCTTTTACATATTATTATATTAATTTTCCCTGTCTACACTTTATTATATTTATATATACTTTTGTCTATTTAGATGCACCCGCCCCTGAGGAAGTTGTTGTTAGCCACGAAACATGTTGGGCATATCTGGATGCATCTTGTGTCTTACATAGACGCTCTATTTTGTTTTAGCTCAGTTGCAATTATTATTATTATTATTATTTTACCACTCTGCTAGAAAGTCACAAACATGGAGGATTATATTTTATGCCTCATTGTGCACTGTACTGTTCTGCTATGATATATTTCTAGGACAATGGTCTTTAATATATATGTTTATGTATTGTTGTATTCAATATAAGGCTGTTTTTTACCGTCCAGATAATAAATACATATACATTTTTTTTTCTATTATTGACTTATTTTCTGGTCACATTGAACATGTTTCATTTAACCACTTGCCGCCCGCCCTATAACAGATTGACGGCGGCAAAGTGGTTTCAAAATCCTGACTGGACGTCATATGACGTCCTCAGGATTGTGAGCCACTGCGCGCCCCCGGGGGCGTCGCGGCGATCGTTGCTGCGGGATGTCAGTCTGACACCCCGCAACACCGATCTAGGTAAAGAGTCTCTGACGGAGACTGTTTACCACGTGATCAGCCGTGTCCAATCACGGCTGATCACGATGTAAACAGGAAAAGCCGGTCATCGGCTTTTCCTCACTAGCGTCTGTTAGACGCGAGTAGAGGAGAGCCGATCGGCTGCTCCTCTGACGGGGGGGTTTGTGCTGATCCATTATCAGCGCAGCCCCCCCGAGGATGCCCACTGGACCACCAGGGATGCCACTAGACCACCAGGGAAGCCCACCTATAGGTATTGCACACTAGACCACCAGGGATGCTAATTATATACTAAATGGATGCCAATCAGTGCCCACAATGGATGCCAATCAGTGCCCACAATGGGCACCACTGATTGGCAGGCATTATTGTTTGCCACTGATTGGCATCCATTAGTACAGTACAGTGCCGCCTATCTGTGCCCACCCGTGCCGCCTATCTGTGCCCACCCGTGCCGCCGATCGATGCCCATCCGTGCCACCTCATCGGTGCCCATCCGTGCCGCCTTATCCGTGCCCGTCAGTGCAGCCCCATCAGTGCCCATCAGTGAAGGAGAAAACTAAACTTATTTACAAAGTTTTGTAACTGCAACAAAAAATTTTTTTTATTTTTTTCAAAATTTTCGGTCTTTTTTTTATTTTTTTGCAGAAAATAAAAATCGCAGAGGTGATCAAATACCACCAAAAGAAAGCTCTATTTGTGGGAACAAAATGATAAAAATTTAGTTTGGGTACAGTGTAGCATGACCGCGCAATTGTCATTCAAAGTGCAACAGCGCAGAAAGCTGAAAATTGGTCTGGGCAGGAAGGTGTATAAGTGCCCAGTATGGAAGTGGTTAAAGTCACAATCAGTTGCATATTTACATTAATCATTTTCCTTCCACTTCACAGTTATGTGCCACTTTGTGTTGGTCTATCACATAAAATCCCAATAAAATACATTTACGTTTTTGGTTGTAACATGACAAAATGTGAAACATTTCAAAGGGTATGAATACTTTTTCAGGGCACTGTATGTTGGAAAATCTTGAATATCTGTGGAGAAAAAAAGGTCATCATTGCATCCACTCAGCAGAACTCGGGACAGTATTGCAGGAGTCCCAGAGTTGACAGCATGGCCATAGAGACCAATGCCCCATACACATTATACAAAAATAGATAGATCGTCCGACTTTTTTTGCTTGCCAGTCGCAAGTAGAAATTTAATAGGTTACTAAAGTTATGAAAATTCTCGTACGACAGAATAAAAATTCGGAAGTGATGTACTGTGTGTATTTGTATTGTATTTTCGGAAGACAACTGTACTGATAAAACAAAAATATTACGATCTGGTATTGTACACAAATTTTTTTTGTGCTTGTCTGATCGGATCATATTGGATGAACTGTTAGCTATGTACTAACAATCAGATTATCGTACAATCGATTTGAAAGTGGTATTTCTCTTATCGTCCATGGACTGACACAGCTGGATACTGTAAACGTGTGGGTATATGTCCCTGCTCGCAGAAGAAGATCTAGGCAGAATGTTAGATGTTAGCAACATACATTCCAGAACAAACCAGAGCTGAACAGCCCCGCCCAGGGGGGCGGTCCCTCCGGACATTACCCTCCCACCTGCAGCCAGCAGCCCCAGTTTTTTTCTGCCTAGCAGAAGGAGAAGACGTGGCTCTCTCAGGAGCCAGTCTCCTGGACGATTTTACTTTAAAATTTTATCCCTTTGGGAATTTTATTTTATTTTTGAGACCTTCAATCAACTGTCGGCTGGGCAACAGGTTGGGTACACTGGTATCCTCGTAGTCTTCCCTGTCCGACCATCGAGCGTGCTGATCCTCGCCTTGTGTGCGTGAGACTCAGTTCACGACATGCCCCATGACTCCAGGGGTGGCCGGGTTGCTTTTAGCTCCCGCGGTCCTCTCAAGATTGAACAGTAGGGATGAGCTTCGAGTTCGAGTCGAACATTGCCTGTTCGCCCGTTAGCCGAACAGCGAACAAATTGGGGTGTTCGCGGCAAATTCGAAAAGTCTATGGGAGAAATCTAAAGTGCTAATTATAAAGGCTTATATGGCTTATATGCAAGTTATTGTCATAAAAAGTGTTTGGGAACCCGGGTCCTGCCCCAGGGGACATGTATCAATGCAAAAAAAAGTTTTAAAAACGCCCGTTTTTTTCGGGAGCAGTGATTTTAATAATGCTTAAAGTTAAACAATAAAAGTGAAATATTCTCGGGTCTATTCATGAATTACACAGTGAAGGAAGTTCCCCATCAGGTCCGCCCCCTCGGTATGTTAGACCGCGCCTATGTCATTGGCCTGAGCGGACCTGATGGGGAACTTCCTTCACTGTGTAAATTTAAATTACACAGTGAAGGAAGTTCCCCGCTCAGGCCACAGAAATTTGGGGTGGAGTTCCCCTTAAAATCCATGCCAGATCTGAAGGGCCTGGTATGGATATTTGGGGGAACCGCACGCATTTTTTTTTTATTTGCGGTGGGGTTCCCCTTAATATCTATACCAGACCTGAAGGGCCTGGTAATTGAATTCTGGGGGACCCCCACGCTTTTTTTTTATCAATGACTTTTGTATGTATTGCCGGGAGCCGACAATTCATTAATAGCGGCGAGTGAGTTTTAAATTACTTTTTTTCCTTCAAAAATGAAATTTTATGCAGGGACAGTTCTAAGCACGGGAAACATGCGCCACTTTACATGCATATCATACACACCCCCTAGGTACGAAATTTAAAGAAATATTTCACTTTTATTTTTTCATTTTAAGCATTATTAAAATCACTGCTCCCGAAAAAACTGCAGTTTTTAAAACTTCTTTTTGCATTGATACATGTCCCCTGGGGCAGGACCCGGGTCCCCAAACACTTTTTAGGACAATAACTTGCATATAAGCCTTTAGATTTCGAACGTTCAAGTCCATTGTATTTAATAGGGTTCTAAAGTTCACGCGAACATTCTGTCTGTTCGCAGGTTCTGGTGCGAACCGAACAGGGGGGTGTTCGACTCATCCCTGTTGAATAGTCCCTGACTGACTGTATCTCTCGCGGTGGACCGGGCCGACAGCTACGCAGTACTGCTCTGTGATAGGTCTGTCTGAAACAAGCCAGTGGGTCCCTGAAAGGGACGGGTAAGTAGTCTCTCCTACTGCAGGTGAGTACATGCTGGCTGTGTTTCTTTATATGGGGGGTTTCTCCCTGTCTCCCCCCTGTTATACTGCTCTCTGCACCCTGTACTGGTGCTGTGCTGTGGGGGTGCTTGGGGGTCACTCTGGCCTGGCTGGGCGCCCCTGATCCGTAGTGGGTTCTTGGGAGAGGGGCAGTTTTTCTGGTATGTGAGGTGGTTATTGCGTGCGCCATTAGCGTGCGCATTAGCGCTGTCTGACCTTTGAATTTCGCGCTCGGTGGCCATCTTGCTGTGGTTCAATGGCGCAGTTATAGCTGCGGCCGGTGGCCATTTTCTTGTAGCCGCGGCACATTTACTTTAGGTTTCGGCCTCTAGCGGTGGCGCTGCGGCACGAATCTCCTCACAATCTCCTCACAGGATTCTTCACTCTCCTCAGGCTCACAGCGCGGGCAGAACTGAGCGGTCCTTAAGGGTTGGTGAGTCCTCCGGGTATCCCCTCCTCAGCCTCAGCGTAGCCAGTGGGTGGACTGTATATTCACTGTATAGTGTATGAGGTCTCAGAGGGTGGCGGTATGGAGTCTGGTACACCTGCTTCTCCACACTTGCCTGAGGCAACTGGCAGTGCTCCTGCACCTGCGGTCCCTATGGACCAGTTGTCGGCAGTCCTGGAATCATTCCTTGTCAGAATGGAAGCGGTGTGTGAGCGCAAGGGAGCTGTAAAGCGCCCCCTCCCCACACATTCTCCTGTAGGGGAGTGCTCTGTCTCAGATATGGGCCTAGCTACTGCCACTCAGGACCCTAGCTCTGAGGATTTTGATGTGTTTGGACAGGACATTCCTTGTGAGGAAGACTCCAGTCCTGAACCAGTAACTGACAGGGTGCTTGTAAGTGAATTCATTGATGCTGTGAGGGACACTCTCAAGCTGAATGTTGAGACTGAGGAACCCCAGGTGGAAACTGTCTCCTTTTGGTTCTTTTAAAATCGTCTCTTCAAAAAAAGTCTTTCCATATGTGCCTTTTTTGAATGCATTCATTGACCAAATCTGGGATAAGCCACAGAAGACTTTGACGGTCCCGCGGCGCTTAGCCTTAAGGTACCTCTTTGAAGAGGACCTGGTTAAGAAGTGGGCTCACCCCCCAGTGGTCGACCCCCCGGTCGCCCGTTTGAATAAGGCTACCACGCTCCCAATGGAAGGGACTCCTGCATTTAAGGATCCCACTGACAGGAGGTCTGAGGTGGTGAGTAGAACTATGTTTGCCTTATTGGGGTCTGCCTTACGCCCTATCGTGGTCGGCGACGCTTGTGTCTCAGACACTCACGGGATGGGCAAAGATTCTGCACCAGATGGTTCAGGAGCATAATCTCCCTCCTGAGACCATTGCCCTGGCTCATCAACTTGTGCAGGGCCTGGTCTATGTGTGCGATGCCACTTTGGATGTGGCTCCCTTAATATCTGGGGCCTCTATCTCTGCTGTGGTGCTGCGTCGCCTTATCTGGCTGAAATGCTGGTCGGCCGACCTAGCTTCCAAAAAACTCCTGGCTGACTTGCCCTTTAAGGGCGGTAGACTGTTTGGGACCGCCCTGGATGACATTATTAAGGATGTCACGGGGGGTAAGAGCACCTTCCTCCCTAAGTCTGTTAAGGGAAAGGAGCCCCTCCGCAGGTCGGGCCCTTCCTTTCCGGCGAAGAAGAAGTTTTTTCGTCAGTCAGACGGGTAAGCCCGCCCAGACTGAAAAAAGTGCGGCGGGGGGACACAGGCATCCCTGGGTGTGTAAGCCCACCAAGCAAGCTCCCAAGCCCGCCACCGCTTGAAGTCTTGCCCCTGCCCGACTCTTGGGTGGGGGGACGTCTTCGCAGGTTCACGGTTCGGTGGACCTCCCGGATGTCCGACCGGTGGGTGTGCGAGGTTGTCACCTCCGGATACAGGATAGAGTTCCACTCATAGCCCCCAAACAGGTTCTTCCCCTCAAACCTCCCTCTCCTTCCTGCCCGCCGGGCGGCCCTCTTGGGGGCCGTACAGGATTTGCTCGGGTGTGGAGTGATTTTACCGGTTCTGTCACAGGAGAGGTTTCAGGGGTTTTACTCAAACCTGTTTGTTGTCCCGAAGAAGGACGGGGTACGGCCAATCCTGGACCTCAAGGCTTTGAATGCCTACGTGAAGGCACAAAAATTCCGGATAGAATCCATTTGCACGGTCATTGCGACCCTCCACCAAGGGGATTTCCTGGCGTCCTTGGATATCAAGGACGCTTACTTGCACGTCCCAATCTGCACAGGTCACCAGAGGTTTCTGCGCTTTGCCATAGGCGAAGTCCACTATCAGTTCGTGGCTCTTCCCTTCGGCCTAGCATCGGCACCACGAGTTTTCACCAAAGTGCTTGCCCCGGTTCTAGCTTTGCTAAGACAGCGAGGAATTGTTGTCGTGGGCTATCTGGACGACCTCCTTCTAAGAGCAGACACTGGCTCAGAATTGGAGGAAAATGTGACAATAGTCAGTCAGACCCTCCTGGACTTCGGGTGGCTTCTGGGCCTGATCCTGGACAATTCAGCAGCAAAGGTGTTTCTACCCGCAGAGAAGTTACTGACACTTCGGTCGGCGGTTCGGGGCCTGACGGCCCGAAAATGGTCATTTATCCGTTTCTGCATGAGGGTCCTGGGACTAATGGTGGCCTCCTTCGAGGCGGTCCCGTATGCTCAATCACACACTCGGGCATTGCAGAAGGGAATTCTGTCTGTTTGGGACAAGTCCCCATTGTCATTGGATCTTCAGATCCGAGTGAGTCACTCAGTCAAGGCATCCCTGACGTGGTGGCTAAGATCCCCGGCTCTTCAGGCCGGAAAGTCGTTTCTCCCCATTCAGTGGACGGTGGTTACGACAGACGCCAGCCTGACGGGCTGGGGAGGAGTTTGGGGAGTCCTGTCAGCTCAAGGCCTCTGGACGAATCTCGTCTCCCAATCAACGTTCTGGAATTGCGAGCGATCAGACTGTGTCTCTCCGCGTGGTCGAAGAGACTACAGGGCCGCTCGATCAGGATTCAGTCGGACAACGCCACGGCCGTGGCGTATGTCAACCATCAGGGGGGCACTCGGAGCTCGGCTGTGGCATCCGAGGTCGCCCACATCCTAATATGGGCGGAAAGAAGCGTGCCGGCGCTGTCGGCCGTCTACATTCCGGGCGTAAAAAACTGGCAGGCGGACTATCTGAGTTGCCAGTCCTTGGACCAGGGGGAGTGGTCCCTGAATCCGGAGGTGTTTCATCTCCTTTGTCGGCGGTGGGGCACGCCGGATGTGGACCTGATGGCATCTCGCCTCAATCGCAAGGTGTTGAGGTTTGTGGCCAGGTCCAGGGACCCCTGGGCGGATGCCTCGGACGCGTTGGTGGCTCCGTGGGGTCAGTATCACTTGATCTACGCTTACCCTCCTCTGCAGTTGATTCCTCTTCCGCTGCGCAGGGTAGTGGCCGAGGGCATTCCGGTGATCCTCATTGCCCCGGATTGGCCTCGGTGTCATTGGTACGCCGATCTGGTACGTCTCGTCACGGACGTCCCTTGGCGACTGCCCATGAGGGAGGACCTTCTGTCTCAAGGTCCTATCTTTCATCCTGCTTTACAGTCTCTGGTTTTAACGGCATGGCTATTGAGAGCCAGGTGCTGAAGGACAGAGGCCTGTCGGATTCAGTGATTTCAACCATGCTTAGGGCACGGAAGTCTTCTTCTAGAAAGATCTATCACCGTACCTAGAGAGCTTACATCGCTATGTCCGAGGAGCTAGACTGGCGTCCACGGACGTACTCTGTCCCCAGAATCCTGCGGTTCTTGCAGCGTGGTGTAGCCCAAAGGCTGGCTTTGAGCACAATTAAGGGTCAGATTTCGGCCTTGGCCGTTTTCTTTCAACGACCCCTAGCAGGTCATTCTTTAGTTAGCACTTTTGTTCAGGGGGTTCACCATGTGATTCCCCCTGCCAAGCCCCCGCTCCCTCCTTGGGATCTGAACTTGGTGCTTTCGGTTCTTCAGGAACCTCCATTTGAAAATATCAGATATTCCTCTTTTAACCTTGTCTCGGTAGGTGGCTTTCTTAGTGGCCATCACTTCTGTTAGACGGGTGCCTGAGTTGGCGGCTCTGTCATGCAAGTCGCCTTACCTGATCCTCTATAAGGATAAGGTGGTGTTGCGCCCGCGACCATCTTTTCTTCCAAAGGTGGTGTCGGCTTTTCACCTTAATGAGGGCGTTGTCCTTCCGTCCTTGTGCCCTCATCCATCGCATCCTAGAGAGGTTGCGCTTCACAATTTGGATGTGGTACGAGCCTTACGGGTGTACCTGTCTGCTACTGCTTCCATTCGGAAGTCTGACTCACTGTTTGTCTGTCTCGGGTCCAAAATAGGGTCAAGCGGTTTCGTCTGCCACCATTTCTAGGTGGATCAAACAGACCGTTATACAGGCCTATGCCATTAAGGGGCGGGCGCCTCCCTTTCTGGTTACGGCGCATTCCACTAGGGCAATTGGTGCTTCCTGGGCTTTCCGACATCAAGCGTCGGTTGCACAAGTGTGCAAGGCGGCGACCTGGTCGTCCGTTCATACCTTTCTAAGTTCTATAAGGTTGATGTGGCTGCATCTTTGGATGCTTCCTTCGGCCGCAAAGTGTTGCAGGCCGCTGTTTAATGTTGCAACTCCTCCGTTGAGGAGCTCTGCTTGTTTGGAGTGAAGTTTTGGTTTTTCCTTTACTACTGCTCTCACCCTTCTGATACTGCTTTGGGACCTCCCACACGTTTACAGTATCCAGCTGTGTCAGTCCATAGACGATAAGAGAAAATAGGATTTTTGTACTCACCGTAAAATCCGTTTCTCTGACGTCCATGGACTGACACAGCACCCACCCTTCCTTTAAGGTTTGTACTGCTTTGTTACGAACTAAGGCTGCTGGCTGCAGGTGGGAGGGTAATGTCTGGAGGGACCGCCCCCCTGGGCGGGGCTGTTCAGCTCTGGTTTGTTCTGGAATGTATGTTGCTAACATCTAACATTCTGCCTAGATCTTCTCCTGCGAGCAGGGACATATACCCACACGTTTACAGTATCCAGCTGTGTCAGTCCATGGACGTCAGAGAAACGGATTTTACGGTGAGTACAAAAATCTTATTTTTTCATACCGTTTTTCGGATTGTGTGTATGGGGCATAAGGGTCTGCTATCCATCAGTTGTTGGTGAGCTATCCACCCTGGTCAGCACCCAGCTAGTTGTAGGAAGGTAGTCCTTCTTAATACATTACAGCTAGTTCCTGTACGCTAGCCATAGACAATTTTTTCTTGTTAGTTTTGCCAGCGAAATGAACGGATTCCCCCGTTCACACAATTAAGGTAGAAAGAGGACTCCTACCTGCCGCTGTACCTACATTATGGTTATTCCTTTTGGTCACTGTATTTGTCCTTGTTTTAACAGCCATGTTGATAAGCCAGTCCTTAGCTAGCCGCAGCTGGAGTTATCACCTGTCTGACCTGGACTGCCTGCTTTCGGGTATCTGTGCCCCTTCCAGAATTCTTATCCTGGGACCCTCTTCGGTGGAAGGGTGTTTAAAATGGTAGCAAAGGGTCACTTCTTTCCAGACAGAGCATACAGGGAAGTGTTTGTACACAGCAATAAAGCACCAATTTTCCTAGGTCCCCAAAACAAAAATTTTATATATTGCAGCTTACCATTCCTTTTGAAGTGGTGGCTGCATTCGTTTTCCTTATTTTAGGCTTTTCACTTGGTGATCTGGCCAGTAACACGCCTCCTGTATTAAAGTACCTCCACTCTGGATGAAGGAACACAGGGGGCACAGCAGATAGCAGCATTATCAGTCTGGAGGGAGGGGAATGTTAGATGTGTTAACAAATTTAAATACACTAACAAATTGAAGCTCAGCTAACACTTTATAATCTGTTACAGCCACCAATTTTTTTCCTTTTGTGATAAGGCCATAAATAAAAGCTGATCATTTTAAACGCCCCTGACAGTGTTAAATGGTTTGTTTCATCCTTGCAAACTGATACATCTGGAAGAGAGCTTGTCTTTTTGAAAAACAACAGACTTATGCCTTGTACACACGATCAGAATTTCCGATGGAAAAAGTCCAACGGAGAAAAAAAACACGCATGCTCACAATAAATTAGGAGACGGGAGCGCTCGTTCTGGTAAAACTAGGGTTTCGTAATGGAGATAGCACATTCGTCATGCTGCAAATTATTGCATCGTTTAATGTAGCGCATTCTTTTCTTCTTTCTAATGTTAGAATTTTTTTTTTTTTTTTGCTGCTGATATTCTGACCAACTTGTTTCTTGTTTCTTGTGATCTCATGAATATTCGTATTTGATTTTAAAGCCAGATCTCAATTTTTTTTCTTTTTTTGGTGATTTGAATCAAGATCTCCTATTTATTTTTTTGGGGGGGGGGTTTTAATATTTTCTTGTGATCTCCATTTTTATTTTATGGTCAAGTTACCACAACAACATTATCATCTCTTATTTTTTTACCTCAAGGAGGTTGGTGTTGGTGTCCCTTGTTAATTACACATTGTATTTTTGAAATGTACCTGCCTACTCACAAACAAACTGTCCTTTTTTAAAGTGGTTGTAAACCCACTAACTTATTTTTTATTTTTTTGCCAACCTGCAAGAGAAAGGCATAATGAGCTAGTATGACTAGCATACTAGCTCATTATGTACCACTTACCTTAGATCGGGGCCCCCGAAGCAGTCCGCATCCCTCTGTCCAGACGCAGACATCACTGCGGCGATAGCCGGAATGTTACTTCCGGGTATCGCCGCACCAGCCAATCACAGCGCCGCTCCGGCGCTGTGATTGGCCGGAGCGGCGAAGACGTGACTCCGCGCATGCGCGCGGGAGCCGTCACATTCGGCTACGCCCAGCGATTGCTGGGAAGTAGCCGATTTTGTGAATGGGATCAACCCCATGAATGCGCCGTTATCTACGGCGCGCATGCGCCGTTATCTACGGCGCGCATGCGCCGTAGACAGCGGCGCCTGTCTTTTTAGTAAATATCTCCTAAACCGTGTAGGTTTAGGAGATATTTCTTGCACCTACATGTAAGCCTTAATCTAGGCTTACCTGTAGGTGCAAGTTGAAAAAGTGGGTTTACAACCACTTTAAGAAAAACACATAGGCAAGTATTTAAAGTAAATCAAATATCCATTTATTCTGGTTAACCAAATAAAGAGGAAGGCAACGATTGAGAAATTGGTAGAATTTGCGCCGCCTTTGGACTCCAGGGCAGACATCGAGTGTGTTGAAAAAAAAGATCTAACTTGAGGAGTCCCTATAATTGGGAGTACAATCTGGTCCCCAAATCCCAGAAATCAGGAGTAGCAGCAGAAGACATATATGTCCCCAGTCTGCGTCTTCTGTCAGACCAGACGGAAGCCAGGTCATCACTTTCTTGTCTTCCCTGCAGCCTTCCTTGCACCGTTTCCTCCACAGCTCCCTGCAGCGTTCCCTCCACGCCTCCCTGCACACCTCCTTGCAGGCTGTGGCTCTGGTGGTGGACTTGTGGCAGGAGGAGGAGGAGAAGGATGGGCGAGATCACATAGATGAGTCACCTTCCTGGGCCTTTTGGATCTAAGGCGGAGGGCATGCACCTGTGATTGGGTGCTGCCACTGGGCCTGGGCACCTGCTGGCTGCCACTGGGCCCGGCCACCTCCTGCTTGCCACTGGGCCCGGCCCCCTCCTGGCTGCCACTTCCCCCTGCCTCCTCCTGGCTGCCACACTCCAGAGCCTCCTCCTGGCAGAGCTCATCCTGTGTATGAAAAAGGGACATAGTTTTAGTTTTCGGTTCATCAATCACACACAATTTTCAGCTCATGACTGTTGCAAATTGAATGTTAATAAATAGAAGACTCATTCTGACCCCAGCATTTTTCATTCCTGTCCCAATCATTTCTGGCCACTACTGTCTATTGATATGTAAATAACTTTTTGATGAATCCTTAATTAAGGAATAATAACATCTAGTTCCCAACATTAATTATAGGACAATAAATATCTATAAAAATACTATGCCGTGCTCCAGATGTTCAGATCCGGGTCTTCCAGGCCAGGTTGCTCCTCGTCACCCTCTGCTTGGGTGGAGGGAAGGCTGGAAAGTGATTCCCTGGCTTCAAGTTGGTCGTCCAGAAAACGCAGTCTTTTGTAGTACCAAAGCCTGGGCAAATACACTTTTGCTGCTGCTACTCCTGATTTCCGTGATTTGAGGATTTTTATGTACTTCTTCCCATACATATTCCTCAAGTTATTAATTTTTTTATTCACCATGTCAAAGTCTGCCTCGGGGATCATTGTCTGCATAAATTCGACCAATTTGTCCATCGTTGCCCTCCTTACGTCGCGGTTATGATATAAATCATGCTTTAGCTCCCATAAATTTTGCATCTCCTTGTACTTGTCAATCAAAGCTGACAGGATTTTAGGTTCTTTAAAGTGCTGCATATTTGCTGCAAGATAAAACACAAGACAACAACACTAGGTCAGCCTAAACTGTCCTAATCTTATCCCAATATCATGAAGCAGTATAGGCCACTGATGCCCCAAGTTTAAATGTTACCTTTATTTAGGACGTTCGGCGCTTCTGGTCCTCCTTCCTCCGCACACAGAACATAGTTAGGAACCACATGCATGTTAGCATTATATACATTGCGCATGCGTGAAACTCTGCCCACGTCGCCCGCCCCTGACGTTCTTTAGATTATATTCCCCGCCCCTTCTCTTTCAGCGCGCAGTGGGAGACGACATGGCGGAGACACAGCAGGTGGCTGATAATTAAAGTAACGACGAGGAAAGCCTGGAGCCAGAAACGTCACGATCCAGGAGGAGATATAAGGCCTCAAATATGTCGTTTGCGGAGATGGTGGACATCTTGAGGAGGAGTGATTATGATGGGAAGCATGGTCCATATGCCAAGATCATGAGTAAAGTTGTGAAAAGTCTGCACAGGAATTTTGGGGTACAACGATCCAAGGAGCAAGTGAGGAAATGCTAAGGAGGATCAAGAGAATGCTTCAAAAAAGTAAGTATTTGTCCTGTGTTATTATTATTTTTATTATTACTTGCATGTTGCTCCATGTGCTTTTATTGACTGGTTGGACAATTTAAAATGGCAACTTTCAGGTTAGTGGCCAAAAGTAATCGGTCGTGGTAAACCTCGTTTGCACACACAATACGATGTTTTGGGCACATACAGGTAAAAAACATGTGGTTATGCCTATTTGTATTTAAATTAAGTTTATAACATATTTGTCTAGATGTGTTTGGAACTAGAATGAAATGCAAACTATAGATTCAGTGAAAAGGAGAGGACACTCAGCAGCTGTTTACACATCTGGACTCTGGAGCACTAGTGTGGGACACCAGAACAACCTTTTTAGGGTGTCCCACACAGGTGCTCCAGTGTGAAACTTGGCCAAAAAAGGTAAGTATTCCAGCTTTGGTAAGGAAAAAAATCATGTCTTCAGCTTGGAACTCAGCCAAAACAGACAATTGTACCCCACTTCCAAGCAATGTTTCATATACCTATTTCTGGCCTCAAATATCTGTGTGCTAAATATACCTTTTGTTTCATTCTCATAGGGGAGCAAAGACTCGGAGGACACCACTCAAAAGAGGACACCAGGAACCCCACACCTCCTAAAGAACAGAGAGAACCCCAACCTCAGGATGTGGAGGAAGGAGAGGTGGAGGAAGTGGACGAAATTGTCATCACAACAGGTCAGTGTCTGTCACCACAGATTCAGGGAATAGATGTAGGCCTGCATATTTATAATACATGGTGTGTATTTTTTTTAGGTGATGTGGTGGTTGTAGAAGAATTTCCTCATTTCTCCAGTGCAAGTGCACAAATCCTAATCCAGGACCTCATGGTTTGGAGTCGGGAAATAGACATCATAAGGAATAAACTACATTTTTTTTGACCAACAAATTAAGAACATAATTGATGTGTTGGGGAGAATCTAAATAGATTCAAAATGTCACCATTTAAAGTTTTTGTGACTGTACTGCCCCGGCTATGCGCAGGCGGATCTGGAACAGTACTTGCAGGGCTTGACATTTCCTAGGCTAACTGCAGGGCAGAGGAAGGGGCTGGATGCACCCCTCACAGTTGAGGAGCTTCAGGAGGCAGTGGGTCTATTTCCTAATTGTAAGGCACCGGGGGAGGATGGGATCCCCATGGAAGTATATAAGCAACATGCGTCTGTTTTGCTGCCACGTCTGCTTCGGGTGTTTAACGTAGCTCTGGAGGCTGGATGACTTCCACCCTCTATGGCAAAAGCAAACATTATCTTGCTCCTCAAACCGGGTAAGGATCCGGTTGACCCAGGATCTTACAGGCCAATTTAGTTGCTACAATGCGACATAAAAATCCTGGTGAAAGTGCTAGCAATGCGACTTAATACTGTTATAGCCTCCCTCATACACGGTGACCAGGCGGAGTTTATGCCAAATAAATCCACTGCCATTAATCTGCGGCGGTTTTTCTTGAATATGCAGTCAGATGTGGATAATGTAGGGAGCAGGGCTCTGCTGTCCTTGGACGCCACTAAGGCGTTTGACAGTATTGATTGGAATTATTTATGGGCATTATTGGAGCGCTTCGGGTTCGGTCACACATATATAGCATGGGTGCGCCTACTATACAGTAGACCGGAGGCTGCTATTAGGGCCTTCGGTTGTCTGTCCCATGACTTTGCGTTGAGGAGGGGGAAGAGGCAAGGATGCCCGCTGTCCCCCTTGCTCTTCGTATTGGCTATTGAACCCCTGGCCATCGAGATCAGGGCGAATGCGCATATTGTGGGATTTTGTTATAGCCCCCTGCAGGAGAAAGTAATGCTCTATGCGGATGACACCTTGCTTATGCTGGGAGATACTGACGGGTCCCTGCAGGAGGCCATGGCAACAATTACAAGATTTGGGACGTACTCTGGATTGCAGATTAATTGGTCAAAGTCCACCCTATTGCTGCTAGACGGCGATGCCACACAAACAGTGGCCTCATCTTGTCCCATCCCAGTCACGACCTCCTTTAAATACCTGGGGATTCAAGTTACTTCTAACCCAAGGGAATTTAGCCACTTGAACATTTCTCCCCTGCTTCAGAGGTTGAAGCCTCGTACACACGGCCGAGAATCCATTGTTTTTCCTGACGAGATTCTTGACAAGAATCTTGTCCCGGCCGAGTGTACACTTGCTCGATTCAAAAGAACCGCGTTCTTTTGAATGGAACGAACGCAGTGACGTCATCGACTATGACGAGCATGCGCTCGTCACATTCGATACCGCCATCTTGCTACACCCTACCTATGCCTAGGAAGCTACCGCGCATGCGTCAGTCATTTCGAGCATTCGCGGGTTTCCACGACGACAGGTAAGCATACACACTCTCGGGTTTCTCGACGAGAAAATAGAGAGCAGGTTCTCTATTTTTCTCGTTGAGATTCTGGCCAGTTTTCTTGATGAGAAACCTGAAAGCCTCGTACACACAGCCGGTTTTCTCGGCAAGAAAGCTCTCCCGGAAGTTTTCTTGTCGTTTCTTGATGAGAAAACCGGCCGTGTGTACGAGGCTTCAGAGAGAGAGAGAGAGAGAGAGAGAGAGTCAAAACTTGGAACGGCCTCCACATCACGGTGGCGGGCAAAGTGAACCTAGTGATGATGATTCTCATGCCACAACTACTTTACTGTCTCCACAATTCCTCAGTGGTGATCCCTTTAAAAAAAATTTGAATGGTGAACTCCATCTTCCGTACTTTGATATGGAAGAATAAACCCCCAAGGATTAAACTAGAACATCTTCAATGGCCTAAGGATAATGGCGGGTTGGCGTTACCCAACCCGTGGTTGTACTACCTGGCAGCTCAGTTACAGCGCTTGGTGGGGTGTTTCGGGATTGAGCGGGCTGGCTCCTCCCAGGCTCTCATGCTCCGCACGGTGGATATAGGTCCCATTCCCATGGCACTGGAGGCCTTAGCCTTTGCCAAACCGAATAAGAAATACCCTACGTACAATCTTATACAGAAAGTGTGGAACAAATGCAAATACATGCAACAGGCTGATGGGTACACAGAATATAGCCCCCTATGGCTTAATGATACTTACACGGAACTGGCCAAACTGCCGGGACGGGCTAGCTGGAAACTATACAGGGTTACACATATGAAACATGTTTTTAAAAATGGCATTCTTAGGTCATTCGCAGATCTGCAGACAGAGTTTGGCCTGCCGTCCTCAATGCTCTTCCAGTATTTACAGCTCCAGCATGCGGTTTGGGCTCAGAGTAGGTCTTCGGAGTGGCATTTGTCACCAACCCCGGTGTTTAGCCTCATTAGGGATGCTGTGACTTCGAAGGGATTTATCTCTCAAAGCAATGCCATTCTTTTACAAAACTTCTTGGGACAGCATCCCATAAAGGTGAGGGA
Source organism: Rana muscosa (assembly GCA_029206835.1). Lineage (NCBI taxonomy): Eukaryota > Metazoa > Chordata > Amphibia > Anura > Ranidae > Rana > Rana muscosa. The sequence continues at coordinate 574,210,229 of CM055116.1, forward strand.
AAGATGGGAGAGGGACGTGGGTCAAATGGATGGAGAGCAGTGGGAAGAGATATTTCAAGGGGTGAGCATTTGTTCACTGAATGTGGCACAGCGGCTCACTCTAATGTATATTATTCTGAGGGTGTACTATACTCCACATAGATTACAGTTGATGGGGCTGCAGTCTGAGGATACTTGTACCAGATGTAAGCGTGACCGTGGGGACCTTGTTCACCTCCTGTGGCGCTGCCCCAAATTACACAAGTATTGGAACGAGGTGGTGAGCACGGTCAACTTAGTGTTCAAAGTATCTCTACCGGTGGATCCCAAAGTTTGCCTCTTGTGGGTGTTGGAGGAGTATGTGATGGAGGGGCCCACCAGGGAGGCAGTTCATAGGGTGCTATTCCAAGCCAGAAGGTTGATTATGGTCTATTGGAAATCAGAAACGCCCCCTACTACGAGGGAATGGATAGGTAAGATAGGGGATATGCTACGCATGGAGAAACGTATCTACCAGCACAGGGGAAGTACACGGAAATACGACAATCTTTGGGCGCCGTGGCTGGATACACCGGGGCTCGCCCTGGTGGATCTGGTCGCGGACAGGTTGTTGGGACTGAATATGGGGTAGTGAATCTGCATGTGGGTTGAAATATTGTAGAATAAGAGATATTGTGGTAATGCCGACTTTATGGTGATATGTTTTACTTGGTCGTGTGTATGGACATGTTGGTTATTGTATTGACGTAAATGGCTGTGTACCACCTTTGAATCAAAAATATTTTTGTTGGATAATAAAAAATAAAAGTTTTTGTGGACTAATTTCTGAAATTTTCTTGTATTTTTCCAAGCCAAATTTGGAAGATGCACACAGTGTGTCAACATGTGCTATCTCCCATCAGGGGAAATCAATGTATGCGTTTTGTGGGTGCAACCCCTTCCTCGCAACTGAAGTAGGTGAGAGGAAGGGATTGCACCCCCAAAACACGTCCATTGATCCCTCATGATGGGAGATAGCCCATGTTGACATTAGGCATGGGATCAGGAGGAAAATACCCATTTTGCCTCCCAATTTGTGTGTATCTTCAAAATTTGCCTTGTTCAGTGGTTATATCACCCCATCTGATGAAGGCAACAGCAACACATTTTTTACATACTATAATGTCTTATAATTGCCTTCAGTTTTTCAAGGTTGAACTTTGTAAGTTCCAAAGTTGAATATGTTTTATGGTTTGAAACATGCCTGTTTATGAGGAACCCAAAAGTTTGGGTGAAAACACTTGAAATAACAAATATGTTTGCATTTACCCTGAAATTTTATAATATACATGTGATTGTGCACAGAGAAAAAATATTTTTTATAATCAACAATGTGTGGCTTCTTCTTTCAATACTCAATACCAGTTTTTAAAGTAAATTTTGTGTTTACTGTGACAATGGGGGTTATTTACTAAAGGAAAATCCACTTGGCACTACAAGTGCACTAGGAGAACCTGGGAGACAGCTAAAATAAACACAAAGCAAGAAAGAAAATGCAATATTTTATCAGATAATATTTTTTGTTTATTCACAAAAAAAATCAGACATTGTCGGGCAATGACCCCCCCTACCCGTAAAATACTGAACATATTTCTCCCGCACTTCACGGGCGCTTTGGGGGGGCAAGCCAGTACGGCTAGTATCTTGGCCCATCAGGGTATTCCCCGAAAGTCCGGCCTCAGGCCCAACTGTTGTCAGATAATTTGAGGAAATTTTACGCAAAAAGTTGTGCATCTGAATATTACGTGATTCAGTTTGTAGTTCGCCATATGTATTGATGTAAGGAACAGGCGGAACCAGCTGGCCATTATCCCGAAGGCATTCTCAACAACCCTTCGGGCTCTGGCCAGCCGGTAGTTAAACCCTCCTCTCCGGGGTGAGGGTCCTCAGGGGGAATGGCCTCATCAGGTGTGGTCCCAGCCCGAAAGCTTCATCACCGATAAAAATGAACGGAAGGCCCTCAACATTATCTTCATCAGGTGGCAGTGCCAGGCCACCAGTCTGGAGATGTTGGGCAAACTCCGTCCATGAGAAGACTCTACCATCGGACATGCGGCCATTCTTCCCCACGTCCACATACAGAAATTCATACTGTGCCGATACCACCGCCATTAACACAATACTATTAAAACCTTTATAATTATAATAGTATGACCCCGAATGGGGTGGTGGCACCATGCGGACGTGCTTCCCGTCTATTGCCCCTCCACAGTTGGGGAAGTCCAACCGCTGTGCAAATTGGGAAGCCACAGTCTGCCATTCCTGTGGTGTTGAAAGAAACTGTGGAGTCAAACCAGAAAAAAATAAATATAGTACTTTTGCACATAACATTGCAAGCAGATTACACAAAAACATTATTGGCCAACATCAGCAGGGCTTTTTTTCAGGGGGAACTTGGTGGAACTCAGTTCCACCACCTCTGGCTCAGACCCTTTTGTGCCTGCTCACCACAATCACTTGTAAACACAGAAGTCTGGTTTCTGTGTTTACAAGTGACAGCTCTGCACTCTGTAATGCAATCCTGGTAGTTAATGACCCTTTAAGACCCTCCTACTGTTTTCGTGAATTTTGACTGAACACACCCACTATTTGATGTGATTTGGAGGGTGTGTGTAGGGGGAGGGGTTTTATGGGGCAGTGGTTAAGTTCCAGCACCTATTGTTTGAGAAAAAAAGCCCTGAACATCAGTATAACATTTATTTAAAGGAGTATTTAAAGACAAAAATAGAAGGCCCAATTATCAGATTCCTCACCCCCTCCGATGGCCCATTTTTAGGGGGGAGGGGTTCTAGATGAGCTTGGGCCCTCCAAAAAAGCCTCTGCCACTCTGCCTGAATTTAATGAGAACGAAAAAACATTTGTACACATTTTAGGGGGGGGGGGGGGAAGCACTGCAATGGAGCTGACAAAATACATTGGTAAGTGACTTGGCTAGGTGTGTATGGGCCCAGGATAGCATGCTGGAGAGGTTAGTGAAGGCAAATATGCATGTAGGCCAAAAAAGGAGCATTAATAGCTTACAGCATGCATGGGGAAAAAGGGGACATTCACAGCATATTACAATCATGGTAATTAGGGAATGATGAAAGAAATACAATACATTAGCAAACATTAAATACATAAAATAGGATGTTAAAGGAGAAAACTTACCTTAATATAGTCCTTCTGCAGAACTTGAATTATGGCAGAACAGGTCTCTGGTATAATGATCCACAGAGCCTGGGGGGAGATGCCTGTCGTGAACTTGAGGTCCTGCAAACTTCTCCCAGTCGCCAGGTATCTCAACGTGGCGACTAGCCTCTGCTCGGCAATGATGGCTTGTCGCATCACAGTGTCCTGCCTCGTGATATAGGGGGACAGCAAATCCAACAGACGGTGAAAAATGGGGTCCGTCATCCGGAGAAAATTCCTGAAGTCATCAGGATTATTCTCCTGAATTTCCAGCAGCAGTGACAGAATTGGTCCCGCTGGAGCAACCAATTCTTGGTCCATGAACTCCTCCTCACCCTGATCATGGACTGAGCTCGGGTCAAAGCATTAACCCCAACACCAAGCCCATACACAGCACAATCTATACGACGAGAACGTACTTCCAACATGGCTAGAAATCGGTCGGCTGGTCAGAACAAACTAAACAGAACGCACTGAGGAACAGAAAGTCCTATGAAGAACGACCTGAAAAACAGAAAAGAGTGCACAAGAACGCACTGAAAGACAGATACGAACATACACAAGCACCAACTGAACAGCAGAAAACGATCTGAAAAGTACGAAGACTGAAAAGCGCGAATCGGCTCTCACCAAACTTTTACTAACACGTGGTAACACAAAATCAGCCCAAAGGGTAGCGCCGTTGGATTTGAACTTCCCCGTTATAGTGCCGTCGTACGTGTTGTACGTCACCGCGTTTTGGATGGTCGGAATTTGGCATGACAGTGTGTATGCAAGGCAGCTTGAACGGAATTCCGTTTGAAAATTCCGATCGTGTGTACAAGGCATTACTGGCTGGATCACCAGATGAAAATAGAATAGAGAAGATCTGAAAAAGAAAATGAGTGCAGTCAACGGCAACCCATGCCGTTTTTCAGAGCCCTGTGTTGTGAATGGCGGCTTCCGCGTGCATGCATGAGAGTGGCGTCATTACGGCTTACCTATAGGTAAAAGTCAGTAAAGGAAGTTTACTTCCTCTTTAAGTACTAGGGGTACATGTATGAGGGTGACCCCACCCCATAAAAGAAAACATTTGAACCAGGACCTTCTTGACAAGATTACCAGGTATTATTAATGAAAGCTGCATATTTATTAGAGATTTTAAAAATCATATGTTTAACCACTTCAGCTCTGGAAGGTTTTACCCACTTCCTGACCAGGCCATTTTTTGCAATACAGCATTGACAATTGCGTGGTTGTCTGGCGCTGTACCCAAATAAAATGAATGTGCTTTCTTTCCCAAAAATCAAGCTGTCTTTTGGTGGTATTTGATCGCCTCTGTGTTTTTAATTTTTTGCGCTATTAACAAAAAAAGACAGACAATTATGAAAATATATATATATATATATATATATATATATATATATATATATAGATATATTTATTTTATTTTTTTACTTTTATGCAATTTTACATATCCCCAAAAAAAAAAAATTTAAGAAAATAATTTCTTTCAATTTAGACCAATATGTATTCTGCTGCATATTTTTGGTTTAAAAAATCCCAATTAGCATATATTGATTGGTTTACACAAAAGTTATAGCGCCTACAAACTACAGGATAGATTTAGGGACTTTTATTTTTTTTAGGGCTGTTACTGATTAAAATTTTCGTGTTCGATTAATCGATTTTATTTTTATCGATTAATCGACTAATTTTGATTCATTATAACGCACATACAGATCCAACGACTTTTAGCCACATCTCTCCCCACTGTAATATATCCACATCTCCCCCACTGTAATATATCCACATCTCTCCCACTGTAATATATCCACATCTCTCCCCACTGTAATATGTCCACATCTCTACCACTGTAATATATCCACATCTCCCCCACTGTAATATATCCACATCTCCCCCACTGTAATATATCCACATCTCCCCCACTGTAATATATCCACATCTCTCCCCACTGTAATATGTCCACATCTCTACCACTGTAATATATCCATATATCCACATCTCCCCCACTGTAATATATCCACATCTCCCCCACTGTAATATATCCACATCTCCCCCCACTGTAATATATCCACATCTCTCCCCACTTTATATAGGACGATTGCTGCTTGCTTAGTATTAAGCCTCGTACACACGGCCGAGAGTCTCGTCAGGAAAAAACACGTTGTTTTTCCTGACGAGATTCTTGAACAAGAATCTTGTCCTGGCCGAGTGTACACACGTACGATTCAAAAGAACCGCCATTCTTTTGAATGGCACGAACGCGGTGACGTCATCGACTATGAGGAGCGTGCGCTCATCACATTCGATGCTGTCGCCGCCATCTTGCTACACCCTACCTATGCCTAGGAAGCTACCGCGCATGCGTCGAAGTAATTTCGAGCATGCGCGGGTTTCCATGGCGACAGGAAATTGTACACACTCTCAAATTTCTCGTGGGGAAACAGGCCGACGAGAAAATAGAGAGCAGGTTCTCTATTTTTCTCATCGAGATTATGGCCAGTTTTCCTGACGAGAAACCTGAAAGCCTCGTACACACAGTCGGCTTTCTCGGCAAGAAAGCTCTTCCGGCAGTTTTCTTGTTGTTTCTTGACGAGAAAACCGGCCGTGTGTACGAGGCTTTAGTCTTACCAGAACAACACAAGCAGGCAGACCCATCCTTCTGTATCCACGAGCAGTTGAGGCGGGTGACCATGACGGCAGCGCGCCGCTCTAGGGGAGGGAGGCCGCCGCTGGGTGTACCAAGATGGCCACCGCTCCGGAGCTAGGCTGAAGCCACGGCCTTTCCTATGGTGAGGCAGCGGAGCTCAGACGGAAGACCTGGAAGCCGGCGGAGAGATGAGTACCGATCAAAATCATTTTGATCGATCAAAGAAATTAACGATTAATCGAATAATTATTCGTTAATTTCGGCAGCCCTAATTTTTTTACTGGTAATGTCGGCGATCTGTGATTTTTAGCGGGACTGTGACATTGCGGCGGACAAATCTGACTGAGTGACACTTCTTGGGGACCAGTGACACCAATACAGTGATTAGTGCTATAAAAATGCACGGATTACTGTATAAATGACACTGGTAGGGAAGGGGTTAACACCAGGGACAATCAAAGGGTTAAATGTTCCCTAGGGAGGTGCTTTACTAACTGTCTGGGGCAGTGTCACACTGAAGGCAAAAAAGAGATCCGTGATTCAGCTTAGCTGAATCACAAGATCTCTTTGCCTTCCTGACAAATCCGCTGTTTGCCTTGTTTACACAGGCAGACGGCTGATCCTTCTCTCCTGTAAATGATTGTCGGGTTGCGGCGGCCATCGTGGCCGCCGGATCAGCCGATTGGCTCCCGCTGTGTCCAATCACAGCTGAAGCGGCATGCCCCCTAAACTGCGTGCACAGAATCACATACAGGTATGTGATTTTGCGCACCCTGGCTGCCCTGCTGCAGTTAATGTACGTGGGGCGGTCCGGAAAAGGTTAAGGGTATATGAGATTTTAGGGATTGGGCTTAGATTTAGATGGTTAAGCATTAAAATTATATAAGATGAAAATGGTCTGATGTGATCATTTTTGCAATACCGGACAACAATCTAATGTCTACAAGATACTCACAGACAGCAGTTTCTTGAAAAATAAGAATCTGACAGGTTAGACAAGTTTTTCCAATCACTATTGTCTTCTTCCTGATAAACTAGTACCAGAGGTGTCTTAAAGGTCACCTCCCTCTCCCTTCCACCTAAAAAGGCCTATTCACTTTTACGACCCTGCCAACAGCTTGGGGGTAGTCGGACTGTGCCTGTATTCTAATTTTTATCTATTGTCTATAGGCACTTAAAATATGGCCATACACTAGTAAATGTGCTTTTTAGATTTAAGAGTTTTCATGTCCGATGACAGTGAAGAGAAAATTCAAAAGAGCAGGATGGAACATTTTTCTCAAACAAACAACAAATTTCTTATGCCGCGTACACACGACCATTTTTCTCGTTGGGAAAAATTTCATTTTTTCTCTTTGACGAGAAAAACGACCGTGTGTGGGCTTTTGGTCATTTTTCCCAACGAGAAAAACGGCATTAATCCCGACGAGAAAAATTAGAACATGCTCTAATTTTTCTCGTCGTGATTCACGGCATTTTTTTCCGCGGCAGTTTTCCCATAGGGAAACACTGCCGGGGAGCCTACACACGGTCGTTTTTCTCGACCAGGAGAAAAAATGATGGAAAAAAACGGCCGTGTGTAGGGAAACAAGCCGTTCCTCATTTTTCCCAGCGATTTTCTCGACGGTGTTTTCACCGTCGAGAAAATCGATCGTGTGTACGCGGCATAACAGTGTATGTGGTTTTTGTTCAGGGAATTACATTAATTTCAAAATCTATTGTTAAAAGCAAACAACATTTTGATATGCTTTTGAGTGACATTTGTCAAGCCATCGAATGTACTTAGAATTTTGGTACAAATGTTTGTTCGATAATATACTAGTGTATGGCCAGCTTAACCACTTAAGCCCCGGACCAATACGTAGCATAAAGACCAGGCCCCTTTTTGCGATTCGGCACTGCATCGGTTTAACTGACAATTGCGCGGTCGTGCGACGTGGCTCCCAAACAAAATTGACGTCCTTTTTTTCCCCACAAATAGAGCTTTCTTTTGGTGGTATTTGATCACCTCTGCAGTTTTTTTTTTTTTGCGCTATAAACAAAAATAGAGCGACAATTTTGAAAAAAATTCAATATTTTTTCCTTTTTGCTATAATAAATATCCCCCAAAAAATATATAAAAAAACTTTTTTTTTTTCTCAGTTTAGGCCGATACGTATTCTTCTACATATTTTTGGTAAAAAAAATTGCAAACGGCATTTATTGATTGGTTTGCGCAAAAATTATAGCGTTTACAAAATAGGGGATAGTTTTATGGCATTTTTATACTTTTTTAAATTTTTTTTTTACTAGTAATGGCGGCGATCAGCGTTTTTTTTTTTCCTGACTGCGACGATATGGCGGACACTTTTGACACATTTTTTGGATCATTGTCATTTTCACAGCGATCAGTGCTATAAAAATGCACTGGTTACTGTGAAAATGACAATGGCAGTGAAGGGGTTAACCACTAGGTGGCACTGTAGGAGTTAAATGTTCCCTGCTTGTGTTTCCTTACTGAGGGGGTCGGGCTATGTGTCACATGACACCGATCTCCGCTCCGTGTACACGGAGCGGAGATCAGTGTCATTGTTACTAGGCAGAGCAGGGAAATGCTTGTTTACACAAGCATCTTCCTGCTCCATACCTCCGTGAGACGATCGTGGGGATCCCCGCGGCGATCGAGTCCGCGGGACCCACGGCCTGACTCACGGGGAAGGCAGGGGGGTCGCGAGCGCGCCGCCGGCGGTGCGCGTGCGCGACTCCCATGTCGGGCAGTTAAAGGGGATGTACAGGTATGTGATTGTGCCTGTACGAGCCATTCTGCCGACGTATATATACAGTGCATGGTCATTAAGTGGTTAAAGCAGTATTAAACCCAAAAGCAATAATTTGCAGCTTATCAGTTCTTAGATGTAATGGCTGCCTGCCTTGATTACCTTTTTGATGCTTTCTTTTTCAACAGAAAAGTTCTCTTGCAGTTACTGGGATGAGACAGACCATTTGGTCAGCATTTATGTAACACCTTTATCCCAAAAGGGAAAAAAAACCTGCTGTAACTGATAGCTTGGTAAGATGCAATATATTACATAATAATAAAAACGCAACATGCATCTGGAATATGCAAACTGCAACCTTCATAGGTGTAAACCAGGCCTTTTAGGTAAAGTTGATCCGGGGAATATCCGATTGCCTCTCGGGGGATCAGGAAGGAATTTTTTCCCCAGCTGTAGCAAATTGGATCATGCTCTGCTGTTTTTTTTTGCCTTCCTTTGGATCAACTGTGGGTATAGAATTGGGTATATGGGATTGTATTTTTTATTTATTTATTGGTTGAACTAGATGGACTTGTGTCTTTTTTCAACCTGACTAACTATGTAACCTATGTATAGCCAGCTATAGGCTTTATTATCTACTGGGGCTCCTTGACTGAATAGGCTTTTTCCTGGAAATGGTAAACTTAGCCTTTAGGGCTACTGATGTATTAATACATAAATACAGAGCTGCTTCTTTTAAAATAGTGGAAGAAAGATAAAAAAAACATAACCGCTCTGCTGGAAAGTTTCTGGCAACGAGAGCAATCGGCTAGCCGCGATGAGGTTAAGTAGAACAGGCACTTCTGGCAAGGAAATGGTGAATGAAGCCTGTGACAGACATCCTCTGCTGAATCTTCAGTTTATGTGACTGTCAAAGAAACATATACACAGATTTTACTAAGTACCATTTCCTTCCCCCACAGCTTTAGCATTCATGTGACCCGCAAATGTTTAATTTACAAGTCCTTTAAACACAGTCACTACAGGACCACCAAGAGTAGTGGTAAATATTACAGACCACTGAAAATCTGCTTGCACAATGTTTGTTTGCTTCAAGGATTTGCAGAGCTGTTTCAAAGGGAAAAAGCAAAAAAAAAAATGAAAACAAAAAATAAAATAACGAATAAAACAACAGAAACTGAAGACATTAGCCTCTATATATCCTGCCTGGAGATGTATGCACCAACATTTGTTTCTCAAATTGAAAATATTTATCAGAGTAGCCTCCATGAAGACAGATAGATGGCAGACACCCAGACAGAGGTCCTTGGGCCTCCAGGGATATTGCTGGACTTTGTGTGGGAGTTTTCCAAATGCAGATGTGATGCAGAGAAGAAGCGATCATGGACAGAACTTAGGAATTTCATTTTTTTTATTTATTTTTTGCATACCACATATTTTTGGGGAAATGAATGCACTATTTTACATTTTGACCATAGATACGTTTTCAGAACTACCTGCACCTAAATCAGGCAAGTATTTGCAGTAGTGTCAGTAACATAACTGACATGGGTGATAAATTAAGGTAGTTCTTACTAACGCCTCTTTAACTACTTCAATACCAGGCATTTTCACCCCCTTCCTGCCCTGACCAATTTTCAGCTTTCAGCGTTATCACACTTAACCACTTAAGGACCTTGCCTGTTTTTCAGACTCGGTGTTTACAAGTTTAAAACATTTTTTTTTGCTAGAAAATTACTTAGAACCCCCAAACATTATATATGTTTTTTTTTTCTAACACCCTAGAGAATAAAATGGCGGTCATTGCAATACTTTTTGTCACACCGTATTTGCGTATTTTTGGAAAAAAATCACTTTTTTGAATTAAAAAGTAAGACAATTTGTTTTATATTGTGAAAGATAATGTTACGCCAAGTGAATTGATACCCAGCATGTCACGCTTCAAAATTGCGCCCGCTCGTGGAATGGCGTCAAACTTTTACCCTTAAAAATCTCCATAGGCGACGTTTAATTTTTTTTATAGGTTGCATCTTTTGAGTTACAGAGGAGATCTCAGACTAGAATTATTGCTCTCGCTCTAACGATTGCGGCGATACCTCACTTGTGTGGTTTGAACACCGTTTTCATATGCGGGCACTACTCACGTATGCATTCGCTTCTGCGCGCGAGCTCGTCGGGACGGGGCGCTTTAAAAAAAATATTTTGTTTTCTTATTTATTTTACTTGATTTTATTTATTTTTACACTGTTTCTAAAAAAAAAAAAAAAAAAAAAAAAATGGGTCACTTTTATTCCTATTAAAAGGAATGTAAACATCCCTTGTAATAGAAAAAAGCATTACAGGTCCTCTTAAATATGAGATCTGGGGTCAAAAAGACCCCAGATCTCATATTTAGACAAAAATGCAATAAAATAAAAAAATTGTCATTTGAAAAAAATGAAAAGAAAAATGTCCCTTTAAGTCGTATGGGCGGAGCTGACGTTTTGACGTCACTTCCGACCTGCTATGGTATGGAGATGGGTGGGGGCCATCTTCCCCCCTCACTCTTATCCATACCACAGAGGGACAAGGACCCGATCGCCTCCACCGCTACCGACGGCTCCGGTAAGCAACGGAGGGCACGGGAGAGGGGGCCCTCTCCCGCCGCCGATAACGGTGATCGTGCTGCGAACCTGCCGCAGAGACCACCGTTATCATTTACAGAACCGCTCACAGAAAACATGGATATCTTGGTTGTGGCAGCAGCTGCTGCCGTTACCGAGATATCCATCTTTAAAGTGCCGACGTATATGTACATGAGCTGGTCGATAAGTGGTTAAGGCCCGTACACACGATCGGATTTTCCGACAACAAATGTGTGATGGCAGGGTTTTTGTCAGATAATCCGACCGTTTATATGCTCCATTGGACAATTGTTGTCGGAATTAATTGGTATTGCTGAATCTCGGCTTCATTCTTCACATGACTGGGCTATTAATATTCCTGGCTATACTCTCTTTTGGAGAGACAGAGCACAAAGCAAATGTGGTGGTGTCTGTTTCTATGTGAGAAGTTAGAGCTGCACGATTCTGGCCAAAATGAGAATCACGATTTTTTTGCTTAGAATAGAGATCACGATTCTCGCGGAGTAAAATCTTTCACATTATACAAAAAGAATTTAGGCTAACTTTACTGGTTAGTTATTTTTTTTTTTTTAATTCATTAAAGTAATTATTTTCCAAAAAATTGCATTTGAAAGAGCGCTGCGCAAATACAGTGTGACATAAAATATTGCAACAACCACCATTTTATTCTCTAGGGTCTCTACTAAATATATATATATATATATATATATATATAATGTTTGGGGGTTCTAAGTAATTTTCTAGCAAAAAGAAATGATTTTAACTTGAAAACAACAATTGTCAGAAAAATGTTTGGTGTTTAAGTGGTTAACCGTTCCTAATTTACATACAGAAGTGTATTCTTTTGATGTAAAAGTCAAATTGATACAACGTTTAGACTTAACATTCCACTGATAGAATGTTTTAAAACTTGGCAGACTGCCCAGACTTGGCAGACTGTCCAGACTTTGACTTTTGACACTGAGTGCCGGTTCACACTTGTGTGATGCGAGAACCCTGCGAATCCACTGCGGGTTCCTGCATCGCACAGACTCGCACTGCTGTTCACACTGCCATATGCGAACTGCTGGAAAGTGTCATTATATCTTAACGACACCTGTTGTGGAGATTTTTATGGAGATGTATTTAATATGTATTGTCATAGTGTCACCCAGTGTTAGTACTTCCGCAACCCGCTCTAAAAGAGCTGATTGGGGTAGTCTGAGGCTGGTTGAATCCCGTCTGATAGGGGAAAACGTTTTGAGTATGATGTTTGCAGGGTGCGGATATGTCCACCAACGGGGGCCCTCTGTGCATTAGCATGGACGATCGTTAAAGAGGGGATATGCTCGCTCTGCAATGACATCATTGGTTATAGGCGGATGGGCGCTCTTGTCTCTGCTATGTCTGATCAACATTGGTTGGAATTCATAGCGTGCATCTGCAGATAGCCTCCCTCCCCCATTCAATAATAGTATAATCTTAATATGCGTTATTCTATGGAATAGCGCAGAATAAGAATTCCTATCAACGGTAACTTTAGCCATCCTACGTTATTGTATTCATGTATGACATCTCCTGTTGGAAGGAATGTCCAAGTATTGTCATTTTCCTGTGAGGAGGGAACATCCTGTGAGGTTCCCGCCCATGGGGGAGGGGATTGGTTGCTGCAGCCAATCACCTCCTGTGTGAGATCTTTTGAGTTTAATAAAAGCCTATGATTAGGCATCGGCTAGACAGTCTTTTCTGGAATGGCCTGATAAGAAGATAAGCTTTTGTGGTGCTGCCTTTCTTGGATGAATGATGGGACGAATGAACGGTGAGTGGATCTTTAGCAAACTTAAAGATAGCATTATTGCGAAAATATGAAAACTGATGTGTGCTTAGATAGCACAGGAATTATAGGCTGTGTGCTCTGTAAACAGCAGCCTGGAATTCCACAACACACCCCCATTTCAGCTCGCGTATCGCACTGCGACTGACAGTTCGGACATGAATCGGATCGCATATGTGTGAACACACATGCGATCCGATTCTGGTCCGAACAGAAAAAAGGGTCGGGTGCGTGTTTGGACCGATTGCAGTGCGATATCAGCCATACTATCTGTATGGCTGAAATCGCACCGCACAGACATCGCATTTATTGTGAAAAGCAGTGCGCTGCGAATTACATGCGATGTCTGGCATCGCACAAGTGTGAACCGGCACTTAGAGCAGAGAGAAAGTTCTCTGCATACCAAAGATCAGGAAGATCGGGAAACCCTTTGTCAAGATCTTGCGATCGGGGAAAGAATCGCAATAACGATTCTTGGCGATTAATCGTGCAGCTCTATGAGAAGTGATCTCAAAGCGAGTGTGAAAGAGAAACTAGTTGATGGAGAGTGTGATGAGAGATGAGGCTGAAGCATTATGGGTGGAATTGCACATGGGTGTGCATACTACAAAGGTAATCATTGTGGTTTCTTGTAGGCGACCCAGTATTAATGAGGAGGTGGAGACTCAGCTCCTTGCACAAATAGAAAGGGCAGCAAGGGCTTGGACAGTGATAATAATGGGGGATTTTAACTACCTGGAAATTGGGAACAGGTAGACAAAAAATTTACAAACCTGATGCTCTGCTAATCTCAAACCATGCAGAGCTTATTACTTATGTTCACATACCTGTAAAAGAACATCTGGGTTGCAGTGACCATAACAACATGATTTAATTTAATGTTAGCTGTAAGCAACAAACATATACTGGAAAGATAAAAACACTTAACTTTAAGAGAGCAAATTTTCGAAGGATGAGGGCTGCTCTCCAAGACTTAAGCCGTGTACACGCGATCGGTTTCACCGATTAAAACAGTCCGATAGACTGTTTTCATCGGACGAACCAATCGTGTATGGGCCCCATCGTTTTTTTTCCATCGGTGTGAAAAAATAGAACATGTTTTAAATTTTTCCGATGGGAAAAAAAACAATAGCAAAATTTGATCGTCTGTGTGGAACTCCATCGGATAAAAAACCCACGCATGCTCAGACTGAATTATGAGACGGGAGCGCTCGTTCTGGTAAAACTAGCGTTCGTAATGGAGATAGCACATTTGTCATGCTGAAAAAGGGGGGGTGGTAGATGTGGCGCTGTCCAGATATGCAATGTAATAGACAAGGAAATTTTAATCTTAATCTTAAAAACACTTAACTTTAAGAGAGCAAATTTTCGAAGGATGAGGGCTGCTCTCCAAGACTTAAGCCGTGTACACGCGATCGGTTTCACCGATTAAAACAGTCCGATAGACTGTTTTCATCGGACGAACCAATCGTGTATGGGCCCCATCGTTTTTTTTCCATCGGTGTGAAAAAATAGAACATGTTTTAAATTTTTCCGATGGGAAAAAAAACAATAGCAAAATTTGATCGTCTGTGTGGAACTCCATCGGATAAAAAACCCACGCATGCTCAGACTGAATTATGAGACGGGAGCGCTCGTTCTGGTAAAACTAGCGTTCGTAATGGAGATAGCACATTTGTCATGCTGAAAAAGGGGGGGTGGTAGATGTGGCGCTGTCCAGATATGCAATGTAATAGACAAGGAAATTTTAGGTAATGGTATACCTATGACGGTATCCACTTTAGAGTATTGTAAATACAAGAAAAATAAATATAAATAAAATAGAAATAAAATTTGAAAAAATATGAATTGGCTCAGCCAGGTGTTTGTTAAGAAGAATTTTTGTTAAATTGAAATATTTTGATTGGGTGTCTTTCCAACAAGACGTGTCCCTCATGTGTGAAGCGAAAATTTTATTTGAAAAAGTGAAAAAAAGTGAATAAAATACTTTTTTAATGGAAAAGCATTAATAAGACCGATGGTCGGCCGGGTGTTTGCTAAACAAAAAATTGTCCAAAATGTGTTAAAGATGTGTTCATAAAGAGATGTGTGATAATGGTCTATGCTAGTAAAGGGGTAGATAAGCTGATATGGTCTCAGCCGGGTGTTTACTATTCCTAATATGTTCAGAAAAAAGTGCTGCCTTATAGCATTCAAATGAAGCTTAAAACTATATAAAACATGCGATATACATAGTATAGTGATGACAGAAAAGTCCAATAATTAGGTGGCAGTGAAAAAATGTGACTTTTTCTTGGTATGCTTTATGTTCCTTCAGTTTTCTTATGAGTGAGACAATCCATAGAAGTTTAAATATATGCACTCACCAGATCCTTCATACCCTCCAGGGGTATGCTGCAGCCACAGTATGTGCCACTGTGTAGCAATCAGGGGATGGTTCCAGGGGTTCCTTGCGGTTCTCCGGGGTGCAGATTCCACTGTTCCCAGACAGTTTTAGCACACCTCCTCTATACAACCATGCAACCAGCTACACAAACCATAACATCCTATTCAGGGGGCGCGCCGCCTGAATAGGATGTTATGGTTTGTGTAGCTGGTTGCATGGTTGTATAGAGGAGGTGTGCTAAAACTGTCTGGGAACAGTGGAATCTGCACCCCGGAGAACCGCAAGGAACCCCTGGAACCATCCCCTGATTGCTACACAGTGGCACATACTGTGGCTGCAGCATACCCCTGGAGGGTATGAAGGATCTGGTGAGTGCATATATTTAAACTTCTATGGATTGTCTCACTCATAAGAAAACTGAAGGAACATAAAGCATACCAAGAAAAAGTCACATTTTTTCACTGCCACCTAATTATTGGACTTTTCTGTCATCACTATACTATGTATATCGCATGTTTTATATAGTTTTAAGCTTCATTTGAATGCTATAAGGCAGCACTTTTTTCTGAACATATTAGGAATAGTAAACACCCGGCTGAGACCATATCAGCTTATCTACCCCTTTACTAGCATAGACCATTATCACACATCTCTTTATGAACACATCTTTAACACATTTTGGACAATTTTTTGTTTAGCAAACACCCGGCCGACCATCGGTCTTATTAATGCTTTTCCATTAAAAAAGTATTTTATTCACTTTTTTTCACTTTTTCAAATAAAATTTTCGCTTCACACATGAGGGACACGTCTTGTTGGAAAGACACCCAATCAAAATATTTCAATTTAACAAAAATTCTTCTTAACAAACACCTGGCTGAGCCAATTCATATTTTTTCAAATTTTATTTCTATTTTATTTATATTTATTTTTCTTGTATTTACAATACTCTAAAGTGGATACCGTCATAGGTATACCATTACCTAAAATTTCCTTGTCTATTACATTGCATATCTGGACAGCGCCACATCTACCACCCCCCCTTTTTCATATTTTTGCTTTACCCATTGTGATATAGCAATCGAGTAGAGGCAGCAGTTCAGTCTACTGTGTTTTGATTTGATTTCCTTTGCGCGGAGACACCCCATCCATTTTTCACATTTGTCATGCTGTAACGGACTGAAAAGCACGGAGACTGAAAAGCGCGAATCGGCTCTAACCAAACTTTTAGCAACACGCGGTAACACGAAATCAGCAAAAGCAGCCCAAAGGGTGGCGCCATTGGATTTGAACTTCCCCTTTATAGTGCCGTTGTACGTCACGGCGTTTGGGACGATCGGTTTTTTGACTGATGGTGTGTAGGCAAGACTGATGGAAGTCAGCTTCATCGGATTTCCGATGGAAAAATCCATCGGATTAGAATCCATACGAAATCCGATCGTGTGTACAGGGCTTTATGCCTCATACACAGCATCGGTTTTCCCGTCGGGAAAACTGCCATGTTTTCTTTTGGCCGGGAAAACCGGACGTGTGTATGCTTCATAGCAGTTTTTCTGACAGGAAAACTGCGGGGAAAAAAATGAGAACTTGTTCTATTTTTTCCCGCCTCGAATCGCGGCGGTTTTTTTCTCGCAGTTTTCCTATGGGGAAACACTGCGAGGGAGCATACACACGGCCGATTTTCCCGACCAAAGCTCTCCTGGCAGTTTTCCTGTCGGGAAAACCGGCCGCGTGTACAGGGGAAAAATAGGATTTTTGTACTCACTGTAAAATCCGTTTCTCTGACGTCCATGGACTGACATAGCTCTCATACTGATTACGTGTGGGTATATGTCCCTGCTTGCAGGAGAAGACCTAGGCAGAATGTTAGATGTTAAAACATTCTAGAACAAGCAAGAGCTAATCAGCCCCGCCCAGGGGGGCGGTCCCTCCGGACATTACCCTCCCACCTGCAGCTAGCAGCCTCCGTTCGTAACAAAGCAGTACAAACCTTAAAAGGAAGGGTGGGTGCTGTGTCAGTCCATGGACGTCAGAGAAACGGATTTTACTGTGAGTATAAAAATCCTATTTTCTCTTATCGTCCATGACACAGCTCTCATACTGATTACGTGTGGGATGTCCCAAAGCAGTATAAGAAAAGGGTGGGAGCAAAATAGTAAGGAACAACCAAAACTTCACTCCAAACCAGCAGAGCTCCTCAACGGAGGAGTTGCAACATTAAACAGCGGCCTGCAACACTTTGCGGTCGAAGGAAGCATCCGAAGATGCAGCCACATCAACCTTGTAGAACTTTGAAAAGGTATGAACGGACGACCAGGTCGCCACCTTGCACGCTTGTGCAACCGACGCTTGATGTCGGAAAGCCCAGGAAGCACCTATTGCCCTGGTGGAATGCACCGTGACCGGGAAGGGAGGTGCCCGTCCCCTAATGGCATTGGCCTGTCTAACAGTCTGTCTGATCCACCTAGAAATGGTGGCAGACGACACCGCTTGGCCCTGTTTGGGACCAGAGACAGATACAAACAGCGAGTCAGACTTTCGAATAGAAGCAGTAGCCGCCAGGTATACCCGTAAGGCATGCACCACATCCAAATCGGGAAGCGCAACCTCTCTAGGATGCGATGGATGAGGGCACAAGGACGGAAGGACAATGTACTCATTAAGGTGAAAAGCCGAAACCACCTTAGGAAGGAAAGACGGTCGCGGTCGCAATACCGCCTTATCCTTATGGAGGACCAGGTAAGGCGACTTGCATGACAAAGCCGCCAACTCAGACACCCGTCTAACAGAAGTGATGGCCACTAAAAAAGCCACCTTCTGGGACAAAGTTAAAAGAGGAATATCTCTTATATTCTCAAAAGGAGATTCCTGAAGAACCGAAAGCACCAAGTTCAGATCCCAAGGAGGGAGCTGGGGCTTGGCAGGTGGAACCACATGGCGTACCCCCTGCACTAAAGTGCTAACCAAGGAATGACCAGCTAGGGGTCCTTAAAAGAAAACGGCCAAGGCCGAAATCTGACCCTTAATAGTGCTCAAAGCCAGCCTTTGAGCAACACCACACTGTAAGAACCTCAGGATTCTGGGGACAGAGTATGTCCGTGGACGCCAGTCTAGTTCTTCGCACATAGCGATGTAAGCTCTCCAGGTACGGTGAAAGATCTTCCTAGAAGAAGACTTCCGTGCCCTAAGCATGGTTAAAATTACCGAATCCGACAGGCCTCGGTCTTTCAGCACCTGACTCTCAATAGCCATGCCTTTAAAGCCAGAGACTGTAAAGCAGGATGAAAGATTGGACCTTGAGATAGAAGGTCCTCCCTCAGGGGCAGGCGCCAAGGGACGTCCACGATGAGACGTACCAGGTCGGCGTACCAGTGACGCCGAGGCCAGTCCGGAGCAATGAGGATCACCGGAATGCCCTCGGCCGCTACCCTGCGCAGCAGACGAGGAAGCAACTGCAGTGGAGGGTAGACATGCATCAAGCGATACTGACCCCACGGGGCCACTAACGCGTCCGAGGCATCCGCCCAGGGGTCCCTGGACCGGGCCACAAACCTCGACACCTTGTGATTGAGTTGAGACGCCATCAGGTCCACATCCGGAGTGCCCCACCGCCGACAAAGGAGTTGAAACACCTCCGGATGCAAGGACCACTCCCCCTGGTCCAGGGACTGGCGGCTCAGATAGTCCGCCTGACAGTTTTCTACGCCCGGAATGTAGACGGCCGACAGCGCCGGCACGCTTCTTTCCGCCCACCCTAGGATGTGGGCGACCTCGCACGCCGCAGCCGAGCTCCGAGTGCCCCCCTGATGGTTGACATACGCCACGGCCGTGGCGTTGTCCGATTGGATTCTGACCGAGCGGCCCTGTAGCCTCTTCGACCATGCATAGAGACACAGTCTGATCGCCCGCAATTCCAGGACGTTGATTGGGAGACGAGATTCGGCTGGAGTCCAAAGCCCTTGAGCTGACAGGACTCCCCACACTCCTCCCCAGCCCGTCAGGCTGGCGTCCGTTGTGATCACCGTCCAGTGGATGGGGAGAAACGACTTCCCGGCCCGAAGAGCCGAGGATCTCAGCCACCACGTCAGGGACGCCTTGACAGAATGACTCACCTGGATCTGAAGATCCAAAGACAATGGGGACTTGTCCCAAACAGACAAAATTCCCTTCTGTAATGCCCGAGTGTGCTCGAAGGAGGCCACCATTAGTCCCAGGACTCTCATGTAGAAGCGAATTGACGACCATTTTCGGGAACGTCAGAACCTGCACTGCCGACTGAAGTGTCAGTAACTTCTCTGAGGGTAGAAACACCTTTGCTGCCGAAGTGTCCAGGATCAGACCCAAATGCTCTAAGCGCTGAGTCAGGACTAGAGCCAACTTCTGCGTGTTCAGAACCCATCCGAAGTCCCGGAGGGTCTGACTGACTATTGTCACACTTTCCTCCAATTCTGAGCCATTTTCCACTCTGAGAAGGAGATCGTCTAGATAGCCCACGATAACAATTCCTCGCTGTCTCAGCAAAGCCAGAACCGGGGCAAGCACTTTGGTGAAAACCCGTGGTGCCGAAGCTAGGCCGAAGGGAAGAGCCACGAACTGATAGTGGACTTTGCCTAGGCAAAGCGCAGAAACCTCTGGTGGCTTGCGCAGATTGGGATGTGCAAGTAAGCGTCCTTGATATCCAAGGACGCCAAAAAATCCCCTTGTTGGAGTGTCGTGATCACCGTGCGAATGGATTCCATCCGGAATTTTAATACCTTCACATAGGCATTCAGGGCCTTGAGGTCCAGGATTGGCCGAACCCCGTCCTTTTTCGGGACAACAAACAGGTTTGAATAAAACCCCTGAAACCTCTCTCGTGACGGAACCGGCACAATTACTCCGCACCCGAGCAAAACCTGTACGGCCCCCAAGAGGGCCGCCCGGCGGGCCGGAAGGAGAGGGAGGTTCGAGGGAAAAAACCTGTCTGGGTGCCACGAGCGGAACTCTATCCTGTATCCCGAGGTGACCACCTCGCACACCCACCGGTCAGAGAACCGGGAGGTCCACCACACTGAGAACCAGCAAAGACGTCCCCCCACCCCAGAGTCGGGCAGGGGCAAGACTTCATGCGGTGGTGGACTTGGGAGCTTGCTTGGTAGGCTTACGCACCCAGGGACGTCTTTGTCCCCCAGCCGCATTCTTTTCAGTCTGGGTGGGCTTACCCGTGGAATCTGACTGACGAAAAAACGTCTTCTTCACCGGAAAGGAAGGGCCCGGCCTGCGGTGGGGCTCCTTTCCCTTAATAGACTGGGGAAGGAAGGTGCTCTTACCTCCTGTGACGTTTTTAATAATGTCATCCAGAGCGGCCCCAAACAGTCTGCCGCCCTTAAAGGGCAAGTCAGCCAGGAGCTTTTTGGAAGCTAGATCGGCCGACGAGAATTTCAGCTAGATAAGGCGACGCATCACCACAGCAGAAATGGAGGCCCCCGTTATTAAAGGGGTCGCATCCACAGTGGCATCGCACACGAAGACTAAACCCTGCGCAAGTTGGTGAGCCAGGGCAATGGTCTACGGAGGGAGATTATGCTCCTGCACTGTCTGGTGCAATATCCTTGCCCAGCCTGTGAGTGTCTGAGACACAAGAGTCGCTGCCACTATAGGGCGTAAGTTGGCCCCCAATAAGGTGAACATAGTTCTACACGCCACTTCTGACCTCCTGTCAGCGGGATCCTTAAATGCAGGAGTCCCTTCCATCGGGAGTGTGGTAGCCTTATTCAAACGGGCGACCGGGGGGTCGACCACTGGGGGGTGAGCCCACTTCTTAACCAAGTCCTCCTCAAAGGGGTACCTTAAGGCTATGCGCCGCGGGACCGTTAAGGTCTTCTGCGGCTTATCCCAGACTTGGTCAATGAATGTATTAAAAAAAGGCACATATGGAAAGACCTTTTTTGAAGACACAGCTTTAAAGGAACCAAAAGAACATAGCTTCCACCTGAGGTTCCTCAGCCTCAACATTCAGCTTGAGAGTGTCCCTCACAGCATCAATGAGTTCACTTACAAGCACCCTGTCGGTTGGTGGTTCAAGACAGGGGTCTTCCTCACAAGGAATGTCCTGTCCAAACACATCAAAATCCTCAGAACTAGGGTCCTCAGCAGCAGTAGCTAGGCCCATATCTGAGTCAGAGCACTCCCCATGTGGAGATTGTGTGGGAAGGGGGCGCTTTACAGCCCCCGTGCGTTCGCACACCGCTTCCAGCTTGACAATGAATGAATCCAGGACTGCCGACAACTGGTCCATAGGGACTGCAGATGCAGGAGCACTGCCAGTTGCCTCTGACAAGTGTGGAGAAGCAGGTGAACCAGACTCCATATTGCCACCCTCTGAGACCTTATTCACTATTACAGTGAATAATACAGTCCATCCACTGGCTGTGCTGAGGCTGAGGAGGGGATACCCGGAGCACTCACCACCCTTAGGGACCGCTCGGTTCCGCTGTATGAGCCGCGCTGTAGCGCGAGTGAAGCCTGAGGAGAGTGAAGAATCTGTGAGGAGATGGGGTATTTTGCGCCGTTCAGCAGCGCCGCTAGAGGCCGAAAACTAAACTGAAAGCGCCGTGGCTACAAGAAAATGGCCGCCGGGCGCCTGTATAACTGCGCATTGAGCCGTGGCAAAATGGCCGCCGATGGCGCACTTTTTAAATGTAAAACACCGCGCTAATGGCGCACGCAATAAGGCCTCACACATTCCCCCAGAACACTTCCCAAGTTCACTAACAGCCATGGAGCGCCCCCCCCAGGGCAGAGCGACCCCCCAAGTATCCCCACACAGCACAGCACCAGAGCAGGGTGCAGAGAGCAGCATAACAGGGGGGAGACAGGGAGAACCCCCCACACACAGAAACACAGCCAGTATGTACTCACCTTGCAGCAGGAGAGACTACTTACCCGTCCCTAGAGGGACCCACTGGCTTGTTTCAAACAGACCTATCACAGAGTCGTACTGCGTAGCTGTCGGCCCGGTCCACCGCGAAAGATACAGTAGGTACTGTTCAATCTTGAGAGGACCGCGGGAGCATGAAAGCAACCCGGCCACCCCTGGAGCCATGGGGTATGTTGTGAACTGAGTCTCACGCACACAAGGCGAGGATCAGCACGCTCGATGGTCAGACAGGGAAGACTATGAGGATACTAGTGTACCCAACCTGTTGCCCAGCCGACAGTTGATTGAAGGTCTCAAAAATAAAATAATAAAATTCCCAAAGGAATAAAATTTAAAAGTAAAATCTTCCAGGAGACTGGCTCCTGAGAGAGCAACGTCTTCTCCTGCTAGGCAGAAAAAAACTGAGGCTGCTAGCTGCAGGTGGGAGGGTAATGTCCGGAGGGACCGCCCCCCCTGGGCGGGGCTGTTCAGCTCTGGCTTGTTCTAGAATGTTTTAACATCTAACATTCTGCCTAGGTCTTCTCCTGCAAGCAGGGACATATACCCACACGTAATCAGTATGAGAGCTGTGTCAGTCCATGGACGATAAGTGAAAGTGACCAAGCCGGTTCTCGGTTTTCCCCTCGGTTTTCCGATGGTGTCTACGAGGCATAAGACTGAGCGGGAATATTGGCATAGATGAACACAGAACATAAATGGGAATTCTTCAAAAAAGACTGTATGTTAACACACTGCAAAGGATATTCTCATGGGCAATAAGTTTAAAAGGCTAAAATTAAAACCTATGTGGCTCAGGGTTAAGTTAAAAAAGCTATAAATAATGAAAAATTTGCTTTTAAAAATATAAAAATGAAAGAACACTATCATTGTTTAAATGTTACAAAGAATATAACAGAAAATGTAAAAAGGAAATCAAGGCTGCAAAAATTCTAAATGAATGACAGATTGCAAAAGATAGTAGGACAAACCCCCAAAGATTCTTCAAATATATTAATAGTAAAAAGGTCAAGTCTGAGCATGTAGGCCCTTTACATAATAATCTAAAGTGGGTAACTGGGGACAAAGAGAAGGCAAATGTATGAAATGCCTTCTTCAGCTCTGTGTATACAAAGGAGCATGGGGGTCACGTACATGGTAGAAGAGCCTGATATGCAGAGGAAGGCCTCTCTTACACCTCTGGGCCCCTGATAGAGTAGACAAGTAGCGCAATAGTGCAGAGTCGCACAATTACCTGTGGTCTTGCTGGTAGGCTGGTATGCCAGGTGACAGCAGATGTCCTGTAAACTGGAACAAACTGGTGCTTGGATGTGGTAAGCAGAAGAGCAGGCCCCCATGGCTAACCGGCAGATGCTTGCAGCTGGTTAGTTTCGTGAGGACTGAAACACAGGCAGGGTGAAACAAGCCAGGTCATACACGTGCGGTCAGATCAGGTACAGATGCAGAAGCAGTAGAGGAGTCAAGGTACAAGCCTGGGTTGATGCAGGTGGAGAGCAGGAGTAGTCAGAACAAGCCGAATCAATAAATGGAACAGAAACAGAGCAACAGGGAACAGGGCAATCGTGGGAACTCTGTAGACGAGACAGCCTGGGTGCTGATCCAGCTTAAATAGCCCATTTGGCACCCTTACCTGTTATGGGATGTGCCACACATGTGCATTTGCATTTCCGCACATATGCGTTTACACGTTAGCAAGCGCCAATGCTCCTCTTCTTTCAGGCGTTCGGGGAACGGGGATTTGTCTGCCCCTATTATTCTGTCTTCTGACAGACCCTTCCTGACATTGGGGGAGCTCATGTCCATAATGGAGATGGTATTGACACAGCCCCAAATGATCCACGTTGGCCCAAAATTGATATGGTCCAGAAATATTTAGACAGAATAAAGATGAATAAGGCACCTGGACCAGATGGCATCCACCCACAGATTCTAAAATAATTGTGTTCTGTAATTTTAGAGCCATTGTTTCTAATTCTTTAGGGATTTTTTTAATGACTGGAACAGTACCACTGGATTGTGGTGCCCATATTTAAAAATGGATCAAAATCTTTACCAAGTTATTATAGACCTAGTAGTTTAACTTCTATACTCGGGAAGATACTGGAGAGTTTAACCACTTAAGCCCCGGACCATTTTGTAGCTAAAGGACCAGAGCTGTTTTCAGAATTTTGCACTGCGCTGCTTTAACTGGAAATTGTGCGGACATACAATGTTGTACCGAAACGAAATTTGCGTCCTTTTCTTCCCACAAATAGAGCTTTCTTTTAATGGTATTTGATTGCCTCTGCGATTTTTATTTTTTGCGATATAAACGGAAAAAGACCGAAAATTTTGAAAAAAAATGATATTTTCTACTTTTTGTTATAAGAAAAATCGAATAAACTCAATTTTAGTCATACATTTAGGCCAAAATGTATTCAGCCACATGTCTTTAGTAAAAAAATGTCAATAAGCGTATATTTATTGGTTTGCGCAAAAGTTATAGCGTCTACAATCTAGGGTACATTTTCTGGAATTTACACAGCTTTTAATTTATGACTACCTATCTCATTTCTTGAGGTGCTAAAATGGCAGGGCAGTACATAACCCCCCCAAATTACCCAATTTTGGAAAGTAGACACCCCAAGGAAATTGCTGAGAGGCATGTTGAGCCCATTGAATATTTTTTTTTTTGTCGCAAGTGATTGTATAATGACTAAAAAAAAAAAAACAAATTACAAAAAGTTGTCACTAAATGATATATTGCTCACACATGCCATGGTTATATGTGGAATTGCACCCCAAAATACATTTTGCTGCTGCTCCTGAGTACGGGGATACCACATGTGTGGGACTTTTTGGGAGCCTAGCCGCGTACGGGCCCCCGAAAACCAAGCACCGCCTTCAGGATTTCTAAGGGCGCAAATTTTTGATTTCACTCCTCACTACCTATCACAGTTTCGAAGGCCATAAAATGCCAAAATAGCACAAAACCCCCCCAAATGACCCCATTTTAGAAAGTAGACACCCCAAGGAAATTGCTGAGAGGCCTGTTGAGCCCATTGAATATTTTTTTTTTTTTGTCCCAAGTGATTGAATAATGACAAAAAAAAAAAAAATTACAAAAAGTTGTCACTAAATGATATATTGCTCACACATGCCATGGTTATATATGGAATTACACCCCAAAATACATTTTGCTGCTTCTCCTGAGTACGGGGATACCACATGTGTGGGACTTTTTGGGAGCCTAGCCGCATACGGGACCCCGAAAACCAAGCACCACCTTCAGGATTTCTAGGCACAAATTTTTGATTTCACTCCTCACTACCTATCACAGTTTCGAAGGCCATAAAATGCCAAAATAGCACAAAACCCCCCCAAATGACCCCATTTTGGAAAGTAGACACCCCAAGCTATTTGCTGAGATGCATGGTGAGTATTTTACAGCTCTCATTTGTTTTTGAAAATGAAGAAAAAAAAATATATTTTTTTTTTTTAATTTTCAAAACTTTGTGACAAAAAGCGAGATCTGCAAAATACTCACCATACCTCTCAGCAAATAGCTTGGGGTGTCTACTTTCCAAAATGGGGTCATTTGGGGGGGTTTGTGCCATCTGGGCATTCCATGCCCTCCGAAACTGTGATAGGCAGTGAGAAGTGAAATCAAAAATTTACACCCTTAGAAAGCCTGAAGGCGGTGATTGGTTTTTGGGGTCCCGTACGCGGCTAGGCTCCCAAAAAGTCTCACACATGTGGTATTCCCGTACTCAGGAGAAGCAACAGAATGTATTTTGGGGTGTAATTCCACATATGTCCATGGCATGTTTGAGCAATATATCATTTAGTGACAACTTTGTGCAAAAAATAAAAAAATAAATTGTCTATTTTCCGCAACTTGTGTCAACATATAAAATATTCTATGGACTCGACATGCCTCTCAGTATATAGCTTGGGGTGTCTACTTTCCAAAATGGGGTCATTTGGGGGGGTTTTGAACTGTTCTGGCATTTTATACACAACATTAGGAAGCTTACATCCACTCTTCTAACCACTTGAAGGCAAAGCCCTTTTTCACACTTTTTGTTTACATGAAAACATATTTTTTTTCTGCAAGAAAATTATGTTGAACCCCCAAACATTATATATATTTTTAAAGCAAAGGCCCTACAGATTAAAATGGTGGGTGTTGCAATTTTTTTTTCTACACAGTATTTGCGCAGCGATTTTTCAAACGCATTTTTTGGGGGAAAAATACACTTTTTAAAATTTTAATGCACTAAAACACACTATATTGCCCAAATGTTTGATGAAATAAAAAAGATGATCTTAGGCCGAGTACATAGATACCAAACACGACAAGCTTTAAAATTTCGCACAAACGCGCATTGGCGACAAACTACATAAATTTTTAAAAGCCTTTAAAAACCTTTACAGGTTACGCCGTTAGATTTACAGAGGAGGTCTACTGCTAAAATTACTGCCCTCGATCTGACCTTCGCGGTGATACCTCACATGCATGGTGCAATTTCTGTTTACATATGACGCCAGACCGACGCTTGCGTTCGCCATTGGGCAAGAGCAGGGCAGGACAGGGGTGCTTTTTTATTTTTATTTTTTATTATTAATTTTGCTTTTTTATTTTATTTTTAAACTGTTGCTTCCATATTTTTATTTTTTTATCATTTTTATTGTTATCTCAGGGAATGTAAATATCCCCTATGATAGCAATAGGTAATAACAGGTACTCCTTTTTGAAAAAACTGGGGTCTATTGGACCCTAGATCTTTCCTCTGCCCTCAAAGCATCTGACCACACCAAGATCGGTGTGATAAAATGCTTTCCCAATTTCCCAATGGCGCTTTTTATATCCGGGGGGGGGGGGACATTCCCTCCCACTGCTTGTAAAAGCAGTCCAGAGGCTAATTAGCCACTAGGATTGCTTTTACATGAAAGCCGGCCACTGGCTGAAAAGAATGATACCAAGATGATACCTAAACCCACAGGCATCATTCTGGTATAAACATTCAAAGTCCAGCAACATACCAGTACGTTGCTGGTCCTTGTTGGACATGTATTGTAATCTTTTTTTTCATGCAGCCTGTTGGCTGAACGAAAAAAAAAGATTGATCGGTGGGTATGCCCACCATTAGAATACCGCCCTTCATCCACCCACTTCTAATGATGGGCATACATGCACCATTTATATATGCTGAAGCATGGGGGCATCTTCCCGCAAAAGTTATGCCGCGTACACATGGTCAGACTTTTCCACGGGCAAGCCTCCGTCGGAATTTCGACCGTATGTACGCGGCATTAGGAGCAAAATCACTCCTCCGCCCCTGCTGCCCCAATGCTTCGGCATATATGCTTTTTTTTTTTTTAACTGTGGTGGTGAAATCACCTCCTACAGCACTGGAGTCGCAGGGATCAGGCCTGTCTCTGCGAACGCTGCAGTTATGTGTGTTGTGTTTTGCAAGTGACAGTGATCGATCGATACTGCACTTGGGTGGCCTGGGCTGGACGGAGGGGCAAAACGCAGGTGCTAGCAGGTATCTGGGCTGATCCCGCTAACACTGCGTTTTTGGGAACCCTAAACTGCTGGGGACGCTAGTATAGATCTGATCAGATCAGATATTGATCTGTTCAGATACTATACCACTAAGGGGGGTGTATGCTTAACGCGTGGGTGTTAGCGCTACTGGCACTAACCTGACGCTGCCTGGGGTGTGACGCAGACCCTCTCTGACGCTAAAACCTAATTGATATCACCCGCCGGGCGATCAGGGGGTTAAACCTTTATTGGGTTATATACGGCGGGTGCCCTGACACTATAAAAAGCAAACTAACTAACCAGCATCACCCGTAACACTTATATGGTGATTACTGGTGAAAGGGTTAACTAGGGGCAATTAGGGGGTTAAAACCTTTATTAGGTAATATATGGGGGTACCTGACGCTATATAAAAACCTGACGGCGAACCTAAAAAAAAATTACTGGCTACCTATCGGCATCACCGACACTAAGACAACGATCATAAAAACGATTGCTTAGCGACAGTGGTGATAGGGGGTGAAAGGGTTACCTGGGGGGCGATCAGGGGGTTAAACCTTTATTAGATAATATATGGGGGTACCCGACGCTATAAAAACCTGCGGCGAACCTAAAAAAAATTACTGGCTACCGATCAGCATCACCGACGCTAAGACATCGATCAGAAAAATGATCGCTTAGCGACGGCGGTGCTAGGGGGTGAAAGGGTTATCTGGGGGGTGATCAGGGGGTTAAACCTTTATTAGGGGGGGTTAGGGGGCTACACTGGACCTAAAACTAAATGTAGTGACACTTTTACAGTCACAAATGTCACTGATTGCAGTGATCACTAAATAAATGGTCACTGCAATCAGTGACACTGTGACTGGGGGCTGGGGGGTGATCTGGGGTGTCTGGGGGGGGCGATTTATGTGCCTATGTGTCCTGGTGTCAGTGTGCTGTTTTGTGCACTAACCTGCATCTTCTCCTGTACGGCGCTCGGTATATGTGAACGCCGCAGGAGAGATGACATCACTTCCTCCTGCCTGTGTAAACAGTACACAGGCAGGGGAAGCTCTCTCATTCGCCGGGAGCGATCGAGAGGGGGGGGCCGGAATCGAACGGCCGTCCCCTCATGCCGGATCGCTCCCGAAGGTAAAACGACCACCCACTGTAAAGAAGGGGGGTCCGATCGGACCCCCCAACTATACAAAGGCAATCACGTATATGTACGTGATTCTGCCTGTCGGTGCCATTCTGCCGACGTATATTTACAGTGGGCGGTCGTTAAGTGGTTAATAACTTCTATACTCGGGAAGATACTGGAGAGTTTAAAGCGGAGCTCCACCCTAAAATGGAACTTCCACTCATTGGAACCCTCCCCCCCTCCGGTGTCACATTTGGAACCTTTCAGGGGGGAGGGGGGTGCAGATACCTGTCTAAGACAGGTATTTGCACCCACTTCCGGGATTCCTCTCTGCGGGTATTCTGCGGGTAGTACGTCACTTCCCGCAGAATACCCGTTGTGTTCTGGGAAACGCTCGGCTCCCAGAACACAACGGGGACCAGTGAGAACGGCGCAGCGTGACTCGCGCATGCGCCTCAGGGAACCGGGCAGTGAAGCCGCAAGGCTTCACTGCCTGGTTCCCTCACCGAGGATGGCGGTGGGGGCAGCAGAGTGACGAGCGATTGCTCGTCTTCTGCTGCCGACGTCGCTGAACTCCAGGGCAGGTAAGTGTCCTAATATTAAAAGTCAGCAGCTGCAGTATTTGTAGCTGCTGGCTTTTAATATTTTTTTTTTCGGCGGAGCTCCGCTTTAATAACTTCCATACTCGGGAAGTTACTGGAGAGTTTAATAACTTCTATACTTGGGAAGATACTGGAGAGTTTAATAAAAGACCACATAGGCGAGTTCTTGCTGGAAAAAATATTTTAAACAGGCAGCATGGATTCATGAAAGATAGAAGTTGTCAGACAAATCTGATTTTATTTTTATGAGGAGCTAAGTAAAACCTTAAGCCTCGTACACACGACCGAGAATCTCATCAAGAAAAAACACGTTGTTTTTCTTGACGAGATTCTTGGACAAGAAACTTGTCCCGGCCGAGTGTACAGACGCTCTATTCAAAGAACCCGCGGTTCTTTGAATGGAGCGAGCGCGGTGACGTCTACGACTATGACGAGCGTGCCCTCCTCACATTCGATGCCGTCGCCGCCATCTTGCTACACCCTACCTATGCCTAGGAAGCTACCGCGCATGCGTCAAAGTCATTTCGAGCATGCGCGGGTTTCCACGGCGAAAGGTAAGTGTACACACACACACTTTTCTCGTCGAGAAACATGCTGACAAAAATCTCGATGAGAAAATAGAGAGCAGGTTCTCTATTTTTCTCGTTGAGATTCTTGTCGGTTTTCTTGACGAGAAACCTGATAGCCGCGTACACACGACCGAGTTACTCGGCAAGAAAGCTCTGCCAGCAAGTTTCTTGCTGGTTCTTGCCGAGAAACTCGGTCGTGTGTACGAGGCTTTAGACAAAAAAGTGGCTGTGAACATGGTATACTTGGATTTTTCAAAAGTGTTAGACACAGTTCCCAACACATGGCTAATGTGAAGGGTAAAGCCTACAGGCTTGGAAAAATCAGTTTGTAAATGGATAGAAAACTGGCTAAAAGACCGTATTAAGAGAGTAGTGGTTATTGATTCTTTTTTTTTCTTTTTTATTTATAACAGAGAGACCGGTCTGCGTGGACCAAAACAGCATAATACATGAAGCACACAGTGATACAGGTGAAATTACTTTGTCTTGCAGTACATATAAACATCAACTTCGTAAAGTAGTAATGTGTGGTCTGTTGTCAATGTCCCCTAAAAGGGTGCAAGCATTCCTGTGTGACAACGTGTGACAACGTGTGCGCTTGGGAGTAATCTGTGTGAACGTCAGATACGATGCCTCTGCATGAATCGTATCATTTCCTCAAAACAGAGGTCTGTTTGGATTCTCAAACCGGGGACTTTTCGGTTAGGTTGGCCCTACAGGGCCAGCCTCCCATCCATTTTCCGGATTACTAGTAAAGAAGAATCATAGAAAAACAGTTCCAGAAATATAAAGAAAAGAAAAGTAGTGGGAAGGTGGGGGAAAGGGAGGGGAGAGGGAGGGGAAGAGGGAGACCATGAGTGCGAGCAAGGATTCGGGGGGGGCGCCACATGTGGCGACATTTACTCAGTTCAAATCGTCAGCTACCGAGTGTCAGGAGGCCGAAGTGAGCGGTCGCGGGGCGGTCTAAGTGACCTTTGCGGTCACCCCTCTGAGTTTCTGTCCTTCAGTGGAGTATTTAGACATATTCCACAATTGCCAGGTTTTTTTGTGGTTATTGATTCTTACTCTGAATAGTCTAGGGTTGTTAGTGGTGTACCCCAAGGTTGAGTGTTGGGACCCTTACTTTTTAATATATTTATAAATGATATAGGGTCTGGCATTAAACGTACCGTGACAGACCCAACCAAGACAGGGCTTTTGGAGAGGACTAGGGGCAAGCCTCCTACCCACTGATTATGGCCCATGGAGAGAGTAGACCATTCTATAATGATGGACAACAACCTAATGGATGCTGAGAGCGAGACTTGGATTACTTTTCTGAATAAGGACAATAAAGCTTCCCTTTTGGAGTGGATGGAAAGGTGTAATATTAATCCTGTACAGATTAAAAAGGAAGTAAAAACACTGTTACAAGGAAGAAAAAAAACATCACCTGCAAGACAAAGGCATAATGAGCTAGTATCCATAGCATACTAGCTCATTATGTAATACTCACCTCAGATCGAAGCTCCCGCAGCCGTCCTCGACATCTCTCCCAGGGGTTACTTCCGGGTATCGCGGCTCCGCTGCTGTGATTGGCCGGAGCCGGGATGACGTCACTCCCGCGCATGTACGCAGGAGCTGCCAGTCACAGCACGGCCCCCTTTAGGAATGGCACGTTCGCCGTTGCTAAAGTGCCCCTGCGCCGTTGTCTACGGCGTATGCGCCATAGACATCGGCTCCTATCCTTTTTCTAAATATCTCCTAAACCGTGGAGGTTTAGGAGATATTTTAAGCACCTACAGGTAAGCACCTACAGGCTTACCTGTAGGTAAAAGTGGTTGTAAAGGGTTTACAACCACTTTAATGGTCATAGGAAATATGGTGTCCCTCCTGCAGGGTTGGAGAGGCCCCCCCACTTTGGATAGAACTATTTATCAACAATATCCCTTAAGAAATCTATGAAGATAAATTAATTCCACCTTTTCAGACTGCTGAAATATTGTAGGAGTTTGTCTCATAGATTGTTGTAGATAGTCTGAGGTGGGGTGGGGTTTGTTATGTGTTTATTGTTAAGTAGGTCTCTCCCATTGTGTGCATTCCCATTGGTAATTAACCTCTTAAGGACTGGAAGGATTTACCCCCTTAATGACCAGGCCATTTTTTGTGATACAGCACTGCGTAACTTTAACTGACAATTGCACGGTTGTGCGACGTTGTACCCAAACAAAATTTGTCCTTTTTTTCCCACAAAGAGCTTTCTTTTGGTGGTATTTGATCACCTCTGCGGTTTTTATTTTTTGCGCTATAAACAAAAAAAGAGCGACAATTTTGAAAAAAAAAAACTAAAAAAACATTATTTTTTACTTTTTGTTATATTAAATATAAAAAAAAAAAATGTCTTCATCAGCTTAGGCCAATATGTATTCTTCTACATATTTTTGGTAAAAAAGATCGCAATAAGCGTATATTGATTGGTTTGCGCAAAAGTTATAGTGTCTACAAAATAGGGAATAGATTTATGGCATTATTTTTATTATATATTTTTTTTTACTAGTAATGGTGGTGATCAGCGATTTTTAGCGGGACTGCGACATTGCAGCAGAAAGATCGGACACTTTTTACACTTTTTGGGACCAGTGACATTTATACAGCGATCAGTGTTATAAAAATGCGCTGATTACTGTATAAATGACACTGGCAGGAAAGGGGTTAACACTAGTGGTATTCAAGCAGTTAAATGTGTTCCCTGGGAGGTGTTTCTAACTGTAGGGGGAGTATACTGACTGGAGGAGGAGAGAGATCGCTGTTCCTGATCACTAGGAACAGACGATCTCTCTCTACTCCCCTGACAGAACGGGTATCTGTTTGTTTACATTGACAGATCCCTGATCTGGCTCTCTGTAGAGCGATTGCGGGTGGCCGCCGGACATCACAGCTGTCAGCCACATGCATCGGCTCTGGCCCCGTGTGCGTGCCCACTGTATCTATTACATGAAGCGACGAACAACTACGACAATTTGAGCAATAGAGCCAACCTGCTGCAGTATAACTGCGGCGGCTGGTCTTAAAGTGGTTAAGTTAATTGAGTCACCTATTGTTTCTGTCTGTTGGCTAACTTCAGAAGGTATCTATGATAGGATTAGCCTTGTGTCAGCTCTACCTTGTTATCTAAACCATTGTGTGATGTTTTGGATAAATATTTGGTTTTATTATTTATGTGGTGACTGATCTACTTTTGAAGTCTATAAAAACCTGTATTTCTGTCCAATAAACAGTCATTCCTTTGGTTCTATCCCAACATCTTGTCTGTGTACGATGCTTGCGGTAAAAAGGCTGGTATTAGCTCTCGGTCTGCTCGGAACAGTTTGGAGGGCAGAAGGCACTTGGTCAGTAGGAAGCATCCAAGCGGGGTGCCAAAGCGGTTCCGTCACAAAGTCTCCAACTTACAAGCTGACCTCAATGCATTGTTTGCACTATTTAATTGGGCAACTATGTGGCAAATGAGGTTTATTGTTGATAAATGTAAAGTTATGCACTTGGGGGCTAAGATTATGCATGCATCATAGGGGTAGTACAAGTTGGGAAATCAATGGTGGAGAAGGATCTGGGTGTTCTGGTAGCTCATAAGCTTAATATCATGCAATGCCAATCTGTGGTTTCCAAAGCAAGCAAAATCCTCTCTTGTATTAAGAGAGCTATGGACAGCAGAGAGAGAGATATCATTTTACCCCTGCACAAATCATTAGTAACACCTTATCTGGAATATGCAGTTCAGTTTTGGACACCAAATCACAAAAAGGATATCAGGGAACTAGAGAAAGTGCAGAGAAGAGCAACCAAACCAATAAGAGGCATGGAGGCGATTAAAGGGGGATATGATAAACATATGTAGCGCCCTCCTCACTCCCCTCTTTCTCTTCAGCTAATCTCTCTCTTGTCTAGGGGTATCTTTTAGAGGGGAAGGGAGCGGGGACATTACGCCAGGCTTTTGTCACAGGTGTCAGTGTGATACAAGCAAAGTTCTTTTACCTTCGGGTCAGTGCTGTGCACCTGGAGCCTCCACCAAGAGTTACCTTGAACGATGTCTGTCAGGAAATGAGCCCCACACCATTAAAGTTCAACACTCCTTTATTCTTCTTGAATGAACACAATCAGTTGAACTCCCTTGGTAGAAACAGAACAGGAAAGGAGGTGTGGATGCGAATAGGCCCAGACACAATGTGTTCTCCACTTTCCTTCCTGAAAGTGGGTTGCAGTCTCCGAGCGATGGGGGAATTTCCTTCCAGACGGTCTCCGGTGAGAGACTCACCCGTCACTGGCAATCTGCTGCACCAGGTCTTCGAATGAGGAGCTCCCCCCGGTCCATTACGCCTTCCGGATTCGGGTACCCACTCCCGGGGTTCCCTAGGATCTCCTTCCCTCTCTAAACTCAGTGTTGGGCACTGAGCTCCGGACCTCCATCTGAGTACCTCACCCCAGGCTAAAGGTGCGTGGAATGGAACACGACCTCCGGCTGTCCTCTAGGCCTAGGCCCGCCTAGAGAACCGACACGAACCACCGTCCACAGGCTGAAGGTGCCCTGGACTCCCCCGTGAAAAAGATGGCCGGCCCCTTTATACCCTCTCCCAGCAAGCACGGCGGGTTCCCCGCCCCACCATACCGCTGCCGAGGGAGGACAAAAAGGAGGCACTACACACAGCAATGATTCAACCCCAGCCCAGAGTGACAGCACCACCTGCTGGGCTGCAGGGAATTACACATCACCAATGTCTCTGTCAAGTTAAAATTTACACCCGGGAAAGTACATACCCGCTACACATTGTGACAACAGGCAGGTAAAATCACCAGGTTGCATCCAGGATGGTAGATATGTATGTCCTAGATTCAGGCTTTATGCAGATTCATACCAGTAGGGGGAGTGCTGGGAGTCTTGCGGGGGAAGAGTTAATGAGCCCAGCTGAATCAAGTAGCTCATTAAGGCCTCTACAAGAACTCCCAGCATGCTAAGGGAGATGCTCCATCCTGGAACCAGTTCTGTGTTGTGCAAGACTGGGGAGTGTGTTTCTGTCCTGTGCGGTGAGACAAAGCCTGTGTGGCTAAAACCTTAAAAAAACAGGGAGATAGGGGCTGGGGCAGCACAAGGCTGCACCTAGTTGTCAGACAGGGAACCTACGTGTGTAGTAAGCGGTCAAGCTGACCAGGATTTCTTTTTGTATGTTTCTTTTTGTTTCGCTGTTTTTCCCCTGTAAATAGTTTAAATAAACCGCACCTTTTGTTTTTGTAACTACAAACTCTGTCTGCTGTGCCTGTTTTTGTGTGGTGAACCCAGCCAGGGGGTCACACACACCCGCTGCCGAGCTAACCCCCTCACAGTTGGTGGAGAACCAGTGAAAGTTTTTTTTAAGGCCAGCATGGAGGAGATACTAAAACAGCTGGCTCTAGCAAATGCCAATCAGCAGCAGACAAATGCAGGTTTGCAAAAGAGCCTTGCAGCTCATCAACAGAGCCTTGCAGCCCAGCAGCAGACAAATGCAACTTTGCAACAGAGCCTCGCAGCCCAGCAGCAAGCTCAGCAACAAGCCCAGCAGCAATCTGAGGCCCACTTCATAGACCTGTTACAGAAGCAAGAGCAGAGACTACAACAATTGGAAACGTTAATGCAGCAACATCCGCAGACCAGTGAGGCAAGTCGTTCCACTAATACCGCGTCCTTTGGGGTGAGTCGTTTATTGACAATAATGACTGGAGAGGATGATCCAGAGGTGTTTTTGACCACGTTTGAAAGGACTGCTGAAAGAGAAAAGTGGCCTATGGAGCAGTGGGCTGGACTGGTGGCTCCTCTGTTAACTGGTGAATCGCAGAAAGCTTACTATGACCTAGAGCCTGACCAAGCAAAAGACTATGTGATGCTAAAAACTGAAATATTGGCACGGCTGGGTGTCACCCTGGCTGTCCGGGCTCAGCGTGTGCATAACTGGACTTTCCGGCGTGGAAAACCCCCAGGTCTCAAATGTATGATCTCATTCACCTGAGCAGGAAGTGGCTACAGCCAGAGACTTTGTCCGCACCAAAGATTGTGGAACGTGTTGTGATGGATCGTTTCTTGAGAGCTCTTCCTACTGCCATCCAAAAGTGGGTAAGCCATGGAGACCCAGAAACGGCCGATAATCTTGTGGATCGTGTAGAGAAGTACTTGGCTACAGAAAACCTGACTGCCTCTTCCAGAGACTCACGGACTTTCCACCCTAAGACCAGACCATCCCCAGTGGCGGGTAAGATGATTCCAAGGGGTGAGGGTGGAGAGAGTGAGAGGGTGGGAGTTCTACCCAAGGTTTGGCGAGAACAGCCTGGGAAGTCAGGGGTTCAAGAGGCAGCAAGAAGGATTGTTTGTTACCGCTGCCGACAAGAGGGACATATTGCAGCAAATTGCCCGGTTGTGGATGAACCCATGCAATGTGACTTTCTAACGGACAGACGTTAGTCGCTGCTTGCGACAGTCGCATGCACTGCCATTCGGGGAACTGAGAAACATTTATGCAAAATGTGTGTTAATGGTAGAAATGTTGTTGTATTGCTGGATTCAGGTAGCCTCGTGACACTGATAAAGGCTGAATTAGGTACTACAGAGGTTTCTGGGAATAGCAAGGTAGCGGTTATTTGTGTGCACGGGGACACCCGAGAGTATCCGGTGACTAAAGTGTGTTTTGAGACCCCCAAAGGTACCCTCTCTCATCGGGTGGGATTAGTGTCTCACTTACCTCATGATGCCATTGTGGGAAGGGATTTTCCAAAGTTCTGGGAACTATGGGATTGTCCTAAGCCCCCCACTGGTGCCCATATATACCAGGAATGTGATAGGCAGAATTCCTCGGAGAGTGGTGAGGACTCTCCAGAATTTCCCTTGTCGGTATTGGCAGGGGAGACTCGAGAAACTGGGGAGGAGCCAACATCTTCAGACGAAAACATGCCGTCTGTGGAGTTTTCTGATCTCGAGGTTCACAAGGAAAATTTTGCCACAGAACAGTAAAAAGACCCCACCCTAATAAAGGCATGGGAAAACATAGTGGAAATAGATGGCGAGTTAGTGAACCCAGATGAGACCTGCACTTACCCATACTTCATTGTGGAAAAGGACCTACTGTATCGGGTGGCTAAAAGGGCAGAAGAAACCATTGAGCAGCTTGTGATAATGAAGCCCAAACCTTACAGGAAGTTGGTGTTAGAGTTGGCCCATGGGCACATTCTTGGAGGTCATCTGGGGACAGAGAAAACCAGAGAGAGAGTATTGCAGAGATTCTATTGGCCTGGGGTCATGAAGGAAACAGAAAATTATTGTTCCTCCTGCCCTGTGTGTCAGAGGTCGGCACCAATGCCACATTTCCGTAACCCGCTGGTACCTCTTCCCATCATTGAGGTCCCCTTTGAGAGGATCGCAATGGATTTGGTAGGTCCGATAATGAAGTCCGCTAGGGGGCACCAGTACATCTTGGTTATAATGGACTATGCCACCCGTTATCCAGAAGCGATTCCTCTCCAAAATACCTCGGCCAAAACCATAGCCAAAGAGCTATCTCTTGTTTTTAGCCGTGTGGGTATTTGTAAGGAACTGCTTACGGACCAAGGTACACCCTTTATGTCCCGGGTTATGAAAGAGCTGTGCAAGTTGTTCAAAGTGACACAATTGCGTACATCTGTGTATCACCCCCAAACAGATGGGTTGGTTGAAAGATTCAACAAAACTCTAAAACAAATGTTAAAGAAGGTGGTGGATAAAGATGGAAAGGATTGGGACTGTCTAATTCCCTATTTAATGTTTGCTATTAGGGAGGTACCCCAATCCTCTACGGGTTTCTCACCCTTTGAGTTACTTTATGGGAGACACCCCAGAGGGCTGTTGGATATCGCCAAGGAAACCTGGGAAAGTGAGAGTTCTCCCCACAGGAGTGTGATTGAGCATGTCGCCCTGATGCAAGATAGAATTGCACAGGTAATGCCAATCGTAAAGGATCATTTGGCCCAAGCGCAGTTGGCACAGCAGAGAGTGTACAACCGTGGAGCCAAGACCCGTACCTTTTCCCCGGGGGATAGGGTATTGGTATTTGTCCCTACGGTTGAAAGCAAATTCCTCGCCACATGGCAAGGCCCCTATGAGATATTGGAAAAAGTGAGCGAAGTGAATTACAAGGTCAGACAACCTGGAAGGCGAAAGCCCGAACAGATCTATCACGTTAATCTGTTGAAAGCCAGGAGGGATAGGGAATCCCTAGTCGCGAAAACTTTGTCACCAGCTCACTCTGATTGCGTGATTCCTGAGGTTGGAATAGCAGTCACCTTGTCAAACCCCTAAAAACAGGAGGTTAAGGAGTTTGTGCTTCGCAACAAGGAGGTTTTCTCTGAGCTGCCGGGACAAACGTCTGGGGTAGAGCATGATATTATTACCCCGCCCGGTGAAAGGGTGAAACGAAAACCCTATCGGATCCCGGAGGCCCGATGGGAGGCAATACGTGAGGAAGAACAGAAAATGCTTAGGTTAGGGGTGATAGAGGAGTCCCAAAGTGATTGGTCAAGTCCCATTGTGTTAGTGCCTAAATCGGATGGGAGCTGGCGATTTTGTAACGATTTTCGACAACTGAACAAAGTTACAAAATTTGACACCTACCCCATGCCACATATAGATGAGTTGATCGACTGGCTGGGAACAGCCCGATACATGACAACTCTTGATCTCACAAAAGGGTATTGGCAAATTCCCCTGGCCAAGTCGGCCAAGGAGAAAAACGCATTTGTAACCCCAGACGGGGCGTTCCAATATAAAAGAATGCCGTTTGGGTTACAGAATGTGCCGGCCACATTCCAGCGGAAAATGGACCAGATACTGAGGCCCCATCAGAAGTATGCTGCGGCTTACCTGGATGATGTAATTATCTATAGCACAGATTGGGCCTCACATCTGCCAAAAGTACAAGCAGTCCTAGACTCTATCCGGGAAGCTGGGTTTACGGCCAACCCCAAGAAGTGTACCATTGGGCAGGAGGAGGCCAAATATCTTGGGTACACCATTGGGAGGGGAGTAATAAAACCCCAAGTCAACAAAGTCGAGGCCATACAGAATTGGCCACGTCCCAACAGCAAGAAGCAGGTACGAGCCTTTCTGGGAATCGCTAGTTATTATCGGCGATTCATTCCCCACTTTGCTTCTCAGGCTGTGCCCCTAACAACCTGACAAAAGGGAAAGAGTCGGTCATGGTTAAATGGACCCCAGAGGCTCAGGCAGCATTCCAATTCTTAAAAAAAGCCTTATGTAGCCAGCCAGTGTTGTACTCACCAGACTTCTCTAGGGACTTTGTCGTACAAAGTGATGCATCAGACGTTGGGTTAGGAGCAGTATTGTCCCAGGTCTGGAACGGGGAAGAGCACCCAGTCATTTACCTCAGCAGGAAATTGAAGTCCCATGAGGTAAATTATGCCACGATTGAGAAGGAGTGTTTAGCGGTGAAGTGGGCTCTAGATTTCCTTCGGTACTATCTGCTAGATAGGCACTTTGACATGATTACTGATCACGCTCCTTTAAAGTGGATAGCTCAAAACAAAGATACAAATAGAAGAGTGAATAGGTGGTTCCTGGCCCTACAGGAGTTCAACTTTACAGTAAAGCATCGCCCTGGCGTTCAAATGGGGAATGTGGATGCTTTGTCTCGAGTACATGCATGCCTGATTGCTTGTGTTCCAACCCCAAGGTTAAAACAAGGGGGGGGGGTATGTGACAGCGGGCAGGTAAAATCACCAGGTTGCATCCAGGATGGTAGATATGTATGCCCTAGATTCAGGCTTTATGCAGATTCATACCACTAGGGGGAGTGCTGGGAGTCTTGCGGGGGAAGAGTTAATGAGCCCAGATCAATCAAGTGGATCATTAAGGCCTCTACAAGAACTCCCAGCATGCTAAGGGAGATGCTCCATCCTGGAACCAGTTCTGTGTTGTGCAAGACTGGGGAGTGTGTTTCTGTCCTGTGCGGTGAGACAAAGCCTGTGTGGCTAAAATCTTAAAAAAACATGGAGATAGGGGCTGGGGCAGCACAAGGCTGCACCTAGTTGTCAGACAGGGAACCTACGTGTGTAGTAAGCGGTCAAGCTGACCAGGATTTATTTTTGTATGTTTCTTTTTGTTTTGCTGTTTTTCCCCTGTAAATAGTTTAAATAAACCGCACCTTTTTGTTTTTGTAACTACAAACTCTGTCTGCTGTGCCTGTTTTTATGTGGTGAACCCATCCAGGGGGTCACACACACCCGCTGCCGAGCTAACCCCCTCACAACATATATAAATAAGTGCTTCATATAGTGAACTTGGTGTTGAGTGTCAATGTGGCAATGCCCATGTTTGGGAAAGGACTTGTCAGTGGTTGGGAGAAGCCTGATGGAGAACTGAGACTATTTCCCTTTTAGGTCCACTTTACTTTTGATTGACAGCGGTCAGCTGTGGGCGAATTCAAAAGCCACTATTGGACCTTGTGCTGTCAATGAACAGAAAGGCAGAACTGATTGGGAACAAGTCTCTCAGTACCCCGTCAGGCTCCAACCACCCTACTACAAAATGTCTCACCCACGCACCTATCAGTGTGATGGACACAGTTGCCGTGAAAAGAGGGAGTGCATTTGCCCTTAGTGTAGGCACCAACAGATTCACGTGCAAGTCTCTGATAGTTTCATGAATCGCACACAAGCACCAACACTTTCAGTGCTGTGCCCCAAGGGAATTCTATGGCACCCTTTATGAATTGCCCTGCATATTTTTATACTCCCTCCTATCCTTTGCCAACACCTGCTCTGTAGCGTTCTACCCTTTATTTACCATTTATCTAAGGTTTTCCACCATAACTCTGGAGAAAAAAAGGGGATTACAAGACTATC
The DNA here is from genome assembly GCA_029206835.1 of Rana muscosa. NCBI lineage: Eukaryota > Metazoa > Chordata > Amphibia > Anura > Ranidae > Rana > Rana muscosa. Next base: position 574,251,286 of record CM055116.1, read on the forward strand.
CTTGCTTCTTTTTCATCCTGCTGTCCATTGGGTGGTGGAAAAAGTCAGATGAAGCTAAGGTTGACACTTTCAAGCAAGACTCGAACATTTTAGCGGCCTGAGACACCTTTGGGTGCCTCAAGGAGAGTAGTAATGCAGTACGCATAGGGTGCCGCAGCAAACCGTGGGTGTGGCCAAATTGCTTTTGCTGCATTGCCCTTTTCGCCCAGTGATGCTGAACCTGCCCCAGACAGCCACCCACCGCTCCCAGATGTGTGCGACTATCTTGGTTACTTGGGGAGCCACAACCCAAGCTAAATAATGTGTCCGAGTTTCAGTCTGCCTGAAATCTGGCCACATAATTCAAAACCCGGACTGTCCGGGTGAATCCCGAACAGGTGGCAACCCTAGGTGAAGCTAGAACATCACTGCAGTAACATCCAGCTCAACATTTCCTGAGTCCCAGAATTCAGTGTCTACAGGGAGGGAGGCAGGCTCTGCAGATAAGCCTTTCTCATGCAAATTAAACTGAATCTAAAGAATGCAGTACCTGTGATTGACACCCTCTGTAGCCCATGACATTCAGTGGTTCTTTTGGGAGGCTGGGCATCCATAGACAGTATGAGGGGCCTGCTAAGATGGCTTTTAAACAGAATTAAGGGGCACACTTTGGGAAGTGAAGGGAGAGAAAATCAACGAGCAGCACATTTTCCCACGGAGCACAAGAAGCAGAAGCACAATGAGACAGAAACAGGTGAGGCTGGAGTAGCTGTAAGGCAGATTTATGCTGTTGTAGGCCTCATTCAGATAAGCGAATTCGGGCAGATAAGCTGCTTAGTTCAAAGGGAGCTAAACGCTGCCTCAAGAGGCAGCAGCACTCTGTGCTATGGCCGCATACAAACTGGCTGATCCAGTTTGTGTTCAGCCAGAAACACCTTTCCTGGACTGTTTACGTTCAGGGCCAGTCAGAGACTATATTTGAACCCCTAGGATGAGTGGTTACATACAAACAAAAGCAACAGCCATTCATTAGGGAGGCCCGGAATGAAAAGACAGAAAGAAAAAGTAATGGAGGGCCGGGCATGACAAGGTGGAGAGAAAAGGAAACACAGGGTTAAAAAGCTGGGAAGTTTGGAGAGGGAGGAGACAGGAGTAATATGTGCTGGAGGGGAGGAGCGCTTTAAATATGAAGGGGCGGGAACGCCCGGGAACATTTTGTGAGGAGACAGCGAGGGAGAGGAAGTTTTTCACTTCTCTCCTCAGACAAAATGGCGGACGTGGATTTTGATCCTCGCTCGGCTGCGGCAACGAAGGGGCCAGACTGGCTGGGAGACCAGGTTGGTGCCATCATGACAGGACAACTGCTTGGGGCCCAGATCTGGCCTGGGGCCCCATTAGACGCGCCCCCCCTCCCGCGATTCGCGGCCCCCCCTCCCGCGATCGAAAAAAAAAGTTGCCACCCCAGGAGCCCACAGACTGACTCGTCGGCCCATCCCTGGGAAAGCGCACGCCTGCTTCGGCCGGGGGGGTGAGTCGGACGGTACGCGCGGCATCGGCGGGGGCGGGGCTACGGGCTGTCATGGCGCCCGGGTTTCGCCCTCGCGGCGGAGGACCTCATGTAGAGTGATCCCCCCTTCTGGGCAGGCGGCAGTGAGGGGGGGATTCAGCGGGGGGGAAAAGCGTTGCCACGTCCGCAGGGCCCCAGGAGGGGATTTTAATTCAGCGCCAGGGGGAGTCGCGGCCTCCAGGCAGGCTTCGCCTAGGGGGCTTGAAGTGCAGGACAACAGGCTCGTCCATTGGGCGCAGGCGCTGCAGGGAAGTGGTGGTGGATCCCCAGGAGGGGACTTCAATTCGGCGCCAGGGGGAGTCGCGGCCTCCAGGCAGGCTTCGCCTGGGGGGGCTTGAAGTGCAGGACAACAGGGGTCATGTGTCGCGGCCTACCCGGGGCTCGCCAAGAGGGCGCAGGCGCTGCAGGGCGGTGGTGGTGGATCCCCAGGAAGGGACTTCAATTCGGCGCCAGGGGGAGTCGCGGCCTCCAGGCAGGCTTCGCCTGGGTGGCTCATCACACCCGTGCTTACAGCCCGGGATCGGAGGTCAGAGGGGAAGCTGTCCGAATCAGAGGAGGAAGATTGCAGAGGGGTCGCAGCACCGGGGGAGGCGAGATCTGCGGCTGTGGGGGACGTGCCCTGTCAGCCCGGTAAGTCTACCACTATTATTCCTGTTGATTTGATGAATGCACTGTGTGAGTCGTGGGGTGTGGGGCCAGGGGCGTTGCCAACGGTGTGGGGTCCACGCCGGGGGTCAGGGATGCTGTTGCATCTGTGGCAGGGGTGGCGGGCAACCAGCCTGCCTCCCCTGGGGCAGGGGGCCCCATTGCTGATTATTAGGCGATTTTCAGGGTTGAAAGGGGGTTCCCCGCAGGCGGCGCCGTTGGTAGGCGGGCAGGTAAGGGGGTCGGTTTAGGTGGTGTCGCCCGTGTCCTCTGCAGGGCTCGTGACGGAACAGGTCGGAGGTGATCAGGTGAGTAAGGCGGTGGGGGTGGACGCAGGGGATCCTGCTGTGGCAGCCAGGGCGGTTATAGTGCGTATCGCCCATGCTGCTAAGTGTAAGGTTTGCGTTTGCTTTGGAAGGCCCTTGTGGGCTCACCTGACTAGGGGGGAGAGGAAAAATAGGAAAGGTGAGTAGGTCGAGGTTTTCTCATTACTGCCCCATGGAAAGTTTTATTTGGACAAGGTAAGCCAGACGATTCCAAATGGAGGATGAGGAGATGAGGAGGTGTCCATTGGTCCCGAGGAGGTTTGGGAAGTGGCTGCGGGCATTCGCCATCTTGGCCAGCGTGTTAGGTGAGTAAACCCGGGAACATTGCTCGGCACTGTACTGTTATATGGACGCGATGGGAGAGGCCTAGGGGGTTAGGTTGGGACTGCTTGGCTGCGTGAAGACGAACAGTCGGCAGCGTAGGGCAGTTCGTCCGACGCTTCGTTGGGTGCATAAGGATATCAGCCTTCGGCTGCGTTTGATGTCCTCTGCGCGTGCACCGAGACAGTTTTTTCGGGGGGTGGGTCGGGGGGACAAATGACAAGTACCACCGACCGAGAAAAACATGGGGGGGGGTGTGCTGTCAGTTTCACGAAGGATCTGGCAAGTTTGGGGGGTCCTGTCGTTTTAAACATGAATGCTCTGGATGCGGGGGGAAGCACCCCTTGTCTCGATGCTTCAAAGGCGGAAAGCGTCTCGGGGATTTTGCTCGCAAGAAGGATGACACCGGTGCTGGAGGTAAGGACGGGGTTTTTCTAAGTAGATATCTGGATAGGGCATCGGCGGAGTGGCTGAGAGTGGGTTTCTAGGAGGGGTTTTAAAATTACGTGCTCTCAGGAGGTCGTGCCGCTTTTGGCGCAAATTTTGGGGCCAACACTGGTTAGACGGGGGTGGTTTCAGAAAACATTGGCTAAAGAGGTGGCTTTCGATCGTATGGGGGGCCATTTCGGGAGAGCCCACTCGGGTATCTGGTGGTGTCACCGATGGGGTGGTGCATAAGAAGGAATCGATTAAGCTTCGGCTTATTCATCACTAGTGATGAGCCGAACACCCCCGGGTTCGGTTCGCACCAGAACCCGCGAACGGACCGAAAGTTCGTACGAACATTAGAACCCTATTAAATACAATGGATGCGAACGTTCGAATTCTAAAGTGCTAATTATAACAACTATTATGCATGTTATTGTCCTAAAAAGGGTTTGGGAACCCGGGTTGTGCACCAGGGGACATGTATCAATGCAAAAAGAAGTTTTAAAAACGGTCGTTTTTCGGGAGCAGTCATTTTAATGATGCATAAAGTGAAAAAAAAAAAGTCAAATATTCCTTTAAATATCGTACCTGGGGGGTGTCTAAAGTATGCCTGTGAAGTGCCACGTGTTTCCCGTGTTTAGAACTGTCCCTGCACAAAATGACACTTCTAAAGGAAAAAAAAGCCATTTAAAACTGCTTGCGGCTTTAATGTAATGTCTGGTCCCGGTAATATGGATGAAAATCTTTAAGAAAAATGGCATAGCTACCCCATGACCCCCCCCCCCCTACCCCAGCCCATTACCAGCCCCTTTGGGTCTTGTATGGATATTAAGGGGAACCCCGCACATAAAATAAAAAAGGCCCTATATACTCTGAACAGCCGTATACAGGCGGTGCATACAAGACAGGGACTGTAGGTTTGTTCTTATGTAGAATCTGTTTGTAATTTTGAACAGGTACATTGTTTAAGTGTAGCTCCAGCCCAAAAATCTATTTTTAAACTTTTTGGAAAACATAGGTAAGGGTTATCACCCCTGTAACATTTGTTTTGCTGTCTGTGCCCCTGTTCAGAACATTTCACCTCACTTTCCGTCCCAATGACAACTGTTTTTGAAATGTGGTGTTTTTCTTGAAACAAGGATTGCTGATAAAGCATCAGTACAGAGGAGACACCTTTCTCCCATATTCATTCTTACAGGAGAGAATTTTCCTTCCAAGGGGTAGATTTCCTCTCACTTCCTGTTGTCTTCTTGCGTTTGCAAGTAGGAGTCGTTTGTAAGTTGGATGTTTGAAAGTAGGGACCTGCCGTATATACTCTGCAGAAATAGGCCCCTTAGTTGTTGGTGTTGGCACAACACTGTAAGCACTCACAGTTACTCTTGGTTGGTGCTGGAACGCCCTGCTGTCAACTATTATATCAGGAATTGTAATTACATATAATTGTTGAACAGTGGTAGTAAAAATTGGGCCTTTGATGGTGGTGCTGGTGCCACAACACTGTAAGCCCTGACAGTTACTCTTGGTGGGTGCAGCAATGGGCCCTGCTGTGAATTATTAGATCAAGAATTGTAATTGCATGCCCCTGTTGAACAGGGGCTGAAAAATTGGGCCTTTCGTGGTGGTGGTGGTGGTGGCGTTGCCACAACACTGTAAGCCCTCAGAGTTACTCTTGGTGGGTGCAGGAATGGGCCCTGCTGTGAATTATTAGATCAAGAATTGTAATTACATGCCCCTTTTGAACAGGGGCTGAAAAATTGGGCCTTTCGTGGTGGTGGTGGCGTTGCCACAACACTGTAAGCCCTCAGAGTTACTCTTGGTGGGTGCAGGAATGGGCCCTGCTGTGAATTATTAGATCAAGAATTGTAATTACATGCCCCTTTTGAACAGGGGCTGAAAAATTGGGCCTTTCGTGGTGGTGGTGGTGGTGGCGTTGCCACAACACTGTAAGCCCTCAGAGTTACTCTTGGTGGGTGCAGCAATGGGCCCTGCTGTGAATTATTAGATCAAGAATTGTAATTACATGCCCCTGTTGAACAGGGGCTGAAAAATTGGGCCTTAGGCACTGGTGGCACAACACTACAACCCCTCACAGATACTGTACTTGGAGCACAGCAATGAGCCCTGTTGCAAAGTATTGCTTCAAAAATTGTAATGACACGCCCCTGTTAAACAGGGGCTGAAAAATTGGGCCTTAGGCACTGGTGCCACAACACTCCAACCCCTCACAGATACTGTACTTGGAGCACACTTAGCCACTGGTGGCGGCACCCATAAACAAAAATGATCTTCCAAGCTATCATCATCAATCGTATCATTGAGGACTCGGAGGAGGAGGATAGCCAGTCAACATAACAGCACAGGCACTCAGCATCAGCATCAGTCTTGAAGGGATGTGACATGTTAAAATCAATTAGTCTGTTATATCAGCATCAGGTGTGTGGTAGCTGGTGGTGATCCAAGACTGGTTCATCTTGATGAAAGTCAGTCGATCAACCGAGTCGGTGGACAGGCGCACCCTGTGATCCGTGACAAATCCTCCAGCAGCACTGAATGTGCGTTCCGAAAGAACGCTGGATGCAGGACAGGCCAGTAGCTCAATTGCATACTGTGCAAGCTCTGCCCAGTGATCCATCCTCAAGACCCAGTAAGCCAGAGGATTTTCGGTGGGGAAGGTGTCCAAGTCTGACCTTGCCCCTAGATATTCCTGCACCATGTTTATCAGACGCTGGCGATGGTTGCTGGAACCGATCATACTTTGGGGCTGCGGACTAAAGAATTGTCTGAACGCATCGGTCAGACGGCCACCTTCCCCACCGCTCCTTCTTTGACTGGCCGAAGCCTCAGCAACTCGTTGTCCAGGACCAGGAGTTTGTAACCTCCCAGTCTCTGGGAACGCGTTGCACAGACCTTTCTGCAAGGCCTCCTGGAGTTGTCTCATCCTCTGCTCCCTCTGCGACGGTAACATAAGGTCCGCAACCTTACCCTTGTAGCGTGGATCAAGGAGAGTGGCCAGCCAGTAATGGTCCCTCTCCTTGATCCGAAGAATACGAGGATCCTTCCGCAGACTTTGCAGGATCAGGGAGGCCATGCAGCGTAGGTTTGCTGAGGCATTCGCTCCGGAGTCCTCTGGGTCACTAAGGACGACATGATCCGCAGCCACCTCCTCCCAGCCACGTACAAGTCCACTGGTTTCTTGGGACTGTAAATCATCCCTAAAAGACTGCTGCTGATGATGCTGAGTGCCAGCCTCCACCTCCATGCTGACACAATCCTCCTCCTCCTCCTCCTCCTCCTCCTCCTCTTCCTGTGCGATGGGTGGGACAGAAGGAACACTGTCTGGGTAAAGGGGGCCTTGAGAGGCAAGGAAGTCCTCCTCTTCCTGCCTCTGTTCTGCCTCAAGTGCCCTGTCCATTATTCCACGCAGCGTGTGCTCCAACAGGTGGACAAGAGGTACAGTGTCACTGATGCATGCACTGTCACTGCTCACCATCCTCGTGGCCTCCTCAAATGGTGCCAGGACAGTGCATGCATCCCTGATCATGCCCCACTGGCGTGGAGAAAAAAAACCAAGCTCCCCTGACCCTGTCCTGGTGCCGTAGTCGCACAGGTACTCATTGATGGCCCTCTGCTGCGTGTGCAGCCGCTGCAGCATGGCCAACGTTGAGTTCCACCTGGTGGGCATGTCACATATAAGGCGGTTCTTGGGCAGGTTCAACTCCTTTTGCAGCTCAGCCAGGCGAGCACTGGCATTATAAGATCTGCGGAAATGCACACAGACTTTCCTGGCCTGCCTCAGGACATCCTGTAAGCCCGGGTACCTGCCCAAGAACCGCTGCACCACCAGGTTAAGGACGTGAGCCACACAGGGCACATGGGTCAGTTGTCCCTGTCGGAGGGCGGAGAGGAGGTTGGTGCCATTGTCGCAAACCACCATTCCTGGCTTAAGCTGGCGTGGCGTCAACCACCTCTCGGCCTGGCCCTGCAGAGCAGACAGGACCTCTGCCCCAGTGTGGCTTCTGTCCCCCAAACACACCAGCGCAAGCACGGCATGGCATCTTTTTGCCTGCGTACTTGCGTAGCCCCTTGAATGGCTACGGAGCACCGCTGGTTTAGAGGACAAACCACAGGAAGAGGCCATGGAGGAAGAAGAAGAGGAGGGGGTGGAGGAGAGAGGTGTGTCACAACCAGTAGTAGCATTTTGGAGGCGTGGCGGTGGAACAACCTCCAACACTACTGCACCTTGTCCTGCATCCTTCCCAGCTGCCAAAAGAGTGACCCAATGGGCCGTGAAAGAAAGGTAACGTCCCTGTCCATGCCTGCTGGACCATGAGTCAGCGGTAATATGCACCTTACCGCTGACCGCCCTGTCCAGCGAGGCCAAGACATTGCCTTCCACATGCCGGTAGAGAGCCGGAATAGCCTTCCGTGAGAAAAAGTGGTGTTTGGGAACCTGCCACTGAGGAACCGCACATTGCACAAACTCACGGAAGGGGGCCGAGTCTACCAACTGAAAAGGCAGCAGTTGAAGCACTAGCAATTTAGCCAAGCTAGCATTCAACCGCTGGGCATGTGGATAGCTGGGAGTGAACTTCTTTTGACGGTCCAGCAGCTGGGGCAGGGAAATTTGCCTGCTAGAATCGGACGTCGGTGTACTGCTAGCAGAGTGGCCGCAAGTACTTGGCTGTGACACACCTAATTCTACACCTTCATTCCTCTCAGTGCATGTTTCAGAGAGGACTGAAGTTATAGTGGGGTTGGAGATCCCAGCTGATGCGGTGCAAGGAGAGGTCCGCTTTGTTCTTTGGTGTGGGTCTTTGAGGTAGGCTTGCCAACGAGCTGCATGGCAGGTCAACATATGTCTGGTCAGGCATGTGGTACCCAAGCGGCTGATGTTTTGGCCACGCGATATACGCTTGAGACATATGTTGCAAACAGCAGCTGTGCGATCTGATGCACTAGCCTCAAAATAGGCCCACACCAAAGAACTTTTTGAATGACGGGCAGAGGCAGCGCCCTGTACAGGCAGAGCTCTGCGGTGTGATTCCGTCGGTGTACTGCCCTTACGCTGGCCACCAAAGGGCATCCTGCCTCGTTGGAGATGTGCCTCCTCCTCATCCTCCTCCTCCCTCCTATTAGGCACCCACGTGGAGTCAGTGACCTCATCATCCCCTCCCTCCTCATCACTGGAGCCAATCTGGCAGTATGCTGCAGCTGCTGGAACATGACTGCCAGATTGGTGTCCTTCTTGAGCATCCCCTCTGTCTGCTCTCACGCTACTGCCTTCCTGTAGCTGGGTTTCATCATCAGACCCTTCGAAACGCTGGGCATCCTCCTGGAGCATGTACCCAACACTGTGCTCAAACAGTTCGGGGGACTCCTCAGGAGGAGGACATGGTGGGTCTAGGGAAGGAGTGACTGATGATGAGTCTGACATTGATACCAGGGAAGAGGACGCTTTGGCAGCTGCTTTGCCAGTACCCTGAGCCTGGGTGAGAGAGGATGAGGAGGGGGAGGAGGGCTTGGTCATCCACTCTACCAAGTCTTCGGCATGATGTGGCTCAACATGTCCAGCTGCCGAAAAGAAGGACAAGCGTGTCCCATGGCCATGTGCTGATGACAATGCACCGCGTCCACGACCAGCACTGTTGTCCCCAGACACAGAGCCTGCTTGCCCTCTTTTATTGCCTCCTGACTGTCTGCCTCTCCTTGTTTGCCTTCCAGACATTCTAATAGATGGCCTGCAGGGAGATGGGAAAAAAGCAATAAGGGCTACCTTCAGGTGTCCTTCTCTGTCCCTTTACTTAAGGATTTCTAAATATGGTTGAGGATGATTGCTTTTGCACAGAATAGCACAACGACAATTTCCCTGACTGTCCAAAAAACAAGGATTTCAAAGATGGTTGATGAGGAATGCTTTAGCACACTATAGCACAAGGAGAATTTCCCTCACTGTCCTTCCCTGTCCCTAGAAACAAGGATTCGTACAGTAAAACACACTGACACTCTCCCTACCTATAGTTTTCTGTCCCTAGAAAAAAGGTTTTTTTAAAGCACACTATAGCACAAGGAGAATTTCCCTCACTGTCCTTCCCTGTCCCTAGAAACAAGGATTCGTACAGTAAAACACACTGACACTCTCCCTACCTATAGTTTTCTGTCCCTAGAAAAAAGGTTTTTTTAAAGCACACTATAGCACAAGGAGAATTTCCCTCACTGTCCTTCCCTGTCCCTAGAAACAAGGATTCGTACAGTAAAACACACTGACACTCTCCCTACCTATAGTTTTCTGTCCCTAGAAAAAAGTTTTTTTTAAAGCACACTATAGCACAAGGAGAATTTCCCTCACTGTCCTTCCCTGTCCCTAGAAACAAGGATTCGTACAGTAAAACACACTGACACTCTCCCTACCTATAGTTTTCTGTCCCTAGAAAAAAGTTTTTTTTAAAGCACACTATAGTACAAGGAGAATTTCCCTCACTGTCCTTCCCTGTCCCTAGAAACAAGGATTCGTACAGTAAAACACACTGACACTCTCCCTACCTATAGCTTTCTGTCCCTAGAAAAAAGTTTTTTTTAAAGCACACTATAGCACAAGGAGAATTTCCCTCACTGTCCTTCCCTGTCCCTAGAAACAAGGATTCGTACAGTAAAACACACTGACACTCTCCCTACCTATAGTTTTCTGTCCCTAGAAAAAAGGTTTTTTTAAAGCACACTATAGCACAAGGAGAATTTCCCTCACTGTCCTTCCCTGTCCCTAGAAACAAGGATTCGTACAGTAAAACACACTGACACTCTCCCTACCTATAGTTTTCTGTCCCTAGAAAAAAGTTTTTTTTAAAGCACACTATAGCACAAGGAGAATTTCCCTCACTGTCCTTCCCTGTCCCTAGAAACAAGGATTCGTACAGTAAAACACACTGACACTCTCCCTACCTATAGTTTTCTGTCCCTAGAAAAAAGGTTTTTTTAAAGCACACTATAGCACAAGGAGAATTTCCCTCACTGTCCTTCCCTGTCCCTAGAAACAAGGATTCGTACAGTAAAACACACTGACACTCTCCCTACCTATAGTTTTCTGTCCCTAGAAAAAAGGTTTTTTTAAAGCACACTATAGCACAAGGAGAATTTCCCTCACTGTCCTTCCCTGTCCCTAGAAACAAGGATTCGTACAGTAAAACACACTGACACTCTCCCTACCTATAGTTTTCTGTCCCTAGAAAAAAGTTTTTTTTAAAGCACACTATAGCACAAGGAGAATTTCCCTCACTGTCCTTCCCTGTCCCTAGAAACAAGGATTCGTACAGTAAAACACACTGACACTCTCCCTACCTATAGTTTTCTGTCCCTAGAAAAAATGTTTTTTTAAAGCACACTATAGCACAAGGAGAATTTCCCTCACTGTCCTTCCCTGTCCCTAGAAACAAGGATTCGTACAGTAAAACACACTGACACTCTCCCTACCTATAGTTTTCTGTCCCTAGAAAAAAGGTTTTTTTAAAGCACACTATAGCACAAGGAGAATTTCCCTCACTGTCCTTCCCTGTCCCTAGAAACAAGGATTCGTACAGTAAAACACACTGACACTCTCCCTACCTATAGTTTTCTGTCCCTAGAAAAAAGGTTTTTTTAAAGCACACTATAGCACAAGGAGAATTTCCCTCACTGTCCTTCCCTGTCCCTAGAAACAAGGATTCGTACAGTAAAACACACTGACACTCTCCCTACCTATAGTTTTCTGTCGCTAGAAAAAAGGTTTTTTTAAAGCACACTATAGCACAAGGAGAATTTCCCTCACTGTCCTTCCCTGTCCCTAGAAACAAGGATTCGTACAGTAAAACACACTGACACTCTCCCTACCTATCCTTCTCTTTCCCTAAACTAAAGGAATCCAGGTTAAGCAAGAAAAAAATAAATGTCACTGTCCCTGCCTATGCTTCTCTTTCCCTGCTCCGGAACACACTACACTAGGCCGCCGTGCTGGCGGCCTTTTATAGTGTGGGGCGTGTACTAAACCCCCTCAGCAATAATTGGCCACAGGCATCCTGCCTGTGGCCAATCATTGCTCTCCTCGCTGCCGGCGCTGTGATTGGCCAAGCATGCGGGGTCACAGTGCATGCTTGGCCATTCACAGCGCCTGGATGACACTGCGATGGCGTAGTGCATTGTGGGCCGTTCGCGTCACTCGAATTAGGCGCGAACGGCCCAAATCGTTCGATCTTCGTCGAACGATCGAACAGCCGATGTTCGAGTCGAACGTATGTTCGACTCGAACACCGAGCTCATCCCTATTCATCACCTCTCGTTCCCAAGAAGGGGGTCAGTTAATTCCTTGATAGGTCCTGAAGTGTGCACTGTGTGGGGGCACTCATGGCAAAGGCGGACATTGAGTCAGCGTTCCGGCTGCTGCCGGTACACCCGGACAGTTTTGGCTGTTGGGATGCTGCTGGGGGGGGGTTTTATGTGAATCGGTGTCTGCCCATGGGATGCCCCATCTAAGGTGCCATGTTCTGACAATTTAGCTTCTTTTTGTTAACGGGTGGTCCCTGATGGGTCGGGCGATCCATTTCCTGGGAAAATTTTGTTTTGGACCCTCCCCCCCCCCTTTTTATGGGGTGAGATTAGGGAGATATGGGGAAAAGGAAGGTGCAACTGCGTGGACTTCATTCCTTGCTGGGTAAGTTGAATTTTGCGAGTTAGATTGTTCCCAGGGGTGGGTTTTTGTTAAGGGCGGTCGGCTGCTGCGGCTGGGGTGCGGGCCAATACGCATTTCATTTGACTCAATGAGGATATTAGGGAGGATTTGAAGGTGTGGCACACTTTCTTGGAAACTTACAACGGGCAATGGGGGTGGATGGGGGACCCGGTGAGCAATTTTGATTTAGGATGGGTCAATGATGCAGCAAAGTCCACGGGTTTTGGTGCATTTTCCAGGGGTAATGGAGTGCAGAGGCATGGCCCAAGTCTTTTGGGGAAGCGGGGTTCAGTCTGGACATGGTATTGCTGGACCTGTTTCCGGTGGTATGGGCTAAGGAGTTGTGGGAGGCATGGTGTAAGGACATGAAGTTTAGATTGAACTGTGACAATTTGGGGTTGTGCAAGTCATCGACCGGAGTGCTTACAGTTGAACGTTTTCTCTATGCTATGCATACCCGGGGTTTGACTACACACTAGCTGATTCACTGTCCCCGGTTTCAGGATCGGGCAGTAGGTAAGTGGGTAGACATGGATGGCATATACAAATAATCTGGAGGGAGTGGGCTGCATTCAGACGGCTAGCAGATGCTGAGCTGGGCGTGTCCGAGGTGGAGTTGCTGGTAGTTTACTTTGTAACTCGGTGCATGGAGGCAGGGGGTTCGGTGTCAGGGATCGAGAAGAAGCTGGCAGGCTCTGCATTTCTGTTCGGACTCCAGGGCATGCCGGATTTCACTACGGTTTTCTGGGTAAGGGAGGCGTTAAGGGGGGTGTCAAAAGTATCACCCTCATAGGGATGCAGGGAGGCCTGTATCTTTTTCTCTTTTACAAGTGATCTGCGAGGCATTGGCCGGGTTGTGTTCAGCTGTTTATGGGGTTAAGTTGTTCTATACAGCGTTTTCTGTTGCATTTTGGGGCATTTAGGGTGGGGGAGCTTGTGGGCCCGTCAAAACTGAGGACTGGGGGTTTACTGGTACAGGACGTGGAGTGCTCGGGCGATAGGGTGAGGTTGCGGTTCAGGAGGTCACAGACGGATCAAATGGGGTGAGGGGTGACGGTACAGTTGCATATCGCTTCACACTCCTTCCGCATCGGGGCGGCCACTGGGGCTGCCCGGTGTGGGTTGGATGAGGCGGCGGTAAAACAGATCAGGAGATGGGAGTCCAGGTGGTTTCATTCTTATGTACGCTCCCCCCCCATTTATTAGCTGATGTGTGTGGGAATATGTGGGAAGTGAAGGGGTGCGCAAGTGTGGTTATTGGCAATGATGGGGTATTTTTTCCTGGGGTTTTGAATTGTGTTGTGGTATTTTCATTTCAGATGGAGGTTCTACACGCCTCGTCTGGATGGTAGGGCATTCATATGTATTTTGGGGGAGCAAGGAGGGCAGACGTCTGACAGGAAGGCAGGCAGTGGGGATACCCAGGAGGGAGGCTTGCGTTGGGGGGCATAGGCATCCTGGGCATAGTGTGGAGTAGGGTGGTGCCAGAAGTGTATCGGTACGCCCGGTTGGATAGACCGCCGGTCGTTTGGTACTACATGTGGGGGGGGGGGGGTGACTTGGGGATCAGAGCCATTGGGGCACTGTTCTCGGCTATAAAGTCGGATTTCTTGGTGCTTTGAGAGGTCTTCCTGGGGACGATGATGGTATAGTCTGACGTTGTAGCGCGCACCTCGGGCGGATGGTGAGATCAGTGGCGAGGATCAACAAGGCGGGAATCAAGTTAAACAAACTGGTGGGTAGGTTGGTTGCCAATAACGGGGGCTGGTGGTAAGGCACATGGAGTTGGAGGTAAATGTGGGCATGTATTTACGGAGTGATGGTGTGCATCTTTCTGATGTGGGGATGGATTTGTGGGCATTGAGGATTCAGGATGGGATCCAGTTTGCCCTGCGGGTGTGGGGGGCCCTTAAGGGTAAGGGGTTACCCTTGCAGGCTGTGGCGGTGTCTTTGGTCTTTGACGGTGGCATAAAACAGATGTGATGGAAGTGGTGGGGGGCTCATCGGTGGTATGTGCCCCTCTGGTGTATTCCAGTGGAACGGTGTCTGCTGGAATACGGGTATGGTTGCACTGCGGGAAGGGGTTGTCTCCGAGCTGTGACACGGCTGGAGGCCTGGTATGGTAAAATTTTGGTCCCGCAGTGTATTGGTGGAAAAAGTGTTAAAAGTTCGGGGTGCCGTCAGAGACCAACAGACTGGGAGTTAAACTGTTAAAGTTATGGAAGTGAAAGTATTATTTTATATTGGAGTTTTATCTAATTATGTTTTAATAAAAAGGCTGTTATGGCCAGTTATACTCCAACTCTGGTGTGGTCTAATTATTATAGATCGGTTAAGATAAGGGGTATGTAATTTAAGGGCGTAGAATGGTATGGGTAAAGTGTTGGGAATATCTCGATTACACTGGTCATGTACAGGTACCGTAGTTGTGTCGCCACTGTTTGCACACACTGTGTACAAGCAGCTGTTCGACCGCCAGCAAGAATCTAAGGCCCCATGCACACGAGACGCTGTTATTTGCTGTTGAACGCGCGTTCAGAGGCAGTTGGACGCTTTTTTCAACTGCTCCTGAACCCATTCAATGTTATCCTATGTGTCCATGCACACACTCTCGTTTTTTGGCGTTTACAAGCAGTTGCGTTTAACCTCGTTTTTCCAGAAGCAAAAAAATGGGTTCAGACGCAAAAGTTTTCACGTTTCAGACGCTAAACGCTGCTAAACGCGGCTAAACGCGGTACCGGCGTTTTGCCGCGTTTGCGTTTATAAGCGTTTTTAAAGGTGACCTATTTTTTTAACATTAGAAATCTCAAAAATGATGGCAAATGATGAAAAACTATTAAAAAATATAAAAGAAAACTGTAATTGCTTGCATCGCATTGTGGACAATCCACAACTTGTGGCAGGTAAAGTGGCAAGTGGACAATCAACAACTTGTGTCAGGTGATGTGGCCAGGTGACGTGGCCAGGTGACGTGGCAAGTGGACAATCCACAGCTTGTGGCAGGTGACGTGGCAGGTGACGTGGCAGGTAACGTGGCCAGGTGACGTGGCCAGGTGACGTGGCAAGTGGACAATCCACAACTTGTGGCAGGTGACGTGGCCAGGTGACGTGGCAGGTGACGTGGCAGGTAACGTGGCCAGGTGACGTGGCCAGGTGACGTGGCAAGTGGACAATCCACAACTTGTGGCAGGTGACGTGGCCAGGTGACGTGGCAGGTGACGTGGCCAGGTGATGTGGCCAGGTGACGTGGCAGGTGACGTGGCCAGGTGACGTGGCAGGTGACGTGGCAAGTGGACAATCCACAACTTGTGGCAGGTGACGTGGCCAGCTGACGTGGCAGGTAACGTGGCCAGGTGACGTGGCAGGTGACGTGGCAAGTGGACAATCCACAACTTGTGGCAGGTGACGTGGCCAGCTGACATGGCAGGTAACGTGGCCAGGTGACGTGGCAGGTAACATGGCCAGGTGACGTGGCCAGGTAACGTGGCAAGTGGACAATCCACAACTTGTGGCAGGTGACGTGGCACGTGATGTGGCAAGGTGACGTGGCAAGTGGACAATCCACAACTTGTGGCAGGTGACGTGGCCAGGTGACGTGGCCAGGTGATGTGGCCAGGTGACGTGGCAGGTGACGTGGCAAGTGGACAATCCACAACTTGTGGCAGATGATGTGGCAAGTGATACGCTAAATACAAGTACACTGCTGCTCTCTCAGCTGCTGCTACTCACTCTGGTCTCACAAACTGGCTGAAATGGTTAAAATTTACTGTTTTTTGAGCTTAGGGAGGGTCTATGACGAAACGCTTATAAACGCAAACGCGGTTAAACGCCGCTAAACGCGGCCGCAAACGCGGCAAAACGCGCGTTTATAAACGCCGGTTTCAGCGTTTAAAAACGTGTGTTCAGCAGAGTTTGCACCTGCGTCTCGTGTGCATGGGGCCTAAAAGCCACAAATATCCTCCTGTGTGAATGAGGCGCTCCATGTACTAAGATGTAAAATTTCCCTTAGCCAACATCTGAGTAGCCTTTATGCTAACTGTTTAAAACCTTTCTACTGTATGTAGCACTACCCCTGTAGGAGCTGCTGCTTTGTTTTGGGTTTGTACGTTAACTCTTTAGCTTCGTTGTCAGGGTAGGAAAGTCCATAGTAAATGCCACACAAAGGTAAAACCTTCAACAGTCAAGCCTCGTACACACGACCGAGTTTCTCATCAAAAAACGACAAGAAACTTGCTGGCAGATCTTTCTTGCCGAGTAAATCGGTCGTGTGTACGCGGCTATCAGGTTTCTCGTCAAGAAAACCAAAAAGAATCCCGACGAGAAAAATAGAGAACCCGCTCTCTATTTTCTCGTTGAGATTCTCGTCAGCATACCTTTCGCTGTGGAAACCCGCGCATGCTCAAAATGACTTTGACGCATGCGCGGTAGCTTCCTAGGCATAGGTAGGGTGTAGCAAGATGGCGGCGACGGCATAGAATGTGACGAGCGCATGCTCGTTGTAGTCGATTACGTTACCGCGTTCGCTCCATTCAAAGAACCGCGGGTTCTTTGAATCGAGCGTGTGTACACTCGGCCGGGACAAGTTTCTTGTTCAAGAATCTCGTCAAGAAAAACAACAAGTTTTTTCCCGACGAGATTCTCGGCCGTGTGTACGAGGCTTTAGGCTTTATTCTTTTCTGCTGCAGTATAACTTGTGAGAAAGTAGAAGATAGGAGAAGAATAGGGGAAGGTTCAGGCACGCGGTACAGAATATGCAAATTAGCTCGAAGTACTCATCAATCATTCACCACTCTCCACTTGTAGAGTGGGTATTGCTCACCCGGATAGTTCCCTCTCACATGGCCTAGCAGCCGGGATGACGCATGAATCAGTAACAAGACTGCCTCTGCCACAGACTGCTTAAGATGGAGTCGGACTCTGCTACAGACCTTTGTTTAGATATAGATAAATGGATAGTTCGGGAATGCTCTGCCACAGGATTAAAAGTCCCAAATTTCCAGCCGTGCAGTAAGAGAGCCTTTAAGCCGATTCGGCGAGCTGCAGGGCTTTTGGTAGATTGGATCCCTCCTCAACAAGGTCACCAGGCCTCACCCGAGACATCAGCGCTTTGCCAGTCTCCTCCAGGGCAGGTCCTCCCCCGGTTCCCTTCATCAAGACAGCTTCCTCCCTTTTTTGGACGGACAGCTTGGGATCCCCTTTTGGGATGTAGGCCCCAGCCAGAATAACCGGGCCTACTCGATAGCGATGCAGCCTCGGGCCAACGGGGCCCCGAGACCAGAATAACACACACATACCTCACGCCAGGAGGGCCACGAGGCAAAGAGGAACCCCCGAACAATGGCGTCTGCCCCTTAAGTATCCCCTCCCAGCAGGCACAGCAAGGCCGACCACTCCCACTGCCGAGAAGGGTCACTCAATACACCATGGTTTGCCTGTGTTCCAACAAGTGCCTGAAGTGGCAACGCCACCTACAGGAAACAAGGGAAAATGCTATCAGGCAGCACCACAGCCAAAACAGAGGCAAATTTATATACAAATCGACAGTCTGAGCCCAACTATGGGCTCAGACACCCTTAAATTTGAAATAGCGTCCCAACCATTGGGGTAGGGCGCTACATGTATATATTCGTACATATAACTAAGCAGAGTATTATGCCATTTTTTTAATTTGTAAAACATAACTGTTACGCAAATACAAATTAGTATAACAGTACACTTCAGTTAAATATAAAAACCAAGCATAGTCTGCCTGCTGTGTACTTGATCTATCGAGGAGAAGCTGTGGTGAACCAGTCGGTAGTAATCTGAGAACCTTTACGTGCAATACAGAAGAGGAATTCCCCAAACACATCCAGAGGAACTCATAAACAGTACTCTTCAGAAATTCCTTGGTGCTCTGAACAACAAACGTAGGTGGAATTGACAGATTCATGTACTTGTTCGGAACAAATACAAGAATCTCTCACATGGAAATGGGGGACACTGAGGCGGGAGCGCCCATAGGGCCTCCTTCACATGAGGAGTACTAAAGTGCACGGTCATGGAGGGCCATGATAACCCACATAGGGATGTACAGGTGTTCCGCACATCCCCATGCAGGCTGCCCATTGAAGTTATATGGGACACAGCAGCAGCATGGACAGACGCTTTTCCCAATCGGACATCTATGCGGGTGCAGGTACATCTTTAACCACTTGACCTCTGGAAGATTTACCCCCATTCATGACCAGGCTATTTTTGCAATGCGCCACTGTGTTAAGTTAACTGACAATTGCGCAGTCATACGATGCTGTACCTAAACAAAATTTATGTCCCTTTCTTCCCCACAAATAGAGCTTTATTTTGGTGGTATTTGATCACTACTGCGTTTTTTATTTTTTGCATTAAAAAAGACCGACAATTAAAAAAAATACAATTTGTACAATTTCTTTCTCCCAACTTTGTGGGAACAGTTTGGGGATGGCCCCTTCCTTAGTAAGGGTGGTGGAAAATTAACTTCAAGTGCAAAAATTCACATTATAATAGTAACTAAAACATATAAAATTAAGTGTAACAATCCAAAAAAAATAGAAAATTCCAAAGTGCTATAATGGTGGGAACCTCCCATCTAAAAAGTTGTTGCACTTGAAGTTAATCTGTATGGCAAATATCTATAGGAGGGGTTTCCACCATCCCTGCTAAGTTTAATTTTTTTATGTTTCTTTTTTTAGTTTGATGTGTATTATATGTGGCGTTGCATATCACAGAGAAAGGTATTGTGGTAATATTGAAGTTTATTGAGATTCCATACATTAGAGGGTTCCACCATTATTTGTTAAGTTATTGATTAGTAAGTTAGCGCTACATTTATATTTATTTTTTGTGGTGTGGGAACACATATCAGTGCTTAGCAGCAAGCCTTTTACTGACACTTTTTTTTAATTTACCTCCAATAGTTTATTGTAAAATAGTAGTGTGGTGATTACCTATTATACTAAAGATCGGCATGTGGCATTAATAAACATCAACGGATTTCAGTTGTGCCCAACCAGGCCGGCCCCCCATGGACAATGTGCCTGTCTGCGTAATTCAACTCTCCATCCCTGCACTCAGTGCACTAATGGGCACTGACAGGCAGCACTGATGGGCACTGATTGACAGCACTGATTGGCAGCACTGATGGGAGCTGATTGGCAGCACTCATGGGCACTGGTAGGCAGCACTGATAGCCAGCACTGATGAGCACTGATAGGTGGCACTGATTGGCAGAACTGATGGCCACTGATAGGCGGAACTAGTTGGCAACACTGATGGGCATTGAAAGGTACTGCTTGGTGGCACTGATTGGCAGTACTGATTGGTACTGATAGGCAGCCCTGATGGGCGGCACTGATGGGCCCTGATTGGCACAGATAGGTGGCACTGATTGGCAGCACTGGGCACTAATTGGCAGCACTGATGGCCACTGATAGGCAGCACTGATGGGAACTGCTTGGTGGCACGGATTGGAACTAATTTGCAGCACTGATTGGCACCACTGATGGGCGGCACTAATAGTCAACACTGATGGGCCCTGATTGGCACAGATAGGTGGCACTGATTGGCGGCATTTAGTGGCACTGATTGGCAGCACTGGGCACTAATTGGCAGCACTGATGGGCACTGATAGGTGGCACTGATGGACATTGATAGGCAGCACTTATGGACACTAATAGGCACTGATTGGCAGCACAGATGGGCACTGATGAGCTGCACCGATAGGCAGCGCTGATGGCCACTGATTGGAAGCACTGATGGGCAGCACTGATTGGGACTGTAGGTGGCATTTGTGGGCACTGATAGGCGGCATTGATTGGCAGCACTGATGGGCACTGATTGATTGCATTGATTGGCACTGATAGGCACTGACTGACAGCACTGATTGTCACTGATAGGTTGCACTGATTGGCACTGATAGGCAGCACTGATGGACACTGATTGAAAGCACTGATTGGCACTGATAGGCAGCACTGATAGGTGGAATTGGTTGGCACTGATTGGCAGCACTGATTTGCACTGACAGGTGGCACTGATAGGTGGCACTGATGGGCAATGACAGGTGACACTGGCACTGATAGGTGGCATTGGTTGGCACTGATACTGACAAGTGGCACTGATGGGCACTACTTGGCACTGACATGTAGCACAGATGGGCACTGACAGGTGGTACAGATGGGCACTAGCACTGACAGGTGGCATTAGTTGGCACTGACAGTTGGCACTGATGGGCACTAGCACTGACAAGTGGCACTGACAGGGGGCACTGACAGGTGGCACAGATGGGCTCTAGCCCTGACCGGTGGCACTGATTGGCACTGAGAGGTGGCATTGATTGGCACTGACAGGTGGCACAGATGGGCACTGACAGGTGTAGCTGATGGGCATTTATAGATGGCACCAATAGGCACTGATCTAGGAGAGGGGAAGTTTCACACTGAGCAGTCAGCAAGGCATGTATGAGCCACTCAGTGCGTGAAACTGTTATGTAATGTAAATGCTTGCAGAGAGAGAGGAGCTGTCAAACTCGGCAGTGATTTCGGGAATGAGCGGGACCAAACAGCTATCAAACATAAGCCAATGGAATAGGCTGCTCCGTGAATGTGGCTCTGCCCCCTTTCTATCAGCTATCAAACACCAGCCAATGATTGGGCTGCTTTAAAAGGGGGCGGATCCACATACACGGAGCGGCCCGCCCAGCCCCTATCCCGTTGGCTTGTGTTTGGTAGCTGTTTGGTCCCACCCACTCCTGACATCACCTCAGAGATTTGACAGATTGTCTCTGCAAGCAGTGACATTACATTACAGTTTCACACACATTTCACACACATGGAGGCTAATACTACTGAGCATCCTCACGTGGAAACGTAGCGTGCATCAAGGTCAGGAGGACCAGGAGTCATCTGTCCTCCCTTAAAGTTACAGCTGGTTTGCTCCCTGCCAAAAAACAGGACCCTGCACTGATCCCTGTGACAGTGGACTCCGCTGCAGTCAGGTTGAAAAGGGATGTACAGTATGGAGGGATGGGCAGCAAAATTCAAATCCAATCCGGAGACAAAACCAGGGATAGGTGTAGCGATACCCCCGAAGGGGCTGCTGGATTAATTTTGGGTTCTGCCGTTACCCCACATTTCACCGTCCCAGAACTTAAGAGTCTATGTTAAGTAATTAGAATAGAGGTGACTGCCAGTCACTTATTCTCTTTCTCAATTTCTTTATTAACCACTTAAGCCCCGGACCATTTTGTAGCTAAAGGACCAGAGGTGTTTTCAGAATTTTGCACTGCGCTGCTTTAACTGGAAATTGTGCGGACATGCAATGTTGTACCCAAACAAAATTTGCGTCCTTTTCTTCCCACAAATAGAGCTTTCTTTTAATGGTATTTGATTGCCTCTGCGATTTTTATTTTTTGCGATATAAACGGAAAAAGACTGAAAATTTTGAAAAAAAATGATATTTTCTACTTTTTGTTATAAGAAAAATCGAATAAACTAAATTTTAGTCATACATTTAGGCCAAAATGTATTCAGCCACATGTCTTTAGTAAAAAAAATGTCAATAAGCGTATATTTATTGGTTTGCGCAAAAGTTATAGCGTCTACAAACTAGGGTACATTTTCTGGAATTTACACAGCTTTTAATTTATGACTGCCTCATTTCTTGAGGTGCTAAAATGGCAGGGCAGTACAAAACCCCCCCAAATGACCCCATTTTGGAAAGTAGACATCCCAAGGAAATTGCTGAGAGGCATGTTGAGCCCATTGAATTTTTTTTTTTCTTGTCCCAAGTGATTGAATAATGACAAAAAAAAATAAAAAATTACAAAAAGTTGTCACTAAATGATATATTGCTCACACATGCCATGGTTATATGTGGAATTGCACCCCAAAATACATTTTGCTGCTTCTCCTGAGTACGGGGATACCACATGTGTGGGACTTTTTAGGAGCCTAGCCGCGTACGGGGCCCCGAAAACCAAGCACCGCCTTCAGGATTTCTAAGGGCGCAAATTTTTGATTTCACTCCTCACTACCTATCACAGTTTCGAAGTCCATAAAATGCCAAAATAGCACAAAACCCCCCCAAATGACCCCATTTTGGAAAGTAGACACCCCAAGCTATTTGCTGAGAGGCATGTTGAGTATTTTACAGCTCTCATTTGATTTTGAAAATTTTCTAAACTTTGTGACAAAAAGCGAGATCTGCAACATACTCACCATACCTCTCAGCAAATAGCTTGGGGTGTCTACTTTCCAAAATGGGGTCATTTGGGGGGGTTTGTGCCATCTGGGCATTCCATGGCCTCCGAAACTGTGATAGGCAGTGAGAAGTGAAATCAAAAATGTACACCCTTAGAAAGCCTGAAGGCGGTGCTTGGTTTTTTGGGGTCCCGTACGCGGCTAGGCTCCCAAAAAGTCTCACACATGTGGTATCCCCGTACTCAGGAGAAGCAACAGAATGTATTTTGGGGTGTAATTCCACATATGCCCATGGCATGTTTGAGCAATATATCATTTAGTAACAACTTTGTGCAATAAAAATAAAAAATTAATTTTCTTTTTTCCGCAACTTGTGTCAACATATAAAATATTCCATGGACTCGACATGCCTCTCAGTATATAGCTTGGGGTGTCTACTTTCCAAAATGGGGTCATTTGGGGGGGTTTTGAACTGTTCTGGCATTTTATACACAACATTAGGAAGCTTACATCCACTCTTCTAACCACTTGAAGACAAAGCCCTTTCTGACACTTTTTGTTTACATGAAAATTTTATTTTTTTTTGCAAGAAAATTATGTTGAACCCCCAAACATTATATATTTTTTTAAAGCAAAGGCCCTACAGATTAAAATGGTGGGTGTTGCATTTTTTTTCCCCACACAGTATTTGCGCAGCGATTTTTCAAACGCATTTTTTGGGGAAAAAATACACTTTTTTTAATTTTAATACACTAAAACACACTATATTGCCCAAATGTTTGATGAAATAAAAAAGATGATCTTAGGCCAAGTACATAGATACCAAACATGACATGCTTTAAAATTTTGCACAAACGCGCATTGGCGACAAACTACATACATTTTTAAAAGCCTTTAAAAGCCTTTACAGGTTACCCCGTTAGATTTACAGAGGAGGTCTACTGCTAAAATGACTGCCCTCGATCTGACCTTTGCGGTGATACCTCACATGCATGGTGCAATTGCTGTTTACATATGACACCAGACCGACGCTTGCGTTCGCCATTGCGCAAGAGCAGGGCAGGACAGGGGTGCTTTTTTTTTTTATTATTATTAATTTTGCTTTTTTATTTTATTTTTAAACTGTTCCTTCCATATTTTTTATTTATTTATCATTTTTATTGTTATCTCAGGGAATGTAAATATCCCCTATGATAGCAATAGGTAGTGACAGGTACTCTTTTTTTGAAAAAACTGGGGTCTATTAGACCCTAGATCTTTCCTCTGCCCTCAAAGCATCTGACCACACCAAGATCGGTGTGATAAAATGCTTTCCCAATTTCGCAATGGCGCTTTTTATATCCCTCCCACTGCTTGTAAAAGCAGTCAGAGGCTAATTAGCCGCTAGGATTGCTTTTACATGAAAGCCGGTCGCTGGCTGAAAAGAATACCAAGATGATACCTAAACCCGCAGGCATCAATCTGGTATAACCATTCAAAGTCCAGCAACATACCAGTACGTTGCTGGTCCTTGTTGGACATGTATTGTAATCTTTTTTTTCATGCAGCCTGTTGGCTGAACAAAAAAGAGATTGATCGGTGGGTATGCCCACCATTAGAATACTGCCCTTCATCCACCCACTTCTAATGATGGGCATACATGCACCATTTATATATGCCGAAGCATGGGGGCATCCTCCCGCAAAAAAGTTATGCCGCACACACATGGTCGGACTTTTCCACGGGCAAGCCTCCGTCGGAATTTCGACTGTATGTACGCGGCATTAGGAGCAAAATCGCTCCTCCGCCCCTGCTGCCCCAATGCTTCGGCATATATGCTTTTTTTTAAAACTGTGGTGGTGAAATCACCTCCTACAGCACTGGAGTCGCAGGGATCAGGCCTGTCTCTGCGAACGCTGCAGTTATGTGTGTTGTGTTTTGTAAGTGACAGTGATCGATCGATACTGCACTTGGGTGGCCTGGGCTGGACCGAGGGGCAAAACGCAGGTGCTAGCAGGTATCTGGGCTGATCCCGCTAACACTGCGTTTTTGGGAACCCTAAACTGCTGGGGACACTAGTATAGATCTGATCAGATCAGATATTGATCTGTTCAGATACTATACCACTAAGGGAGGTGTATGCTTCACGCGTGGGTGTTAGCGTTACTGGCACTAACCTGACGCTGCCTGGGGTGTGACGCAGGGTTAACTAGGGGCAATAAGGGGGTTAAAACCTTTATTAGATAATATATGGGGGTACCTGACGCTATAAAAACCTGCGGCGAACCTAAAAAAAATAACTGGCTATCTATCGGCACCAGCATAAGTAATACAGCGATCAGAAAAACGATCGCTTAGTGACACTGGCAAAAGGGGGTGAAAGGGTTACCTGGGGGGGCGATCAAGGGGTTAAACCTTTATTAGGTAATATATGGGGGTACCTGACGCTATAAAAACCTGCGGCGAACCTAAAAAAAATAACTGGCTACCTGTCGGCATCACCGACAATTAGACAGCGATCAGAAAAACGATCGCTTAGCGACAGTGGTGATAGGGGGTGAAAGGGTTACCTGGGGGGCGATAAAGGGGGTTAAACCTTTATTAGGTAATATATGGGGGTAGCTGACGCTATAAAAACCTGCGGCGAACTTAAAAAAAAATAACTGGCTACCGATCGGCATCACTGACAATAAGACAGCGATCAGAAAAACGATTGCTTAGCTACAATGGTGATAGGGGGTGAAAGGGTTACCTGGGGGGCGATCAAGGGGGTTAAACCTTTATTAGGTAATATATGGGGGTACCTGACGCTATAAAAACCTGCGGCGAACCTAAAAAAAATAACTGGCTACCTATCGGCATCACCGACAATAAGACAGCGATCAGAAAAACGATCGCTTAGCTACAATGGTGATAGGGGGTGAAAGGGTTACCTGGGGGGCGATCAAGGGGGTTAAACCTTTATTAGGTAATATATGGGGGTACCTGACGCTATAAAAACCTGCGGCTAACCTAAAAAAAATAACTGGCTACCGATTGGCATCACCGACTAAAACAGCGATCAGAAAAACGATCGCTTAGTGACGGCGGTGCTAGGGGGTGAAAGGGTTATCTGCGGGGTGATCAGGGGGTTAAACCTTTATTAGGGGGGGTTAGGGGGCTACGCTGGACCTAAAACTAACTGTAGTGACACTTTTACAGTCACAAATGTCACTGATTGCAGTGATCAGTAAGTAAATGGTCACTGCAATCAGTGACACTGTGACTGGGGGCTGGGGGGTGATCTGGGGGGGCGATTTATGTTCCTATGTGTTCTGGTGTCAGTGTACTGTTTGTGCACTAACCTGTGTGTCTTCTCTTGTACGGCGCTCGGTATATGTGAGCGCCGCATGAGAGATGACATCACTTCCTCTGCCTGTGTAAACACTACACAGCAGAGGAAGCTTTCTCATTCGCCGGGAGCGATCGCGAGGGGGTGGCTGGAATCGAACGGCCGTCCTCTCATCCCGGATCGCTCCCCAACGGATAACGACCGCTCACTGTATAGAAGGGGGGTCCGATTGGACCCCCCAACTATACAAAGGCAGTCACGTACACTGTACGTGATTGTGCCTGTCGGTGCCATTCTGCCGACGTATATATACAGTGAGCGGTCGTTAAGTGGTTAAAAAAACGTCAGGTAGGAAGATAGAGGGTTTATGGAAGTTCACATACCTTGGTTTTGAAGATCACTATTGTGGTTCTTGAATCCAGATGACAACAGCTTTCTGTCTCTGGTTCTTGCGACAACCGGATAGGCCTCTCTCACCGACCTAGCAGCCGGTATAAAGCACGAACAAAGTCTCTAACACAGACTTGAGTGAAAAAATGGAAACTCCTGGATAATCCTCTGCCACAGGATTGTTTAGCCAGTAGTCAGTTAGTTAGGTCAACTGCACAGTACCTGAACCTTTAAGCCATCCCGCAGTACTGTGAGGTAGGTTAACTTGGGTGCGTCCTCCAAACGAGTCACCAGACCCTTCCTGAGATACAAGCTATCAGCTCGGTCCTCTCCAGTAAGGTCCTCCCCTGGAATATTCTCCGCTTGAGTGGCTTCTTCCCGCAGGACAGACAGCACACGACCACCTTCAGTTAAGTAGGCCTCAGACAGACTTCTGGGCCTACCTGTAGCAGCACAGCCTCGAGCCAGCAGGGCCCAAGGTAGAAGAGCCAGCAGCGTGGCCTCAGGCCTGGAGGGCCATGAGGCAGAAACGAACCACACCAAAGCACATGACACTGCCCCTTAAATATCCTTCCCCAGCATGTCCAGCTACAAAGAAGCTCCTGATTGGGCTGTTTTCTGGGGAAAGAATATCCAATACACTTCAGCTGGCTGTATTTCTCACACTGGCCTGTGACAACAGTGACACCTACTGGCAACAGTGGGAAATGCGCACAAATAGCCATACCCGGAACAGAAACCAACAATTTACATAATCACTCTGAGCTATTTACAGCTCAGATACCCCTAAATTTACAGAATAGCGCCTGTTCAAAAGTAGCAGGGCGCTACACAGACTTGGTCCGGGGACAGTGTCCTGTGTCCAGGGACTGGCCCCTGGAAACCGGAGATGTCTGGTCACCCTACTTTAAGCTGAATGCAGCAATCTGTATTTCGTAGCAACTGCTGTCTCCTATAGCAACAACTTTACTCACAGTATCCCACTGTAGATCTTCAAGCTTAGCTCACAGCTGCCTGCTGGACTCTCCAAGCTTCACTCACAGCTACCCACTGTATTTTTCATGCCTCATCCACAGCTACCCACTGGGTTCCTCGGACAAACAGCTATCCGTTGGATCCCTCAAGCTTTACTCACAGCTACCCGCTGTACTTCTCTTCAAGCTTTACTTACAGCTACCCGCTGTATTCCTTCAAGCTTTACTCACAGATACCCACTGTACTTCATGGATGAGTTCTCTCCTGAAGCTTTCCCAGCTACTTCACAGTCCCCGGCTGATGAAGAATCTCCTCTGGTACTCCTTCAGAACTCCATCCCTTTACACCTGCCTCCGGCAACAACAGTGGTTGACCCTCTGGGAGCTTCTTCTGCCTCGCCTCCTGGCAGCGATCAGGCTCCCCTCAGGCTGAGCCCCTTTACACGTGGTTAGGCTCCAGGGGTTGTAAACCCTCAAGGTTTTTCACCTTAATGCATTCTATGCATTAAGGTGAAAAAACTTCTGTAGTGCAGCTGCCCCCCAGAGCCCCCCTTTTACTCACCTGAACTTGATTGTTCCAGCGTCGGGGACGAGCACAGCAGCTCCAGCTGCTGTCTCAGATCCTTATTGGATTGATTGATAGCAGCACCATTGGCTCCCGCTGCTGTCAATCAAATCCAGTGGCACGGGAGCCAGGGGGTGGAGCTGAGTCCTGCTGTCTGTGTCAATGGACGCAGCAGCAGGACTCGGGAGCGAGCCGGCATGAGTGCCCCCATGGAAAGCAGCTCTCCATGGGGGCACTCAAGAAGAGGAAGAGCCAGGAGCGCCGCTGAGGGACCCCAGAAGAGGAGAATCAGGGCCACTCTGTGCAAAACCCTTGCACAGAGGAGGTAAGTATGGCACGTTTGTTATAGACAACTTTGGCTGCTGCTCCACACACACCCACCCAGGCTGCAGCCCGGGTGGAAAGAACCCCCATCACCTGACTTTCTCCAAATAGACTACCCCAGCAGCCGAAGAAACTCCTGCTGATTGGCTGAGAAAAGCATTATCACTCATAACCTGAATTCACTGTAATCATACTAATGCCAAAGGTGATAGTGATACCTATTGACAAAAGAGAGAAATCACAGTTAAACTCAAGATTAGGAGAAACCCATTTGATCAAAGACTACAAATTAGCCAGGCTAGTTACCACCTAGCACAACTAAATTTACTAGCAGCCCTGTCTAGGACAAGGGAGCTACATATGCACTGTCAATGTACTAATGACACTGGCTGGGAAGGAGTTAAACATCTAGGGCAGGAATCTCCAAACTATGGCCCTCCAGTTGTTCAGGAACTACAATTCCCATCATGCCTAGTCATGTCTGTAAATGTCAGAGCCTCATGGGATTAGGGTTGCCACCTTTTCATCAAGCCAAACCCGAACATTTTCGCGGCGCACTGCAATTTTTTTGTAGTACACGCTATAGGATTGTAAAATACCTGGGACACCTTTTGGGTTACCCAAACAGAGTAGTAATGAGGTGTGCGACAATGAACAGTGGCTGTGGCCAAATTGCATTAACAGTGGGGGGACTTAAAGGGGCTTAGTTAAATAAAACTAAAGCATTCGTGTACTCATAAAATTTGATTTAATTAATAAAAGAAATGTCAGTTAAAATATGAAACTAACCAACCTTAAAAGTGGACAATGTCAGCCAGTAGAGCAGTGGACGGTGTCAGTAGAACAGTGGAAGGTGTCAGTAGAACAGTGGAAGGTGTCAGTAGAACAGTGGACGGTGTCAGTAGAACAGTGGACGGTGTCAGTAGAGCAGTGAACGGTGTCAGTAGAGCAGTGGAAGGTGTCAGTAGGGCAGTGGACGGTGTCAGTAGAACAGTGGAAGGTGTCAGTAGAACAGTGGAAGGTGTCAGTAGAACAGTGGAAGGTGTCAGTAGAGCAGTGTACCTCAATCCAAAAACCTGTATCATCTCTACTGAACCCAACCCCATACAAACTGTTCACAAAGTGGCACTGTACAATCTACAACCCTTTCAAGCACCTTTTAATTACAAAAAAAATCCCCAAGAATTCAAAAGCACTCCACAGGCACCCACAAATAGAGAAGAAAATAACCGATGAAATATCAGTTATTGGGGAGGCACAAATATTGTGCCTCCCCAATAGAGACCTCCATTACAGCGAGACAAAAAAAAACCTTACCTTCCAGGAGCCGCTGTAAAGATGTGTGTGTGAACCTGTTAGGGGGCAGAGTCTGTAATATCATGCTTTCTCCTGCAAAAGCATCCCTGGTTGCTAGGACACCAGTCCAGTGGCCCTCCATTCACTGTCTCTGGTGGCATCGGCGCAGGCGGCTGGGTTGGGGAGAGAGAGCGCACAGACAGACAGTGCAGCATGACCCGGCTGCAGGACATTAGCCCCGCTGGAGCGGGGGAAGAAATGGGGGGTTTGCATGCTGTTTAGGGGGTAGCTGACAGAAGAGGGGGTGGCTTACAGAGAGGTGCGGGCTGACAGAGGAGGAGGGTTGCTGACAGAGAGGGGGCTGACAGAGGAGGGGGTTGCTGACATAAAGGGGGCTGACAGGGAGGGTTGCTGACATAGAGGGGGCTGACAGGGAGGGTTGCTGACATAGAGGGGGCTGACAGGGGGGGTTGCTGACATAGAGGGGGCTGACAGGAAGTGTTGCTGACAGGGAGGGTTGCTGACATAGAGGGGGCTGACAGGGGGGTTGCTGACATAGAGGGGGCTGACAGGGAGGGTTGCTGACATAGAGGGGGCTGACAGGGAGGGTTGCTGACATAGAGGGGGCTGACAGGGAGGGTTGCTGACATAGAGGGGGCTGACAGGGAGGGTTGCTGACATAGAGGGGGCTGACAGGGAGGGTTGCTGACATAGAGTGGGCTGACAGGGGGGGGTTGCTGACATAGAAGGGGCTGACAGGGAGGGGTTGCTGACATAGAGTGGGCTGACAGGGGGGTTGCTGACATAGAAGGGGGCTGACAGAGGAGGGGGGTTGCTGACAGAGAGGGGGGCTGACAGGAGGGTTGCTGACAGAGAGGGGGGCTTGCTGATAGAAGGGGGATTGCTGACAGGGGGGATTGCTGACAGAAGGGGGGTTGCTGACACAGAGGGGGGAGTTTCTGACAGAGAGGGGGGCTGACAGGGGGGGTTGCTAATAGAGGGGGGCTGACAGGGGGGTTGCTGATAGAAGGGGGGGTTGCTGACAGGGGGGATTGCTGATAGAAAGGGGTTTGCTGACACAGAGGGGGGAGTTGCTGACAGGGGGGTTGCTGACAGGGGGGTTGCTGATAGAAGGGGGGTTGCTGACACAGAGGGGGGAGTTGCTGACAGGGGGGGTTGCTGATAGAGGGGGGCGCTGATAGAAGGGGAGTTGCTGATAGAAGGGGGGTTGCTGACACAGAGGGGGGAGTTGCTGACAATGGGCGTTGCTGATAGAAGGGGGGGTTGCTGACAGGGGGGATTGCTGACAGGGGGTTTGCTGATAGAAGGGGGTTTGCTGACACAGAGGGGGGAGTTGCTGACAGGGGGGGTTGCTGATAGAGGGGGGCTGACAGGGGGGGTTGCTGATAGAAGGGGGGGTTGCTGACAGGGGGGATTGCTGACAGGGGGGATTGCTGATAGAAGGGGGTTTGCTGACACAGAGGGGGGAGTTGCTGACAGGGGGGGTTGCTGACACAGAGGGGGGAGTTGCTGACAAGGGGGGTTGCTGATAGAAGGGGGGATTGCTGACAGGGGGAATTGCTGACAGGGGGGATTGCTGATAGAAGGGGGGTTTGCTGACACAGAGGGGGGAGTTGCTGACAGGGGGGGTTGCTGATAGAGGGGGGCGCTGATAGAAGGGGGGTTGCTGACACAGAGGGGGGAGTTGCTGACAGGGGGGGTTGCTGATAGAGGGGGGCGCTGATAGAAGGGGGGTTGCTGACACAGAGGGGGGAGTTGCTGACAGGGGGGGGTTGCTGATAGAGGGGGGCGCTGATAGAAGGGGGGTTGCTGACACAGAGGGTGGAGTTGCTGACAGGGGGGGTTGCTGATAGAAGGGGGGTTGCTGACAGGGGGGATTGCTGACAGGGGGTTGCTGATAGAAGGGGGGTTTGCTGACACAGAGGGGGGAGTTGCTGACAGGGGGGGTTGCTGATAGAAGGGGGGTTGCTGACAGGGGGGATTGCTGACAGGGGGGTTGCTGATAGAAGGGGGGTTTGCTGACACAGAGGGGGAGTTGCTGACAGGGGGGTTGCTGACACAGAGGGGGGAGTTGCTGACAGGGGGGGTTGCTGATAGAGGGAGGCACTGATAGAAGGGGGGTTGCTGACACAGAGGGGGGAGTTGCTGACAGGGGGGGTTGCTGACAGGGGGAATTGCTGACAGGGGGGTTGCTGATAGAAGGGGGGTTGCTGACACAGAGGGGGAAGTTGCTGACAGGGGGGGTTGCTGATAGAAGGGGGGTTGCTGACAGAAGGGGGGTTGCTGACACAGAGGGGGGAGTTGCTGACAGGGGGGGGGGTTGCTGATAGAGGAGGGCTGACGGGGGGGTTGCTGATAGAGAGGGGGGCTGGCTTACAGAGAAGGACGAGCTGACAGAGGGGGGTGGCTTATATAGAGGGGCGGGCTGGCAGAAGGTGGGGGCTTACAGACGGGCGGGTGGGAGAGCGGATGGCAGAGAGACCTCACCTCAGAAAAACAGCGCGCCAGGCAGGGAGGCGGGACTCCGAGCGGCTGCGATCACCCACAGCTCAGCCCCGCCTCCACATGTGACCATTTACCAGCTCCACCAGGCCAATCACAGACCGGAGCGCGGCACGCACATGACTCATTCAGCCAGTCACAGGCAGTGTGTGTATGTGACAGTGTATAATGATGGCGGCGGGCTCGGGAATCGATGCGCCCACTCTAGATGTTGCGGCCGGGGCCACAGGACAGTTGTTGAACAGTTGCTATATGTGTCCGGGTTTCAGGCGGGTTGAAACCCGGGCACATGTGTCAAAAACCGGACTGTCCGGGTCAAAACCGGACAGGTGGCAACCCTACATGGGATGTGTAGTTCAGTAACAGCTGGAGGGCCATAGTTTGGAGATCCCTGATCTAGGGCAATCAAAGGGTTAAATGTGTGCCTAGCCAGTGTTTTGGTGTACTGTGTTAGGTGCTTCTACTAAGGGGAGTAATGGATTTTATTCCCTGCTTTGTGGGGAAGGAAAACTATTACTTCCCCGCCGACAGGACAGGGCTCTGCCTTGTTTATATAGGCAGGGCTCTGTCCTGTGTAAATTTATGATGCTTGACGGCTGCTGGCAGTAATCCATTGGCCGGCACCCGCTGATCGACATCTGCCGTGTTTAATCCCAGCACAGCAGGGTTGCCAGCGGCGTGCGTGCCCCCTACCTGTAAGTGTCAGATCACGTGCTGGGTACATGATCTGGTGCAGCCAAGCCACCTTGTCACCGTATATCTGTTTGTATTATGCAGTCAGCAGGCAGTTAAAGGTGAACTCCAGCATTCCCTTCAGTCTTGCACAGTGTTACAGGCTTTTTCCCAGGCCCGTGATGCTCCAGCCAACCCGGAAGGGTACACCCCCCCCATCTTCTCCAAGAACAGAACACGATAGGGTATGCACACACCTGTAATAGGGAGAGACTCCACCATTTTAAGTCCTTCACATTCTCCTGGCCTGAGGCCAGAAATGAATAGTTTCCACACATTCAGCCTTTTAATGTTTTTCTTTTACTTTGGCAGAAATCTCACAATACAGTTCCTCATAACATAAATTTCACCTCTATCACGTAAGGTTCAGCAGAAGTAAAGTCACCACAGAGTAGTTAGCATAGGATGGCTACCCAACTCTTGCATACACCTGCTACGGTTTCCTCACAGGTGGGTCTTCACTTGAGTCTGTAGGGGCCAAAGCGAAAAAGAGACCTTTTCTTCAAGCTACAGGCTTCCATGTTGTACACCAGGGGTGGCCTTTTTCCACCACCCTCTGCCCCAGGTTCTTCCTGTTCTAGTTTATATAAGGCTGACTAACTCCACCCACCATACCCGCCAGGGGAGGGACCTCACTGAAAGTGGTACTATCCCCTCTTCTGTACTGAAATGGCTTACTCTAAATTCACTGCACACTGAGTTTTTTACAGTGTGCATTAGAAGCTGCAACAAGTCAGAGGTAGGGATGAGCTCGGTGTTCGACTCGAACATACGTTCGACTCGAACATCGGCTGTTCGCTCGTTCGGCGAACAACGAATGATTTGGGCCGTTTGCGCCAAATTCGAGTGACGCGAACGGCCCACAATACACTGCGCCATCGCAGTGCAATCCCGGCGCTGTGATTGGCCAAGCATGCACTCTGACCCTGCATGCTTGGCCAATCACAGCGCCGGCAGCGAGGAGAGCAATGATTGGCCACAGGCAGGATGCCTGTGGCCAATTATAGCTGAGGGGGTTTAGTACAGCGCGGCGGCCTCGTGTAGTGTGTTCCGGAGCAGGGAAAGAGAAGGATAGGCAGGGACAGTGTCATATCTATTCTTTGCTAAACCTTGTGTGTAGGGACAGAGAAGGATAGGCAGGGAGAGTGTCAGTGTCATATTCTTTGCTAAACTTTGTGTGTAGGGAGAGAGAAGGATAGGCAGGGAGAGTGTCAGTGTCATATTCTTTTCTAAACCTTGTGTGCAGGGAGAGAGAAGGATAGGCAGGGGACAGTGTCAGTGTCATTGTTGCTAAGCCTCCTGCACATTATACACCTGAAGCTAGCCCGTATTGCTGTGTTTTCCTGGTGTGTTACACTACCAGGCATTTGCAGCACTTACAGCGGACGTAGTGTGCCTCCTGCACATTATACACCTGAAGCTAGCCCGTATTGCTGTGTTTTCCTGGTGTGTTACACTACCAGGCATTTGCAGCACTTACAGCGGACGTAGTGTGCCTCCTGCACATTATACACCTGAAGCTAGCCCGTATTGCTGTGTTTTCCTGGTGTGTTACACTACCAGGCATTTGCAGCACTTACAGCGGACGTAGTGTGCCTCCTGCACATTAAACACCTGAAGCTAGCCCGTATTGCTGTGTTTTCCTGGTGTGTTACACTACCAGGCATTTGCAGCACTTACAGCGGACGTAGTGTGCCTCCTGCACATTATACACCTGAAGCTAGCCCGTATTGCTGTGTTTTCCTGGTGTGTTACACTACCAGGCATTTGCAGCACTTACAGCGGACGTAGTGTGCCTCCTGCACATTAAACACCTGAAGCTAGGCCGTATTGCTGTGTTTTCCTGGTGTGTTACACTACCAGGCATTTGCAGCACTTACAGCGGACGTAGTGTGCCTCCTGCACATTATACACCTGAAGCTAGCCCATATTGCTGTGTTTTCCTGGTGTGTTACACTACCAGGCATTTGCAGCACTTACAGCAGGCGTAGTGTGATTCCTGCAAAATATACTCCTGAAGCTAGGCCGTATTGCTGTGTTTTCCTAGTGTGTTACACCAACAGGCATTTGCAGCACTTACAGCAGGCGTAGTGTGATTCCTGCACATTATACACCTGAAGCTAGCCCGTATTGCTGTGTTTTCCTGGTGTGTTACACTACCAGGCATTTGCAGCACTTACAGCGGACGTAGTGTGCCTCCTGCACATTAAACACCTGAAGCTAGCCCGTATTTCTGTGTTTTCCTGGTGTGTTACACTACCAGGCATTTGCAGCACTTACAGCGGACGTAGTGTGCCTCCTGCACATTAAACACCTGAAGCTAGCCCGTATTGCTGTGTTTTCCTGGTGTGTTACACTACCAGGCATTTGCAGCACTTACAGCGGACGTAGTGTGCCTCCTGCACATTATACACCTGAAGCTAGCCCGTATTGCTGTGTTTTCCTGGTGTGTTACACTACCAGGCATTTGCAGCACTTACAGCGGACGTAGTGTGCCTCCTGCACATTAAACACCTGAAGCTAGGCCGTATTGCTGTGTTTTCCTGGTGTGTTACACTACCAGGCATTTGCAGCACTTACAGCGGACGTAGTGTGCCTCCTGCACATTATACACCTGAAGCTAGCCCATATTGCTGTGTTTTCCTGGTGTGTTACACTACCAGGCATTTGCAGCACTTACAGCAGGCGTAGTGTGATTCCTGCAAAATATACTCCTGAAGCTAGGCCGTATTGCTGTGTTTTCCTAGTGTGTTACACCAACAGGCATTTGCAGCACTTACAGCAGGCGTAGTGTGATTCCTGCACATTATACACCTGAAGCTAGCCCGTATTGCTGTGTTTTCCTGGTGTGTTACACTACCAGGCATTTGCAGCACTTACAGCGGACGTAGTGTGCCTCCTGCACATTAAACACCTGAAGCTAGCCCGTATTTCTGTGTTTTCCTGGTGTGTTACACTACCAGGCATTTGCAGCACTTACAGCGGACGTAGTGTGCCTCCTGCACATTATACACCTGAAGCTAGCCCGTATTGCTGTGTTTTCCTGGTGTGTTACACTACCAGGCATTTGCAGCACTTACAGCAGACGTAGTGTGCCTCCTGCACATTAAACACCTGAAGCTAGCCCGTATTGCTGTGTTTTCCTGGTGTGTTACACTACCAGGCATTTGCAGCACTTACAGCAGACGTAGTGTGCCTCCTGCACATTATACACCTGAAGCTAGCCCGTATTGCTGTGTTTTCCTGGTGTGTTACACTACCAGGCATTTGCAGCACTTACAGCAGGCGTAGTGTGATTCCTGCAAAATTTACTCCTGAAGCTAGGCCTTATTGCTGGTTTTCCCATCTCCCTGCAGGCCATTAGAATGTCTGGAAGGCAAACAAGGAGAGGCAGACAGTCAGGAGCCAATAAAAGAGGGCAAGCAGGCTCTGTGTCTAGAGACAACAGTGCTGGTCGTGGACGCGGTGCATCGCCATCAGCACGTGGCCATGGGACACGCTTGTCCTTCTTTTCGGCAGCTGGACGTGTTGAGCCGCATCATGCCGAAGACTTGGTAGAGTGGATGACCAAGCCCTCCTCATCCCCCTCATCCTCTCTCACCCAGGCTCAGGATACTGGCAAAGCAGCTGCCAAAGCGTCCTCATCCCTGGTATCAATGTCATCATCAGTCACTCCTTCCTTAGACCCACCATGTCCTCCTGAGGAGTCCCCCGAACTGTTTGAGCACAGTGTTGGGTACATGCTCCAGGAGGATGCCCAGCGTTTCGAAGGGTCTGATGATGATACCCAGCTAGAGGAAGGCAGTAGCGTGAGAGCAGAGAGAGGGGATGCTCAAGAAGGACACCAATCTGGCAGTCATGTTCCAGCAGCTGCAGCATACTGCCAGATTGGCTCCAGTGATGAGGAGGGAGGGGATGATGAGGTCACTGACTCCACGTGGGTGCCTAATAGGAGAGAGGAGGAGGAGGAGGATGAGGAGGAGGCACATCTCCAACGAGGCAGGATGCCCTTGGGGGGCCAGCGTAAGGGCAGCACACCGACGGAATCACACCGCAGAGCTCCGCCTGTGCAGGGCGCTGCCTCTGCCCGTTATTCAAAAAGTTCTTTGGTGTGGGCCTTTTTTGAGTCGAGTGCATCAGATCGCACAGCTGCTGTTTGCAACATATGTCTCAAGCGTATATCGTGTGGCCAAAACATCAGCCGCTTGGGCACCACATGCTTGACCAGACATACTGTATGTTGACCTGCCATGCAGCTCGTTGGCAAGCCTACCTTAAAGACCCACACCAAAGAACAAAGCGGACCTCTCCTTGCACCGCATCAGCTGGGATCTCCAACCCCACTATACCTTCAGTCCTCTCTGAAACCTGCACTGAGAGGAATGAAGGTGTAGAATTAGGTGTGTCACAGCCAAGTACTTGCGGGCACTCTGCTAGCAGTACACCGATGTCCGATTGTAGCAGGCAAATTTCCCTGCCCCTGCTGCTGGACCGTCGAAAGAAGTTCACTCCCAGCCATCCACATGCCCAGCGGTTGAATGCTAGCTTGGCTAAATTGCTAGCGCTTCAACTGCTGCCTTTTCAGTTGGTAGACTCGGCCCCCTTCCGTGAGTTTGTGCAATGTGCGGTTCCTCAGTGGCAGGTTCCCAAACGCCACTTTTTCTCACGGAAGGCGATTCCGGCTCTCTACCGGCATGTGGAAGGCAATGTCTTGGCCTCGCTGGACAGGGCGGTCAGCGGTAAGGTGCATATTACCGCTGACTCATGGTCCAGCAGGCATGGACAGGGACGTTACCTTTCTTTCACGGCCCATTGGGTCACTCTTTTGGCAGCTGGGAAGGATGCAGGACAAGGTGCAGTAGTGTTGGAGGTTGTTCCGCCGCCACGCCTCCAAAATGCTACTACTGGTTGTGACACACCTCTCTCCTCCACCCCCTCCTCTTCTTCTTCCTCCACGCCCTCTTCCTGTGCTTTGTCCTCGGAACCAGCGGTGCTCCATAGGCGTTCAAGGGGCTACGCAAGTACGCAGGCAAAAATATGCCATGCCGTGCTTGCGCTGGTGTGTTTGGGGGACAGGAGCCACACTGGGGCAGAGGTTCTGTCTGCTCTGCAGGGGCAGGCCGAGAGGTGGTTGACGCCACGCCAGCTTAAGCCAGGAATGGTGGTTTGCGACAATGGCACCAACCTCCTCTCCGCCCTCCGACAGGGACAACTGACCCATGTGCCCTGTGTGGCTCACGTCCTTAACCTGGTGGTGCAGTGGTTCTTGGGCAGGTACCCGGGCTTACAGGATGTCCTGAGGCAGGCCAGGAAAGTCTGTGTGCATTTCCGCAGATCTTATAATGCCAGTGCTCGCCTGGCTGAGCTGCAAAAGGAGTTGAACCTGCCCAAGAACCGCCTTATATGTGACATGCCCACCAGGTGGAACTCAACATTGGCCATGTTGCAGCGGCTGCACACGCAGCAGAGGGCCATCAATGAGTACCTGTGCGACTACGGCACCAGGACAAGGTCAGGGGAGCTCAGGTTTTTTTCACCATGCCAGTGGGGCATGATCAGGGATGCATGCACTGTCCTGGCACCATTTGAGGAGGCCACGAGGATGGTGAGCAGTGACCTCTTGTCCACCTGTTGGAACATACGCTGCGTGGAATAATGGACAGGGCACTTGAGGCAGAACAGAGGCAGGAAGAGGAGGACTTCCTTGCCTCTCAAGGCCCCCTTTACCAGACAGTGTTCCTTTTGTCCCACCCATCGCACAGGAAGAGGAGGAGGAGGATTGTGTCAGCATGGAGGTGGAGCCTGGCACTCAGCATCATCAGCAGCAGTCTTTTAGGAATGATTTACAGTCCCAAGAAACCCGTGGACTTGTACGTGGCTGGGAGGAGGT
The DNA here is from genome assembly GCA_029206835.1 of Rana muscosa. NCBI lineage: Eukaryota > Metazoa > Chordata > Amphibia > Anura > Ranidae > Rana > Rana muscosa. The sequence continues at coordinate 574,289,466 of CM055116.1, forward strand.
GGCTGCGGATCATGTCGTCCTTAGTGACCCAGAGGACTCTGGACCAAATGCCTCAGCTAACCTGTGCTGCATGGCCTCCCTGATCCTGCAAAGTCTGCGGAAGGATCCTCGTATTCTTCGGATCAAGGAGAGGGACCATTACTGGCTGGCCACTCTCCTTGATCCACGGTACAAGAGTAAGGTTGCGGACCTTATCTTACCGTCGCAGAGGGAGTAGAGGATGAGACAACTCCGGGAGGCCTTGCAGAAAGGTCTGTGCAACGCGTTCCCAGAGACTGGGAGGTTACAAACTCCTGGTCCTGGACAACGAGTTGCTGAGGCTTCGGTCAGTCAAAGAAGGAGCGGTGGGGAAGGTGGCCGTCTGACTGATGCGTTCAGACAATTCTTTAGTCCGCAGCCCCAAGGTATGATCGGTTCCAGCAACCATCGCCAGCGTCTGATATACATGGTGCAGGAATACCTAGGGGCAAGGTCAGACTTGGACACCTTCCCCACCGAAAATCCTCTGGCTTACTGTGTCTTGAGGATGGATCACTGGCCAGAGCTTGCACAGTATGCAATTGAGCTACTGGCCTGTCCTGCATCCAGCGTTCTTTCAGAACGCACATTCAGTGCTGCTGGAGGATTTGTCACGGATCACAGGGTGCGCCTGTCCACCGACTCGGTTGATCGACTGACCTTCATAAAGATGACTGTCCTGTTATGTTGACTGACTATCCTCCTCCTCCTCAATGATCCGATTGATGATGATAGCTTGGAAGAACATTTTTGTTTCTGGGTGCCGCCACCAGTGGCTAAGGCCCAATTTTTCAGCCCCTGTTTAACAGGGGCATGTAATTACAATTTTTTATGCAATGCTTTGCAGCAGGGCTCATTCCTGCACTCCAACTAGAGTATCTGGGGGAGGTTGCAGTGTCGTGGCACCAGCACCAGTGCCTAAGGCCCAATTTTTCAGCCCCTGTTTAACAGGGGCATGTAATTGCAATTTTTTATGCAATGCTTTGAAGCAGGGCTCATTCCTGCACTCCAACTAGAGTATCTGGGAGAGGTTGCAGTGTCGTGGCACCAGCACCAGTGCCTAAGGCCCAATTTTTCAGCCCCTGTTTATCAGGGGCGTGTAATTACAATTCTTGATGCAATACTTTGCAACAGGGCTCATTGCTGTGCTCCAAGTACAGTATCTGTGAGGGGTTGCAGTGTTGTGGCACCAGTGCCTAAGGCCCAATTTTTCTGCCCCTGTTTAACAGGGGCATGTAATTACAATTCTTGATCTAATAATTCACAGCAGGGCCCATTCCTGCGCTCACCAAGAGTAACTGTGAGGGCTTACAGTGTTGTGTCAACACCACCACCATCACCACCAAAGGCCAAATTTTTCAGCCCCTGTTCAACAGGGGCATGCAATTACAATTCTTGATCTAATAATTCACAGCAGGGCCCATTCATGCGCCCACCAAGAGTAACTGTGAGGGCTTACAGTGTTGTGTCAACACCACCACCACCAAAGGCCCAATTTTTCAGCCCCTGTTCAACAGGGGCATGCAATTACAATTCTTGATCTAATAATTCACAGCAGGGCCCATTCATGTGCCCACCAAGAGTAACTGTGAGGGCTTACAGTGTTGTGTCAACACCTCCACCACCAAAGGCCCAATTTTTCAGCCCCTGTTCAACAGGGGCATGCAATTACAATTCTTGATCTAATAATTCACAGCAGGGCCCATTCATGCGCCCACCAAGAGTAACTGTGAGGGCTTACAGTATTGTGTCAACACCACCACCACCAAAGGCCCAATTTTTCAGCCCCTGTTCAACAGGGGCATGCAATTACAATTCTTGATCTAATAATTCACAGCAGGGCCCATTCATGCGCCCACCAAGAGTAACTGTGAGGGCTTACAGTGTTGTGGCAACACCAACATGTAAGGGGCAAATTTCAGCATAGTATATAGGGCAGGCCCCTACTTTCAAACATCCAACTTACTTACAAACGACTCCTACTTGCAAACGGAAGGAGACAACAGGAAGTGAGAGGAAATCTACCCCTAGGAAGGCAAATTCTCTCCTGTAAGAGTTAATATGGGAAAAAAAGTGTCTCCTCTCCACTGATGCTTTATCACCAATTCTTGTTTCAATAAAAACCCCAAATTTTCAAAAAACATTTGTCATTAGGACGGAAAGTGAGGTGAACTGTTCTGAACAGGTGCACACTGCACAGACAGCAAAACAAATGTTACAGGGGTGATAACCCTTCCCTATGTTTTCCAAAAAGCTTAAAAATAGATTTTTTGGCTGGAGCTACACTTAAACAATGTACCTGCTCAAAATTACAAACAGATTCTACATAAGAACAAACCTACAGTCCCTGTCTTGTATGCACCGCCTGCATACGGCTGTTCAGAGTATATAGGGCCTTTTTTATTTTGTGTGCGGGGTTCCCCTTAATATCCATACAAGACCCAAAGGGGGGTAATGGGCTGGGGTAGGGGGGGAGGTGATGGGGTAGCTATGCCATTTTTCTTAAAGATTTTCATCCATATTACCGGGACCAGACATTACATTAAAGCCGCAAGCAGTTTTAAATGGCTTTTTTTCCTTTAGAAATTTCATTTTGTGCAGGGACAGTTCTAAACACGGGAAACACGTGCCACTTCACAGGCATACTTTAGACACCCCCCAGGTACGATATTTAAAGGAATATTTGACTTTTTTTTTTCACTTTATGCATCATTAAAATGACTGCTCCCGAAAAACGGCCGTTTTTAAAACTTCTTTTTGCATTGATACATGTCCCCTGGTGCAGAACCCGGGTTCCCAAACCCTTTTTAGGACAATAACATGCATAATAGTCGTTATAATTAGCACTTTAGATTTTGAACGTTCGCATCCATTGTATTTAATAGGGTTCTAACGTTCGTGCGAACTTTCGGTCCGTTCGCGGGTTCTGGTGCGAACCGAACCCGGGGGTGTTCGGCTCATCCCTAGTCAGAGGCTACCTCATTTGTAAACCTGGAGGACGTCCAGCATTATCTAGTGCTTTGCTTCCCAGCCTTACTGTCCATAGGCTGCCTTTTACATTAACATCTTCATGACGGTTTAGCGCATACATGCAGCCTCTCGGCATGTGGACTTTAACGCCGAGCAGCCACATACTGTACATGTGTATCTGAATGTAAATAGAGCTGTGCCAAGAGCGCGCGCTCTGCACGCTCCTGACACAGTTACCGGCGGCTAAAGGAAAGATCCCGATCTCTACTTGCAATCAGGAGCTTTTCCCATCATGTGACCGCTGTGACAACCAATCAAATCAGTCACATGATCAGAAACCCCGCCCCCTAACATCAGAAACCTCTTAAAGGGCCGGGAGGCACCGACGTTAAAGGGTTGACTGGATCAAAGTTATTTTAGTCACAGAGGCTCAGCATCATGTGTGGGCATAATCCAAAACAATCTGTATGCAAATGCAGCCTGCTTAGGAACACCCACTTCTCTAGACTGACACCTGTCCATTAAGATCTTTTAATATTTGCATAACTTCTCCAAAGATCCAGCCCACTGTTTGCATGAGCATCAGGGCTGAGGGCTCTTGGGAGGAGTTCTAAATCAGGGTGGTGTGATGTTTTCAGACAGCTATGTACATCACCCTGCATACCACTCCCCATCAGCCCTGATTGGTCTGCCTTGCATGAAAACAAATGATGATGTCACTGCATTTAAAATGAATTCAAACAAAGGTTTTATTTAAAGATGTAAGGCAAAATATAAGTAACTTCAGCTTTAAAGTAAGATTTTCACTAGGTAAACAGAGCACTGTCATTGATTATCTGATTATGAAAATGCTAGTTGACTGGCTGGTATGCTGACTACTCTATTTAATATCTAGTAAGTCAATGACCTGGAATAAGTGTACAGATGAGAAACATTGCAAAAAAAAGTCTTCATCTGCCATTTTTTTCCAAGTCAGTGCCTCAGAGTACTGAAATAAAAAGGTCAGTATGACCGATAGCTAGCATCTTAAAGCGGAAATAAACCTAAAATATATATTTTTTTAAAACCACTGACAGGTAGGATTTTTAGGAAAAAAGAGACTGTATTGGTCCCTTATGTCATAAACCCTTTTCCCTGCCTGTCAGCATTTATGCACACTGAGCCACATATGCGCAGTTCAGCGTACACTCATGACACCTCTGTGTTGCATGATGATGCGACTCCGAGCGCATGTAAAGGAGTGACGTCATCACGGCCTGGTCAATCAAGCCGCTGAAGAGTCTGAACCTTGAAGGAAGACTGGTAGAAGATGGAAGTGCATGTGACAGCCAAGAGTGCTGACACCACAGAGCTGGAGGGGATCGCTTGGCAGGTAAGTCTGTCATACTCTGCTTATATGCTGTGCATACTAGTACAGTATGGCATAAAGCCCCCAGGGGCCATTTTTTACTTTTGTGGATGTTTTATCCTGCTTTATGATAGTCTGTGCTTTGCCATGCCTTTTGTATTAGTGCACTACAGTATCTCACAAAAGTTAGTACACCCCTCACATTTTTGTAAATATTTTATTATATCTTTTCATGTGACAACACTGAAGAAATTACACTTTGCTACAATGTAAAAGTAGTGAGTGTACAGCTTGTATAACAGTGTAAATTTGCTGTCCCCTCAAAAGAACTCAGCACACAGCCATTAAAGGGGCTACAAAGGTTTGTTTTTTATTTTTTAAATAGGTTCCTTTAAGATAATGCATTGTTGGTTCACTTACCTTTTCCTGCGATTTCCCTTCTAAATGTTTTTTTTCTTTGTCTGAATATCTCACTTCCTGTTCCTCTTCAGTAAGCTTGTCCCCATCATCCGAGCCATTCTGGCTGGGGGTTAGTCAGCATGCTTGCCCCCTCCCTTGGGACTACATGGAGAAGCTGTGTTCCAATGTAGTCCCAAGGGAAGGGCGAGCACGCTGACTAACCCCCAGCCGGAATGTGAGGAAAAGGGGATAAGACGGTTTTAAGGCTCCCCTTTTCCTTATGGGATTCTTGGCAGGAGCAGTTTCAAGGTTCCCCTTTTTTGAATTTAAGCGGGAAGGCTCAGGATAGGTCAGGTAGCTTGTTGCTGGGGAAAGATTCCTGAGCCTAGGATAGGTCAGTTAGATCATTTAGGCGGGAAAGACAGGGATTGGGGCAGCTGGCCAGTTACTGGGGAAAAAATTCAGGGCTCTTTGGGTACAGGATTGGTCAATTGGGGTCATCTGACCCCACAGAACCTTCTGGAAGCCTAAAGGGTCCCTATTTAAAGAGCTAGTCCAGGAGGTCCGGGGCCAGTCGTCCTGAAGAGGATCAACAGCGGAATTTCCCACCCCCCCCCTTCCCCTTGTCGCGGCTACACTATGTGGTAGGGTCCTTTTTGTCATTATTACAAAAAGGGACATGTTTGTTTGGGAAAATTTTAAAGGCTGATTCTTTTCAGCTCGAGTCGTAGTGGCTGAGCTGGTTTTTTATTTCATATATGTGATTGGAGTTATTTATTGATACAGTTTATGATGATATCTTTTCAAATTAAACCAATAGTATAAGCCGCGGCCAAATTTTATCCCAAAAAAAATATATATAGATATATATATATATATATATAGGTTGTTGTTTTTTATTTAAATAAAATTGTATAAAACATCTTTGGTGTTTGTATTTTTTAGTATGTCCAGGCATCCTGCCTAAAATCCCATAAATGCTGTCTGCGTTCCCCATGTGTACCTGCTATCTGTGCCTGATACCTGTTCCAGTAGATTGACCCGGCTTGTTCCTGACTTCTCCTGCTATCTGCCTGCATCTGACCCGGCTTGTCTCCGACTCTGCACCTGCCTGCTCCCTCTGCTACTTCGCTGCCAGCTTGTTACCGACCTGGCCTGCACCTTGACTCTGATCTAGCCTCTGCATCAGTTCCTGACTTACTCGCCAGTGTATGACCCAGCCTGATTGTATCTACCTTCTCTCTGGTCCTCTCGGAGCATCCCACCAGTAGCTGCACCTGCTTCTCAGCCTGTGGTGTTTCCAGTACCAGCCCCCTGTGTGCTCTAAGGGGCCTCGAGTCAGAGGTGTAAGAAAGGCCAACCTCTGCATATCAGGCTCTACCACAAGGTACGTGAAACCAAGATAAACTCATTTGGTTCAGATGGTGTCAAGCGTGTGTGGCGGCAACCAGGTGAGGAGTACAAAGACAAGCATGGTGGTGGGAGTGTCATGTTCAGGGGCTGCATGAGTGCTGCCAGCACTGGGGAGCTACAGTTCATTGAGGGAACCATGAATGCCAACATGTACTGTGAAATACTGAAGCAGAGCATGATCCCCTCCTTTCGGAGACTGGGCCGCAGGGCAGTATTCCAGCATGATAACAACCCCAAACACACCTCCAAGACGACCACTGCCTTGCTAAAGAAGCTGAGGGTAAAGGTGATGGACTGGCCAAGCATGTCTCCAGACCTAAACCCTATTGAGCATCTGTGGGGCATCCTAAAATAGAAGGTGGAGGATCGCAAGGTCTCTAACATCCACCAGCTCCGTGATGTCATCATGGAGGATTGAAAGAGGACTCCAGTGGCAACCTGTGAAGCTCTGGTGAACTCCATGCCCAAGAGGGTTAAGGCAGTGCTGGAAAATAATGGTGGCCACACAAAATATTGACACTTTGGGCCCAATTTGGAGATTTTCACTTAGGGGTGTACTCACTTTTGTTGCCAGCGATTTAGACATTAATGGCTGTGTGATGAGTTCTTTTGAGGGGACAGCAAATTTACACTGTTATACAAGCTGTACACTCACTGCTTTATATTGTAGCAAAGTGTAATTTCTTCAGTGCTTATTTGTAAAAAAACTTGCGCTAAATGGAGTATAAAATGTGAAAAACCAGCAGCAGCTATTCAAAGGTGCTAAAACCTTAAATAAGTGACAGAAAAAAATATATATTAAACAGCGCTCGCTAGATTTAAAATATATATGCTGATATGCAATCTGTGAACAAACGTGAAAACCAATGTGTTGCAAGCTTCAAATCATATTCAATGGTAGCTTGGAGTTCAGGATGTAAAGGAGAGATATTTTCAAATATCACTTTCCCCTCTTGTGGCCCCACTCACCAAATTTGCTGGACCCTCAGCTTTTCAGTCTAGGGTCCGAAATGTTGTGATCATAAAGATCTAATAAGTCAGTCTTCCCATTCAGAGCAAGGCATCCAGGACACTTGGGATCATATTCAGTTCTTGTTTCATGTCCAGTGACGTTTACTTCTGGCATCTGTGGAACGCACGGGACCAGCGGCGAGCCTGGAACTCACTGAAGCCTGTTCGTTCCAGCTGATTCGTGAGTGGCGTTTTACTATTGCGCTTAGCTATAGCACCGGCGGTACTTCACTATATTTGTTTTTCTTCTTTTTCCCGGCCTCTTTTCCTTACTATGAGTGATCCTGCCTCGGTCCATATGATCTAGGGTGACCACATTTCCAAACTGCCATTCAGGGACCCCCTTCCCAAAAATCAGCTTGTGCTGTAATGAATCACAGCACAGCTGAGGCAGCGGATGCGCGCTCTACCCAGAAGAACTGATCACGCCCCCAAAAAAGGCAGCCGCATGGCCACTTTACTCACTGACAGCACTTGTCCTGACTGGCCAAGACCCATTTTACCTTGTTCCAACGCTGGCTTTACACTGCCCTGCTGTGATTAGACACAAGAGGTGGGATTTATGATTTCTCCAATCACAAGCAGGGGCGGGGATTGTGCCTCTCCAGACATTCCCGGCCAGGACAAATGATGTCAGTGAGTAAAGCGGCGATGTGGTGGCCTTTTTTGGGGGCAACAGATAGAGGGGAGTGGGGGGTGGCTGTGTCAGCTTCATTCCGGGACACTGTATTGTCCAGGAATGAAGGTGCCCAGGACCTGGGACACACCTGCAAAATGCGGGACTGTCCCGGGCAATCCGGGACACGTGGTCACCCTAATATGATCCCAAGTGTCCTGGATGCCTTGCTCTGAATGGGAAGACTGACTTATTAGATCTTTATGATCACAGCATTTCTGACCCTAGACTGAAAAGTTGAGGATCCAGCAAATTTGGTGAGTGGGGCCACAAGAGGGGAAAGTGATATTTGAAAACATCTCTCCTTTACATCCTGAACTCCAAGCTACCATTGAATATGATTTCTTCAGTGTTGTGACATGAAAAGATATAATAAAATATTTACAAAGATGTGAGGGGTGTACTCACTTTTGTGAGATACTGTATGAGTTCTCATTCACACTAGAGGTGGAGGAGCAGTAAAGCCCCATAACTGAGCTGCATTTTCACCACTCCAAACTGCTCCCCGGAGTGTACACATGCCAATTCTTTGCTTTATGGATGTGGCAGGAATTATTCCTCCTACCTCTTTTTCCTGGCATAGTGCCTTACAAGCGCGACCCATTCAAGTGAATAGGGCAACTCTGCAAACACGCCCTGCAAACACGTGCAATGCACATGATTGTGGCATGCTAGTGAAGGGTTCAAAAGGTTAAAGCAAGTGATAAGGAGGCGATACCACACTTCCTCACTGTCTGTCACACAAATTATGATCTGAACGAGGTTACTCTCCAGAGACTAAAGCAAAAGTGAACGAGCCCTAAAAAAGCCTGCGTAAAAGCCAAAAAACTGAACTTGCAGTCTGAGCTGTGTGTATGCATTTTAAAGTGACATTGTCACTACAAAAGTCCACTTCAAGTGTCACTTTTTTCTTTGTGCCCAGAGCTGCGCTTTAAACTATCACTTTAAAGAGCAACTCCACTTTTGTTGTGAAAAAAACATTCCCCTCTGGGTGATCTATGTACATTGCAAGGATTATAACAAACTTTGCTGCAGATTCCTACCTTTTGTTATTCTAAAGCCCCATACACACGGTCGGACTTCCATCTGACTTTTCCGTGGATTTTTGTCCGAACGGAGTTGGCCAGGAACACCCATAGCATACACACCACAGGACTTTTCTGCAAACTTTCCCAAAACTTTTTGCAACATCACGTGGTTTTTCTGCTCTTTACTGCCACCCTTTGGTCAACTTCTGCTATTGTTGGTTGATTTTAACATTATTTGTTTTGTCCATCGGACAAAAGTCCGATGGTTTTCTGTACACACGGTCGGACTTTGCTCCATCGGACTTTTGTTGGCCAAAAGTTTGTCCGTTTGCAGACCCAACTTTTGTCCGATGAAAACAAGAAAAAAGCAAAAAAAGTTTGTCCGATGGAGCGTACACACGGTCGGATTGTTGGTCCAACTTGCTCAAAATGAAGTTTGTTGGCCAAAAGTCCGCCTGTGTGTACGGGCTTAAAAAGAAATTCAACTGTGTCCATGTGGTAAGTGAATCTGTATGTGAGTGGTTTCATAATAATCAGCTGCTGCACCTGCAGGGCTCTAATGATGAACATGATGCAGGGTCTGCATCCCTTTAGACATGATTTCCTACTGGGAGTATTTCACCAAAAATAAAAATAAATTGTTGCAGGGGATGCCTGAAATCTGACTTGTATCTTAGTGCAGACTTCTGGGGAAATTAGTGCGCCAATCAAACAAGCAGGAAATTGTGTTTCTGAGGGGCGTTCTGTACACATTCTGTGTACCTCCAAGTTGCCATATTGCATTGCATTTATAGAAAATTTGTGCTGCAGATTGAAAGAAAAGGCAATTTTTAATGCGATTTTATTACGATATGACTTGAGTCACAATTGTATATGCTATATTATTGATTGCTACACCCACCCACGAAAGTGGAGTTACCCTTTAAGGGTTCATTCTCAGTTATAAATAAAGTATATCCAAAGCTATGTTTTACTCATTTGTGAGTAACATCTGTTTTGCTTTACTTCGTCTTTAACCCCTGTGTAGGAGTGATCCTCCAGGAATGGGTATATAGATGAAGCTGTAGCGGCTGCCTTGTATTTTCCATGATAACATTCCTTCCACCATCCTCCAAACCTGCAGACACAGGGCAAGCAGCTGACAGGCAGCAGGTGTGCTCCACAGACAGCAGCTAAATGGAGCAGTCATACATTATTGCTGAGCTCTCAGTATCTTCTCACCTGTCAGGTTACAGGTAGAGCTTCATGAAACAGAAGCCAATAAACTTCCTTTGTTCCCAGGATTAGATTTCTAACCTGGATAGACTGAGATAGGCCACACAAAGGCCTCTCAAATTACAACATTACGTTCTGGTTTCCTTACTGGGGGGGAGGATAAACACATTGAAAAGTCTAACTTTGTAAGGAGGAAAATAATACAGTTTACTGCCACCATGAACATAGAGCAGAACGATGTGTTAAATCCATTCATTAATCCAAGTGGCAACCTGAGAGAGATGACGCAACACAAAAATACATTTGTCAGTTTAAATGGGAAATAGGGCCAAATCTCTTCTAGGCCCCTTTCACACTTGTACTACTTGTCCTGCAACTTGGGACTGCAAAGTCGCATGATAAGTCGGTCCCCTAGGATTTCCAATGACAACCATTCATATTAGTATGACTTCAAGTCGTGCCGACTTCAAAGTAGTCCCTGCACTACTTTGGTCCGACTTTGATGCGAGTTACACAGGCATTCCCTGAAATAGCGGCAAAAATCGTGTCAAAATCACGGCGGCAAAATCGCGTGGCTTTGAAGTCACGGTAGTGTGAAAGGGGCCTTAGCCCTACTTCCCCTGTAGGTCACAGGAGTGCACTTTGTTTTGCGATCCCGTCGTAGCGGTACCCCCATAGGGGCTGCTGAAAGATGTGGTCCACCTGTCACCCTGCCCAGACCGGCATTCACTTCCCAATCACCATGAACAGTCCATATGTTTTGTTTTCTTTGTATTTTTATTGAGGGATTTGAACTTGGATAGGGATGGAAATTTATGGGATGCCCAGTAGAATTTTAGAACAGTCAATTTGGGGCAGAACTATGTACACTTCAGGGGCGGATCCAGAGTCTAGTCTCGGGAGGGGCACTACCAGAAAATATTTTTTTTGGGGGCAATTTATCAGGGAAATGACTGGTGTTAGCGCTTCAATGATCACGGCACCATGGTTGTTATGGTGTCAGGATAAGTGAAGCACATTATTTATATTATTACATTGTAATATAAATTGAAATGGTTCAACTCACCATAATGCAGAATCAGTGGGAGCCCTGAGTGTGTCACTTGCCACGTCACCTGCCACTGGATGCAGCTTGTCACTTGCCACATGTTGCGGATTGTCACTTGCCACACGTTGCGGATTGTCACTTGCCACGTGACCTGCCACACGTTGCAGATTGTCACATCACCTGCCACAAGTTGCGGAATGTCACTTGCCTGCCACCTGATGCAGATTGTCACTTGCCACGTCACCTGCCACAAGTTGCAGATTGTCACTTGCCTGCCACCAGATGCAGATTGTAACTTGCCATGTCACCTGCCACAAGTTGCAGGTTGTCACTTGCCACGTCACCTGCCACAAGTTGCGGAATGTCACTTGCCTGCCACCAGATGCAGATTGTCACTTGCCACGTCACTTGCCACAAGTTGGAGATTGTCACTTGCCACAAGTTGCAGATTGTCACTTGCCACAAGTTGCGGAATGTCACTTGCCTGCTACCAGATGCAGATTGTAACTTGCCACGTCACCTGCCACAAGTTGCAGATTGTCACTTGCCACAAGTTGCCGAATGTCACTTGCCTGCCACCAGATGCAGATTGTCACTTGCCACAAGTTGCAGATTGTCACTTGTCACGTCACCTGCCACATGTTGCGGATTGTCACCTGCCACATGTTGCGGATTGTCACTTGCCACGTCACCTGCCACCAGATGCAGATTGTCACTTGCCACCTCACCTGCCACACCTTGCGGATTGTCACTTGCTAAGGTGGTGTTTTGCTTGTCAGAGTCAGGCAGCAGAGAGATGATGTAATCTCTCTGCTGCCTGCACAGTGAGGGCGGAAGTTACTGCAGGGATGCAGGGCGGGCGCGGGGCGGTGAGAGATGATGTCATCTCTCTGCTCTCCCGGCCATCGGTTTGGTAATTGGCCAGCCGCCTGCTCACCCACAGAGCCAACCAGCTGACCACCCACTCTCTGACTCTCACTCGCCACCCACCCAAACACCGAGGCACCCGGCAGCCCATGCTGTCACCCGCCCGTGGATCTGCCCGCTCTGTCACTCGCACGTGGAGCCGCCCACTCTCCGGCGCCCGCAAGTTCCGTAACTACAGAAAAAGAGTCACCCTTTGGGACTTTAAATGAGGTGTTCACAGTTTGCCACTGAGTAAAAAAAGTAGTAGCAGTATAAATATTTATTAAAATTGATGTACATACATGAATAATATAGCATGATAGCTCAGCCAATGGATTTTCACATAATAAAGGTGTAGCGCTACCCCCAGTTAAGAGAGCCGCTGATATTGATTTGGGCCCTGCAGTGCACCGCTGTCAACCCCCGGCAATCGGCTCTAACCTCCCGTGGCACAGCTGGTGATAGAGAGATAGGACCGCGTGATCGCAACTGTTGGTGACGCAGTCCTATAACAAACATACACAGAATATACTTTAAAACTCCTATTAAAGTAAGCGGAACTGACACCAAATGTACTTTACCCAGATATTTTACTGAGGCTAATGGGCAAGTAATAAACAACAGTATAACAAGTTGCAGATCCCTGCAATAAACAGTAATAAAGATAAACAGAGTAATCAGAATAATAAAGTATTGCTATGCAACTCTAGCGCTGCCCTTTTACAGCTACTTCCCCTCATGGGTAGACTAACACCCAGCAATGTCTACCTATGCAGTCAGGCCTGACTGATCTAAATGGAAGTTCAGTGAAACAATATTCGCTAGCAATCTTTTCGGTGGTGCACTTGAAGAACAACTTTGTAATCCCAACGAATATTAAAGATAAAGGATCTGTCTTTAAACAGCTCTCACCACCCGGACAAGTCCAAATCCGTTTCCTCCATCGATTCGTCTGGGAACAGGAATCCACCGACATCCAAGTCTTCAATCCTTCTGGTGTACTGCAGCAAGGAGGATTAGATGTCTCTAAGGCTCTGCTAGGCTGGCAGAGGGCTCTTTGGAAAGGAGCACACGGCCCAGGCTTCAGGCCTTGTGCACACAGCAGTTCAGCACAGAGATCCTCTTGCTAGGAGAGGGGTGTCCAAAGAGGCCGACCAAAACTCCGCCTCCCCTTTATAAAGTCTGCCCCAGCAGTCTCTGTTCTGGAGCAATGCACCCTGGGTGCTGCAAGATGTACTGGGAGATGTAGTCTCTCTCTCCTCTGCTTTCACTTCCATAATGTCTCTTTACTTCCTCCCGACTCACCTCTCACCTGGAACTTCTTGTCTCTCTGCATTAAAGGGGAACACCCCGCTACACACTCCCCCCACTTGAACTCTTTGGTCCCCAAAGATAAACTTCAACAAATACTGTTTACCATTTTGGACAATGTCGAGCATGATGTTGGCATAGGGAATTCCCACCAAAACTTTGGGATGGAACTCTCTTGCCCACAGGTCACACTACCATGAGTGGCCTGCCTAACTGTGCCAGAGAGTGAGCTGGGGTTGCCCTCCACCAAATGGACGGTGGAAGGATCAGGTTGTTCAACACTTCTCCTAGCCGTTACAACAGAGTCCTCTGAGCTCGTCCCCATTTGGGGGTAAGTTAGTTTCTTGGGAGGCCTGATGACTCTGCGAGCCCTCTGCTCTCTTGGTGCTTCTGACTCTGGCACCACAGGCTCTTCTTCAGGAGTAAGTTCAGGTAACATTGCTGGTTCTGGAACCTCTGATTCAGAAGTCGACTGACGTATGGAATCTCTAGAGTCCTCCTCTGCGCAAGTGTCAGGAACATCTTCCCAGTAATCAGCTGAGGGACTGAAGGGTATGAATTCAGTAGCCTCCGGATTCAGCGTTGCATCTGGGGTATCCCCTCCATTTGGGAGATCTATGGCGGACGTTCCCAGAGGCGAGGGAGGCCACAGCCAGTCCAGTTCTCCACCTTCTTCTGTACTCAATTGGGAGGCCTCCCCATCTTTGGCTCGAGAGGTCTGGGACCGAGTGTTCGGCCTAGGAATATCCAGGATAGAGGCCGGTTCAGGGGAGTCTCTCACGGGAGGTATTCTGACTGCCTCAGCAAGTGGGAGCAGGTGGTTCCGATGCCACGTCTTCAGTGGACCCACCTTTCCTTCTGGCTTTAGTTTGTAGACAGGCAAACCGGGCAACTTCCTACAGACAACATAGGGCTCAGATCTCCACCTGTCGGCAAGCTTGTGTTTTCCAGGGACCCCCAGATTGCGTAGCAGTACTCGGTCCCCGGGCTGCAGATCTTGCACTCGAACCTTCAGATCAAAATTTCTCTTGTTGCGGGCCCCCCTTTGATCCAAAGCCGCCTGGGCTTGTTCATAGGCCACCTGCAAGCTACGTCTAAGTCTGTCCACGTATCCCTTGTGGGATGTAGCTGAGGTATTGTCTATAGAAGTGCCAAAGGCCAGGTCCACAGGTAGCCTTGCTTCTCTCCCAAACATAAGTTGATAAGGGGAGTAGCCAGTGGCGTCACTTGTGGTACAGTTATAGGCATGTACTAGGGCTGATATGTGCTGACTCCAGTGTTGCTTCTTCTCTGTTTCTAAGGTTCCCAACATGTTGAGCAGGGTCCGGTTAAATCTCTCCGGCTGAGCATCTCCTTGTGGGTGGTAAGGCGTGGTTCTGGTCTTCTTTATTCCTAATGAATCCAAAAGTCTTCGGATCAACCGACTCTCAAAGTCCCTTCCTTGATCTGAGTGGAGTCTCTGTGGTAGTCCGTAATGGACAAAATACTTCTCCATAAGTATCTTGGCCACGGTGGATGCCTTCTGGTCTTTGGTTGGGAAAGCTTGAGCATAGCGGGTGAAATGGTCGGTTATTACCAGAACATTCCCCAATCCACTCAGGTCGGGTTCGAGGCAGAGAAAGTCAATGCATACCAGATCCATTGGGCCTTGACTCTGTAAGTGGCCCATTGGGGCAGCTTGATGGGGTAGGGTCTTTCTCTGAATGCATCGTGCACAGGAATGGCAATACTCCTCTACTTCTGCCCTCATGCAGGGCCAATAGAACCGATTTCTGACAAGCTGGAAGGTCCTTTCTGCCCCTAGGTGACCATGATGGTCATGCAGGGCAATTAGTACAGTCTCTCGGTGCTTCTCTGGAAGAAATAACTGCCACTTATCTTCTGAGTCATCAGAGGGGCCCCTTCGGTAGACCACTCCCTGATGTACCTGTAGCCTGTCCAATTCCTTCCTCAACAGGCGAGCCTCCTTTGAGGGGTGATGTAGGAATTTGTTGGGATCCTGATTCTCCAGGGCTTCGAGGACCAATCTCCCCATGGGGTCTTCCAATTGGTCACACCTCAACTCCTTCTTGGACAGTCTCGGTAGGTTGTCTTCCTCCAGTTGAGTTACCCCACAATAGTGTTTGGGGACTCCTACCATGGTAACCCCTATTTCTTCTGCTCTGGAGCCTCCTCTGGCTTGGAATTCAGCCCCTTGACAAAGGGCCCGCACCCCGTCCGGTGCCACTTGGGTCCAATCTTCCCAGTCATTTGTCGTGGCATGAGACCTCCGGGACAGGGCATCTGCATCCCTATTTCCGGCTCCTGGTCTGTACTTCAGACTGAAGTTGAATCCAGACAATGCGGCCAACCACCTGTGTCCGGTGGCATCTAGTTTCGCGGTGGTGAAGAGGTAGGTCAGGGGGTTGTTGTCTGTCTTCACAGTAAACTCTGCCCCATACAAGTAGTCTTTTAGCTTGTCTACTACCGCCCATTTGAGGGACAGGAATTCCAGCTTATGAGTGGGGTAATTCTTTTCTGAGGGGGTCAGGCTCCTGCTCACATAGGCCACTGGTCGCAGTTGTCCTTCATGTTCTTGGTAGAGTACACCACCTAGACCCTCATGGCTGGCATCCACATGTAATTCATAAGGTCTGGTAGGGTCGGCGTAGGCCAGGACTGGGGCAGTGGTTAAGCTCCTCTTCAGAGCATGAAAGGCCTCTTCACACCTTGGGTTCCACTGATCTTGAACTGACTCACCAGGCCTCCTGGGCCCTGAGTCATCCTCTTCCCCTTCTGCCTTTAGCAATTCATTCAACGGGCGGGCAATCCGAGCAAACCCCTCCACAAACCTCCTATAATAGGAGCAGAACCCCAGGAAGGATCTGAGCTCTGTTACTGTGGTGGGTCGTGGCCAGGAAGTGACTGCTTCCAACTTCTCAGGATCTGTGGCCACCCCTTCTTCAGACACTATGTGCCCCAGATAGTTCACAGAAGACTGGTAGAACCGACACTTCTCGGGGGAAAGCTTAAGTCCCTCTTCGCTGAGTCTTCTCAATACTTTCTCCAACCTGGCTTCATGTTCTTCCAAGGTTCTTCCAAAGACAATGACATCGTCCAAGTACACAAGGACTTCTATAAGATTCATGTCTCCAACAGTCTTCTCCATAAGGCGTTGAAAGGTAGCAGGAGCTCCAGACAGACCCTGAGGCATCCTATTGAATTCGAAGAATCCCACCGGGGTTATGAAGGCTGTCTTCTCCCTGTCTTCTGGGTGCATAGGGATTTGATAGTACCCACTCTTGAGGTCCATCACACTGAACCATTTGGCTCCAGACAAACTTTGTAGGGCATCTTCTATCCTTGGCGTGGTGTATTGGTCAGGGATGGTTCTCCTGTTGAGAGTCCTGTAATCGATACAAAGCCTCAACGACCCATTCTTCTTTCTGACCACCACGATTGGGGAGGCATAGGGACTTCTAGACTCCCGGATCACACCAGTCTTCTTTAGTTCTACAAGTTGTTCCCTCAGATCCTCCAGATCTGCCAGGGGGACCCGCCTGACCCTTTCTCGGAAGGGCTTATCTTCTTGGATGCGGATCCGATGGGTGGCACTTCTTGCACACCCCACATCTAATTCATCTTCGGAAAAGATCTTCTCCCACCTGGTCAGCTGGGCCTTGGCTCTTTCTTTCCAAGCCCTGGGTAGGTTCGGGTTTTCCACGGACAGTTTCTCCCAAACATCTCCTCCGTCACCCGTCCCCTTGACTTCGGACCAAGTGACCGGGGCAGCAGGGCTCACCTGACCAAGCAACACTCTGGCAGGGATCTCCATGGGTCCTCCCGTAGTGTTCCTAACACTCACCGGAACTCTGCCATGGGCCTTCTTCAGGGCCTTGAACGGAATCACTTCTGGTATCACTTCCAGGCCTGAGGACTCTTCCCTTGGGTCTGATTCCAGCATGACAAAGGGGCCAGGTTGTTCCCACGAAAGCTTCACAGTGGCCCTAAGACAGGTTACTTCTCCGGGCTGTAGCACTACTCCTTCTCTGCCAAGTCTCCACACCTTCCCTATCCCCTCTCCCGGGGTCTTCTGCTCTAAGACCAGTCGTTGGTAGGCCGTCTTTAGCATGGGATGGATTTTGGTGGCTGAATGGTTTCTCTCTTTCACTAGAGGGGTCAGGAGTCTCCTGACTAGATCCGTGTTTGTCCCAATGATCAGGGAAATCTTGCTGGCTCCAGGCGGCCGGGGACACACAACTGCCAGGGTGTCAAACACTTCAGCCTTCCCAGCCACGGATGGGTCGAAAGTCATCTTTATGGGCAGGTACCCATCATAAGGGAAACTCTGGGTTCCAAGTCCCCATATCTCCAGCTCTTCTATCTTCTGGATAGGCAGATGACTCAAGTGCCTATCATAGAAGTCCCGGTATAGTAAAGTCACCTGTGCTCCGGTTTCCAAAAGAGCTTTAGTATAGACTCCTTCCACTTGAATGGGCACAGTAGGAGACGGGCCCACCAGTTCCTTTGGGTATGGCCGGACTGGGGTCACCTCTTTTTTTTGGCTTTCGACCCTTGCCCTGCTCCTTTTGGACTTTAATTTTTCCTGAGCCTGGCATGCATTGACTTTCTCCCTCTCAATGGGGGCACAAACCCGCTGAGGGATGTTATTGTTCCTTTTAGGTGGATGTTCCTTCTTTGGGGTGCTGTACTTCCACTGAGGGGTCTTGCCCCCTCCCTCTGGGGTACATCTTGGTGGGGGTGTACTATACCTCCTCCTAGGAGTTTTGTCTCCTCCATTCTTGGCCTTTTTTTTTAGTTTGGAGCGCACTGAAGATGATGGGCACCCGGTTGACTCCTTCACCGGGGCCCTTTGGAGTTTCCCGCCGGCTTGCAATTATCTGTTCTCTTCTTCTTTGGGCTGGAGCATACGTTAGCAAAGTGGCCACTCCCTCCGTAGTTATAGCAAATCACCTCTTCTCGGTCCTGTAGGGAGGCCGGTGCTGAGGTGTTCGGGAACAACTCCTTTCTTGGGCTTGGTTTCTCTCGTCTTCTCTGATCTTTCTCCATCAAAGAGGTCAGCATCTCCAACACTTGGGCCATTTGCGATTTCAGAGTGTCAACCTCCGCATCTCTTTCTGGGCTCTTGACTGAATGGACCAACACTGGTACAGGTGTGACATTCGCCTTGGCCACCTGCTGATCTTCCTGCAGCGCCTCTTCGTCCCTAATAATTTTTATTAGATCAGAGTAGGTTAGTGACATTCCTCCTCCTGAGGTTTTCAGGTGCAGCCAGACCGGGTCTGAGCGCCGCGCTCCCCTCATGATCTGCTTCATGCGTGCTTCATCTGCATCTTTGGGCAGCATTCCCTTCTTCAGTACAATCTTGCATAACTGCCTGTTCAGCCTTCTAACATATTCTGACAGTTTCTCATTCGGCTGCTGGAGAGTGTGTTCAATTTGATAAATCATCTCTGACACCTTCTCCAGCTGACCAAACTCTTCCTGCAGCATGGCCAGGCAATCTTGAGCTGTACAGTTTTCATTTCCAAACCGGAAGCTCTTCACCGCTTCTGCCGCGGCACCTTTCAGACTTTCTAAGACTCGCTGTCTCTTCTGTGCCTCAGGCACCTCCCATGCTTCTACTGCCTGCAATGCCTGTTCCACCCAAGTGTCAAAATCTTCCTCCCCCGCAGGGACGGGGAGCTTCCCTGAGAAGGTGCTAAGCTTCCGGTAACCGGCCTCCACATGCACCGTACTGCTTTTCTGGCACTTAATTACAAGGTCTCCTAGAGCATTCAACAATTCAGGCCCTATAGCGGCCAGCGGTGATCCCGGGCTTAATAGTTCCTTAAGCTTTTCTGCTTTAGGGGATAGTGGTGGAGATAATTGTGGGAGTGATGGCTTTGGTGTCTGAAACCATTCTTCCTTCACTGGCAGCGTATGTATCAAGTGATAGATCTGATTATCTATGGCTTGTATACTCTGACTTTTAAAATGCTCTGGGATTTCGTTTTTCCATTCTACCAGTGCGTATGTAAACGAGATCACTGGATCTGGCCTAAAATCCATCACCCATGCTTTGTGGCTCGGAGACAGTAACAATACGAGCTGTTTTATCTCCTCTTCCTTCCATCTTTCCCCCGGGAGTACAATGACTACCGCCGCGGTTGGATCGGCGCCAATCGCTGCGCACCACTGTGACATTGCCAGCGGGTCCATGCTGGTACTTCTGACCGGCTTGATTGCAGCGTGCAACGTACAAGGATCCCGGACTCGAGCCCCCACGTGTAGCGCTACCCCCAGTTAAGAGAGCCGCTGATATTGATTTGGGCCCTGCAGTGCACCGCTGTCAACCCCCGGCAATCGGCTCTAACCTCCCGTGGCACAGCTGGTGATAGAGAGATAGGACCGCGTGATCGCAACTGTTGGTGACGCAGTCCTATAACAAACATACACAGAATATACTTTAAAACTCCTATTAAAGTAAGCGGAACTGACACCAAATGTACTTTACCCAGATATTTTACTGAGGCTAATGGGCAAGTAATAAACAACAGTATAACAAGTTGCAGATCCCTGCAATAAACAGTAATAAAGATAAACAGAGTAATCAGAATAATAAAGTATTGCTATGCAACTCTAGCGCTGCCCTTTTACAGCTACTTCCCCTCATGGGTAGACTAACACCCAGCAATGTCTACCTATGCAGTCAGGCCTGACTGATCTAAATGGAAGTTCAGTGAAACAATATTCGCTAGCAATCTTTTCGGTGGTGCACTTGAAGAACAACTTTGTAATCCCAACGAATAGTAAAGATAAAGGATCTGTCTTTAAACAGCTCTCACCACCCGGACAAGTCCAAATCCGTTTCCTCCATCGATTCGTCTGGGAACAGGAATCCACCGACATCCAAGTCTTCAATCCTTCTGGTGTACTGCAGCAAGGAGGATTAGATGTCTCTAAGGCTCTGCTAGGCTGGCAGAGGGCTCTTTGGAAAGGAGCACACGGCCCAGGCTTCAGGCCTTGTGCACACAGCAGTTCAGCACAGAGATCCTCTTGCTAGGAGAGGGGTGTCCAAAGAGGCCGACCAAAACTCTGCCTCCCCTTTATAAAGTCTGCCCCAGCAGTCTCTGTTCTGGAGCAATGCACCCTGGGTGCTGCAAGATGTACTGGGAGATGTAGTCTCTCTCTCCTCTGCTTTCACTTCCATAATGTCTCTTTACTTCCTCCTGACTCACCTCTCACCTGGAACTTCTTGTCTCTCTGCATTAAAGGGGAACACCCCGCTACAAAGGGAATAATTAAAAATTGATACAAACGTTATACAATGCAGTATATACAAATGCACGCATCAGAAAACCCGACGCGTGTTTCGCGAGATCATTGCTCGCTCATCAGGGGTGGATGTGGATGGGATGTATCTAAATAGACAAAAAGATGTGTCACAGTGGTAAATGTAAGAACAATGGCAGAATGGGCCAGAGCAAAACGGCCCAATACTTACCAATGAACGAAACCAGAGTCTCCATCACTGAACCCCCAAATGGACGGCAGCAGCCAGAGTATGGTACGGGAGCTGAGGGGGACAAAGCAGACACGGATACCCCCAGGAGGGACGCCAGGCGGCAGACATGGCATGGGTGAAGGTGAATGGTCCTAATTGTCTCAGTATGTGACTTGATGGAAATCAACTGTAAACATAGATGTATATGTCTCAATGATTTGCCAAAATTAGTAAGATGAACGTCAAGTTATATAGTATAATATAGTGTATATATATATAGCGAGCAATGATCTAGCGAAACGCGCGTCGGGTTTTCTGATGCGTGCATTTGTATATATTGCATTGTATAACGTTTGTATCAATTTTAATTATTCCCTTTATTATGTGCAAATCCATTGGCTGAGCTATCATGCTATATTATTCCTGTATGTACATCAATTTTAATAAACATTTATACTGCTACTACTTTTGTTACTCAAACTGTGACCACCTCATTTAACCACTTAAGCCCCGGACCATTTGGTAGCTAAAGGACCAGAGGTGAATTCAGAATTTTGCACTGCGCTGCTTTAACTGTAAATTGTGCGGACATGCAATGTTGTACCCAAACGAAATTTGCGTCCTTTTCTTCCCACAAATAGAGCTTTCTTTTAATGGTATTTGATTGCCTCTGCGATTTTTATTTTTTGCGATATAAACGGAAAAAGACCGAAAATTTTGAAAAAAAATGATATTTTCTACTTTTTGTTATAAGAAAAATCGAATAAACTCAATTTTAGTCATACATTTAGGCCAAAATGTATTCAGCCACATGTCTTTAGTAAAAAAAATGTCAATAAGCGTATATTTATCGGTTTGCGCAAAAGTTATAGCGTTTACAAACTAGGGTACATTTTCTGGAATTTACACAGCTTTTAATTTATGACTGCCTATCTCATTTCTTGAGGTGCTAAAATGACAGGGCAGTACAAAACCCCCCCAAATGACCCCATTTTAGAAAGTAGACACCCCAAGGAAATTGCTGAGAGGCATGTTGAGCCCATTGAATATTTTTTTTTTTGTCCCAAGTGATTGAATAATGACAAAAAAAAAAAAAATTACAAAAAGTTGTCACTAAATGATATATTGCTCACACATGCCATGGTTATATGTGGAATTGCACCCCAAAATACATTCTGCTGCTTCTCCTGAGTACGGGGATGCCACATGTGTGGGACTTTTTAGGAGCCTAGCCACGTACGGGACCCCGGAAACCAAGCACCGCCTCCAGGATTTCTAAGGGCGCAAATTTTTGATTTCACTCCTCACTACCTATCACAGTTTTGAAGGCCATAAAATGCCAAAATAGCACAAAACCCCCCCAAATGACCCCATTTTGGAAAGTAGACACCCAAGCTGTTTGCTGAGAGGCATGGTGAGTATTTTACAGCTCTCATTTGTTTTTGAAAATGAAGAAAGAACATTTTTTTTTTTTTCTTTTTTTTTTCAATTTTCAAAACTTTGTGACAAAAAGCGAGATCTGCAAAATACTCACAATACCTCTCAGCAAATAGCTTGGGGTGTCTACTTTCCAAAATGGGGTCATTTGGGGGGTTTTGTGCCATCTGGGCATTCCATGGCCTCCGAAACTGTGATAGGCAGTGAGAAGTGAAATCAAAAATTTACACCCTTAGAAAGCCTGAAGGCGGTGCTTGGTTTTTGGGGTCCCGTAAGCGGCTAGGCTCCCAAAAAGTCTCACACATGTGGTATCCCCGTACTCAGGAGAAGCAACAGAATGTATTTTGGGGTGTAATTCCACATATGCCCATGGCATGTTTGAGCAATATATCATTTAGTGACAACTTTGTGCAAAAAAAAAAAAAAAAAAAAAAATATTTTTTCCGCAACTTGTGTCAACATATAAAATATTCCATGGACTCGACATGCCTCTCAGTATATAGCTTGGGGTGTCTACTTTCCAAAATGGGGTCATTTGGGGGGGGTTTTGAACTGTTCTGGCATTTTATACACAACATTAGGAAGCTTACATCCACTCTTCTAACCACTTGAAGACAAAGCCCTTTTTGACACTTTTTGTTTACATGAAAACATATTTTTTTTTGCAAGAAAATTATGTTGAACCCCCAAACATTATATATATTTTTAAAGCAAAGGCCCTACAGAATAAAATGGTGGGTGTTGCATTTTTTTTTTCTACACAGTATTTGCGCAGCGATTTTTCAAACGCATTTTTTTGGGAAAAAATACACTTTTTTTAATTTTAATGCACTAAAACACACTATATTGCCCAAATGTTTGATGAAATAAAAAAGATGATCTTAGGCCGAGTTCATAGATACCAAACACGACATGCTTTAAAATTTCGCACAAACGCGCATTGGCGACAAACTACATACATTTTTAAAAGCCTTTAAAAGCATTTACAGGTTACCCCGTTAGATTTACAGAGGAGGTCTACTGCTAAAATTACTGCACTCGATCTGACCTTCGCGGTGATACCTCACATGCATGGTGCAATTGCTGTTTACATATGACGCCAGACCGACGCTTGCGTTCGCCATTGGGCAAGAGCAGGGCAGGACAGGGGTGCTTTTTTTTATTTATTTTTTTTATTATTATTAATTTTGCTTTTTTATTTTATTTTTAAACTGTTGCTTCCATATTTATTTATTTTTATCACTTTTATTGTTATCTCAGGGAATGTAAATATCCCCTATGATAGCAATAGGTAATGACAGGTACTCTTTTTTGAAAAAACTGGGGTCTATTGGACCCTAGATCTTTCATCTGCCCTCAAAGCATCTGACCACACCAAGATCGGTGTGATAAAATGCTTTCCCAATTTCCCAATGGCGCTTTTTATATCCGGGGGGGGGGGACATTCCCTCCCACTGCTTGTAAAAGCAGTCCAGAGGCTAATTAGCCACTAGGATTAGCCACATGAAAGCCGGCCGCTGGCTGAAAAGAATGATACCAAGATGATACCTAAACCCGCAGGCATCATTCTGGTATAAACATTCAAAGTCCAGCAACATACCAGTACGTTGCTGGTCCTTGTTGGACATGTATTGTAATCTTTTTTTTCATGCAGCCTGTTGGCTGAACGAAAAAAAAAGATTGATCGGTGGGTATGCCCACCATTAGAATACCGCCCTTCATCCACCCACTTCTAATGATGGGCATACATGCACCATTTATATATGCCGAAGCATGGGGGCATCTTCTCGCAAAAGTTATGCCGCGTACATATGGTCAGACTTTTCCACGGGCAAGCCTCCGTCGGAATTTCGACCGTATATACGCGGCATTAGGAGCAAAATCGCTCCTCCGCTCCTGCTGCCCCAATGCTTCGGCATATATGCTTTTTTTTTTAACTGTGGTGGTGAAATTACCTCCTACAGCACTGGAGTCGCAGGGATCAGGCCTGTCTCTGCGAACGCTGCAGTTATGTGTGTTGTGTTTTGCAAGTGACAGTGATCGATCGATACTGCACTTCGGTGGCCTGGGCTGGACGGAGGGGCAAAATGCAGGTGCTAGCAGGTATCTGGGCTGATCCCGCTAACACTGCGTTTTTGGGAACCCTAAACTGCTGGGGACGCTAGTATAGATCTGATCAGATCAGATATTGAGCTGATCAGATACTATACCACTAAGGGGGGTGTATGCTTCACGTGTGGGTGTTAGCGCTACTGGCACTAACCTGACGCTGCCTGGGGTGTGACGCAGACCCTCTCTGACGCTAAAACCTAACTGATATCACCCGCCGGGCGATCAGGGGGTTAAACCTTTATTGGGTTATATACGGCGAGTGCCCTGACACTATAAAAAGCAAACTAACTAACCAGCGTCACCCGTAACACTTATATGATGATCACTGGTGAAAGGGTTAACTAGGGGCAATTAGGGGGTTAAAACCTTTATTAGGTAATATATGGGGGTACCTGACGCTATATAAAAACCTGACGGCGAACCTAAAAAAAAATTACTGGCTACCTATCTGCATCACCGACACTAAGACAACGATCATAAAAACGATTGCTTAGCGACAGTGGTGATAGGGGGTGAAAGGGTTACCTGGGGGGCGATCAGGGGGTTAAACCTTTATTAGATAATATATGGGGGTACCTGACGCTATAAAAACCTGCGGCGAACCTAAAAAAAAATACTGGCTACCGATCAGCATCACCGACGCTAAGACATCGATCAGAAAAATGATCGCATAGTGACGGCGGTGCTAGGGGGTGAAAGGGTTACCTGGGGGGTGATCAAGGGGGTTACACCTTTATTAGGTAATATATGGGGGTACCCGACGCTATAAAAACCTGCGGCGAACCTAAAAAAAAATACTGGCTACCGATCAGCATCGCCGACGCTAAGACATCGATCAGAAAAATTATCGCTTAGTGACAGTGGTGATAGGGGGTGAAAGGGTTACCTGGGGGGGCGATCAAGGGGGTTAAACCTTTATTAGGTAATATATGGGGGTACCCGACGCTATAAAAACCTGCGGCGAACCTAAAAAAAATTACTGGCTACCGATCAGCATCACCGACGCTAAGACATCGATCAGAAAAATGATCGCATAGCCACGGCAGTGCTAGGGGGTGAAAGGGTTACCTGGGGGGTGATCAAGGGGGTTAAACCTTTATTAGGTAATATATGGGGGTACCCGACGCTATAAAAACCTGCGGCAAACCTAAAAAAAATTACTGGCTACCGATCAGCATCGCCGACGCTAAGACATCGATCAGAAAAATTATAACTTAGTGACAGTGGTGATAGGGGGTGAAAGGGTTACCTGGGGGGCGATCAAGGGGGTTAAACCTTCATTAGGTAATATATGGGGGTACCCGACGCTATAAAAACCTGCGGCGAACCTAAAAAAAATTACTGGCTACCGATCAGCATCACCGACGCTAAGACATCGATCAGAAAAATGATTGCTTAGTGACAGTGGTGATAGGGGGTGAAAGGGTTACCTGGGGGGCGATCAGGGGGTTAAACCTTTATTAGGGGGGGTTAGGGGGCTACACTGGACCTAAAACTAAATGTACTGACACTTTTACAGTCACAAATGTCACTGATTGCAGTGATCACTAAATAAATGGTCACTACAATCAGTGACACTGTGACTGGGGGCTGGGGGGTGATCTGGGGGTGTCTGGGGGGGCCTGGGGGGCGATTTATGTGCCTATGTGTCCTGGTGTCAGTGTGCTGTTCTGTGTACTAACCTGCATCTTCTCCTGTATATGTGAGCGCCCCAGGAGAGATGACATCACTTCCTCCTTCCTGGCAGGCAGGGGAAGCTCTCTCATTCGCCGGGAGCGATCGAGAGGGGGTGGCCGGAATCGAACGGCCGTCCCCTCATGCCGGATCGCTCCCGAAGGTAAAACGACCGCTCACTGTAAAGAAGGGGGGTCCGATCGGACCCCCCAACTATACAAAGGCAATCACGTACATATACGTGATTCTGCCTGTCGGTGCCATTCTGCTGACGTATATTTACAGTGGGCGGTCGTTAAGTGGTTAACGTCCCAATGGGCGACACTTTTTCTGTATATAGGGATGGAGGTGCATCACTGGTGACTGCAGACCTTTTATCTTTGTTTCTAAGTTCCGCAACTAAAACAAATTTCTCTCTCTTGTTAAAAACTAATTTGTCGGGGGTGGCAATTGCCCCGTTGCCTCCCCCCCTGGATCCGCCCCTGGTACACAGTACCAGGGGCAGATCCAGGGGGGGCAACGGGGAAATTGCCCTCCTTGTACATGGCACTTCTTCAAACTCCTCCTGCACAACACTTGCTTGCAGACTATCACTCTCTCTCTCTCTTTTGCTCAACACAACTCCAGGCACAGCTAGCACTTGGTTAGGCCCAACACTGACTCAGTCAGGCCCTAGAAGTTGCCATTTGCAGGCAGGGACCGCGGGCCCCTTTTTATGTAGCAAAAATAGAATGGATAGTCTTTAGTGCTAGCTGTCCTATGGGGGACTACTGCTCCTAGCAATCCTTCTTCAGGCCCTACCAGCCCTACCGTTGCAATCCTCACTGGCTCCACACCCAGTTCTGACTGTTGCCTCTCAGTCTTCTCTGGCATGCCTATCCAGTACTCCCGATAGCACATGTCACTCACCAGCCCTCCTGGCTGTGCACACACACCGGTGGTTCCCCGCTGAAGACTTGCCTGGCAGCACTAGCTCCTGCTGTCCTCTTTGACTCCTCTCTGTGCCTCCTGTCCAGATCCATCACGTGGTCTTGAAAGGATCCCTCCTGCACCCAAGTCCCAGGCCCAAGGTCCCCCCCCCCCCAGAATGGGGAGCGCTCTTAAAGGCTCAGACAGTCTAGTACTCCATCCTCAGTTTTTCTACCCGACGACAACTCCCCCCAGCTGGGCTAAATCTAGGTATTTAAGGAGGCCTGCCCCCTGCCAATTCAAGTTGGGGATTGGTCAGGGCTTATTAGAACACCGCAGGTAGCTCCACCTCTCTTCCTCTCCTCTCCTCTATAATCCTCCAGAGGAGGAGGGAGGTAACTGAGAAGTGATGCTATCTGTGAGTCACCAGCCTACTCTGAGCCACTCCCAGCCCACATAGATCAAATCAAACAGCTAGGCCCACCGGGGAAGGAAGTGGCAGGGGAGACGCAGGACTTGTGGTCTGTTGGAGGATTTGGTCAGGCGTTTTAAGCCGGGCGGGGGCGACATGGTGTCGCCCGCGGCGGCTTGGGGGAAAACAGGGGGTTCCTCGCAGGTAGCGGGGCCTTCGGATGCACCCAAGAGCCCAGGCGTGCACGCGGTAGAGGTGTCAGAGGAGGGGCAGGCACCATTGGAAGGGGGGGCGGCCACGGCAGGTGGGCAAGTTGCTGCGGGAGAGAAAAACACGGAGATGATCAGGCTGGCGGATGCCGCTAAGAATGAGATGTACATTTGTTTTGAGGCACCGTTAGGAACTCACCTCAAGCCGGAGGTCAGAGAAAAGCTGTGGAAAGGTGAGTATGTGGAGATCTTCACGTTGCTCCCCTTGGACAAATTCAACCTGGATAGGGTGAAGCCGGAAGAGAGCAAGAAGGAGGATGAGGCAAAGAGACGTTATCGTCTTATACCCCGTACTTTCACAAATTGGTTGCAAGCGTTTGCGATCATGGCTTGCGTGATAGGGGAGAAAGCCCCGGAACATTGTTCTGGGCTGTTCATTTATTTGGAGGCGGTTAGCGAAGCGTACAGGACGTATGGTGGCGTAGCCTGGTTGAGGTATGACGAACAGTTCCGGCAGAGGATGGCCATGAGACCAGGACTGCGATGGGATCACAAGGACATCAACTTGTGGATGCGGCTGATGACAGCGTCGCGGGCCTCCAATCAGTTTTTTCAGGGGGGGGTCGGAGGTGCTGCGGCCTCAGGACAACCGACCGAGAAAAGGTGGGGCTACTGCTGGCAGTTCAACGAGGGCACGTGCAAGTACGGAGCAAGCTGTCGCTTCAAGCATGTGTGTTCCGGATGTGGGGGCAGTCATGCCTTTTCCAAATGCTTTAAGCGAGGCAGGGGTCACCCCGGGGATTCTGGGGGAAAAGGGAACGACGCCAATCCGGGTGGAAAGGATGCTTCCCTTTCTCAATAGGTATCCCGACAGGCGTGCAGCCAAGTTGTTAGAGGAGGGTTTCGCCGGTGGTTTCAGAATTCCTTGCGCGCCTTTTGCAGTCCCCCCGGCAGCCAAGAACCTCCGGTCTGCCTTGCTCCATCCCTTGGTGGTTTCAGAGAAGCTAGATAAGGAGGTACAGTTGGGGCGTATGGCCGGACCGTTCACGGATGCGCCCATACCTGAGTTAGTGGTTTCTCCCCTTGGGGTGGTCCCCAAGAGGGAACCTCAAAAATTTCGATTGATTCATCACCTGTCCTTTCCCAGGGGTGGGTCGGTGAATGATGCTCTTGCGCCGGAGGACTGCACGGTATCGTACACCTCCTTCGATGCGGCTGTGGCATGGGTGCGCAGGTGTGGACGGGGAGCGTTGTTGGCAAAAGCCGATGTTCAATCGGCTTTTCGGTTGCTACCAGTACACCCGGACAGCTTTCGTTTCTTGGGCTGCATGTGGGGGGGGGGGGGGCTTACTACGTGGACCGTTGTTTGCCCATGGGTTGCTCCATCTCTTGCGCGCTCTTTGAGACTTTTAGCTCGTTCCTAGAATGGGTGGTCCGGGACGTGTCGGGGATCAGTTTGATCATCCATTATCTGGATGACTTTCTGTGCATGGGCCCTCCGGGGTCTAACGTTTGCAGGGTCCTGCTGGGGACGCTGCAATACGTGGCCAATCGTTTTGGGGTCCCTTTGGCCCCCGAGAAGACGGAGGGCCCCGCGTCGTCCTTAGTTTTTCTGGGCATAGAGCTGGATTCCGAGCAGATGGAATGCCGACTGCCAGAGGATAAGCTGGAAGCATTGAAGGAGGAAGTGCGCGGTGTTATCGGCCGTCGTAAGATTCAGCTGCGACAATTGCAGTCACTATTGGGTAAGTTGTGTTTCGCTTGCAGGATAATGCCCATGGGCAGGGTATTTAGCCGCAGGTTGTCGGCTGCGACAGCCGGGGTGCGGGTTCCTACTCATTTTGTAAGCCTAACCAGAGAGCTTCGTGAGGATTTGGAAGTGTGGCACGGATTTCTGGAATCTTTCAACGGGCGGGCGTTGTGGATGGCCGGGCCTGTTAGCAATTTCGATCTGGACTTGTTTACGGATGCGGCTGGCTCCACGGGGTATGGAGCGTTCTGTCGGGGAAAATGGAGTGCGGCTCCATGGCCAAAGGAGTGGGAGGAAGCGGGGTTCTTGAAGAACCTGGTACTATTGGAACTTTTCCCAATTGTGGTGGCGTTTGAACTATGGGGGGATTCATTCCGGAATAGCAAGGTGCGCCTAAACTGTGATAACATGGGAGTGGTTCAGGTAGTGAATAGGTTGTCAGCCACGTCACAGCCAGTGGTGCGTTTGTTGAGACATTTGGTTTTGCGCTGCTTGCAGTTCAATGTATTTGTGTACGCAGTACATCTTCCTGGGGTGGATAACACCCTGGCTGACGCTTTGTCTCGTTTTCAGTGGGACAGGTTCCGGGAGTTGGCACCTGCAGTGGAGCAACGCGGGGTTACCTGTCCCGACTGGATGTGGGACATTGCCTTGACAGCGCAGCACAGTGGATAAAACGGTCGGTGAGTGGGGCCACGTGGAATGCCTATGCCAAAGTGTGGCAGGAGTGGGGGTCGTTTGTTCGGGGGCTGGGAGTTTCCCCAGTGGGTGGAGAAGACGGAGTGGCTCTGATTTATTTTCTCACATTGAAAATGGAGCAAGGCGTTTCTGTGTCCGCGGTGGACCGTACACTAGCGGGTTTGGCTTTTCTGTTCAAATGGCAGGGTTGCAAGGACCATACAAAAGAATTTTGGGTGAAGCAGGCAGTGAAGGGGTACAGAAAAGGCCGGAAGGCGGCTGATAGCCGCAGGCCGGTCTCGTTCGGAATGTTGCAGAAATTGTTTCTGCATTTACATTCCGTGTGCAGTTCGGAATATGAGTGTCAGTTATTCCGGGCAGCATTTGCGCTTGCCTTTTTTTGGGGCCCTGAGGGTAGGAGAGCTGGTCAGTTCTTCCAGAAGGGCTCCGGGGGGTTTGTTGGCGCAGGATGTGGAGTGTTCGGGAGATTCGGTGGGCATATGGGTAAGCAGGTCCAAAACGGATCAAGTTGGAAAAGGTATGCGGCTTCAGTTGTTTCGCATCCCAGAGGCGTCAATCTGTCCTGTACGGGCGGTGGAATCCTTTAGTTCCATGCGTCCGGGACTTGAAGGTTCTTTTCTTATGCATCGGGATGGGGCAGCGTTGTCGAGGTTTCAATTCATAGCGGTGTTCAAAAAATGTTTAGTGGCGGCGGGGTATGACCCGAAGGGTTATGCCTCTCACTCCTTCCGCATTGGGGCAGCTACAGAGGCGGCTAGGGCAGGACTGAAGGCGGACGCGGTGAGGAAGATTGGGAGGTGGGAGTCTGATAGGTTTCGCCTTTATGTTCGCCCTCAGCTGTTACAGGAGTAAGGTGTTTGGGGTAGGGGTTGTCTGGGGTCGGTGTGATGGCAGGTCAGAACGGGCCAATAATTCGTTGTTTTATTTTTGTTTCCATGTTTTTTCAGGTGGTGAACCCAGACTAGTTTGGATTTTGGGTCACTCGTACGTGTTCTGGGGGGCAAGACGGGCCGATGTTCGGCCCAATGGAAGGCAGTTAGGAATTCCCTTACAAGAAGCCCGGGTCCGTTGGATCGGGGTGCCGGGTGTGACGTGGAGTGGGGTTATGCCGGAGATACAGAGGTTCGCAGGTCGGGAGAGGGCACCGGATGTATTGGTGCTGCATGCGGGAGGTAACGACATGGGGGCCAGATCAATGCACCAACTGATACGGGACATTAAATACGATTTTTTAAGGTTGCGCACTACATTCCCGGGTATGGTGGTTATTTGGTCGGACATGGTAGGCAGGACATCCTGGCGGTGGGCATGGTCGGTGGAAAAAGTTAATAAGGCCCGGATAAAAGTCAATAAGGAAGTGGGGAGATTTTTTGTGAGGAATGGTGGCCTGGTGGTGCGCCACCGTGAGTTGGAAGTCGATACGTGGAGGTACCTAAGGGGAGATGGGGTCCACCTGAATGCAGTGGGCATTGACCTGTGGACCCTGGGTTTGCAGGAGGGAATTCAGCAGGCCCTGAGGGTGTGGGGTTGCTCGCAAGGGTAAGGCTTTACCCCTTGCGAGCTGTGGCGGGGTTTGGTTCCTGGAAGAGGAGGTAAAAGGGGAAGTCTGGAGAAAAGGTGGTACCCATAGGTGGTATGGGGTTATTGAGTACCTTCTGGTCAACAAGGGTTAACCAGGAAGGGGGGTAAATGGTAGGGCACTGCGGCCAGGTGTACCGCCTCCGAGTCGGTGTCTTGCGACTGGAGGCCTAAGGGATATGTTAGTCCCAGTGCCCAAGTTGGGAGTTGGTGGTCTATAAGACCACCAGGGGTATTTTAAGTGTTAAGAAAAATGTTATTTAAACGGTTATTTAAGTGGTTATTTATTTCATATAAAAGTTGTTAAAATAAATAGGCCGGAAGGCCAATTTTACTCCACAACCTTGTCAGTCGTTATTTATTAGAATTGTACAAGGGGGTGGGTAAGTTGGATAGAGGGTAAGTAAAAGCGAAGGATCGGTCCTTAACATGTCAAGAGAGTCCTGGAGCAATGACTAAGAGAGAAATGAGCGGAGGGACGGCATGACAGGTGGGACAGGCAGTAGCCTAGCAGGGGCTGTGTTTCCCTTTAAGAAAAGGGGGGTGGCCGTGGGGAAAAAAGGGGAGGGGGAGCGCAGTCAGTTAGGGAGGAAGTGACATTTTCTCACTTCCTCCATTTCACTCACGAGGTAGAAAGCTTCCCACCCACCCTCCCTGTGTGAGGGGTAAGACAAGGGCGAGGGTTATGGGCGGTGTTTAGTTGGAAGTGGCGGGGTTTGGTTCCTGGAAGAGGAGGTAAAAGGGGAAGTCTGGAGAAAAAGGTGGTACCCATAGGTGGTATGGGGTTATTGAGTACCTTCTGGTCAACAAAGGTTAACCAGGAAGGGGGGTAAATGGTAGGGCACTGCGGCCAGGTGTACCGCCTCTGAGTCGGTGTCTTGCGACTGGAGGCCTAAGGGATATGTTAGTCCCAGTGCCCAAGTTGGGAGTTGGTGGTCTGTAAGATCACCAGGGGTATTTTAAGTGTTAAGAAAAATGTTATTTAAACGGTTATTTAAGTGGTTATTTGTTTCATATAAAAGTTGTTAAAAAGGCGGGGTTTGGTTCCTGGAAGAGGAGGTAAAAGGGGAAGTCTGGAGAAAAGGTGGTACCCATAGGTGGTATGGGGTTATTGAGTACCTTCTGGTCAACAAGGGTTAACCAGGAAGGGGGGTAAATGGTAGGGCACTGCGGCCAGGTGTACCGCCTCCAAGTCGGTGTCTTGCGACTGGAGGCCTAAGGGATATGTTAGTCCCAGTGCCCAAGTTGGGAGTTGGTGGTCTATAAGACCACCAGGGGTATTTTAAGTGTTAAGAAAAATGTTATTTAAACGGTTATTTAAGTGGTTATTTATTTCATATAAAAGTTGTTAAAATAAATAGGCCGGAAGGCCAATTTTACTCCACAACCTTGTCAGTCGTTATTTATTAGAATTGTACAAGGGGGTGGGTAAGTTGGATAGAGGGTAAGTAAAAGCGAAGGATCGGTCCTTAACATGTCAAGCAGCATCAGGCATTTTTACAGCTATAACGCTGCTGCTCCAGAACGCACTGACCCTGTTTTTTTTATTTTTTTTGCCGGCTTGAAAACACCTATGCCACTTACAGCTCCTAAAAGCCTATGTGTGCATGGACACATAGAATAACATGGAGAGGTGCTTTTAAGCTGTAAAAAAAAAATGCTTGACACCCCTAGGAGCAACTGTAAAAATATCCTGTGTGCATGAGGAGTGATAAAAACCCAATTTTTATATATATTAGGTGCTCAGGTTAGGTCTTACCTTGTCTGTAGCTTGTTCTTACATTTTTTTTCTGTCCCAACGTTTCAAGCTCTCCCCTGACCACTGACACCAACATCTGTTGTTACGTGCGGCTCCTTGCTTACCAGGGTCATATGGAAGCCACCCTTAGAGGTTTGCTTCTGGCAGAGAGAGACTCCAAACTCACACTGACACTGCCTTCATCTGTGCTAGGGATGAGCCGAACACCCCCTGGTTCGGTTCGCACCAGAACCTGCGAACGGACCGAAAGTTCGCGCGAATGTTAGAACCCTATTAAATACAATGGACGCGAACGTTCGAAATCTAAAGTGCTAATTATAATGGCTATAATGCAAGTTATTGTCCTAAAAAGGGTTTGGGGACCCGGGTTCTGCCCCAGGGGACATGTATCAATGCAAAAAGAAGTTTTAAAAACGTCAGTTTTTTCGGGAGCAGTCATTTTAATGATGCATAAAGTGAAAAAAAAAGTTAAATATTCCTTTAAATATCGTACCTGGGGGGTGTCTAATGTATGCCTGTGAAGTGGCACGTGTTTCCCGTGTTTAGAACTGTCCCTGCACAAAATGACATTTCTAAAGAAAAAAAAGCCATTTAAAACTGCTTGCGGCTTTAATGTAATGTCTGGTCCCGGTAATATGGATGAAAATCTTTAAGAAAAATGGCATAGCTACCCCATCACCTCCCCCCCTACCCCAGCCCATTACCAGCCCCTTTGGGTCTTGTATGGATATTAAGGGGAACCCCGCACCCAAAATAAAAAAAGGCCCTATATACTCTGAACAGCAGTATACAGGCGGTGCAAACAAGACAGGGACTGTAGGTTTGTTCTTAAGTAGAATCAGTTTGTAATTTTGAACAGGTACATTGTTTAAGTGTAGCTCCACTAAAAAAATATATTTTTAAGCTTTTTGGAAAATATAGGGAAGGGTTATCACCCCTGTAACATTTGTTTTGCTGTCTGTGCACCTGTTCAGAACATTTCACCTCACTTTCCGTCCCAATGACAAATGTTTTTGGAAAAGTGGGTTTTTTATTGAAACAAGGATTGGTGATAAAGCATCAGTAGAGAGGAGACACATTTTTCCCATATTAACTCTTACAGGAGAGAATTTCCCTTCCTAGGGGTAGATTTCCTCTCACTTCCTGTTGTCTCCTTCCGTTTGCAAGTAGGAGTCGTTTGTAAGTTGGATGTTTGAAAGTAGGGGCCTGCCGTATATACTGAAATTTGCCCCTTAGATGTTGGTGTTGCCACAACACTGTGAGCCCTCACAGTTACTCTTGGTGGGTGCTGGAACGCCCTGCTGTAAACGATTATATCATGAATTGTAATTACATGCCATTGTACATTGAACAGTGGTAGGAAAAATTGGGCCTTTGGTGGTGGTGCTCGTGCTACAACACTGTCAGCCCTCACAGTTACTCTTGGTGGGCGCATGAATGTACTGTAAATGATTAGATCAAGAATTGTAATTGCATGCCCCTGTTGAAGAGGGGCAGAAAAATTGGGCCTTTGGTGGTGGTGGTGGTGGTGGTGGTGTTGCCACAACACTGTAAGCCCTCACAGTTACTCTTGGTGGGCGCAGGAATGGGCCCTGCTGTGAATTATTAGATCAAGAATTGTAATTACATGCCCCTGTTGAACAGGGGCAGAAAAATGGGGCCTTAGGCACTGGTGCCACAACACTGCAACCCCTCACAGATACTGTACTTGGAGCACAGCAATGAGCCCTGTTGCAAAGTATTGCATCAAAAATTGTAATTACACGCCCCTGTTAAACAGGGGCTGAAAAATTGGGCCTTAGGCACTGGTGCCACAACACTGCAACCCCTCACAGATACTGTACTTGGAGCACAGCAATGAGCCCTGTTGCAAAGTATTGTATCAAAAATTGTAATTACACGCCCCTGTTAAACAGGGGCTGAAAAATTGGGCCTTAGGCACTGGTGCCACAACACTGCAACCCCTCACAGATACTGTACTTGGAGCACAGCAATGAGCCCTGTTGCAAAGTATTGCATCAAAAATTGTAATTACACGCCCCTGTTAAACAGGGGCTGAAAAATTGGGCCTTAGACACTGGTGCTGGTGCCACGACACTGCAACCTCTCCCAGATACTCTAGTTGGAGTGCAGGAATGAGCCCTGCTGCAAAGCATTGCATACAAAATTGTAATTACATGCCCCTGTTAAACAGGGGCTGAAAAATTGGGCCTTAGCCACTGGTGGCGGCACCCAGAAACAAAAATGTTCTTCCAAGCTATCATCATGAATCGGATCATTGAGGAGGAGGAGGATAGTCAGTCAACATAACAGGACAGTCAATCAGCATTAGCATAGGCAGTCTTGAAGGGATGTGACATTTCAAAATAAATTATTCTGTTACATCAGCTTCAGGTGTTTGGTAGCTGGTGGTGATCCAAGACTGGTTCATCTTTATGAAGGTCAGTCAATCAACCGAGTCGGTGGACAGGCGCACCCTGTGATCCGTGACAAAGCCTCCAGCAGCACTGAATGTGCGTTCCGAAAGAACGCTGGATGCAGGACAGGCCAGTAGCTCAATTGCATACTGTGCAAGCTCTGGCCAGTGATCCATCCTCAAGACCCAGTAAGCCAGAGGATTTTCGGTGGGAAAGGTGTCCAAGTCTGACCTTGCCCCTAGGTATTCCTGCACCATGTATATTAGACGCTGGCGATGGTTGCTGGAACCGATCATGCCTTGGGGCTGCGGACTAAAAAATTGTCTGAATGCATCGGTCAGAGGGCCACCTTCCCCACCGCTCCTTCCTTCGTTGTCCAGGACCAGGAGTTTGTAACCTCCCAGTCTCTGAGAACGCGTTGCACAGACCTTTCTGCAAGGCTTC
Organism: Rana muscosa; assembly: GCA_029206835.1. Classification (NCBI taxonomy): domain Eukaryota; kingdom Metazoa; phylum Chordata; class Amphibia; order Anura; family Ranidae; genus Rana; species Rana muscosa. The sequence continues at coordinate 574,325,695 of CM055116.1, forward strand.
CCGGAGATGTCTCATCCTCTGCTCCCTCTGCGATGGTAAGATAAGGTCCGCAACCTTACCCTTGTACCGTGGATCAAGGAGAGTGGCCAGCCAGTAATGGTCCCTCTCCTTGATCCGAAGAATATGAGGATCCTTCCGCAGACTTTGCAGGATCAGGGAGGCCATGCAGCGTAGGTTAGCTCAGTGGCGGATCCAGGGGGGGCAACAGGGCAATTGCCCCCCCGAGACCATCTGTCACACTCACTTGCTTGCTCAGTTTTTTTTTTTTGCGCCTGATCTCCCGAAATTTTGGGATCCGGTACCGGCCGGCCGTAGGACCCCTGGACACCAAACTTGGCACACATGTAGCCCAATGTCTCTTCTACAAGTGTGCAAAGTTTGGTGTCTGGGGGACCTACAGCCGTGGAGCACTGATTTTTTAAACTCGGGCACCCCTTCCATAGACTCCAATGTTAAACGGTCATTTCTCCAGTGATTTTGCGGACCCGGTACCGGCCGGTCGTAGGTCCTCTGGACCCCAAACTTGGCACACATGTAGCCCCATGTCTCCTCTATAAGTTTGAAAAGTTTGGTGTCTGAGAGAACCAATTTTTCAAAGCCGGGCACTCCTTCCATAGACTGCCATGTTAAACATCAGTCTAGTCATGGGCACAGTGAGGCATGGGCACAGTGAGGCAAAGTGAGGCAAGCATAAGCCTAGGACACCCTAGGCTTATACTTGAGTCAATAAGTTTTCCCAGTTTTTTGGGGTAAAATTAGGTGCCTCGGCTTATATTCGGGTCGGCTTATACTCGAGTATATACAGTACTTGTTCTGCGGCTGCCGCTGCCTCTCTGAGTCTCTCTCTCAGTTTCTCACATCAGCCGATCAGCGGCGCTGAGAGAGAGACTCGTCTAATGTAGTTACGTGGCGCACTGACACGATACCAGGAGCGGAGGAGGAGGTGGGTGGAGCCTCTTCCCTGCACTCGCTGCTAACGCCTGGGCCGCTTGGCGTCTAGCCACGAGTGACGTCAGTGAGTCACGTCAGGCCGCTCTGCGGGCAGGTGCAATAGCGTGTGGCTCCACAGACGGGTAAGAAAGCGGGCGGCTCCGCTTGCGGCATGGTTTGTTGTCGGGGGCGGCACGGTTCGTGGGCAGACCGTGCTGCTCAGTGTGTTGGCAGCGCAGGTGAGAGTGAGAGAGCAGGCTCAGTGTGGCAGCTGGCCAATCAGCTAGCCGGGAGCGGGGGAGCAGAGAGATGAGATCATCTCTCACCGCCCGTGGCTGCCCTGCATTCCTGCAGTGACTTCCGCCCTCACTGTGCAGGCAGCAGAGAGATTACATTATCTCTCTGCTGCCTGACTCTGGGAGTCTGGGACACAGCAAGAGACAACCAAAACTACACCTTAGCAGGCAAGTTAGTGACAATCCGCAAGGTGTGGCAGGCGACGTGGCAAGTGACAATCCGCAAATTGTGTCAGGTGACGTGGCAAATGACAATCTGCATCTGGTGGCAGGCAAGTGACAATCAGCAAGGTGTGGCAGGTGACGTGGCAAGTGAGAATCCACAAGGTGTGGCAGGTGATGTGCGAAGTGACAATCCACAAGGTGTGGCAAGTGACAATCCACAAGATGTGGCAGGTGACGTGGCAAGTGACAATCCACAACGTGTGGCAAGTGACACACTCAGGGCTCCCACTAATTGCAGGCGACGGTGGCAAGTGACACACTCGGGGCTCCCACTGATTCTGCATTGAACTATTTAATTTCATATTACAATGTAATAATAGAAATAATGCGCTTCAATCATCCTGACACCATAACAACCATGGTGCCGGGATGATTGAAGCGCCGACACCAACCATTTCCCCGATAAATTTCCCACAAAAAAATCATTTTTTGGCAGTGCCACTCCCGAGAAAAGACTCTGGATCCGCCCCTGGGTTAGCTGAGGCATTCGGTCCGGAGTCCTCTGGGTCACTAAGGACGACATGATCCGCAGCCACCTCCTCCCAGCCACGTACAAGTCCATGGGTTTCTTGGGACTGTAAATCATCCCTAAAAGACTGCTGCTGTTGATGCTGTGTGCCAGGCTCCACCTCCATGCTGACACAATCCTCCTCCTCGTCCTCTTCCTGTGCGATGGGTGGGACAGAAGGAACACTGTCTGGGTAAAGGGGGCCTTGAGAGGCAAGGAAGTCCTCCTCTTCCTGCCTCTGTTCTGCCTCAAGTGCTCTGTCCATTATTCCACGCAGCGTATGCTCCAACAGGTGGAGAAGAGGTACAGTGTCACTGATGCATGCACTGTCACTGCTCACCCTCCTCGTGGCCTCCTCAAATGGTGCCAGGACAGTGCATGCATCCCTGATCATGCCCCACTGGCGTGGTGAAAAAAACCGGGAGCTCCCCTGACCCTGTCCTGGTGCTGTAGTCGCACAGGTACTCATTAATGGCCCTCTGCTGTGTGTGCAGCCGCTGCAGCATGGCCAACGTTGAGTTCCACCTGGTGGGCATGTCACATATAAGGCGGTTCTTGGGCAGGTTCAACTCCTTTTGCAGCTCAGCCAGCCGAGCACTGGCATTATATGATCTGCGGAAATGCACACAGACTTTCCTGGCCTGCCTCAGGACATCCCGTAAGCCCAGGTACCTGCCCAAGAACCGCTGCACCACCAGGTTAAGGATGTGAGCCACACAGGGCACATGGGTCAGTTGTCCCTGTCGGAGGGCGGAGAGGAGGTTGGTGCCATTGTCGCAAACCACCATTTCTGGCTTAAGCTGGCGTGGCGTCAACCACCTCTCGGCCTGCCCCTGCAGAGCAGACAAAACCTCTGCCCCAGTGTGGCTCCTGTCCCCCAAACACACCAGCGCAAGCACGGCATGGCATCTTTTTGCCTGCGCACTTGCGTAGCCCCTTAAACGCCTACGGGCCACCACTGGTTCCGAGGACAAAGCACAGGAAGAGGCCATGGAGGAAGAAGAAGAGGATGGGGTGGAGGAGAGAGGTGTGTCACAACCAGTAGTAGCATTTTGGAGGCGTGGCGGTGGAACAACCTCCAACACTACTGCACCTTGTCCTGCATCCTTCCCAGCTGCCAAAAGAGTGACCCAATGGGCCGTGAAAGAAAGGTAACGTCCCTGTCCATGCCTGCTGGACCATGAGTCAGCGGTAATATGCACCTTACCGCTGACCGCCCTGTCCAGCGAGGCATGGACATTGCCTTCCACATGCCGGTAGAGAGCCGGAATCGCCTTCCGTGAGAAAAAGTGGCGTTTGGGAACCTGCCACTGAGGAACCGCACATTGCACAAACTCACGGAAGGGGGCCGAGTCTACCAACTGAAAAGGCAGCAGTTGAAGTGCTAGCAATTTAGCCAAGCTAGCATTCAACCGCTGGGCATGTGGATGGCTGGGAGTGAACTTCTTTCGACGGTCCAGCAGCTGGGGCAGGGAAATTTGCCTGCTACAATCGGACGTCGGTGTACTGCTAGCAGAGTGCCCGCAAGTACTTGGCTGTGACACACCTAATTCTACACCTTCATTCCTCTCAGTGCAGGTTTCATCCTGGGCATCCTCCTGGAGCATGTACCCAACACTGTGCTCAAACAGTTCGGGGGACTCCTCAGGAGGACATGGTGGGTCTAGGGAAGGAGTGACTGATGATGACATTGATACGATGGAAGAGGACGCTTTGGCAGCTGCTTTGCCAGTACCCTGAGCCTGGGTGAGAGAGGATGAGGAGGATAAGGACGGCTTGGTCATTCACTCTACCAAGTCTTCGGCATGATGCGGCTCAATACGTCCAGCTGCCGAAAATAAGGACAAGCGTGTCCCACGGCCACGTGCTGATGACGATGCACCGCGTCCACAACCAGCACTGTTGTCTCTAGACACAGAGCCTGCTTGCCCTCTTTTATTGGCTCGTGACTGTTTGCCTCTCCTTGTTGGCCTTCCAGACATACAGTAGTAATGGCCTGCAGGGAGATGGGAAAACCAGCAATTGAGTAGTGTATATTGTGCTGGAGGCACACAACACCCACTAACTCCTGCAGATGCCTGTATTAGAGAACACCAGCAATAAAGGGTAGATACAGGTGTATACTGTGCTGTGCTGGAGGCACACAACACCCACTAACTCCTGCAGATGCCTTTATTAGAGAACACCAGCAATAAAGGGTAGATACAGGTGTATACTGTGCTGTGCTGGAGGCACACAACACCCACTAACTCCTGCAGATGCCTTTATTAGAGAACACCAGCAATAAAGGGTAGATACAGGTGTATACTGTGCTGTGCTGGAGGCACACAACACCCACTAACTCCTGCAGATGCCTTTATTAGAGAACACCAGCAAAAAAGGGTAGATACAGGTGTATACTGTGCTGTGCTGGAGGCACACAACACCCACTAACTCCTGCAGATGCCTTTATTAGAGAACACCAGCAATAAAGGGTAGATACAGGTGTATACTGTGCTGTGCTGGAGGCACACAACACCCACTAACTCCTGCAGATGCCTTTATTAGAGAACACAAGCAAAAAAGGGTAGATACAGGTGTATACTGTGCTGTGCTGGAGGCACACAACACCCACTAACTCCTGCAGATGCCTTTATTAGAGAACACCAGCACAAAAGGGTAGATACAGGTTTATACTGTGCTGGAGGCACACAACACCCACTAACTCCTGCAGATGCCTGTATTAGAGAACAGCAAAAAAGTGTATATACAGGTGTATACTGTGCTGGGGCACACAACACCCACTAACTCCTGCAGATGCCTGTATTAGAGAACAGCAAAAAAGTGTATATACAGGTGTATACTGTGCTGGGGCACACAACACCCATTAACTCCTGCAGATGCCTGTATTAGAGAACAGCAAAAAAGTGTATATACAGGTGTATACTGTGCTGGGGCACACAACACCCACTAACTCCTGCAGATGCTTGATAAAAGAACACACTGTCCTTGCCTATCTAGCTTAGAGAACAGCAATAAAGGGTATATACAGGTGTATACTGTGCTGGGGCACACAACACCCACTAACTCCTGCAGATGCCTGAGAAAAGAACACACTGTTCCTGCCTATCTAGCTTAGAGAACAGCAATAAAGGGTAGATACAGGTGTATACTGTGCTGGAGGCACACAACACCCATTAACTCCTGCAGATGCCTGAGAAAAGAACACACTGTAGAACACACTGTCCCTGCCTATCAAGCTCTTTCCCTGCACACCGGAACACACTACACAAGGCCGCTGCGCTTGCGGCCTTTTATAGTGTGGGGCGTGTACTAAACCCCCCTGAGCTATAATTGGCCACAGGCATCCTGCATCCTGCCTGTGGCCAATTATGGCTCTCCTCGCTGCCGGCGCTGTGATTGGCCAAGCATGCGGGGTCACAGTGCATGCTTGGCCAATCACAGCGCCAGCAGGCAGTGCGATGGCGCAGTGCATTGTGGGCCGTTCGTGTCACACGAATTTGGTGCGAAAGGCCCACAAAGTTCTGGTTTCGCTGAACAGGCAAACAGGCGATGTTCGAGTCAAACATGCGTTCGACTCGAACACCGAGCTCATCCCTAATCTGTGCCCAGAGGCACAGACAAACACACATGGATTTCTTCAGAATAACAAAAGGTAGGAATCTGCAACAAAGGTTGTTATAATCCTTACAATGTACATAGATCACCCAGGGGGGGGATGTTTTTTTATCAACAAAAGTGGAGTTATGCTTTAAGCAAAACAGTATGAAGCCAAGGGCTTCTTTCACATAGGCGGCTGTGTGTACTACCCTCTGAAAAGCAATCAGTGGTGGACCGCTTTTCCGAGGGAGGTTTAGCAAAAATGTTTTTTTTTTTTAACTTTTGTTTTTATTACTGAACACCAATTTTTTATTGTGTTACCACATCACAACTGCAAACCAAGTTTTTGGCTAGCGGTTGAGGTGCGGCCTAGGGTGACCACGTGTCCCGGATTGCCCGGGACAGTCCCGCAATTGGCAGGTCTGTCCCAGGTCCCGGGCACCTTCATTCCGGGACAATACAGGGTCCCGGAATGAAGCTGACCTCACCATAGCCCTGGCACTTGGTCCGCCTCCACCATCACCTGAGAGACTCTTCTACTGGCCATGCCACTGGTTACTAGAGCCGCCTGGCGTCTAACAACCGTTGACGTCATGGCCGCGACTCCCTGCATTCAAAGCAGAGGAGTTAACTTCCTACTCCTCCGAACCTAGTGCTCTCCACACGGCCGGCTCTGCCTCCACCACAGATGTCCACTCCACCCACCTCCTCTATCATCTCTGGGCCGGCTCAGCCTCCACCACAGACTCTGGCACCCACCCACCTCCTCTATCTTCTCCGGGCTGGCTCCGCCTCCGCCTCCACCACGGATGTCCAACTCCACCCACCTCCTCTATCATCTCCGGGCCAACTTTGCCTCCACCATGGACGTCCGCTGGCACAAACCTCCTCTATCATCTCCGGGCTCCAGCATGCTTTAAAGCAGGGGACTCCCCAACCCCGTGCTACACTGCCACTGGGAGGAGCCACAGCAGCGGGGGGGGTGTTCACCTTCCCTGGGAGGTTCGGCGCATTGGTGTGTTAGACTGGTGGCAGGCTGTGGGATCAAGTGACACTGCACAGTGGGCAGGCTGCAGGTGGCAAGTGACACTGCACAGTGGTCAGGCTGCAGGTGGCAAGTGACACTGCACAGTGGGCAGACTGCGGATGGAAATTAATACTGCATCTGGTGGCATGTGACGGTGATAAGTGACAAGCTGCATCTTGTGGCAAGTGACGGTGAAAAGTGAAAAGCTGCATCTGGTGGCAAGTGACACACTGCATCTGGCAGCAGGCGACGATGGCAAGTTACACACTGCATCTGGTGGCAGGCGACAGTGGCAAGTGACAAGGTGAATCTGGTGGCAGGCAACAGTGGCAAGTGACACGCTGCATCTGGTGACAGGCGACGGGGGCAAGTGACACGCTGCATCTGGTGGCAAGCGACGGTGGCAAGTGACAAGCTGTATCTGGTGGCAAGCAACAGTGGCAAGTGACAAGCTGCATCTGGTGGCAGGCGACGGTGGCACGCTGTACCTGGTGGCAGGTGACGGTGGCACGCTGCATCTGGTGGCAGGAGACGGTGGCACGCTGCATCTGGTGGCAAGTGACCAGCTCAGGTTTCCCACTGATTCAGCATTATGGTGAGTTGAACTATTTCATTATATATTACAATGTAGTAATATAAATAATGTGATTTGACCATCCTGACACCATATCAAGCATGGTGTTGGGTGTTGATATAATTGCTAAAACCAGCCATTCACCCGACAAATCACCCGATGTTAAATTTCCCATCAACCCAAGACTACATTCTTCCATCCCCCAACCTACCCCCCCCCCCTCTCGGTCCAAAGGTTGGGGACCTCTGCTTGCTCTAAAACCTTTTTTTTTTTTTTTATTCATCAAGGGTGTGTGTGTGTGTGGGGGGGGGGGGGGGTCCCTGAACTGCAGTTTAGAAATGTGGTCACCCTAGTGCGGCCTCATTGCTCTCACAAGGTGAGGTTGACAAACGATGTCCCTTGCAAACTCTGCAGCCCAAGTTAAAATTTCCATGGCCTCAAAGCAAAGCATCACGGCCACGGCACGTGTACAGTCTTGTTAGGCTGTAAGGTTAGGATTCGGGTGCGTGGCTAGGGGGCAGAAGGTGAGGTATGGATGAAGAGAGGGATGCAAAGCACAGATTTACTTTAATCTTCCTCGTTCAGTATTTAAAACTCCCAAACGTCCCAGCTGTGGCCTGACATTTCAGTTTACACACCCTCTACTTTATTCAGATCTAGGCATAATACTAAAGATGTTTAAGTAGATTTAAATTACCATGCAATGAGTGGAATTGATTCTGCTTTCAGACTGTTTGTTGGAATTTTCAGAGCGCTCATAGGATCTCAGATCTAGAGCAGAATAGAGAACTCATCCTAATTATTTACATTTCTGAGCTCTGTATACCTAAAGGCCCCCATACAGTAGATGGCCCTGCAAGCACTCCTTGTCTCGACAAAAGTTGATTTAGCAATCCTAACGTATCAAATGCAGTCTTTGTTTGGCAGTGCCACTGTTTTCAGGCAGCCCACAGGTGCCTGAATACAATAGTTGGCAGTGGAGATTCCTCTAGCTGCGCTAATGGGGGGAATTAAAAAAAAAATAATCTTATTCAGATGGGGTGCAGATGTGCATTCTAAACAAAAACAATGTGTAGGCTGGAGTTGACCTTTAAAATAAGATACCTTTTACTGGATATCTAGTATGTGTTGATGTCAAATAGCAGCTTTGCTGTAATGAATATGGTGTTAGGGGAAGTGTTGAATATTCAAGTATCTTCCAGTTCCGAGTTCATTACCTGTTCTGGTTTCTTTGTTCCTATTGTAAGTGAATCTAATTTTACCATATAATACGTTGAACAAATAGTAGCGCACAGTTCAATAATTTCAAAGGCAAAGTTATAGGAAATCAATAGTCTCAGCATACGCCATATGTATAAAATTATTGTAGCGGACCCCCCATTAATTGGGGGTCGCTATGCTTAAATTTAGGGGGTAGCCTGAGCCCATAGTTGGCTGTTGAATTCTTCAAAAACTGGCTTCTGCTCTGAGGTAATGTTGCCTGGCAGTACAGTTTTCTGTGGCCTGTGGGTTGGGCACTGCAGCCCCAGGCTCAGGTCGAACCACAGGTAGCATTGCAGCGTTATTGGGTGTCCTCTCTCGGCAGCCGTACAGTGGGCGTGGGCTACCCACTGTGCATGCTGGGAGAGGATACATAAGGGGCAGATGCCATTATTCGGGAGCAGTTCGCGCCTCCCGGCCCTCCAGGCCAGGGGTGCGTGTGTGTACCAGCCCCAGGCACCTTTAGCCTGAGGCTGCATCGCTGTAAGTAGGCCCAGCACCTTTTGCTGGGGTCTACACCCGAAGAGGAATCCCAGGGTACGCAAGTGAGGGGTGACCCACTCTGAAGGAGAGGCAACCAGGGGAGGATCTACCCAAGGGGATCGGTGAGAGAAGTCACTGTCTCGGGAGAGGCCAGGTTACCTATCGGAGGGAAGGATTCTGTAGACCGCCACAAGCCTAGTGATGTGACCTATTGGCACCTAAGGACTCAAGTGTTACTAGACTGGGAAGTTCGGGACTTAGAGATTGTTTCCTGATCGTATCCCTAGGAAACCACAAGGAAATGTTCCGTGCTCCACACCGGCTGCTAGGACCGCTCTTAGGGGGACTATCCGGGTGAGCAAAACCCACTCAGGCCTGAGTGGCGACGAGTGATAGTTAAGTGCCGCGTGCCTGAACCTGCCTCCCTGTAACTCCTCTTTATCTCCAACTTTTCCTGTCGAGTTCTTAACCAAACCAAAATAAACCTTTTTATTGGGGTTGATACTGTCTGGACATTGGCCTTCCTTAAGAGAGAGAGAATAGACTACACTCTAGGGTGAAGAACCAACGGAAAGAGGTAACTCGCTGCAAGACCCAAAAATAGATAACACCGCTCACCCTCTTCAACAAGGAGGACACTGGGCATGTGGCATGGTGTGTCCCACCTGCTAGCGGAGGTAAGCAGGAAAGGGATCTGTGTGCTACATTATAAAAAAATTATAAAATGTATATGTTACAAAATTTCATTTTATAACATCAGCATTGTAAAAACAATACAAACAAAAGTTATACAATCCAATATAAGCTTACATGTTGTGAGTTCTGTATGTCTACTGGCCATCTCTTTCCTCAACTTCTTGGATTCCTGCACATGTTGCAGCTTCTCCTCTGCTGTTAAAGTGATTGTAAATGTAGCGGGTGGTTACATTTAGGGGAGGCATCTGAGTGGTAACAGGCTCAGATGCAGCAATTGTTATGCCGCGTACACACGTACGTTTTTAATGCCATTTTCTAAGCCGACGTTTTTCTCGTCGTTTTTTTTTCTTGTTTCTTCTCAAGCCTGTCTTGCGTACACACGATCATTAAAAAAAACTCTCGAGCAAAGCGCAGTGACGTACAACACGTACGACGACACTATAAAGGGGAAGTTCCGTTCGAATGACGCCACCCTTCATGTTAGTAAACTTTGTTGAGCGGCGATTCGCGCTTTTCAGCCTCGTGCTTTTTGGTCCGTTACAGCGTGACAAATGTGCTATCTCCATTACGAACGCTAGTTTTACCAGAACGAGCGCTCCCGTCTCATACTTGATTCTGAGCATGCGGGTTTTTTTTCCCCTCGTAAAAGCATACACACTATCGTTTTTCACGTCGTTAAAAAAAAACGACATGAAAAACGACGTGAAAAAATAGAGCATGTTCGAAATTTTTAATGGCCGTTTTTCACGCCGTTAAAAATGCTCTGGAGCAAACACAATCGGTTTTAATGGCCATTTTTAAAAATGGCATTTTTAACGGCATGAAAAATGATCGTGTGTATGCGTCATTAGGGTTCATGGACCAATTTATGCCAGTGGAGGATATCAGTGGTGTCCAGTTCCCTGCGGCCTATAGGTGGCGCTGTCGCCATAGGCCGGGTTGAACCACCATTGGAGGTCTGTGCCTTTTTTGTCCTTTCGCGGCAGTGGTACAGCGGGGCGGGGAACCCGCTGTGCATGCTGGGAGAGGGGATAAAAGGGGCGGACATCTTCCGCTCTGGGTCCACGCCCAGGCACCTTCAGCCTGGGGGTGAGTGCTGGTGGTCTCCGGGCGCCCTCGGCCCAGAGACGGAGCTGCGATTCCACCCCAGACACCTTTGGTCTGGGGTGAGGTATTCTCCGGAGGCCTGGGGCCCAGTACCTTCGACTGGGTCACGCATGGGATGGAGGATTCCTAGGGGCCCACTGAGTGAGGGGACCCGAATCCAGGGCGAGGGGGACCAGAGAGGTGACCTTCCCGAAGACCCAGCACAGCATTGGCTGGTGACGGTGGAGGCCTCTGGTGACCGTCCGGATGGATGTCTCTCCCTGACAGGGGCCGCATCTCAAGAAGGTAGTCCACGTTCTCATGGTCAGTGGCAGGGACCCAACTGAAACCAAGGTCGGTGGCAGAGACCTCAAGTCTAATTCACCCGGTCGGTGGCAGCGACCACCCTCACGGTCGGTGGCAGCGACCATGCGCCAAGCCTGTTTGTGCACACCGAAACAGGAGAGTAACAAGTTCATGTTTGTGCCTGGACCTTCCTCTTCACCTTGTCTGTTCGTTGTCTAACCAGTCTGCTCTAAAAGGACTATTTATTGCTCTGAAGAATAAATAAGTGTTGGACTTTCAATGGTGTGGAACTTGGCTTTCTGGAAAATAAAAGGTCATTCTCAAGGGAAGTTTTTGGCTCTGGACAGGAGCACAGGCCCGAAGGTAAATGGTTATAACTCACACCTCTACACACAAGAGGATACGAGCTGGTGGTGCGTCACACTCTCCTCCCTGGTCCCCTAGACGAGAGCCATTGACATTGACAGAGAAGGAGGGAGTGAGAGGTGAGGTCGCTACACGTGGGGGCTCTGCGTCTGGGATTTGTGTTCGTGTTAACGGAGCCGAAGCCTTCAAAAGTTTGAACTTTGCTGCCCAGAGGAGTTCCGAGGAGGTTGGCCATTTTTGGTCAACGCGCCACGAGGCACACCCTCCCTGCACAGTTCGTGGGCGTGCCAAGGAGAAAGCCTGCGAACTGGTGTGGAAAAGGGGAGTAGTCTGGCCATGTGTGGGGATGCACGTGGGGACTTGGTGCCAGTTATTCAGTGGAGCAGCAAGCGGTCAGCGTGTTTACCAATGCCTCGTGGGTTCCTACCACCACGAGGATGACCACAATTGCTGCTTCGGTTACAGATACGGGAATTAGGCTCAAGTGCAGAGGACGATTCGCCCTGTATGTATGCAAGGACGTTGAGGCCCTCGGTGTGATTTGTCCCGGCTGTTCGGGACTGGTGGTTCAGCTGAAGCTGTTCGGGCGCTGCGAGGCCTGCGGAGAGTTCATTTTTGAGGTGGAGCAATCCATAGAATGGCCTCGGGCCTTCCACCTCAACTGCCTAACAGGCGCCACCACTCGTGAAGGAGAAGTCAAAGCTTGGACAGCCATTCCCACGTGCACTATAGAGACTTCCGGGGAAGTCGCGATCAAAAGGTTGGAGGATGAAAAATCAGAGAATGCTGCTTCGGTCACCACAGCTTCCCTACTCCCACCGCCAAAGAGGAAGGTCGGTCTCGTTAGAGCTTCCAGCGGCTGTGATGGAGGAACATCCCTGCGCTTGCCCGGCCCGGATGGATCCGGAAGGAAAAGCCCCGGACATCCCAGCTCAAGTAAAGGCCAAGGTAAGCCAGGGAACGGGACTTGGTGTTCTGTCGGAGGTGTCGGGGATCCACAGCTACGGGAGCCCGAGGGAGGGGATGATTCCACGTCCACAAGGAATTACCTGCCCGCGGAGGAGTGTGACACCTCCGACCTGGAGTCGATCTCCGATGCTGGAGATGATGGCATTATAGACTAACTTTTTGAGCGGAAGGGCTGGGACAAGATACCCCTATCCTCGTACCGTGTGCAAAGGGACCCACCCATGTCTACTGGGGATAGCACACCCCGGGTGGAGGCCCCGGCGCCTTAGGAGGAATCTGGTCCCCTGCCTGCCCTTCTGCTCCCGGAATCACCTGCACCCGAGGCTAGGGCGAAGCAGGTGTCGCTGCGGGTTCCTATGCCCAGTATGGAGGTGGTCAAGGCACCTCGGCACCCGGAGTCAATTGTCATGCCTGGTGAGGGAGACCGTGCCACAATGCCACCCTTGTCCAGACTGCAGAGACTGTTTTGCCAGAAGGTTGCCAGCGAGTACGGGTGGGAGTACCCGTACTTACCAAGAGAGTTGTTGTATGAAGTGGAGGCACACAGGCAGCGATGGTATGATGACTTCATTTGGACACATCATAAGGTGCCCCACGCTCGCAGGTACCTCTCATGTTCCCCTGGGGCCTCCAAAAGGTTTAAAGACTGCAAGGCTGAGTGGATGCTGGGTCGGCACATTCATGCTGACAGGGTGATTATTTGTCGAAAGGATGGAGATGATGTGGAATATCATATGGAGACTTTTGACAGATACTTGAAACCCCTTATATTGCCGCACCCAAGATTTTACTTATAGGAGAATAGACTCCTGTGTTTTTTTGTTGTTTGCTGGATATTCGGGAGTGCCTTTGCCGGAACTCAGGGACTCTTTAACTTGCAGGGGGTGGCTACTCCTTGGGAGAATTTGTTTTTTTTGTTCTCCCTGTCTCCACCGCAAAGATAACAAGGACTTTGGGGTTTAGTTAAGTCAGGGCCAAGGCACAGATGAAGAGATTGCCGAACAAGAGAAGTGTTCCAGATCGCGACACGGCCACTAGGTGGAGTGTTGCGCAACGTTTTTTCACACACACCACACATGACTTTTTGGAAGGAAGGGGTTTCCTCTAGGGGGAGCCTGTTCACTCCAAATCACATACTGTGTCAGATAATGTGTTTTTTTCCCCTCTGCAGGAGAACGTCCTTCAAGTCTGCTGAGAATGGGGCAGATCTTAGTCAGTGATGTGGGAGGGGGAAAAATAAATTTTTTGGAAAAAAATTATGCTGTTGTGCCTTTGAATGTTTACACCTGTGTATGTTTTATTTGTTCTTCCTTCCCTTTCCCTTTTGGTTCAGGCACAAGCGACACAATTTTTAAATTGTCATTTTTTTGTTTGTTTCTTGGTTAGGTTTGTCTCTGGATCGAATGTATACGGACTCTGATTTAGAGTGCATAGGTTGGTTTCAGACACTGGGGCCCAGTGTCAAATAACTGGGGGGGATGTGTAGCGGGTGGTTACATTTAGGGGAGGCATCTGAGTGGTAACAGGCTCAGATGCAGCAATTGTTAGGGTTCATGGACCAATTTATGCCAGTGGAGGATATCAGTGGTGTCCAGTTCCCTGCAGCCTATAGGTGGCGCTGTCGCCATAGGCCGGGGTTAAACCACCATTGGAGGTCTGTGCCTTTTTTGTCCTTTCGCGGCAGTGGTACAGCGGGGTGGGGAACCCGCTGTGCATGCTGGGAGAGGGGATAAAAGGGGCGGACATCTTCCGCTCAGGGTCCACGTCCAGGCACCTTCAGCCTGGGGGTGAGTGCTGGTGGTCTCCGGGCGCCCTCGGCCCGGAGACGGAGCTGCGATTCCACCCCAGACACCTTTGGTCTGGGGTGAGGTACTCTCCGGAGGCCTGGGGCCCAGTACCTTCGACTGGGTCCCGCATGGGATGTAGGATTCCTAGGGGCCCACCGAGTGAGGGGACCCGAATCCAGGGCGAGGGGGACCAGAGAGGTGACCTTCCCGAAGACCCAGCGCAGCATTGGCTGGTGACGGTGGAGGCCTCTGGTGACCGTCCGGATGGATGTCTCTCCCTGACAGGGGCCGCATCTCAAGAAGGTAGTCCACGTTCTCATTGTCAGTGGCAGGGACCCAACTGAAACCAAGGTCGGTGGCAGAGACCTCAAGTCTAATTCACCCGGTCGGTGGCAGCGACCACCCTCACGGTCGGTGGCAGCGACCGTGCGCCAAGCCTGTTTGTGCACACCGAAACAATAGAGTAACAAGTTCATGTTTGTGCCTGGACCTTCCTCTTCACCTTGTCTGTTCGTTGTCTAACCAGTCTGCTCTAAAAGGACTATTTATTGCTCTGAAGAATAAATAAGTGTTGGACTTTCAATGGTGTGGAACTTGGCTTTCTGGGAGTTAAAAGGTAATTCTCAAGGGAAGTTTTTGGCTCTGGACAGGGGCACAGGCCCGAAGGTAAATGGTTATAGCTCACACCTCTACACACAAGAGGATACGAGCTGGTGGTGCGTCACACTCTTCTCCCTGGTCCCCTAAACGAGAGCCATTGACAGAGAAGGAGGGAGTGAGAGGTGAGGTCGCTACATAAAAAAAAAAAACAACCTGCAAGACAAAAGCATAATGAGCTAGTATGCATCGCATACTAGCTCATTATGAAATACTTACCTTAGACCAAAGCTGTTGCTGCGGTCCCCGCACACCGCTGTGACTGGCGACATGTCTCCCGGAGGTATTTCCTGGGTTCGCGGGCTCTGCCACTGTGATTGTCTGGAGCCACGGTGACATCATTCCCACGCATGCGCGCGGGAGCCGCCGGTCATGGCACAGCTACTGAAGAAATGGCACGAGCGAGCAGTTTCTTCAGTGCACATGTGGACACAGCGAATATCTCTTAAACGGTGCCAGTTTAGAAGATATTCAGGGTATCTACAGGTAAGCCTTTATTATAGGCTTACCTGTAGGTTAAAGTGGTAGTACAGGGTTTACAACCACTTTAAAGGGGATGTAAAGACAAAACTAAAACCTAAACCTGCTCTCAGCCACATTCTAAACCTAATCTATCTAACCTTATAAAGAAATACAGGTGAAACTAGAAAAATTTGAATATTGTGCAAAAGTTCATTTATTTCACTAATGCAACTTAAAAGGTGAAACTAATATATGAGATGGACTCATTACATGCAAAGCAAGATAGTTCAAGCTGTGATTTGTCATAATTGTGGTGATTATGGCTTACAGCTCATGAAAAGCCCAAATCCACAATCTCAGAAAATTTGAATATTACATGCAATCAATAAAACAAGGATTGTACATAGAACAATTTCAGACCTCTGAAAAGTATAAGCATGCATATGTACTCAGTACTTGGTTTGGGGCCCTTTTGCAGCAATTACTGCCTTAATGCTGCGTGGCATTGAAGCTATCAGCCTGTGGCACTGCTGAGGTGTTATGGAAGACCAGGATGCTTCAATAGCGGCCTTCAGCTGTTCTGCATTGTTCGGTCTCATGTCTCTCATCTTTCTCTTGGCAATGCCCCATAGATTCTCTATGGGGTCCAGGTCAGGCGAGTTTGCTGGCCAATCAAGCACAGTAATCCCACGGTCATTGAACCAGGTTTTGGTGCTTTTGTCAGTGTGGGCAGGTGCCAAGTCCTGCTGGAAAATGAAGTCAGCATCCCCATAGAGCTTGTCTGCGGAAGGAAGCATGAATTGCTCCAAAATCTCCTGGTAGACGGCTGCGGTGACCCTGGACTTAATGAAGCACAGTGGACCAACACCAGCAGATGACATGGCTCACCCAAATCAACACAGACTGTGGAAACTTCATACGGGACTTCAAGCATCTTGCAGTGTGTGCCTCTCCATTCTTCCTCCATACTCTGGGTCCTTGGTTTCCAAATGAGATGCAAAATTTGCTCTCATCAGAAAAGAGGACTTTGGACCACTGAGCAACAGACCAAGTCTGTTTTTCTTTAGCCCAGGTAAGACGCTTCTGATGTTGTTTGTTGTTCAGGAGTGGCTTGACAAGAGGAATACGACATTTGAAGCCCATGTCCAGGATCCGTCTGTGTGTGGTGGCTCTTGATGCACTCTCTTCAGCCTCAGTCCACTCCTAGTGAAAGTCCCCAACACTTTTGAATGGCCTTTTCCTGACAATCCTCTCCAGGCTGCGGTCATACCTGCTGCTTGTGCAACTTTTTCTTCCACACTTTTCCCTTCCACATAACTTTCTATTAATGTGCTTTGATACAGCACTTTGGGAACATCCAACTTCTTTTGCAATGACCTTTTGAGGCTTTCCCTCCTTATGGAGGGTGTCAATGATGGTTTTCTGCACAACTGTCAAGTCAGCAGTCTTTCCCATGATTGTGATTCCTACTGAACCAGACTGAGAGACCATTTAAAGGCTCAGGAACACTTTGCAGGTGTTATGGATTAATTAGCTGATTAGAGTGGGACACTTTGAGCCTAGAATATTGCACCTTTTCACAATATTCAAATTTTCTGAGATTGTGGATTTGGGGTTTTCATGAGCTGTAAGCCATAATCATCACAATTATGACAAATCACGGCTTGAACTATCTTGCTTTGCATGTAATGAGTCTATCTCATATATTAGTTTCACCTTTTAAGTTGCATTGGTGAAATAAATGAACTTTTGCACAATATTCCAATTTTTCGAGTTTCACCTGTAATTGCTATACTTACCTTTTCTGAACCTGAGCCGGTCCAGTCTCCATCGGCGGATGCTGTGTACAGAGAGAAAGACAAAAACAGCTGGAAAATGCCTGGGAAGTGATGTCACTTACTATGGGGGTTCTGTTGACGATTGTCTCTCCTGCACATGCCTACACACTGAAGCCGCCGCTGACAGCTCAGTATGGGACCAGACTGGAGCAGCTGCAGAATAAGTACGTATAGTGATCTCTACTTTACAGGATAGGGTGTGGCTAAACTTCCACTTTAACTTTTCATTTCTTAGGACTATATATCCCATAATACCCTGCTGCCTGAAAAAAAGTGATCTTTTTACTCCACCTCCTGAAACTCCTCCTCTCAGCACCTCTGTAGTTCAGAAGGCAGGCTCTGTGAAATGTGTGACACAGCAGTGCCTATTCACAGAGCATAGTGAACATGTGTCACAGAATTCAAGGAAGTAAGGGCTCATGCACACTGCAGCTCAAAGGAGCTCAAGGAAATGGGTCCTACAGGCTTTTAAGCTCTTTTGAGGTGTTTTCAGGCATATGCTTCTAAAGGCAGAACCCCCCCCCCCCCCACCATCACCAAACTCAGCTAGTTTGCAGTTAGTGCCCCAAAAGAGCTAAAAAATGCTCAAAAGAGCTCAGAGAAGCTCAAAAACGCACTAAAACTTTTTTTGTAGCTTTTTTCTTTGTTTATACAGTGGTTAAGATAATACTATCTAGTAGGGTTTGTAAAAAACAAAACAAAAAAAAAAAACGCTTGTGCTCAAAAAACTCAAAAAAGCGCAAAGGAACTCAAAGGAGCTCAATAAAAACGTGCACAAGAGCACAAAAATGCACAAACTTCTTCAAGCTGAAATAAAAGCTCAAATGCCTGTAAAAACAGCTTTTTCTTTTTTTCTTTTTTGAGCTGCAGCGTGTATGAGCCCTAAATGTGTGGGGATCTTTACAAAGTAAATTTACAAACTTCAAAATCTTTCAGATTAATAGAAGTAGGCTAGAAATAATTGAAATGTGGAAATGAATGTGTGATTTTACATTTTAACCATATACTGTATATAAAGGTTAGGGATGAGCTGCGAGTTCGAGTCGAACCCATGTTCGACTCGAACATCGGCTGTTCGACCGTTCGTCGAATTTCGAACATTATGGGCCGTTCGCGCCAAATTTGAGTGGCGCGTCATGGCCCATAATTCACTGCGGCATCGCAGTGCATTGCTGGCTGATGATTGGCCAAGCATGCACTATGACCCGCATGCTTGGCCAATCACAGCGCGTAGGTACAGAGAGCCGTAATTGGCCAAAGCCAGGATGGATTTGGCCAATCATGGCTCAGAGGAGTAGGTACACGCCCCACACTATATAAGGCCGTCGGCTTGGCGGCCTTGTGTAGTGTGTTGGCATTGGTTAAAGGAAAAAGACAGAGAGAGAGACAGTGTAATTTGATTTGAGTTAGATAGAGCAGGCAGGCGAGTCAATTAGCGGCAGTTACAGTGTGTAGAGGATAAATATGCATCCTAGGTGTTGTATATATATTTGCACACTGCATTCAGTTTAGCTAGATCCATTCCTGTTATTCTCTATACTGACAGGCAGGCAGGTGATTGTGCTAGCTGCAGTGTTTCACTTAGTGTACTGTGTCCTTTGCACAGTGTGCACCAAAAGCTTACCTGAATACAATTGCTGGTGTTCTGATACAAATACAGGCAGGGAGCTGCAGTATTTTGCTTTAGTGTCCTTTGCACAGTGTGCACCAAAAGCTTACCTGAATACAATTGCTGGAGTTCTGATACAAATACAAGCAGGGAGCTGCAGTATTTTGCTTTTGTGTCCTTTGCGCAGTGTGCACCTAAAGCTTACCTCAATACAATTGCTGGTGTTCTGATACAAATACAGGCAGGGAGCTGCAGTATTTTGCTTTAGTGTCCTTTGCACAGTGTGCACCAAAAGCTTATCTGAATACAATTGCTGGTGTTCTGATACAAATACAGGCAGGGAGCTGCAGTATTTTGCTTTAGTGTCCTTTGCACAGTGTGCACCAAAAGCTTACTTGAATACAATTGCTGGTGTTCTGATACAAATACAGGCAGGGAGCTGCAGTATTTTGCTTTAGTGTCCTTTGCACAGTGTGAAACAAAAGCTTGGAAAAGGGAACCACCAGGGGGAGAATATGGAAGAACCTACCCCCAGGATAAAGAAGCCATGGATTTATTAGTAGAAATATGAAAAATACACAAATAACTGATACTCAAAAAACTCTTCACCAACACCCAAAATAAATTAAAATTAATGAGACAACGTTGTCAAATTAAAATCATACAGCTACGTCAGTATGCATGCATGCAGTGATACTCAAACAGAATAATCAGCTGGACTGGAAATCCAGTCGATTGCACTGTATATGATTAGATTGGCCTAATAGACTAGACCAGTTCCCAAAGGGGTATACAGAGTATATTGGAGTGGCTGGGTATTGTGACTCAAGGACTGTGGAAATTAATGGCATAAGGCAATATAAAAACAGCAGAATTAGAAGGATTCTCCAGTATAGAGGCTGTAGATTGCAACAAAAAGCTTACCTGAATACAATTGCTGGTGTTCTGATACAAATACAGGCAGGGAGCTGCAGTATTTTGCTGTAGTGTCCTTTGCACAGTGTGAACCAAAAGCTTACCTCAATACAATTGCTGGTGTTCTCATACTAATACCACAGGCAGGGAGTTCAAAATGACAAACAGATTCTATGTAACAACAAACCTACAGTCCCTGTCTTGTTTGCACCGCCTGTATATTGCTGTTCAGAGTATATAAAGCCGCAAGCAGTTTTAAATGACTTTTATTCCTTTAGAAATGTCATTTTGTGCAGGGACAGTTCTAAACACGGGAAACATGTGCCACTTCACAGGCATACTTTAGATACCCCACAGGTACGATATTTAAAGGAATATCTCCCTTTTTTTTTTTTTACTTTATGCATCATTAAAATCACTGATCCTGAAAAAAATGTCAGTTTTTAAAACTTTTTTTTGGATTGATACATGTCCCCTGGGGCAGGACCTGGGTCCCCAAACCCTTTTTAGGGCAATAACTTACATATTAGCCTACATAATTAGCACTTTTCATTTCGAACGTTCGAGTCCCATAGAATTTAGCAAACTTTCGGTCCGTCCGCAGGTTCTGGTGCGAACCGAATTGGGGGGTGTTCGGCTCATCCCTAATAAAGATGAAGGTGAAGCAAATCTCAGTGCCCTGCGCTGATAACAAACTATGGAAGATACCTAACAAAGCCAGGACAGTATATGACACATCTATTTCAAAGGTTTTAAAAAATTCTGCTGACATGTTAAACACATTATACACATTACAAACACATTATTAAACCACATCTCTGAGGATAGTATGTGTAATATTTTCCATTTTCCACTGAAGCTGCTGACATTTACTGCAGACTCAAGAAAATAGATATTACCATTTTTTATGGAGGCAGCATTCCTATTAATAGATTTTTATTACTTTAGCTTAGAGTACATTTCTCAAAGTTGAAGCCCCCCCCAATAGAATACATGAAGGTAAAAAAAACCTTGATCCTTTATTATTATTATTATTATTATAATACAGTATTTATATAGCACAGACAGTTTGTGCAGCGCTTTACAACATTAGGACAGACAGTACAGTTACAATACAATTCAATACAGGGGGAATCAGAGAGCCCTGCTCGTTACAGCTTACAATCTAGGAGGAAGGGTCAAGTGATACAGAAGGGTGGGGGGTGAGCTGATGGAGAAAATAGAAGTGCAGTTGTTAGATGGAGGGAGGCTAGGCTTCTCTGAAGAGGAAAGTTTTCAGGGATCGCCTAAAAGTGGATACATTTAGAGACCGTCTGACAGATTGGGGTAGGGAATTCCAAAGGATGGGAGAGGCTCGGGAGAAGTCCTGGAGGCGAGTATGGGAGGTGGTGATGATGGAGCTAGAGAGCAGGAGGTCTTGAGAGGAACGAAGAGGGCGATTAGGTTGGTATTTTGAGACTAGGCTAGTGATATAGCTGGGGGCAGAGTTATGGATGGCTTTGTAACTTAGTTAGTTAGTATTTTGAATTCCATTTGTTGGGTGAGTGGCAGCCAATGGAAGGATTGGCAGAGAGGGGTAGCAGACACTGAGCGGTTTGTAAGATGGATGAGTCTGGCAGCAGCATTCATGATGGACTGAAGGGGGGATAGTCTATTTAAAGGTAAGCCAATGAGGAGGGAGTTGCAGTAGTCGGCGAGAAATAACCAGGGAGTGAATCAGGAGCTTTGCGGTTTCAGTAATGTAATTGTGCGCGCATACTATTTACTCGACATAACATCATCTTTTATATTTTAACAATCAATGGGGTATTATGTTGTGTTTGTGTGAAGTAAAATTCATCAAAGTATATTTTCCCAAAAATTTGCATTTAAAAAAAACGTTGCGCAAATATCTTGTGAACATAAAAAATTGCAGCACCTAACATTTTTTTTTATAGTATAAACTATACATATGTTTTGCTATTAAAAACATTTCTAATTATATGAAGTTAATAACAAGAGTTCCCCTTTACGCCAGAGTCCACAGAGTTCCACCTTTACATCTGAATCCGCAGAATTCCCTTTCAATGTAAGGGGGGACTCTGCAGACTCTGATGTAAGGGAGAACTCTGGGGACTCTAACATAAGGGATGCTCTGGGAACCCTGATTTAAGTGGGAACACTGAGAACTCTGATGTACGGAGAGGACTCTCATGTATGGAGAGGACTCTGATGTAAGGGGGAACACTGTGGTTTCTGGTGTAAAGGGGAACTCTGATGTAAGGGGTGCTCTGAGAACCCTGATTTACCTTAGTGTACTCTCTGAGGAAGGAGAGAGAAGGGGGCAGACTTCAGTCAGATAAAGGGATGGATGGTAAGCTCACTCACCCCTTGGCAGTCAGCACCTCTCATTCAGATGTATCTGAGGCTGCTGGACTTCAAATTTCCATCCCCCACTTTCCTTGTCTGAGGCACAGCGCCGGGGATTAGAGTGTGGGAAGACACAGAGAGGTAGGGGTGGGAGTAAGAGGTGCAGATCAAGCCCTCTCTCCTCTCCCTTCTGTGTGTGTGTTTGGGGGGGATTGTTAGGCCCCATGCACACGAGACGCAGGTGCAAACTCTGCTGAACACACGTTTTTAAGCGCTGAAACCGGCGTTTATAAACGCGCGTTTTGCCGCGTTTGGGGCCGCGTTTAGCGGCGTTTTACCGCGTTTGCGTTTATAAGCGTTTCATCATAGACCCTCCCTAAGCTCAAAAAACAGTAAATTTTAACCATTTCAGCCAGTTTGTGGGACCAGAGTGAGTAGCAGCAGCTGAGAGAGCAGCAGTGTACTTGTATTTAGCGTATCACTTGCCACATCATCTGCCACAAGTTGTGGATTGTCCACTTGCCACGTTACCTGGCCACGTCACCTGGCCATGTTACCTGCCACGTCACCTGGCCACGTTACCTGCCACGTCACCTGGCCACGTCACCTGCCACGTCACCTGGCCACGTCACCTGCCACAAGTTGTGGATTGTCCACTTGCCACGTCACCTGTCACAAGTTGTGGATTGTCCACTTGCCATGTCACCTGGCCACATCACGTGCCACGTCACCTGGCCACGTCACCTGCCACAAGTTGTGAATTGTCCACTTGCCACGTCACCTGCCACGTCACCTGGCCATGTCACCTGGCACAAGTTGTGGATTGTCCACTTGCCATGTCACCTAGCCACATCACGTGCCACGTCACCTGGCCACGTCACCTGCCACAAGTTGTGAATTGTCCACTTGCCACGTCACCTGCCACGTCACCTGGCCATGTCACCTGCCACAAGTTGTGGATTGTCCACTTGCCACGTCACCTGGCCACGTCACCTAGCCATGTTACCTGCCCACATTACCTGCCACGTCATCTAGCCACGTCACCTGCCACAAGTTGTGGATTGTCCACTTTCCACGTCACCTGGCCACATCACGTGCCACGTCACCTGCCACAAGTTGTGGATTGTCCACTTGCCACGTCACCTGGCCACGTTACCTGCCACGTCACCTGGCCACGTCACATGCCACATCACCTGCCACGTCACCTGGCCACATCACCTGACACAAGCTGTGGATTGTCCACTTGCCACGTTACCTGCCACAAGTTGTGGATTGTCCACAATGCAATGCAAGCAATTACAGTTTTCTTTTATATTTTTTAAGTTTTTCATCATTTGCCATCATTTTTGAGATTTCTAATGTTAAAAAATAGGTCACCTTTAAAAACGCTTATAAACGCAAACGCGGCAAAACGCCGGTACCGCGTTTAGCCGCGTTTAGCCGCGTTTAGCGTCTGAAACGTGAAAACTTTTGCGTCTGAACCCATTTTTTTGCTTCTGGAAAAACGAGGTTAAACGCAACTGCTTGTAAACGCCAAAAAACGAGACTGTGTGCATGGACACATAGGATAACATTGAATGGGTTCAGGAGCAGTTGAAAAAAGCGTCCAACTGCCTCTGAACGCGCGTTCAACAGCAAATAACAGCGTCTCGTGTGCATGGGGCCTTAGTGTTGGCTTTGGGCAGTGTGAAAGAGAGTGTAACAGACACTCTCAGCTTAGACAACTGCAGCCAGCAACCCTGCTGGGAAGCCATAGTCCAGTCTGAATAATGTGTCTGGGTTAAAGGCAGTCTGAAACCCAGACGCATGGTTCCAAACCCGAACTGTCCGGGTGAATCCAGGACAGCTGGCAACCCTAGCCACAACATGTGAGCCCATCTGTACAAGGTACAGCACAGGGAATATAACTACACTAAGACCTAGTTATAACAACAAAAACATGTGAAAGCGTACAATGTCAAAAAAGGCATAATCATAATGGAATTACTTTTCCTATGTTTGCATGGTTAATAAGCTATAAATTCATCCTGGGTCGATAAAGACGAGTAGTATGTGCATATACTGTATATTTTTGTTACGTTTAGGAAAAACAATTAAACGCTAGAGTCTGCTGAATGGCTACATGTTTTCTGTGTCTCTTTGCTTCTATGCTGAAAAAGAGTGCAATTTGATCTCCTGCTGTTCAGCCCTATTGAGAACACACGCAGCTGAAGGAGTCAAAAGAGAGACAAACCCCCTCCTTGTCTTCAGTTCATAGGGCTCTACATGGAGGCTTCATTAGACTGAAATTGACCAAATGTGAGCAGCTACTGCCGAGCTGTCATCATAAAAATCCAGAAAGTTCTGTGAGCAATGTCCAAAAATCTACATACCTAAAATAAAAGTATATTTTTAAAACAAAATTAACCAAAAACAAGAAAAATTTCCCTTTAACTAGACTTTGGCCAAACTGGCCCTGTATGTATGTGTAGCGGGTATGTACTTTCCCGGGTGTAAATTTGAACTTGACAGAGACATTAGTGATGTGTAATTCCCTGCAGCCCAGCAGGTGGCGCTGTCACTCTGGGCTGGGGTTGAATCATTGCTGTGTGTCGTGCTTCCTTTTTGTCCTCCCTCGGCAGCGGTATGGTGGGGCGGGGAACCCGCCGTGCTTGCTGGGAGAGAGTATAAAGGGGCCGGCCATCTTTGTCACGGGGTCGGAGTCCAGGGCACCTTCAGCCTGTGGACGGTGGTTCGTGTCGGTTCTCTAGGCGGGCCTAGGCCTAGAGGACAGCCGGAGGTCGTGTTCCATTCCAGGCACCTTTAGCCTGGGGTGAGGTACTCAGATGGAGGTCCGGAGCTCAGTGCCCAACAGGAAAGGAGATCCTAGGGAACCCCGGGAGTGGGTACCCGAATCCGGAAGGCGTAATGGACCGGGGGGAAGCTCCTCATTCGAAGACCTGGTGCAGCAGATTGCCAGTGACGGGTGAGTCTCTCACCGGAGACCGCTTGGAAGGAAATTCCCCTCGTTCGGAGACTGCAACCCACTTTCAGGAAGGAAGGTGGAGAATACATTGTGTCTGGGCCTATTCGCATCCACACCTCCTTTTCTGTTCTGTTTCTATCAAGAGAGTTCAACTGATTGTGTTCATTCGAGAAGAATAAAGGAGTGTTGAACTTTAATGGTGTGGGGCTCATTTCCTGACAGACATTGTTCAAGGTGACTCTTGGAGGGAGGATCCAGGTGCACAACACTGACCCAAAGGTAAAATAACTTTGCTTGTATCACACTGACACCTGTGACAAAGGCCTGGCGTAGTGTCCCCGCTCCCTTCCCCTCTAAAAGATACCCCTAGACAAGAGAGAGACGAGCTGAAGATAAAGAGGGGAGTGAGGAGGCCGCTACATTAGGGTGACCACGTGTCCCGGATTGCCCGGGACAGTCCCGCAATTGGCAGGTCTGTCCCAGGTCCCGGGCACCTTCATTCTGGGACAATACAGGGTCCCGGAATGAAGCTGACCCCACCATAGCGCTGGCACTTGGTCCGCCTCCACCATCACCTGAGAGACTCTTCTACTGGCCATGCCACTGGTTTCTAGAGCCGCGTGGCGTCTAACAACCGTTGACGTCATGGCCGCAACTCCCTGCATTCAAAGCAGAGGAGTTAACTTCCTACTCCTCCGAACCTAGTGCTCTCCACACGGCCGGCTCTGCCTCCACCACAGATGTTCACTCCACCCACCTCCTCTATCATCTCTGGGCCGGCTCCACCTCCACCACAGACTCTGGCACCCACCCACCTCCTCTATCTTCTCCGGGCTGGCTCCACCTCCGCCTCCACCACGGATGTCCAACTCCACCCACCTCCTCTATCATCTCCGGGCCAACTTTGCCTCCACCATGGACGTCTGCTGGCACAAACCTCCTCTATCATCTCCGGGCTCCAGCATGCTTTAAAGCAGGGGACTCCCCAACCCCATGCTACACTGCCACTGGGAGGAGCCACAGCAGCGGGGGGGGGGGGGTGTTCACCTTCCCTGGGAGGTTTGGCGCATTGGTGTGTTAGACTGGTGGCAGGCTGTGGGATCAAGTGACACTGCACAGTGGGCAGGCTGCAGGTGGCAAGTGACACTGCACAGTGGTCAGGCTGCAGGTGGCAAGTGACACTGCACATTGGGCAGACTGAGCATGGAAATTAACACTGCATCTGGTGGCATGTGACGGTGACAAGTGACAAGCTGCATCTTGTGGCAAGTGACGGTGAAAAGTGAAAAGCTGCATCTGGTGGCAAGTGACACACTGCATCTGGCAGCAGGCGACGGTGGCAAGTTACACACTGCATCTGGTGGCAGGCGACAGTGGCAAGTGACACAGTGCATCTGGTGGCAGGCGACAGTGGCAAGTGACACGCTGCATCTGGTGACAGGCGACGGGGGCAAGTGACACTCTGCATCTGGTGGCAAGCGACGGTGGCAAGTGACAAGCTGTATCTGGTGGCAAGCAACAGTGGCAAGTGACAAGCTGCATCTGGTGGCAGGCGACAGTGGCACGCTGTACCTGGTGGCAGGTGACGGTGGCACGCTGCATTTGGTGGCAGGAGACGGTGGCACGCTGCATCTGGTGGCAAGTGACCAGCTCAGGTTTCCCACTGATTCTGCATTATGGTGAGTTGAACTATTTCATTATATATTACAATGTAGTAATAGAAATAATGTGATTTGATCATCCTGACACCATATCAAGCATGGTGTTGGGTGTTGATATAATTGCTAAAACCAGCCATTCACCCGACAAATCACCCAATGTTAAATTTCCCATCAACCCAAGACTACATTCTTCCATCCCCCAACCTACCCCCCCCCCTCTCGGTCCAAAGGTTGGGGACCTCTGCTCTAAAACCTTCGTTTTTTTTTTTAAATCATCAAGGGTGTGTGTGTGTGTGTGTGGGGGGGGGGGGGTCTGTGTCCCTGAACTGAAGTTTGGAAATGTGGTCACCCTACGCTACATATGTATGTACATGTGATTATGGTAAATTCATCCATGGTTCTTTTGGGTAGGGACCCAAGTGAAAGGTTCTCTGTACTCTTTAACATCCTGCAAACTACTTTATTAAATATGGGAACAAGTAACTACAGTATATGAGTTCATTTAGACAGCTGAGCTAATTCAACGAAACAGCAGTAATCATAACAAGATGTTTAAATATTGATAACTGGAGAAACTTTGCTAAAAATGGACTCTGATTTCTGAGAGTTTATTCCTTATTTTCCCATGGGTAATATAATGCTTTTAACAGTTTTTTTTTTCTTAGGAAAATATCTAAAAGTCAGAAAGTGTTAATTAAACATTTTTTTTTCCCCCCTCTTCTTTCTTTTCAGAATACATTATCGCTATGACTGAAAATAGAAAGAGAAATTGTCGCTGTAATCTTTTCAAACAGTGTAAATCAAACGTCAAATTTCCTTCTGCAACTTTCTTTTGTTTTATCTGTCCACAAAAAATAACAGCAACAGACCCTTTCCATTAAAAATCCCCCATCACAAAAAAATGTGGTTAGGTAATTGTTTGCATCTGCCAATAGCTTTAAAAGTGTGATGCAATAGTAGGTTAGAATTCTTTGCTGTACCCAGCATGCCCCTGTCCCGACCAGTGAGCAGCTTCAAAGCTGAAATTCCAACGTCAGCTTGGTATGCTAATTACAGTTTGGATTCTGATTCTTACCTTCTAAGTGAGCAACATAAAGGTTTTCCTTAGATAATCTTTGCATGATCAGTCGGATTAAATTTGAGTAACAAGATGATTATGTGTCTATGGGAATTTTTTCAATCTGCCCAACCACCCCTTGGCTAACCAGTTGTGGGTAAAAGCTTCAGTTGCCAGTGTTGGATTTTTCCAGCTGCTTTTATCCAGTCTCCAAAAATGATGCTGATGATCCATGGCCTGCACAGAACCATAATATGCATATTTGTCTGAAGCAAAATTACATGTTTTTTTACTGATTGATAGTCATCACATGACTTAAAACACAGACCAATGAGTCTGAGGTGCACAAAGTCGGATGCCAAGCAAAGCCCTGCAGCGCAATGAACGTGAGGGCCTGGGTGCCCTGCCTGATGTGGGATCTTGCTGACACTAGCAGCCCGCCTCGCCTCCCCCACCAGGAAGGTGAGCATGAGCGAGCGCGGCAGTACCCAAAAGATAGTAAACTATGTTTGGGAAGGATGAAGCCAGAGGAAACTCTGATGGAGGTCCTGACGTGAAAATCAGTCATCCAACCTGGGTATATGGGCAAAAGGCCAATTGATCTATTCCATCTGATTAGATACCTTTACCATGAGATACAGATTACCCATATTCTGTGGTAGCCAATCAGCATTTAAAATTCTCTCTCTTTAACTTTTTTATGGGGCCATGTGACTGCACTTCTGGTTTGGTAGCCCTTTGTAAATTCAGAGATTTTTTACCTAGGCAGAGACTTACAAGGGTGATGAAGGGGTACCACTGACATTACATGCCATGTCTCTGGAGACTCCATTCGCATCATCCCTGACTCCCTTGTTTAGCATCCTTGGAAACATCACCTAATCCAGTCCCTAAATCAGAGGTTCTCCTGCAAATAACATTGTTCCAGCATTCCCCAGCAGCAAGAGCATCTCTGGAAAATTACTTTCCCCATATCTGACTTGGCAATCAGTATAGTTTTTCTCCAGTGCTTAGGGACCGAGGTGCTGGCATCCAACATCCAATCATGTGCAATCAAAAAATACTCTTGTTTTTTTTTTTCCTTGCATGTGATTAGGTATTCTTGCAAAGTGAAACTGCACCACATTTGCTAAGCTCTGGAAAAAATTATCTTGCTAAGTGCTACTTCCATTGCAAATGAACAGTCTTCAGTAAATCAACCCCATAGGTTCTGCTCTGGGGCAATTAACAGTTTTTATTGGCCACAGGGGTTGATTTACAAAAGACAAATAGGCTGTTGACTTTGCAAGACAATTTTTCCAAAAGCTTGGTAAACTAGGTGAATCCCTGGTAAATTCTATCAACCAATCATGTGGAAGCATACATAATATTGTCAAAAGTGATAGGACACCTGCCTTTACACACACATGAACAGTCTAAGGCCTCTTACACATGATACGAAAATCAGAAGGGAAAGTTCATAAGACGAGTTGTCTGCGGATTTTCGGATAGTTAGTACGGTGCTTTCGACAGCAAATTTGACTTTCTCTTGTCATCCATGGACTGACACAGCGTGTCTTATACACCTTTACACGTGGGTTATGTCCCTGCTTGCAGGAGAAGACCTAGGCAGAATGTGAGATGTTATACATACATTCTAAACAGCCAGAGCTGAACAGCCCCGCCCAGGGGGGCGGTCCCTCCGGCATAACCCTCCCACTGCAGTCAGCAGACCTCAGTTTTTTTCTGCCTAGCAGAAGGAGAAGACGTGGCTCTCTCAGGAGCCAGTCTCCTGACCTATTTTTTATTCCTTTTGGAATTTTTTCCTATTTTTTTCTTTTGAGATCTTCTATCAACTGTCGGCTGGGCAACAGGTTGGGTACAAGATATCCTCGTAGTCTTCCCTGTCCGACTATCGAGCGTGCTGATCCTCGCCTTGTGTGCGTGAGACTCAGTTCACGACATGCCCCACGACTCCAGGGGTGGCCGGTGGGCTTCCAGCTCCGCGGTCCTCTCAAGATAGAACAGTCCGGCTGTATCTTTCGCGGTGGACCGGGCCGACAGCTACTCAGTACCGCACTGTGATAGTTCTGTCAGAAACACACCAGTGGGTCCCTCAGGGGACGGGTAAGTAGTCTCTCCTGGCTGCAGGTGAGTACATGCTGTGTGTTTCTTGTGTGGGGGATTTCCCTGTCTCCCCCTGTGTTTTTTAATGTCACTCTCTGTGCACTTCACTGGCGCTGTACTGTGTGGGGTGCCTGGGGGCCATACTGTCCTGGGGGGGGGGGGCTCATGCTGCTCTGCATTTCGCTGGGGCTGTTTATTTGAGAGTGAGGGGCCTGGGCGCCGTTCGGCGCCATGTTTGGTGACTGTGCTGTTTTTTACATTGGCGGCCATCTTGCCGTGATCCGCCAGAGCACATTGCGGCGGCCATTTTCTTGTAGCCGCACCTTCTTCTAGCTCTAGTTTGGCCTCTAGCGCCGCTCAGGAACGGCGCGAATCTCCTCACAGTCTCTCTCCTCTCAGCTCACTCACGCTGAGCAGCGCAGCGTGGAGAGACAGGGCAGCGGAACCGAGCGGTCCTGGTCAGGTTGGTGGGTCCCCTGGGCATTCCCCTACTTCAGTCAGCACAGCCTGTGGGTGGTCTCAGAGGGGGACATTATGGAGTCAGAGTCACCAGCTTCCCCTAACATGCCAGAGGCAGCAGCCAGTGCTCCAGCACCTGCGGTCCCTATGGACCAGTTGTCGGCAGTCCTGGAATCATTTCTGACCAGGATGGAAGCTGTGTGTGAGCACAAGGGAGCAAAAAAGCGCCCTCTCCCCACTTTATCTCCACAAGAGGAGTGCTCTGATTCAGATATGGGCCTAGCTATTGCTGCTCAGGACCCTAGCTCTGAATATTTGGATGGTTTTGAACAGGACATTCCTTGTGAGGAAGACTCCAGTTCTGAGTCAGTAAATGACAGGGCGCTTGTTAGTGAACTCATTGATGCTGTGAGGGACACTCTCAAGCTAAATGCTGCGACTGCAGAACCTCAGGCGGATACAGTCTCCTTTGGTTCTTTTAAGACCAAGCCTTCTAAAAAGGTTTTTCCATATGTACCTTTCTTTGACCAGCTCATTGACCAGGTCTGGGAAAAGCCGCAGAAGACTTTCATGGTCCCGCAGCGTTTGTCTATTAGATACCCCTTTGAAGACGCCCTGCTTAAAAAGTGGGCTTCTCCCACGGTGGTCGACCCTCCAGTCGCCCGTTTAAACAAGGCCACCACTCTCCCGATGGAGGGGACTCCTGCGTTTAAGGACTCCACTGACAGGAGGTCAGAAGTGGTGAGTAGAGCCATGTTCGCCTTGTTGGGATCCGCCCTACGGCCAGTAGTAGCGGCGACCCTTGTGTCTCAGACACTCACGGAATGGGCAAAAATTTTGCACCAAACTGTGCAGGAGTATAACCTTCCTCCAGACACTATTGCTCTGGCCCACCAGATGGTGCAGGGTCTGATATATGTGTGCGACGCCACGTTGGACGCGGCCCCTTTAATATCCAGGGCCTCTGTTTCGGCGGTGGTATTGCGTCGTCTCATCTGGTTGAAATGCTGGTCTGCTGACCTAGCCTCTAAGAAGCTCCTGACGGATCTACCTTTTAAGGGTGGTAGACTTTTTGGTGCTGCTCTGGATGACATCATCAAGGATGTCACGGGAGGTAAAAGAACTCTCCTTCCTCAAACTATCAAGGGTAAGGAGGCCCGACGTAAACCGGGTCCTTCCTTTCCAGCAAAAAAGGGTTTTTTTCGTCCGTCAGAGTCCACGGGTAAGCCATCCCAGACTGACAACAGTGCGGCTGGCGGGCACAAGCGCCCCTGGGTGCGTAAGCCGAACAAGCCGGCTCCCAAGCCCGCCTCCGCGTGAAGTCTTGCCCCCGCCCATCTCTGGGGTGGGGGGACGACTTCGCAGGTTCACGGATCGGTGGACCTCCCGGATCTCCGACCGGTGGGTGTGCGAGGTGGTCACCTCAGGATACAGAATAGAGTTCCGCTCATGGCCCCCAGACAGATTCTTTCCCTCAAATCTCCCTCTCCTTCCTGCCCGTCGGGCAGCCCTCTTGGGGGCTGTACAGGATTTGATCGGGTCCGGAGTAATTGTGCCGGTTCCGTCCCAGGAGAGGTTTCAGGGGTTCTACTCAAATCTGTTTGTTGTTCCAAAAAAGGACGGGGTTCGGCCAATCTTGGACCTCAAGGCCCTGAATGCCTTCGTGAAGGTGCAAAAATTCCGCATGGAATCCATTCGCACAGTGATCGCGACACTCCATCAAGGGGATTTTCTGGCATCCTTGGACATCAAGGACGCCTACTTGCATGTTCCGATCTGCGCAAGCCACCAGAAGTTTCTGCGCTTTGCGGTCGGCGAAGTCCACTATCAATTTGTGGCTCTTCCCTTCGGCCTAGCCTCGGCACCGAGGGTGTTCACCAAGGTGCTTGCTCCGGTCCTAGCTTTGCTGAGACAGCGAGGCATTGCTATCGTGGGCTATCTGGACGATTTTCTTCTAAGAGCAGACAGTGGCTCAGAATTGGAAGAAAGTGTGACTATCGTCAGTCAGACCCTCAGGGAGTTTGGGTGGCTCCTGAACGTTCAGAAGTTGGTTCTAGTCCCGACTCAGCGTCTGGAGTATCTAGGTCTGATTCTGGACTCCTTGGAGGCAAGAGTCTTCCTACCTCCAGACAAACTACTGACACTTCAGTCTGCAGTACGGGTGCTGACGTCCCGAAAATGGTCGTCAATCCGCTTTTGCATGAGAGTCCTGGGACTCATGGTGGCCTCCTTCGAGGCCGTTCCTTATGCCCAAGCGCACACCAGGGCTTTACGGAAAGAGATCTTGTCCACTTGGGACAAATCCCCGTTGTCCTTGGATCTTCAGATCCAGGTGAGTCACCTGGTCAGGGCGTCCCTGACGTGGTGGTTGAGGTCCCCGGCTCTTCGGTCCGGGAAGTCGTTCCTCCCCATCCAATGGACGGTGATCACGACGGACGCCAGCCTGACGGGCTGGGGGGGAGTCTGGGGAGTCCTGTCGGCCCAAGGGCTTTGGACTCCGGACGAAGCCCTCTTACCGATCAATGTGCTGGAGATACGGGCAATCAGACTGTGCCTCTCCTCATGGTCGGAGAAACTACAGGGTCACTCCATCAGGATCCAATCGGACAACGCCACAGCAGTGGCGTATGTCAACCATCAAGGGGGGACTCGGAGCTCAGCTGCGGCTTCCGAGGTCGCCCACATCCTGAGGTGGGCCGAAAGAAGCGTGCCGGCTCTGTCGGCCGTCTACATTCCGGGCGTAGACAATTGGCAGGCAGACTATCTAAGTCGCCAGACGCTGGACCAGGGAGAGTGGTCCTTGCACCCGGAGGTCTTTCAACTCCTTTGCAGACGGTGGGGCACGCCGGATGTGGACCTGATGGCCTCTCGACTCAATCGCAAGGTGTCGAGGTTTGTGGCCAGATCCAGGGATCCCTGGGCGGATGCCTCGGATGCGTTGGTGGCCCCATGGGGTCAGTATCACCTGATATACGTTTATCCTCCGCTGCAGTTGCTGCCTCACCTGCTCCGCAGGGTAGCGACCGAGGGAATTCCGGTGATCCTCGTTGCTCCGGATTGGCCTCGGCGTCACTGGTACGCCGATCTGGTACGTCTCGTCGCAGACGTTCCCTGGCGGTTACCAATACGGGGGGACCTTCTGTCTCAAGGTCCTATATTTCATCCTGCTTTACAGTCTCTGGCTTTAACGGCATGGTTATTGAAAGCCAGGTGCTGAGAGACCGAGGTCTCTCGGATTCGGTCATTTCGACCATGTTAAGGGCACGGAAGTCTTCCTCCAGAAAGATCTATAACCGTACTTGGAGAGCTTACATCGCCATGTGCGAAGAGCTGGACTGGCGCCCACGAACGTATTCCGTTCCCAGAATCCTGCATTTTCTGCAGCGTGGCGTGACCCAAAAGCTCGCTTTGAGTACCATTAAGGGTCAGATTTCGGCCTTGGCCATCTTCTTTCAGCGACCGCTGGCGGGTCATCCCTTGGTTAGCACCTTTGTGCAGGGGGTTCGCCATGTGCTCCCCCTGTCAAGCCTCCCCTCCCCCCGTGGGATCTGAATTTGGTGCTCTCGGTTCTCCAGGAACCTCCCTTTGAGAATATTAGAGATATTCCCCTCTTGACTTTGTCTCAGAAGGTGGCCTTCTTGGTGGCCATTACTTCCATTAGACGAGTGTCTGAGTTGGCGGCCTTGTCCTGCAAGTCGCCCTTTTTGGTCATCCATAAGGATAAGGCGGTGTTACGTCCGCGACCTTCTTTTCTGCCAAAGGTGGTCTCGGCCTTCCACTTAAATGAGGACATTGTCCTCCCGTCCTTGTGTCCTCACCCATCGCATCCCAGAGAGTTTGCGCTTCACACTTTGGATGTGGTACGAGCCTTGCGGGTGTACCTGTCTGCTACTGTCTCTATTCGGAAGTCTGACTCACTATTTGTGGCTGTCTCTGGTCCAAAACAGGGCCAAGCGGTTTCGTCTGCCACCATTTCTAGGTGGATCAGACAAACCGCCATTCAAGCTTATGCTCTCAAGTGGCGGGCGCCTCCCTTTCCGGTTACGGCACATTCCACCAGGGCAATTGGTGCTTCCTGGGCTTTCCGACATCAAGCGTCGGTTGCACAAGTGTGCAAGGCGGCGACCTGGTCGTCTGTTCATACCTTTTCTAAGTTTTATAAGGTTGATGTGGCTGCATCTTCGGATGCTTCCTTCGGCCGCAAGGTGTTGCAGGCCGCTGTTTGATGTTGCAACTCCTCCATTGAGGAGCTCTGCCTTGTTTGGAGTGAAGTTTTTGGTTTTCCATTTATACTGCTCCCATCCCTCTTGACACTGCTTTGGGACATCCCACGTGTAAAGGTGTATAAGACACGCTGTGTCAGTCCATGGATGACAAGAGAAAATAGGATTTTTGTACTCACCGTAAAATCCGTTTCTCTGGCATCCATGGACTGACACAGCACCCACCCTTCTTTTCGAGTTTGTACTGCTTTGTTACGAACTGAGGTCTGCTGACTGCAGTGGGAGGGTTATGCCGGAGGGACCGCCCCCCTGGGCGGGGCTGTTCAGCTCTGGCTGTTTAGAATGTATGTATAACATCTCACATTCTGCCTAGGTCTTCTCCTGCAAGCAGGGACATAACCCACGTGTAAAGGTGTATAAGACACGCTGTGTCAGTCCATGGATGCCAGAGAAACGGATTTTACGGTGAGTACAAAAATCCTATTTTTTCGCCAGACAAAAGCTGGATGTGCAGGCTATAAAATTGTTGTCGGCTGTGAACTCAACGTCTGATTTTCAGGTGGTCAGTACAGAAATCTGTCACACAAAAGTCGAAAGTACAAACACGTGGGAAGAGTTCGGTCTTGTAAACTACCGTTCGTAATCTAGAATTAACATTCGTGACGCGGTAATTGATGACATGTCGACATTCTCATCTTCTTTAATGGGATGATAATGAAGCTGCTTTGATGGTGATACTGATGTAGTTATGCCAAACGTATTTTAAAAGGCATTTGTTGTGTACGATCTGAAAATCGCGAATCAATGCTCACCAAACTTATACTAACATGAAATTAGCAGAAGGGGCCCAAAGGGTGGTGCTTGAGAAATGAACTTCCTCTTAGTCCCATAGGGTTCGATATTGCAGCTTTAACAGCTTCCACTCTTTTGGGAAGGCTTTCCACAAGGTTTAGGAGTGTGTCTATGCCATGGGAATGTTTGACCATTCTTCCAGAAGCTTCCAGAAGCGCATTTGTGAGGTTAGGTACTGATGTTGGATGAGAAGACTCCACTCTAATTGTCATGGAGATCCTGCCAGAAATAGGCGCCCCGGACTTCCTGGTCTCAGTTTGCGCGTGCGTCCAGCGTGTGGCGCCAGAGAGACTATTTAAACCTGTCAATTACAGACAGTCCCTGCTGTCTGCTCTACAGCGTTGTGTGCTTAACCCTGATCTGAGACCATACCCGTGCTAAAGACCCGGCTTACCTTGACCAACCTGTTATCTGCCTGCACCCGACCCCGGCTTGTTGTGACTACCCTTCTGCCTGCACCCTGTACTTCTGCTGCCCGCATGATATCTGACCCGGCCTGTTTACTACCCTGTTCCTGGTTCCGATCCAGTTCGCTTAACCGATCCAGTCTGCTGAGCTGTCTCAGATCCAGCCTGCTAAGCTGAACCTGCCTGCTAGCTGATCCTGTCTGCTGTGCTTCTTCCGATCCAGTCTGCGAGACCGATCCAGTCTGCTGTGCTGCTTCCGATCCAGTCTGCGATACCGATCCAGCCTGCTAAGCTGAACCTGCCTGCTAGCTGATCCTGTCTGCTGTGCTACTTCCAATCCGGCCTGCTAGCCGTTCCAGTTCCGGTATTCTGCAAGGAAGCTTCCGGGTGTCTGAATCACCACCTCATCACAGTTGATCCTGCCAGGCACCCGTGCCACTCCTTACTCCTGTGCCAACTGCCACCTTACCAGGGGGCCGGGAGTCGGGGCCGTAAGGGAGGCCGTCCCCTGCAATTCGGGCTCGCTACCATTAGGTACGTGACACTAATTCATCCTATCGGGTTGCAGTCAGGACTCTGACCTCCACCCCAAATTCGCTCATCCATGTCTTTATGGACCTTGCTTTATGCACTGGTCCAAATCATTTGGTGGAGGGTGGATTATGGTGTGGGGTTGTTTTTCAGAGGTTGGGCTTGACCCCTTAGTTCCAATTCTTAAGGCGTCAGAATACCAAGACATTTTGGACAATTTCATGCTCCCAACTTTGTGGGAACAGTTTAGGGGTGGCCCTTCCTGTTCCAACATGACTGTGCACCAGTGCACAAAGCAAGGTCTATAAAGACATGGATGAGTGAGTTTGGAGTGGAGGAACTTGACTGACCTCAACCCGATAGAACCCCTTTAAGATGAATTCTTGCCAACATCAGTGCCTGACCTCACAAATGTGCTGCTAGAAGAATGGTCAAACATTCCCATAGACACACTCCTAAACTTTGTGGACAGCTTTCTCAGAAGAGTTGAAGTTGTTATAGCTGCAAAGGGTGGGCCAACGCAATATTGAACTCTATGGACTAAGACTGGGATGTCATTACAGTTCATGTGCGTGTAAAGGCAGGCGTCCAAATACTTTTGACAATAGTGGTGCAACGGATCGGTGGTGATCCGTGATCCGAACGGGTCACCCAGTTCGGATCGGATCACCACGCGATCCACGGAGCGCTCCGGAGCCTCGGCCATAGGAAAGGCCGTGGCTTCGGCCTAGCTCCGGAGTGGAAGCCATCTTGGTACACCCGGCGGCGCCGCTGTAATGACGTTTCGTCGCCGCCATCTTGCTCCACTCACACTCCTGCACAGTAATGATAGTAAGGGGCCAAGCGGACATCTTGTTACACCCAACGTAGTTTTAAATTTTACAGTTATTTTCAACACAAAATGGAGTTTATATGCTTAAATACAGTATTTGTAAATCCAACAGACTGTTTACATGTTAAATTTTAAAAGCAGCAGCAAACCTGCTGACCTTACATGCTTGCTAATGTGACAGAACACCTCTGATTTTCACATTTAACATTTAGTTAAATGTAAAAATCAGAGGTGTTCTGTCACATTAAAAACCATGTAAGGTCAACAGGTTTGCTGCTGCTTTTAAAATGTAACATGTAAACAGTCTGTTGGATTTACAAATACTGTATTTAAGCATATAAACTCCATTTTGTGTTGAAAATAACTGTGAAATGTAAAACTCCGGTGGGGGTATTAAGATTTTTTTTTTGCCGATCCGAAAATGATCCGATCCGTGACCCCTGATCCGAGGATCGATCCGATCCGTGAGTTTTTTGATCCGTTGCACCCCTATTTGACAATATAGTGTATATGCTGTTTTTTTTTATTTTCCTTGGATGTGATTAAATATTCTTTGCAAAGTGAAATTTCACCACATTCACTAAGCTCTGGGAAAAATTCCTGTGCAAAGTGCTACATCCCTTCCCTTTACTGCGTTCAGTATATCTTTTATTTAAGAAGCATTACTTTAAATTAACCTTCCTTAATCATGTATACACGTTTCAGTATTTAATTCATAATAAATGGCTAGATGCCAAAAAGCAGGGGAATGTAATTACGTGCCCACCGATTCAAATATGGTATGGGTTTATATACCTCAAAAACAATATCAAAATTAAACCAGTAAGTTAAGAAGAATTAATTAAGCTCTAGAGGCCCGCGCTATAGCCGAATGACGGCTACAGTGCGGACCTAGAATGCCGGGAGGACGTCTATTGACGTCCTCCCCTTTCCTTGTTCCCCAAGCCCCCGAGCGTGCATCGGGGAACTTACGTGCCCGCTGCGTCACGCAGGTGCCGATGCGCGTGCCTGGTGGCCGCGATGTCCGCCAGGTACCCGCGATCGGCATTTACTGAGACAGGTACGTGGATCTCTGTGTGTAAACACAGAGATCCACGTCCTGTCAGGGAGAGGAGACCGATGGTGTGTCCCTTGTACATAGGGACAACCATCGATCACCTCCCCCAGTCAGTCCCCTCCCCCCACAGTAAGAATCACT
Organism: Rana muscosa; assembly: GCA_029206835.1. Taxonomy (NCBI): domain Eukaryota; kingdom Metazoa; phylum Chordata; class Amphibia; order Anura; family Ranidae; genus Rana; species Rana muscosa. Next base: position 574,363,929 of record CM055116.1, read on the forward strand.
CCCTTAGGTACACTTAACCCCTTCAGCGCCCCTAGTGGTTAACCCCTTCCCTGCCAGTGTAATTTTTACAGTAACCAGTGCATTTTTTATAGCACTGATCACTGTAAAAATGACAATGGTCCGAAAATGGTGTCAAAAGTGTCCGATGTGTCCGCCATAATGTCGCAGTAGCAATAAAAATCGCTGATCGCCGCCATTACTAGTAAAAAAAAAAAAATATTAATAAAAATGCTATAAAACTATGCCCTATTTTGTAGACGCTATAACTTTTGCGCAAACCAATCAATAAACGCTTATTGCGATTTTTTTTTTACCAAAAATATGTAGAAGAATACGTATCGGCCTAAACTGAGAAAAAAATATATATTTTATTTTTTTAATTGGGATATTTATTATAGCAAAAAGTAAAAAATATTGTGTTTTTTTCAAAATTGTTGCTCTTTTTTTGTTTATAGCGCAAAAAATAAAAACCGCAGAGATGATCAAATACCACCAAAAGAAATCTCTATTTGTGGGAAAAAAAGGACGTCAATTTTGTTTGGGAGCCACTTTGCACGACCGCACAATTGTCATTCAAAGTGTGACAGTGCTGAAAGCTGAAAATTGGCCTGGGCAGGAAGGGGGTTTAAGTGCCCAGTAAGCAAGTGGTTAATAAAGTAAAAAACATTTCCAATATATGCAACTCATATGTATTTAAATATAAGTTGCATATATTGGAAATGTTTTTTACTTTATTACATCACCTTCCACCATAAACCTGACAACATTGTCAATTCAGCATTTGCATTTTATCGTTTATTTGCAATATAATGCACTGTAATTGCATTTATGTAAAGGTATCCAGATTTGTAGCATTTATTTTTACAGTTAACAAATATAATAGTCTGGAATTTGTCTAGTATTAAGCAGCTGTCACTCTCACTATCTGGTCCTTGAGCTGAAAAACATCAGTTAAGATCAATGTGGAATACATCTGGTTCCAGATGATCTGGCTGTCCACAAGATCATCTTATTGAGACCAATCCACATTCTCTACTTGACTTGTCCTATTCATTCAAGTCTCCATCGAACAAGGGGACTCTGTGTAAAGAATTAGCTTTTTGTAAGCCAAAGGAGGATGCTTTTTGAGATAAATTGCAAGTTTATCATCGCGTATCGACCTAGAGAATATTGTGTGCTCTCGTGCTTACTTGCAGGTGTCTCAGAAACTAAATATTTGTCAGAGTGTGTTCCAAATTATGTTGACAAGGGTGTTTATTAGGAAGTATTACATACTCAATCTACTCACAGACATGCTAGGGTGGTCAGAAATGCACACATGATGTGACTGCCAAAAATCTTTCCATAAACACGCATCCCTGGATCAGTGCACATGTTTGTGACTTTGAAGGATTGAGGAGGCCCTAGGTTTTCTTGGGAAAAAATCTTTGTGATCAGCCAAGAAAATTCAGCTAATATTTATTAAAGCTGAAGGCCAGGAATGATTTTTTTTTAAAACTTACATTAGACCAGCTTGGTCACATTCAATTCTTCGTATCTCTCATCTCCAGGGCTGCCATCAGGGGGGTACAGTTAGTAGACCTATAAGGGGCCCGGATGATAACCCCCTTTTTTTATAATTTTTTTTCTTCTGTTCGTCAGTATACCTGTAAGGGGCCCAGAGGTCCCCAGGTGCCCGGATGGCAACCCCCTTTTCTTTTTTTTCCCGTCAGTATACCTGTAAGGGGCCCGGATGGCAATCCCCTTCCTTTTTTTTGTTCGTCAGCACCCAAACCCGCTTTTCAATTCGCGGCGGCCCCCCGCTTCTCAATTCGCGGTGGCACCCCTCCCCGCTTCTCAATTCGCGGGCTCCCCCGGTTCTCAATGTGGGGCGGCAGCACCCCCCCCCCCGGTTCTCTGCCTGAAGCTGTGTAAACTGTATCTTTCTCATCCACCCCTCCTCTCGTTCAATCAGGGAATGCCATGTTTATTGGCACAAGTGCTGAACGAGCGACCCTCTGCGATCAGTATACAAATGGCAAGTTGCTTGAGCAGCCCTTGAAAGAGATCAGTGCTGACGGTATGAAGCACAGGCTATAACAATGAATTTCTGCATCCCCAGCAGCCCCCTGGATGTGAGATATGAAGAATTTCATGTACCCAGGCTGGATTCATGTAAGTGTAGCAGAGCCTCAAGCCTCGTACACACGAACGAGTTTCTCGGCAAAAACCAGCAAGAAACTTGCTGGCAGAGATTTCTTGCCGAGAAAAGCGACAAGAACCTGCTCTCTATTTTCTCGTCGAGATTCTCGTCAGCCTGTTTCTAGACGAGAAAATTGTGTGTGTGTACACTTACCTTTTCGCCGGGAAGCCCGCACATGCTCGAAATGACTTTGACGCATGCGCTGTAGCTTCCTAGGCATAGGTAGGGTGAACAAAGATGGCGGCGACGGCATCGAATGTGACGAGCGCATGCTCGTCATATTCGATGACGTCACCGCGTTCGCTACATTCAAAGAACCGCGGGTTCTTTGAAAGGAGCGTGTGTACACTCGGCCGGGACAAGTTTCTTGTCCAAGAATCTCGTCGAAAAAAACGACATGTTTTTTTCGACGAGAATCTCGGCCGTGTGTACGAGGCATGACTCTCCCTCTCGGTTATTGTGGTAAGCTTGTGTCTAGGGTGTCGTAGGCATACCCACACAGGCGCACACAATCAAATTCACAAGCATACGATCGGATTCACAGACACACACACACACACACGCATCTCTCATACTGCAAGCATACAGCATTATTTCAAAAAGACAAAAAAAATTGTTCTTTTACAAAGTACAGCCTCTTCACACAACACACCGCAGGTCCACTCTCCCCCCTCTGCTGATGTGATGCTCAAAGAGGCCGCAATTGGTCCAACCGTGAGTCGCCATTCTGTCGTAGAAATATAGGTTCTATGCAGAGCACACAGCCCATATTTCTGGTGCTCTATAAGCACACACTTTAGATTCATCTTTTTGCAATAATGCTATCTTTAGCTAAGTTTGCTAAGATCCACTCACCATTCATTCGTCCCATCATTCATCCCAAAAAGGCAGCATCACACAGCTTATGTTCTCATCTCAGCCTCCCAGCATAGTGTGTCTGGGAGCTGTGTGTCTCTCCTTTTATTGAAATCCCCACAGGATTAAAATCCCAACAGGAAGTGATGTCACAGCATGTGATCCTCACTAAAGAAGTTACCAACAGGAAGTGAGGTCACAGCATGTGACCTTCACACAGGGAAAATGACAAGGACATCCCTTCCAACAGGGAATGAAAGGATTCAATACAATAATACATACAGTGAATACAATAACGCATGATGGCTAATGTCTTATGGGTGTGTCCGGGCAGGGAAAGCGTATATGCTCCCAGCAAACTAAGCCGTATTGATTTAAAACATGGACGCCTTCCCTGACTCTGAAACGATCATAAGCTCTCATATTACCGCTGATAAGAATCCTTATTCTGCGCTATTCCATAGAATAACGCATATTCAGATTATACTATTATTGAATGGGGGAGGGAGGCTATCTGCAGATGCGCACTACGAATCTCAATCAAAGTTGATCAGACACAGCAGAGACAAGAGCACGCATCTGCTCATAACCAATGATGTTGTTGTAGAGCGAGGATACCCCCTCCTCAACGATCGTCCGTGCTAATGCACAGAGGGCCCCCCGTCGGTGGACATATCCGCACCCTGCAAACATCACACTCCAACCTCAAGACGTTTTCCCCTATCAGACGGGATTCAACCAGCCTCAGACTACCCCAATCAGCTCTTTTAGAGCGGGTTGCGGAAGTACTAACACTGGGTGACACTATGACAATACATATTAAATACATCTCCGTAAAAATCTCCACAACAGTCCTCCCTTTTTTGTCATATGCACCCCATGTGTCCCTCGATGAAAGTTGATCTGCTTCTTACACCCGCAAATGAATCAGTCCTTAGTCCATAAAAAGGAAAATACGGCTTGACATGTAGACTCTACTCTTCAGGGGCATGACTTATAAAGGAGGACACGACATGGTGAGCTGTAGTAATCGCCGATCCGTCTGTGATCCTCTGTCTTGTATGTGGGTCCGGCTTCGGGGCGTCTCATCAAGGAAACTCTGGTCACGCGTCAAATCAGGCAACAGGAGCACCTCGTCACGACATAGAAAGAATAGAAATAAAAACGACATGAGTATATATATTCCCACTTCCTTTAACCACGATCCGCTGTAAAATAAAAATTAGATCCCCAAAGATTCCCAGACCCTTAAAATAGACTCCCAACCTTCACTTAGCTACAGCTCTGGCTTCAACAATTACATGAAGAACCCTATCCTTAACGGATGAGAATTGTTCAATCGTATCCCAAGCTCGAGCCCCCCCCCACCTTGTACATGCAGGACACCATGCCCAGACCTGGTCGGGGTTGGTGAACAAATCCCTTCTAGCTGTCCCTGCCATTCTTAATTTCCTGCGCCATCAGATCCTCGCGATCGGCCGCGACCTAAGATGTTGGGACAGCTTCACCATCACGCATGAACCTCTTGCTTTGGGGGAATTACCTTTATAAGCTGCAGATCCGCATAAACACCAAACTAAAGTTCAAACACACTTGTGGGCTGCCTAGATACCCAAACCGACAAGAGACAGAGCTATTAAAACTAAAACCAATTTTACCCTCTAAAAAAATACATCTTTAGATTCCATTGACAAGTGTCTGTTTGGAGTCTTCACTAGTTTGTCAAAACTCCTCATACCCATAATAACATCATAAATGGCATGTACCTCTGTCATCGCTGGGGACTAAAACTCGGTGAAGACTCAGAACAGACCATCGGTCCTGTTCGCTTTCTGAGCTAGTCAGGACATACACTTTACATAATAACTTGGGATGCTTTTCACCGTTACCCTCGCTAAAATTTACTAAACAACAAAAATATAAATAAACAAAGATACTCCTCATTCTTTGGTGTGGTTGAGCCGCTTCTTGCAGTGGCTGGCGTGGTCTCATCCCTCAAGCTTCTTTACAACGACCCAGTCACCTGGTTGGAAAGAATGTAAACTGGTTATTGTGTCAGGGTCCAGGAGTGACTCGTGAACCCTGTGGTAGACATTTTGAAGTTCATGTTACAGTGATCGCACCTCCCCCATCAGCCGAGAATATAAGTGACAGCTAATGAGGAAAGTACGACTCTGGTTTTGATTGACCTCCAAACAACCCTCATATGACAATAACCCAGACATCGGAACTGTGGTCACTGCATAACCTGTGCGTGGCTTACAATACCTGGAACCATTGACAAAAGGTTCTTAGCATCTGGGATGGGAACCTACTTCACCAGACTGCTGCTTGCCGATTCAAATTCTATCAAAGAAAGACAGTCTTGGCACAAACTTGGTTAGAATTACAGGAGTTAACATTATTCGTTTGACAAAAAAAAAAAAAAAACTGTCACTCTTACATTTATCATTCTCCCCCCTTTTCTTCCTCATTACAGACTGAAGGAAGAAATGTGTGGTGCAGGAAAAAAGAAACAATGAAATAGCCTATGATACTTTTACCTCCTTAGACTCGTATTTATCCATATGTACAGCTGTCTACATACACCTGTTCTCTATGTACAAACTCCTTGGACCTGAAAAATACTTATAAACAAAATCATTACTCTATCCTTCATATTTAACCTGCAAAGAATGGTAAACAATAATGACATTCCTGTACATTGGTAAATTGTCAATGACATTCTTTCAAAACCGATTCAAACAAAACCCTCTGTAACCCTTACTTTTCCCGTTCCTACAAAAATACAACAGCCGCGACGCATCGGAGGATCGCCGCGGTAAGTTCGAACATATTCACGTTACTACATACAAACATTCCGATACAAATATGGGGGAGATACTTCATAGTCTCCAAAACCACAAATGAAAAAAAAACAAAAACAGCCAGAATTCTCCCTTCATTCTTTCAGCAATAGAAAAAAATACAATGGGAACATGAGAGCAGCTCGAGAACCTTCCATGGACCAGCCATACAAAGTTCAAACAAACGGGCATGAGAATTTAACCACCGTTCCTCCTCTGAGAATCACAAAAGCGTGTACTACACCTCCATCAACACTCATTACAGATTTCTGAAGCCGCAGCTCAACTACATCCATTCCAGAGGGATACCCAAAATAGTATCCTTGGACCACCTATGTTAATCTTTTTGGGGTTCAAAGGCCTTTGCCCCAAAACTAGGCTTCGTGCACTGTGTGACCGTCTGACTGTGGGAAGCCTCCATTCCTTCCCTTTGCACAGACCTTCTAGTGTCCATGGCGATTCGAATCGGCTTATCGTCTTAAACCTGCGTCCAGGTTAAACCGTTGCACCCATTTAGGAGATCACCGCCCGGTGTCTTCTTATACGGTGAATTGAAGAACTACAACCACTATATGGTCAAGTCCTCCAACTAGAAACCCTAACCGAGGCGTCAACTTTATGGCTTGTTGTCCCAACACTTTTGGAACTACAGAACAACCACAGATCAACCCCCGAATTAGGCCTCTACCCCTCACAGTGTATGCATACACAAGCATTTTCCGCTATACACCCATACACTGCGTTGTCAGACTAAACCACACAGAACACTTACGCCAGTTTACCACCTGCAGAACAATGTGGCTTCTCTCTGTATCTAGATGATACAATAATGGTGATGCCCCCCTGTTTTTCTCTCTACCCAAAACTGTATTACAGTACAAAACTTCACAAAACTGGAACAAAATATAAAACACTTTTAAACGCAAAAATGCTTTCCATCTTCCTTCCAAACACAAATCTCATTGCTCACCTTTAAAAAACCCAAGCTCCTCCCACCAACTTTCTGCTGATATATAAATGCTGAAAAGAAACTTCCGGTTATGCTCAGCTACTTAAAAAAACCAAACTGGTTTATTTACATATCAATTGTTCAGGAAGAGGGAGGGGGAGGGGGGAGCCCAGCCACATTGCTGTGTCTATCAAGACTCCAATTTAAACATAAAAACACACCATTGTGCAAAATTCAGTGCAAAGTGGAGTTTTTACTTAAAAACGAAATCCAATACAAAAACCGCCGCTCATATACTGCAAAGTCAGCTGACCCTGCAATAGCTTACATTCACTTAAATGAAAACAGAGAAATCCCCCTCCTAACATCATGTGCATGGAGTTTGCATGGCCTCCCTGTGTCTGTGTTGGCCTCCTCCCACACTCCAAATGCTGGTAGGTCAGCCAGATCCCATCCATAAATAGGCCCCAGCATGTGCGTGTGTCTGCAAGCACGTTGTGGCCCCTCGGGGTAAAACCGCGCTATCTCAAGATACCACTCTACTCAACTCAAAAGGCGATGCTTAGAAAAACTATTTAATCTAGCAAACGCATAAAACAGGACAAAACTGCGCCAATCAACAAATGCCAACACAGTATCCAGGGGCTGATGTGCACCAACCACTAGATACCAAAAAAAACAATGGCCAATGATTATAAAAGCATATGACAAACGTCCAGATGAATGCCCAGATGATGCAATAAAAACCCCAAAAATTAAACCACAATACTGAATCATAGAGCTAAAAATGATGGATTAATAGTCCCACTGCAAAGGCATAAATCCTGCAAAATCACAAGCTGAGATCAGCAGATGACCATGCAACACACAGTGACATCAGCAAACAAAGGTAAGGCAACCAGAGGCAAGCCCATGAATGGTGGATGAACCATCGCAAGCCTCATGGACAACAACAACAATGGCGCCATGCAATTTTTCCCGCCAAAAACAGCATGGGACGTCACAATGAACACCACATGGGTTCCCCCACACAAAGAAAAACACAAATGGCCTCCACCAGGTTCCAACGCAGAAAAGACCGCACTATATTCACACCAAACATCAAAATCTGCCCCAAAGGCTGAGAAATTCCACAGACGAATGGCACAGCATGGTCACATAATATCATACCCAAAGGAAAGGTGGCTGCACCTTCCCTTATAGGATACCCACAGGCTAAGGAAAAACTGCGCCTCAAAATGCGGCTCAAAATCGCAGACAAACCTGCAAGGCTAACAAAAGCCAAGAATGGCGCCATTACTTTTTCCCGCCAAAACCAGCATGGGACATCAAAAGAAAATAAAAAATGTTTTTCTCCACAAAGACAGACTACACCATTGAGATTTTTCTAAATTATCATCAAAATCCACTGAAAAAGGTGTCAGCTACACTCTACAAGGACCACATGTACACTTACAAACTTAAACCCTTTGGCCAACTAAACAGCACATTCAATAAATGTTAGTTACATGACAATATTAAAAACATATTCATTTCTCTAAGTTAATATACTCTGAGATATTCACCACACACATACAGTACAACATCAGATCATCTCTCAGGGACAGAGAGTCACCAACTTTCACCATTGTAACTGATAGATGCTGGCTGCCCCTCCCCCACTAAAGCACATGGCTTATGGCTCAATGCAGCGGCCATCTTTAACAAGGCCGCCAATCTCAGTGTAGGCTGCATGAAATACCACAGCTATACCTTCATTTCATACACAATATACAGTCTCCATCAGCATTCACACAGGCACAAACGCTGCACACAACTTTGTTCTGAAAATTGGAACGTCAGATACACAGAGCTATCAAACATGCTGGTCACTGATGGCCATGCTGCCTGCCCTCCCCGCTAAACCTCATCTCACACAGGGACCAGAACAATGCAGCAGCCATGGCTGGCTGCAAACTGTTCAATACATCGCACAAACAGCCATCTCTTACACAACTTCAAGCGCACTCATGGGTACACATGTCCTACATCACACAAACAATCTAATCACACACAGGCACATGCAGGCATACCCACACAGGCACACACAATCAAATTCACAAGCATACGATCGGATTCACAGACACACACACACACGCATCTCTCATACTGCAAGCATACAGCATTATTTAAAAAAGACAAAAAAAATTTGTTCTTTTACAAAGTACAGCCTCTTCACACATCACACCGCAGGTCCACTCTCCCCCCTCTGCTGATGTGATGCTCAAAGAGGCCGCAATTGGTCCAACCGTGAGTCGCCATTCTGTCGTAGAAATATAGGTTCTATGCAGAGCACACAGCCCATATTTCTGGTGCTCTATAAGCACACACTTTAGATTCATCTTTTTGCAATAATGCTATCTTTAGCTAAGTTTGCTAAGATCCACTCACCGTTCATTCGTCCCATCATTCATCCCAAAAAGGCAGCATCACACAGCTTATGTTCTCATCTCAGCCTCCCAGCATAGTGTGTCTGGGAGCTGTGTGTCTCTCCTTTTATTGAAATCCCCACAGGATTAAAATCCCAACAGGAAGTGATGTCACAGCATGTGATCCTGACTAAAGAAGTTACCAACAGGAAGTGAGGTCACAGCATGTGACCTTCACACAGGGAAAATGACAAGGACATCCCTTCCAACAGGGAATGAAAGGATTCAATACAATAATACATACAGTGAATACAATAACGCATGATGGCTAACGTCTTATGGGTGTGTCCAGGCAGGGAAAGCGTATATGCTCCCAGCAAACGAAGCCGTATTGATTTAAAACATGGACGCCTTCCCTGACTCTGAAACGATCATAAGCTCTCATATTACCGCTGATAAGAATCCTTATTCTGCGCTATTCAATAGAATAACGCATATTCAGATTATACTATTATTGAATGGGGGAGGGAGGCTATCTGCAGATGCGCGCTACGAATCCCAATCAATGTTGATCAGACACAGCAGAGACAAGAGCACGCATCTGCTCATAACCAATGATGTTGTTGTAGAGCGAGGATACCCCCTCCTCAACGATCGTCCGTGCTAATGCACAGAGGGCCCCCCGTCGGTGGACATATCCGCACCCTGCAAACATCACACTCCAACCTCAAGACGTTTTCCCCTATCAGACGGGATTCAACCAGCCTCAGACTACCCCAATCAGCTCTTTTAGAGCGGGTTGCGGAAGTACTAACACTGGGTGACACTATGACAATACATATTAAATACATCTCCATAAAAATCTCCACAACAAGGGGTACCTGAGAGAGGAGAGTGCAGGAACACTACGCCAAGCTCTCCCCTCGTATGTGTATGAGGGTTGAGAAGAGTTACTTGAATTACCTCCAGGTTTGTTCACTGCATACGAAGCCTTAGTTGTTCCGTGGAGATGTGTCTGCCAATAACATAGAGCCCCACACCAATCGAAAGTCCAACACTCCTTTATTTCTTTACTTGCACGGTGAACACAATCAGTTGAACTTTCAGTAACAGACAGACAGGGGTGTGGATACGAGTAGGCCCAGGCACAACTGAACTCTCCTATCCCTTTGCTAGCGAATAGTCTCTGCCACCGACCGTGAGTTTTGGTCGCTGTCACCGACCGGATGAACTGTTGAGGCCCCTGCCACAGGCCTAATAGCAGGTCCCTGCCACCAACCTGAGTTGAATAGTTGGACCGCTGCCACCGGTCATTGAACGTGAACCACCTTCCTCTCTGAACTTGGCCCCTGTTCGGGAAAGATATCCCTCCGGGCGGTCTCCAGAGGTTCACCCGGCACTGGCAATCTGCTGCACCAGGTCTTCGGATGAGTCCCTCCTCCAGTCCCTTAGGCCTCTGGATTTGGGTGCTCCACTCCCGAGGCCCCCTATTATGATCCCTCCCTCGCGGGACCCAGCGGAAGATACTGGGCCCCAGGCCTACGGCTGAGTACCTCACCCCAGACTGAAGGTGTCTGGGATGGAACACGAACTCCAGGTGTCCAGGCCTAGGACGCCTGGACCCCGACCACGAACAGCAGCCCTCAGGCTAAAGGTGCCTGGGACTCCAACCTCGTGGCGAAGATGTCCGCCCCCTTTATACCCTCTCCCAGGATGCACGGCGGGTTCCCCGCCCTGCCGTACAACCGCTGCGAGAGGTCACAAAGGGTACGGCACTGCAGAGATGGTTCAACCCCGGCCCAAAGTGACAGCGCCACCTGCTGGGCCGCAGGGAACTATGCATCACTGGTGTCTTCACCAGATTTAAAAGTATATACCCGCTACATAAGTTTTAACAAATAAAAATCATTCCTGGAGTTCAGCTTAAATTTTTCCCCTGAGATCCATGGGCCAGTAGATGTCTGTAGGAGCCAAACAGCGCCAAAAGACACTGATGAGCTTTGTAATTCAACCCAGATTAGCTAGGTTGTCAGCCATCCTATCACTATGGGAAGATTTATTAACGGGTTAAAGCATGCACAAAAAAAGTCATCATGTGTTGGTTTTCTGGAGGTTTGCGCATGAGGCACTTTGACGCTTGGCAGCCCCTGTGTGAAAAATCTCCAGGGCTTTCTGGCACCAGGGGAGCTACCTGTGCACAGCCCCCAATAGAAGTGAATGGCTTTGGTAAATGCCGATGGCTTCCGAATGAAAAAACAGCCAATCCATGGTGAACGAGTCTGAACACCCATGTTGAGTATGGCATTTCTCCCCGAATGCGAAAGTGGTGACTTTGGGAACAAGCGCCATATGCACACGAGTGGGTAAACGTTGACGCTAGGGTTGCCACTTTTTCATCAAGCCAAACCCGAACACTTTAGCTGCGAACAGTAAATATTTTGTTTTAGTATATACGATAGGATTGTAACAGACCTGGGACACCTTTGGGCACTCCAAAGAGAATATTAAGGCAGCGCACATAGTGCCTCCTTACCCTCCTGTCAAGCTTTGTTCCGAGCCACATTCCTGTCTGAAAAATGTGTCCGGGTTTCAGGTGGACTGAAACCTGGACACATGACTCAAAACCCAGACTGTCCGGGTGAATCTTGGACAGGTGGCAACCCTAGTTGGTGCAGAAGTCAATGACGTTTACCTGAGCACGGCTGCTTACGGTTATTTACTTGTACTGCCATATGTATATGGCACATATGGCTTTCTGGGCATTTTACACCTCAGCACACAGGAGCTGCTAAGTTTCCATGTGCATGAGGCCTTAGCAAACATTGCACTTCACCACATGCCTGTCTTGATAATGTAAAAGATTACTTTTATTATACAGGATTTATATTGCGCCAACAGTTTGCGCAGCGCTTTACAAAATGAAGGCAGACATTACAGTTACAGTACAATATGGTACAAGAGGAATGAGAGGGCCCTGCTCATTAGAGCTTACAATCTAAGATAGGAGTAAGCAAAGGACTTTGAAAGATGGGGAATCCAAAGTGTGACTAAAATATTCCTGTTCTGTTTATCTAACACTCTAAATGAATGATATGCACAATATTTATGTCCTACATATCTGCAAACTATATATTGTTTAAGGTCCTTGTACTTGTTTCCTAGCTTTCTATTTTGGTAATAGAGGCGTGAGGAGTGAGGAGTGATTGCAGTAGCATTGTCATACTTCTTTACAGCACCAATCATCCTCAAATCTTAGCAGGGGTCGTCTTTGAAAATGGAAGAAAATTGGTAACTGACTTTTTTTTCTTTGTTTCATTTCTAACAGATATCCGGTCTGCGGGATTCGTCGTCATGTTACTGAAAGGGGGGGGGGGGGGGGGGAAACAACAAAGCAATGAGGAAGTATGTTCTCTACTGATATGGAGTAATGTCATGTTTGTTAGCTTTCACATCCCTCTAGTGGCCTTTCTGTGTTTTACACATTAGTATTGGTGTCTAACCTTTTAGACTTCTAAGTGAAAGCTCAGAAGTACCTGACTTGTCCTGTAAAAGTTGAGACGAAAAAATAACTTCTATGAGTCACATGTAATATTTTGTTTCCCTAACTAATACAGGACAAGTTGGGTATTTTTAAGCTGAGTTTGTAGGTGTACAGCGTGGTATGGCGTAAATAACACACACAGTCCCAGTGCAGTGAAAGAACTCGTATCAAGACAATGCAAAGACAGTTTACAAATAACTCAATGGGAAGACAGCCCAGCTGGGAACACTCACAAGTCCAGATGCAGCCAGTGTGCCCATCAAATGCAGCCACTGTGCCATCAATTGCAGCCACTGTGCCCATCAATTGCAGCCACTGTGTCCATAAAATGCAGCCACTTTGCCCCATAAAATGCAGCCAATGTGCCCATCAAATGCAGCCACTGTGCCCATCAAATGCAGCCACTGTGCCCATCATATGCAGCCTCTGTACCCATCATATGCAGCCTGTGCCCATCATATGTAGCCTCTGTGCCCATCATCTGCAGCCTCTGTGCCCATCATATGCAGCCTCTCTGCCCATCATATGCAGCCTCTGTACCCATCATATGTAGCCTCTGTGCCCATCATATGCAGCCTGTCTGCCCATCATATGTAGCTGGTGTGCCCATCATATGTAGCCGGTGTGCACATCATATGAAGCCTGTGTGCCCATCATATGTAGCCTGTGTGCCAATCATAAGCAGCCTGTGTGCCCATCATATGTAGTCTCTGTGACCCATCATATGCAGCCTGTGTGCCCATCATATGTAGCCTCTGTGACCCATCATATGCAGCTTGTGCCCATCATATGCAGCATCTGTGCCCATCATATGCAGCCTGTGTGTCCATCATATGTAGCTGGTGTGCCCATCATATGTAGCCTGTGTGCCCATCATATGCAGCCTGTGTGCCCACCATATGTAGCCTGTGTGCCCATCATATGTAGCCTCTGTGCCCATCATATGTAGCCTGTGTGCCCATCATATGTAGCCTGTGTGCCAATCATAAGCAGCCACTGTGCCCATCAAATGCAGCCACTGTTCCCATCAAATGCAGCCACTGTGCCCATCATATGCAGCCTCTGTACCCATCATATGTAGTCTCTGTGCCCATCATATGTAGCCTCTGTGCCCATCATATGCAGCCTCTGTGCCCATCATATGCAGCCCCTGTGCCCATCATATGTAGCCCCTGTGCCCATCATATGCAGCCTCTGTGCCCATCATATGTAGCCTCTGTGCCCATCATATGCAGCCTCTGTGCCCATCATATGCAGCTTGTGTCCATCATATGCAGCCTCTGTGCCCATCATATGCAGCCTGTGCCCATCATATGTAGCCTCTTTGCCCATCATATGCAGCCACTGTGCCTTTAATTGCAGCCACTGTTCCCATCAAGTGCCTATCAAATGCAGCCACTGTTCCCATCAAATGCAGCCACTGTGCCCATCATATGCAGCCTCTGTACCCATCATATGTAGTCTCTGTGCCCATCATATGTAGTCTCTGTGCCCATCATATGCAGCCTCTGTGCCTATTATATGTAGCCTCTGTGCCCATCATATGCAGCCTCTGTGCCCATCATATGCAGCTTGTGTCCATCATATGTAGCCTCTGTGCTCATCATATGCAGCTTGTGCCCATCATATGCCGCCTCTGTGCCCATCATATGCAGCCGGTGTGCCCATCATATGCAGCTTGTGTCCATCATATGCAGCCTCTGTGCCCATCATATGCAGTCTCTGTGCCCATCATATGCAGCCTGTGCCCATCATATGCAGCTTGTGTCCATCATATGTAGCCTCTGTGCTCATCATATGCAGCTTGTGCCCATCATATGCAGCCTCTGTGCCCATCATATGCAGCCCCTGTGCCCATCATATGTAGCCCCTGTGCCCATCATATGCAGCCTCTGTGCCCATCATATGTAGCCTCTGTGCCCATCATATGCAGCCTCTGTGCCCATCATATGCAGCTTGTGTCCACCATATGCAGCCTCTGTGCCCATCATATGTAGCCTCTTTGCCCATCATATGCAGCCTCTGTGCCCATCATATGCAGCCTCTGTGCCCATCATATGCAGCCTCTGTGCCCATCATATGAAGCCTGTGCCCATCAGATGCAGCCTCTGTGCCCATCATATGTAGCCTCTGTGCCCATCATATGCAGCCTGTGTGCCCATTATCTATAGCCTGTGTGCCAATCATAAGCAGCCTGTGCGCCCATCCTATGTAGCCTCCGTGACCCATCATATGCAGCCTCTGTGACCCATCTTGTTCCCATCATATGCAGCCTCTGTGCCCATCATATGCAGCATGTGTGCGGCACAAAGGGAAGCCGGTGTGCCCTTCATATGCAGCCTGTGTGCCCATCATATGTAGCCTGTGTGCCCATCATATGCAGCCGGTGTGCCCATCATATGCAGCTTGTGTCCATTATATGCAGCCTCTGTGCCCATCATATGCAGCCTCTGTGCCCATCATATGCAGCCTGTGCCCATCATATGCAGTCTCTGTGCCCATCATATGCAGCCTATGCCCATCATATGTAGCCCCTGTGCTCATCATATTCAGCTTGTGCCCATCATTTGCAGCCTCTGTGCCCATCATATGCAGCCTGTGCCCATCATATGTAGCCTCTTTGCCAATCATATGCAGCCACTGTGCCCATCATATGCAGCTTGTGCCCATCATGGGCAGCACAGTGGTGTAGTGGGCAGCACTCTCGCCAGCAGTAAAAATGGTCGCTGGTTCGAATCCCAACCACGACACTACCTGCCTGGAGTTTGCTTGTTCTCCCTGTGCTTGCGTGGGTTTCCTCCGGGTACTCCGGTTTCCTCCCACACTCCAAAGACATGCTGGTAGGTTAATTGGCTTCTGTGTAAATTGGCCCTAGTATATGAATGTGAGTTAGGGACCTTAGATTGTAAGCTCCTTGAGGGTAGGGACCGATGTGAATGTACAATGTATATGTAAAGCACTGCGTAAAATTGACGCGCTATATAAGTACCTAAATAATAATAATAATAATATGCAGCCTCTGTGCCCATCATATACAGCCTCTGTGCCCATCATATGCAGCTTGTTCCCATCATATGCAGTCTGTGTGCCCATCATATGTAGCCTGTGTGCCAATCATAAGCAGCCTCTGTGACCCATCATATGCAGCCTCTGTGACCCATCATATGCAGCCTCTGTGCCCATCATATGCAGCCTGTGTGCTTTTGTGGAAAATTTTATGAAGATATATTTAATATGTATTGTCATAGTGTACTTCCGCAACCCGCTCTAAAGAGTTGACTGGGGCAGTCTGAGGCTGGTTGAGATAAACTTCCTGATTTGGAGAAGGGTGTTTGCGGAGTGAGGCCTCTCTGCAAAAGCATTATCGGTTTAGCGGATATATGCTCTTGTCGCCTCTGTGTCTGATCAACATTGAGGTGGTGACGTGAGCATACACCTGCAGATAAGCTCCCCTCATCAGGAACTGTGTTCATTGGTTATTGTATTATTATTGTATTATTGTATTGAATTGTATCCTTTAAGCTATATTTCTTGTGTTGTCAACTCCTTATATGGACATTTCCTGTGTGAAGGGAACATCCTGTGATGTCCCCTCCTACGGGCCAAACTTCGCTGACAGGATGGCGGGCCAGGACTTTAGGAATAGATGGAGCCCCCTTAGGCATCGGGTCGAGATAGGGGAGAGTGGATCTACGTTCCGATGTGTGGGGGGGGGGGGCTCTGCTCTGTAAAAGTACACATTTTTCGTCTTTTTGAAATAATGCTGGCTGGAAGAGAATCGTATGTGTGTGTGATTTTATCATGGATCGTATGCCTGTGAATTTGATTGTGTGTGCCTGTGTGGGTATGCCTGCGTGTGCCTGGGTGTGCCTGGATGTTTGTGTGGGGAAGCTGTAGGCAGTAAGAGTGTAACTAAATGAGAAATGTAGACTGTATGTGATTCAATTGTTTTGTGCGATGTATTGAGCAGTTTGTGCAGTCAGCCATTGCTGCTGCATTGTTAAAGTCTGGTCCCTGTGTACCATGTGCTTTAGTGGGGGAGGGGCAGGCAGCATGGCTATCAGTTACAATGGTGAAATTTGGTGGGTCTCTGTGTATCTTTTGACTACAAGTTTATGATGCATATGGAAACTGAATATTGTATATGATTTGTAGGTATAGCTGTGGGATTATTTAGCCTACACTGAGCAGTTTGTAAGTAGATGATCGTTTGTGTGCCATGTGGCTTGGGGGAAGGACTTGCCCACTGCTTACAATGGAGAATGTTTTGTGTTGGAAGGGCTACGTCCTGAGGGATGATAATCTGATGTACAAGCAACAATATACTGTATGTGTGTAGTGTTTGTGATTTCTATGAAAAATAGAAATGGATAGATTGTGATTTTTGCCTTTGTATGGGACCAAGACACATGTCCCCATAAGTGTAAAAATATTTTAAGTAAAGGGTTTGGTTTTTGAGTTGAAAGTTCCTGCCGCATATTCAAGTGGCCAGGCATTGCTAGAAGCCAGACAATAGTAGTTGTTGAAAGGAATGCGCCCTTTAAATGGTTGCAGGCTTTTCTTGGATCCTAGCATGGAGGAGGTTTTTTTCTGTTTTGAGATGAAAAGATCATGCATGCAAGAATCACTGTTTGTATGTCTGTGTGATGGCTTGTTATGGAAGCTGATGCCACTGTGTGTGTGTGAACTTGGGTAGGGACAGGAGTGTATGTTTTGAGTTGTGTTTCATATAACTAACATTTTTGAATGTGCTGTTTAGTGTGCAAAGGGTCCGAGTTGAAGTAGCCTAAATTGTGTGAAGATTGTTCTTAAAATGTTTGTAAGTGTACATGTGGTGTCTCAGGTGTGTAGCTTTGTGGAGAAAGATTCTATGGAGGTTTGTGCTGGTTTTGGCGGGAAAAACTGCCTGTGGTGGCCATCTTGTCTGTCATGCTGCCATGGTCGTCGGCGGCCATTTTGAGAGGCTTCCGATAGGGGAAGGTGCAGCCACCTTTCCTTTTGGTGTGATACCATGTGATCTTGCTGTGGCATTTGTCTGCTATCTTGTTGGTGGAATTTCGCAGCTATTGGGGCAGATTTCGATGTTTGGTGCGAATTGTGTAGTACGGTCTGTCCTGTTTTAAAAAGTGATTTGGAGGCGTAGTCCTTCTTGGCGTTTACAGTTTGGCCTGTGGGTCTTCCCAGAGTGGTGAGACACTGGGATGACATACTGAGAGGCTGTTTTGTTTGATGTTAAATTCGCTAGTTTGAATGGTTTTTCTAAGCATCGCCTCTTGAGTTGAGTAGTGTGGTATCTTGATATAGCGCGGTCTTGCCCCGAGGGGTCCCGATGCGCTTGCAGACACATGCACATGCTGGGGCCCATTTATAGACAGGATCTGACTAGCCTACCAGCATGTCTTTGGAGTGTGGGAGGAAACCGGAGTGCCCGGAGGAAACCGTGCAAACTCCAGGCAGATGGTGTTGGGATGGGGATTTCTCTGTTTTCATTTAAGTGAATGTAAGCTATTGCAGGTTTAGCTGACTTTGCAGTATAAGAGCAGCGGTTTTTATATTGGATTTTGGCTTTAAGTGAAATCCCTACCTTACGCTGAATTTTGATAGATTGTAAGACTAACTTTAACTGAGTTTTTGTACAGTGGTGTGTGTTTTTATGTTTAAATATTTGGGAGTTTCCCAGAAGGCAATTCATTGTTTTTGAAGCTTGTACTGTATAGCCATCTTTTGGCAGGAGTTTGTATTTGAAGCCTCGTACACACGGCCGATTTTCTCGTCGTAAAAAACACGTCGTTTTTTTCTACGAGATTCTTGTTCACCTTGACGATTTTCTCGTCAAGCTTTCCATGCGTACACACTGACATTTCCCAATTTCCTCGTTGTTCTCCGTGGTCACGTCCAGCACGTACGACGGCACTATAAAGGGGAAGATCGATTTCCCTGGCGCCACCTCTTGGGCTGCTTTTGCTGATCTCGTGTTACCGCGTGTGAAGTAAAAGTTTGGGAAGAGACGATTCGCGCTTTTCAGTCTTCGTGCTTTTCAGTTCGTTTTCTGCGGTTCAGTTTGTGCTTGTGGGTTCGTATCTTGTCTTTCAGGGTGTCTAGGCAGGTCGTATCTGTTTTACAGTGCGTTCTTGCCCGTTAGTTTCTGATTTTCAGTTCGTTATTCATAGGCCTTGCTGTTCTAAAGTGTGTTCTGTTCTGTACGTTCTGATAAGACGACCGTTTCCTAGCCATGTCGCCTGTACGTTCTCGTCGTTGAGTTCGTGCTGTGCGGGTGCTTGGTGTTGGTCTGCTTGTTTTGGACCAAGACCAGTCCATGAATGGTGTGAGGAGGAGTTCATGGACCAAGAATTGGTTGCTCCAGCGGGACCAATTCTGCCATATGCCTCTGCTGCGGGAGATCGTCGAGAATAATCCTGAGGACTACAGGAATTTTCTGCGGATGTCTGACCCCGTTTTTCAGCATCTGTTGGCTTTGGTGTCCCCCTATATTACCAGGAAGGACACCGTTTTTGCGGGAAGCCATCAGTGCTGAGCAGAGGCTCATCGCCACGTTACGCTACCTGGCGACAGGGAGAAGTCTTCAGGACTTGAAGTTCACGACAGGCATCTCCCCCCAGGCTCTGGGCCTCATAATCCCAGACACCTGTTCTGCCTTTATACAAGTCCTGCAGGAGGACTATATTAGGGTAAGTTTTCTCCATTAACATCACATTTTATGTATTTCATGTATGATAATGTATTGTATTTCTTTCATCCTTCCCTAATTACCATGATTGTAATATGCTGAGAATGTCCCCTTTGTCCCCATGCATGCTGGAAGCTTTAAAATGCCCCTTTTTTCTCCTCCATGCATATTTCCCTTCACTAACCTTTCCAGCAGGGGCATCTGTTGCTCCAAATGTTTGGGGGTCCAACCCCAATTTTAGGAACTAAACTTCCTCCTTTTTAGCGACTGTGCCTATTAAACGCCACCAGTTGCCCCTTCCAATACAGCCATTTTGTCCCCTCCAATGCAGCCATTTTGTCCCCTCCAATGCAGCCATTTTGTCCCCTCCAATGCAGCCATTTTGCCCCCTCCAATGCAGCCAGTTCCCCCCCAGCCCTGCACTTACCTTCTTCTGGTCAGCGCCATCCTTCTTCTGTCCTTGATGTCTTCTCCTGCCCTCGATGTTGCATCAGCCAATCATGTTACCGTAAAACAGACTTGGTGAACATGATTGGCAGAGCAGCCTGTCAGTGTTTACCCAAGGAATGTCCCCCCCCCCTGCGTCCCCTATTTTACTTTTATCAAGCCAATTACATCCCTCAGGCTGGATTTTGCAAGCCTATTTGCCCCCCTGTTTCTGATATGCAATTTTCACCCCCTAAATGCCGCAGTTATTCATATGGCCGTCGCTCAACAGGGGGCCATCCACCTGAATATTGGGCGGCATTGACAATACATAGGTTCATGCAAGGCATGAACCTTTGTATTGTTCTGAGTGACGGGCACAGGTGAGAGGGGGCAGTGCTCCAGCACCCACTCTGGACGCCCCGCCACTGCAATGCTATCCTGTGGCCAAACACATCTACCCCCCCCCCCAAATTTTGTTAGAATGGACCATCAGAGGGGGTGATGAATATGAAACATGAGCCGTCCATTATACTTATTAAAAACACCTTAAACTGAGATTTTTATTGATGTTGGCCTCTAATGTATTTTCTTATAATCTGCTTGCAATGTTTTATTTAAAATTTCAAAAAATTTTTCATCTTGTTTGACTCCCCAGCTTCCTTCCACGCCACAGGAATGGCAGACTGTGGCATCGGAGTTTGCCACGCGGTGGGACTTCCCCAACTGCGGTGGTGCCATAGACGGAAAGCACGTCCGCATCGTGCCACCACCCCGTTCTGGGTCCTACTACTTCAATTACAAGGGGTTTCATAGCATTGTGCTGATGGCGGTGGTGTCAGCACGGTATGAATTCCTCTATGTTGATGTAGGGAAGAATGGCCGGATGTCCGATGGGGGATCCTTCATCCAGACGGAGTTTGCCCTCCGTCTCCAGAGTGACGACCTTGCATTGCCACCGGATGCAGGGAATGTTGAAGGACTCCCCTTTGTTTTTTTGGCTGATGAAGCCTTCGGACTCGGACCGCACCTCATGAGGCCATTTCCACAGAGGACCCTGACCCCAGAGAAGAGGGTATTCAATTACCGGCTGGCCAGGGGCCGAAGAGTCGTTGAAAATGCCTTTGGCATAATGGCCAGCCGGTTCCGCCTTTTTATGACTCCCATCCACTTGGCGGAGTACAAGATAAACTATGTCGTTTTATGCTGCTGTGTGCTCCATAATTTTCTTTGCCGAAAATCAAGTACTTATATGGCCTCAGTATTGCCTGAGGCTGGACTTTCCCATGCCAATCCCCTGCCGGGCCTCGAATCTGCCCGTCCTGGCTTGCCCCCCCAAAATGCCCGTGAGGTTCGGGAGAAATATATGGACTATTTCACGGGTAGGGGGGCAATTCCTATGCCAGGCCACGACTAAAGAATTGTGCATAAACAACTCATTAAAATTATTTTTTAATCTGGTAACTTTGTTTGTTTCCTGTCTCCTAGTTTGTCTTAGTACATTTGTAGTGGCAATTGTTTTTTCCTTTAGTAAATAACAACCATTTCACTATGCAACCCAAAAAAATACAAAAATAAGGTTAGAGCATATTTGAAAAAGAAGCTACACGTTGTTTGTGTTCAAACATTTTACTCTGTGCACATTCACACACATGGTAAATTTATTTATTTTTTTTGTTTTTTGGCTGGCCACAAACCGGCAATTGTTTTCTTATGAAAATACAAAACCATTAGTTGCATTCCAAAAAGTACAACATTGGATACCTCTGAGCAATATGAGACATTCACTTACACAAACTATGTCTCTATGTGGCACCCCTTTGCCCAGCCAAAAATTGAATATGCACACAATTTGAAGTAATTTCCAATAGGGAGTTTAGACTCCTGATCCCTATTGACAACATGTGCCATCTGCCATCGGGGGTGATCAATGGACGTGTTTTGTGGGTGCAACCCCTTCTTCAGTTCACCTACTTTAGATACGAGGAAGGGGTTCCACCCCCAAATAGCGTACATGGATATCCCCTTATGGCAGATGGCACATGTTGACACACTGTGTGCATATTAACTTTTTGGCTGGTTTGATTGTCAAAAATTGATTAAAAGGGTGAATAACAAACTGAAAACAAAAATGGGGGTTTTGAGGCCTTATTCAATTCTCCCCAAAACATCTAGGATGTCTTTAAAGGTTTGATCCATCACATGAATTCTTTGTTTAATTCTGTCCAGTTCTGTGCTACATTCCATCACTTGCTGTATTATTCGTAGGGCACTGTCAGCAGAGAAACGTGTACTTTCTTTCACCACAACATTTACATCCCCTAAAATATAAAAAAAAAGGTATTATAACTCTGCAGGCCTACATCTCTTACCTGAAGCTGTGGTGACAGATACTGACCTGTTGTGGTGACCAGTTCCACCACGTCATCCACTTCTCCTTCCTGCACTTCTCCTTCCTCCACCTCTTCAACTTCCTCAACACCCTCAGGTTGTGGGTCTTTGTGAGGTTGGGGTTGTTTTGAAGCTGTGGGTTTCATGTGCTCCCTGGAGTGTTCTCCTCCCAGTCTTCTCTCCCCTATGAGAATCAAACAAAAGGTCTAGTTATCACACAGAAATTTTCTCTAAAAAATAAAAACAGGCTAAATTGCTTGGAAGTGGGGTACAAGTGTCTGTTTGTGCAGAATTTCCACATGAAGACATAATTTTGTCTAAAAAATATGTTTAGTATTCACCTTTGGCTGTCAATTTTGAGACATGGAGGCACCACAAAATTTCACTGATGCACCTGTGTGGGACACCCAAAAAAGGCGGTTCTGTTGCCCCACACTATAGTGCTCAAAAGTACAGATGTGGAACCAGCTGCTGAGTGTCCTCTCCTTTACACTGATTAAAGTTTGCATTTCATTCTCTTTACAAACACATCATCTAGCCAACAATGTAAGAACAACAATTTTATCAAAACAGGCAGATGTCTAATTAAATTTGAGCCTGAAAAATAATAAAAAAACGAGGATAGTGGCCGAACGATGTGTCTGTAACGAACGCTTACTGTGCCCAACCAAGTTCAAAATATTACATTTTGGAAGGGAGTACACTTGTAAAAAAAAAAAACTTGGAGCAACATGTAAGTTGAGAAATACATTAATAGCATAAAAGTTTCAAAAGTACTTACTTTTTGCTAGCATTCTCTTAATGCTCCTTAACTGCTCCGGCTCCCTCAGTTTGAGGTCTGACCACCTCTTTCTGAGCTGCTCATTTGAGTGTTTCACCCCAAAATTCTTCTTCAGACTCTTCACGACTTTCTTCATGATTTTGGCCTTCCTTCTATTTGGTTTGCTATACGGCCCATGCTTTGCGTCATAATCCGACTTTAGCAATATGTCCACCATCTCCGCCATCTCCGCATAAGACATATTAGATGCCTTGAATCTCCTCCTTGATCGTGACTTTTCCTCAGTCTCCGGGCTTGTCTCCTCCTCGTTATTTGAGGAATTATCAGACACCTGCTGTAAATCCGCCATATCTGTCTGCGCGCCGAAAGAGAAGGGGCGGGGAAAAGATGTTAGTTAGAACGTCATGGGCGGGCGACGTGTGCGGAGCAACGTGTGCGTAGTTTGACGCATGCGTGGTGTATATATAGCAAACACACATGTGACTATACTACGTTCGGTGTGCGGAGAGAGGAGTTCAAGTGACGGACGTGCGAACGAAGGTATGTGAATTTGTGACTTTGAAAAATTGTTGCCCTATACTGTCTTGAGAATGTTGGAGGATATATATGGTGAATAAGATTTTAAGGAGGTTAGACTGTGTGCCTCAAATTAGTTATATAATTTTTATTTTACTTGCAGAGCCAATATGAATGTCTTTATTAGCGACAAAGAATTCCTTGCGGAATTTATAGACCGGGTAAGGGAGTTGCCCGCTCTGTGGGAAACCAAAAACCCCATACATAAAAAAAAGGGGTGAGAAAAGCAGCGCTGGAGACCCTGCTCCCATTTGTGCATACCAAGGTGCCCACAGCCACAGCAAAACAGGTGGACACTAAAATTGGGAGCTTGAGAGGCACATACAGGACTGAACGCTCTAAGGTCCTGGCTTCTCAGAGGTCAGGAGCAGCAGCAGATGATGTGTATGTCCCGAATTTGTGGTACTACAGCAGGATGTCCTTTCTGGATGACCACATTGAGGCAAGGCCATCACTATCCACTCTTCCCCCAGACTTCCCTGCAGCCAACCTGAGCCTTCTCTGGAGCAAGAGGAGGCAGCCATCCTGGATGAACCTGATTTGGCCATCTGGAGCCAGGTATAGTATTTATAGAAAATGTATTGGGATAAACCTAATGTTTGAAAAATATATCAAGATGACAAACATAAACTATTTTGTGTTCCACACGTAAAATCAAGATCTCTAGACATTAGTCTGGCCTAAATTGGGTGCTAAATAGTCAATATGATGTTGTTGTAAATTTTTGGAAAATTTTTCTTGATTTACATTCAAATTGCTACAATCAGGATCTGAAAGTTGTATGAAAATAATAAACCAAAATATTAAACTATGTCCCTTTTTCATACACAGGATGAAATCAGCCAGGAGGAGGGTCAGGAAACTGTCAGGCAGGAGGAGGCAGGGCCCAGTGGCAGCCAGGAGGTGGCAGGGCCCACTGTGAGCCAGGAGGTGGCAGGGCCCAGTGGCAGCCAGGAGGTGGCAGGGCCCAGTGGCAGACAGGAGGTGGCAGGGCCCAGTGGCAGACAGGAGGTGGCCGGCCCGAGAAGAACCACAAGATCACAGGTGCCTCCCATCCGACTTCCCAAAAGAAGCAGGAGGGACAGGACCACGAGTGAGGCAGCAATGGCCCTTATTCGAGAGGCCCATGCCACCCTCCAGGAGCCCACATCCCCTGAAGAGGCCATTGCCGGCCTAGTGGAGGCAAAGTTCAAGGTGATGAGCATGGAGCAACGCCTCCTATGCGAGCCCCTGCTCATCACCTTGCTGAACAAGGGGGTGATGGAGAAAATTACCCCCAATACGGCCATATGTGAGGTGGCACAACTATCCCAACTTCAACCTCCTCCTCCACCTCCACCTTCTTCTTCTGCCCCACCCCCTTCTCCTCCACCTCCTCCTCCACCTCCACCTTCTTCTTCTGCCCCACACCCTTCTCCTCCACCTCCTCCTCCACCTTCTTCTTCTGCGCCACCCCCTTCTCCACCTCCTCCTCCTCCTGACAGGAGTACCCCTCCAGTGGCCCAGCCTCCAGCCACAGGAAGAAGGAAGGCTGCAGGGAAGGCTTCAGGGAAGGCTGCAGGGAAGGCTGCCAAGAAGACGAGGAAGTGATGGCCTTGCTTCATTGTGGTCGGACAGAAGGCAGCCTGTTGTAGTACCACACACTTGGGACATATATACCACCTGCTGCTGTTCCTGACCTCTGGGAGGCCAGCATCAGATTGTGCTCAGAACTGTTGGCCTTCTCAAGCTCCCAATTTTAGTGTCCACACAGGGTTGATGTGTGCTCTGGGGTCCCTGGGATGCACAAATGGCAGCAGGTTCTCCAGCGCTGCCTTCTCTTTATTTTTTACAAAACATGAATAAATTTTATCTTTGTTTAAGTTCATACTTGACTATGTTTATTTTTACAAATTTTTTATTTAGCTTTGGAATAAGCAGATACATTTGACAGCCAAAAAAAGGGACAGATAACATCCCCCCAAAAAACAAGAAAAAAATAATGTAAAAAATATAGGGTGTAAAATTTACAATAAAAAAATTCAAATATACAATGGGAGATCACTAGCAAAACATTGCCAAATTACAATTAACATCTGTTAGAAAAATCTAAAACAGTAAAATATTCAGAAGATCTTGCACGATATAATACACCTAAATCTTCTTAAGAGCAGCATGAAAAAGGTTAAAAAAATATAGTCATAACTCTGTGTGAATATCAGCAGCAAAAGAAGTTCATTCGTTTTGATTAATGTAACATTCTAAAGAAGATTTCAATGCACAACATTTAAACGATGCAATAATTTAGAGCCTGACTAATGTGCTATCTCCATTACGAAGGCTTGATTTAGCTGAAGATGCGCTCCCGTCTCATACTTGATTCTGAGCATGCGCGCTTTTGGAAGAGTCGTAAAAGCATACACACGAACCATTTTCTCGTCACAAAACAGGCCGACGAGAAACACGACGAGGAAATCTTGAATCCTGATGAGAAAATAGAGAGCAGGTTCTCTATTTTCTCGTCGAGATTCACGGCAGTTTTCTCGCCGTAAAACCATACACACGAACGGTTTTCTCGACAAGAAAGCTCTCGCGGCACTTTTCTTGCCGGTTTTGGACGAGAAACTCGGTCGTGTGTACGAGGCTTGAGTCTCAAAACTTGTGGTTTGACCTCCAGAGGATGTGTGGGTCAGGGGGGATTCCCTCCCATTTGCAAAAGGGGGTTTGTTCCATCATTTCCTTGACAAAGTTTTTTTTAAATTGTTGAAATATATGATGTTTAGCCATGGATTTTTTTGGTGTCTTCATAGACAAGGTGATGGGGCTAGACTCCCCCCTGCCCCTCCCTCTTCCTGTACTTTGATATGTAAATAAACCAGTTTGTTTTTGTTTTTTTAGAGCTGAGCATGCCACAGAATGTTATTTTCAGCATTTATGTATCAGCAGGAAGTTGGTGGGAGGAGCTTGGGGTTTTCTGAAAAGTGGGCAATGAGATTTGTGCTTGGAAGGAAAATGGAAAGCATTTTGGCGTTTGAAAAGGGGTGTTTTATATTTTGTACCAGTTTTGTGAAGTTTTGTACTGTAATACAGTTTTGGGTAGAGAGCAAACAGGGGGGCATCCCCATTATTGTAACATCTAGATGAGCACAAGGAGAAAGAAGCCACATTGTTCTGTAGGTGGTAAGCGGGCGTAAGTGTTCTGTGTGGTTTAGTCTGACAACGCAGTGTACGGGTGTATAGCGGAAAACGCTTGTGTATACATACACTGTGAGGGGTAGAGGCCTAAATCGGGGGGTGATAACGCCTCGATTAGGGTTTCTAGTTGGGGGACTGGACAGATATAGTGGTTGTAGTCCATCAATCCACCGTGGAAGAAGACACCAGGCGGTGCTCTCTGAAATGGGTGCAACGGTTTACCCTGGAAGCAGGGTTAAGACGATAAGCCGATTCGAATCGCCATGGACACAAGGAGGTCTGTGCAAAGGGAAGGAATGGAGGCTTTCCACAGTCAGACGGCCACACGGTGCACAAAGCCTAGTTTTGGGGCAAAGGCCTTTGAACCCCAAAAAGATTAACATAGCTGGTCCAAGGATACTATTTTGGGTATCCCTCTGGAGTTGATGTAGTTCAGATGCGGCTTCAGAAATCTGTAATGATGAGTGTTGATGGAGGTGTAGTACACGTTTTTGTGATTCTCAGAGGAGGGACTATGGTTAAAATTCTCATGCCCGTTTGTTTGAACTTTGTATGGCTGGTCCATGCAAGGTTCTCGAGCTGCTCTCATTTTTGTCCCATTGTATTTTTTCTATTTCTGAAAGAGTGAAGGGAGAATTCTGGCTGTTTTTTTATTTATTTTTATTTTGTTTTTAGAAACTATGAAGTATCTCCCCCACATTTGTATCGGAATGTTTGTATGTAGTAACGTGAATATGTTCAAAATTACCGCGGCAATCCTCCGATGCGTCGCGGCTGTTGTATTTTTGTAGGAACGAGAAAAGTAAGGGTTAAGCCCCGTACACACGGTCGGACTTTTGGCCAACAAACTTCATTTTGAGCAAGTTGGACCAACAATCCGACCGTGTGTACGCTCCATCGGACAAACTTTTTTTGCTTTTTTCTTGTTTTCATCGGACAAAAGTTGGGTCTGCAAACGGACAAACTTTTGCCCAACAAAAGTCCGATGGAGCAAAGTCCGACCGTGTGTACAGAAAACCATCGGACTTTTGTCCGATGGACAAAACAACTAATGTTAAAATCAACCAACAATAGCAGAGGTTGACCAAAGAGCAGAAAAGAGCAGAAAAACCACGTGATGTTGCAAAAAGTTTTGGGAAAGTTTGCAGAAAAGTCAGAGTGTGTGTATGCTATGGGTGTTCCCGACCAACTCCGTTCGGACAAAAAACCACGGAAAAGTCAGATGGAAGTCCGACCGTGTGTATGGGGCTTTACAGAGGGTTTTGTTTGAATAGATTTTGAAAGAATGTCATTGACAATTTACCAATGTACAGGAATGTCATTATTGTTTACCATTCTTTGCAGGTTAAATATGAAGGATAGAGTAATAATTTTGCTTATAAGTATTTTTCAGGTCCAAGGAGTTTCTGAAAGTGTATGTACGTAGAGAGCAGGTGTATGTAGACAGCTGTACATATGGATAAATACACGAGTCAGATGCCGCGGACACACAACATTTTTTAAAATGGTCATTAAAAATGATCGTGTGTGGGCTTTCCAGCAGTTTTCCCGATGAGAAAAACGCAGAGAATCACGATGAGAAAAATTGGAACATGCTCAAATTTTTCACGTCGTTTTTTACATCGTCGTTTTTCTCATCATGAAAAACGGCCGTGTGTGGGCTTTAACGACGTGAAAAAAAATGCGCATGTTCAGAATCAAGTATGAGATGGGAGCGCTCGTTCTGGTAAAACTAGCGTTCGTAATGGAGATAGCACATTCATCACGCTGTAACGGACTGAAAAGCACAAGGCTGAAAAACGTGAATCGACGCTCAACAAACTTTACTAACATGAAGGGTGGCACCATCCGAATGGAACTTCCCCTTTATAGTGCCGTCGTACGTATTGTACGTCACCGCACTTTACTCGAATTTTTTTTTCCACGATAGTGTGTAGGCAAGGCAGGCTTGAGAGGAAACACGAAAAATCACGTCGAGAAAAATGCAGTTTTTTTCAATGACATTTAAAACGGTCGTGTGTATGCGGCATAAGGAGGTAAAAGTATCATAGGCTATTTCATTGTTTCCTGCACCACTCTAAATCCTGCAGTTCTTCCTTCAGTTTCTAATGAGGAAGAAAAGGGGGGGGGGGAATGATAAATGTAAGAATGACAGTTTTTTAAAAAAAAAATAACGTTAACCTCTGTGATTCTAACCAAGGTTGTGCCAAGACTGTCTTTCTTTGATAGAATTTGAATCGGCAAGCAGCAGTCTGGTGAAGTAGGTTCCCATCCCAGATGCTAAGAACCTTTTGTCAATGGTTCCAGGTATTGTAAGCCACGCACAGGTTATGCAGTGACCACAGTCCCAATGTCTGGGTTATTGTCATATGAGGGTAGTTTGGAGGTCAATCAAAACCAGAGTCGTACTTTCCTCATTAGCTTTCACTTATATTCTCAGCTGATGGGGTGGGTGCGATCGTTGTGACATGAACTTCAAAATGTCTACCACAGGGTTCACGAGTAGAGATGAGCTTCGAGTTCGAGTCAAACTCATGTTCGACTCGAACATTGCCTGTTCGCCTGTTCGCCGAACAACGAACAATTTGGGGTGTTTGCGGCAAATTCGAAAAGTCTATGGGAGAAATCTAAAGTGCTAATAATAAAGGCTTATATGCAAGTTATTGTCCTAAAAAGTGTTTGGGGACCTGGGTCCTGCTCCAGGGGACATGTATCAATGCAAAAAAAAGTTTTAAAAACGGCCGTTTTTTTAGGAGCAGTGATTTTAATAATGCTTAAAGTGAAACAATAAAAGTGAAATATTCCTTTAAATTTCGTACCTGCAGGGTGTGTATGATATGCATGTAAAGTCGCGCATGTTTCCCGTGCTTAGAACTGTCCCTGCACAAAGTGTCATTTTTGAAGGAAAAAAAGTCATTTAAAACTCACTCGCGGCTATTAATGAATTGTCGGCTTTTATCAATACATAGAAAAGTCATTGATAAAAAAAAAAGTGTGGGGGTCCCCCCAAATTCAATTACCAGGCCCTTCAGGTCTGGAATGGATATTAAGGGGAACCCCGCCGCAAATTTAAAAAAAAAATGGCGTGCGGTTCCCCCTAAATATCCATACCAGGCCCTTCAGATCTGGCATGGATTTTAAGGGGAACTCCACCCCAAATGTAAAAAAAAAATGGCTCGGAGTCCCCCCAAAAATCCATACCAGACCCTTATCCGAGCATGCAACCTGGCCGGCCGCAGGGGAAGAGGGGGGGATGAGAGAGCGGCCCCCCCCTCCCTCCTGAACCGTACCAGGCCACATGCCCTCAACATGGGGAGTATGTCCCCATGTTGATGGGGACAAGGGCCTCATCCCCACAACCCTTGCCCGGTGGTTGTGGGGGTCTGCGGGCTGGGGGCTTATCAGAATCTGGAAGACCCCTTTAACAAAGGGGACCCCCAGATCCCGGCCCCCCCTATGTGAATTGGTAAGGGATACATTGTACCCCTACCATTTCACGAAGAAAGTGTCAAAAAATGTAAATAAAAACACACAAACACCTTGGAAAAGTCCTTTATTAAAAAATAAAAAAATAATTAAAAAAAAAACATTCCAGCAATGAAATCCAGTGTCCCACGGCGATCCCGATGTCCAGCGCTGTCCGTCATTGGTTGTGCCTGAGCGGACCTGATGGGGAACTTCCTCCGCAGTGTTTTAAATGTATAGACCCGCCCCTTCTAAAGTTCCCCATCAGGTCCGCTCAGCGGACCAGATGCGGAACGCGAGAAGGGGCGGGTCTATTCATGTATTACACAGCGAACAAAGTTCCCCATCAGGTCCGCCCCCTCGGTATGTCCGACCCCGCCTACGTCATTGGCCTGAGCGGGGAACTTCCTTCACTGTGTAATTTTAAATTTACACAGTGAAGGAAGTTTCCCGCTCAGGCCAATGACGTAGGCGGGGTCTGACATACCGAGGGGGCGGACCTGATGGGGAACTTTGTTCGCTGTGTAATACATGTATAGACCCGTCCCTTCTCATGTTCCGCATCAGGTCCTCAGCCTTACACCTAGTCATTGGCTGAGCGGACCTGATGGGGAACTTGAGAAGGGACGGATCTATACATGTATTACGAAGTGCAAGAAGTTCCCCATCAGGTCCACCCCCTCGGTATGTCAGACCCCGGCTACGTCATTGGTCTGAGCGGGAAACTTCCTTCACTGTGTAAATTTAAATTACACAGTGAAGGATGTTCCCCGCTCAGGCCAATGACGTAGGCGGGGTCAGACATACCGAGGGGGCGGACCTGATGGGGAACTTCGTTCGCTGTGTAATACATGAATAGACCCGCCCCTTCTCGCGTTCCGCATCTGGTCCGCTGAGCGGACCTGATGGGGAACTTTAGAAGGGGCGGATCTATACATTTAAAACACTGCGGAGGAAGTTCCCCATCAGGTCCGCTCAGGCACAACTAATGACGGACAGCGCTGGACATCGGGATCGCCGCGGGACACTGGATTTCATCGCTGGAATGTTTTTGTTTTTTTAAAATAAAGGACTTTTCCAAGGCGTTTGTGTGTTTTTATTTACATTTTTTTACACTTTCTTTGTGAAATGGTAGGGGTACAATGTACCCCTTACCAATTCACATAGGGGGGGCCGGGATCTGGGGGTCCCCTTTGTTAAAGGGGTCTTCCAGATTCCGATAAGCCCCCTGCCCGCAGACCCCCACAACCACCGGGCAAGGGTTGTGGGGATGAGGCCCTTGTCCCCATCAACATGTTGAGGGCATGTGGCCTGGTTCGGTTCAGGAGGGGGGGGGGCGCTCTCTCTCTTTTCCTGCGGCCGGCCAGGTTGCGTGCTCGGATAAGGGTCTGGTATGGATTTTTGGGGGGACTCCACGCCATTTTTTTTTAAATTTGGGGTGGAGTTCCCTTTAAAATCCATGCCAGATCTGAAGGGCCTGGTATGGATATTTAGGGGGAACCGCACGCCATTTTTTTTTAATTTGCGGCGGGGTTCCCCTTAATATCCATTCCAGACCTGAAGGGCCTGGTAATTGAATTTGGGGGAACCCCCACGCTTTTTTTTTATCAATGACTTTTCTATATATTGATAAAAGCCAACAATTCATTAATAGCCGCGAGTGAGTTTTAAATGACTTTTTTTCCTTCAAAAATGACACTTTGTGCAGGGACAGTTCTAAGCACGGGAAACATGCGCCACTTTACATGCATATCATACACACCCCCCAGGTACGAAATTTAAAGGAAAATTTCACTTTTATTTTTTCATTTTAAGCATTATTAAAATCACTGCTCCCGTAAAAACGTCTATTTTTTAAACCTTTTTTTGCATTGATACATGTCCCCTGGGGCAGGACCCGGGTCCCCAAACACTTTTTAGGACAATAAATTGCATATTAGCCTTTATAATTAGCACTTTATATTTCGAACGTTCGAGTCCATTGTATTTAATAGGGTTCTAAAGTTCACACAAACATTCTGTCTGTTCGCAGGTTCTGGTGCGAACCGAACAGGGGGGTGTACGGCTCATCCCTGTTCACGAGTCCCTCCTGGACCCTGACACAATAACCAGTTTACATTCTTTCCAACCAGGTGACTGGGTCGTTGTAAAGAAGCTTGAGGGATGAGACCATGCCAGCCACTGCAAGAAGCGGCTCAACCACACCAAAGAATGAGTAGTACCTTTGTTTATTTTTTTTTCGTTTGTTTAGTAATTTTTAGCAAGGGTAGCGATGAAAAGCATCCCAAGTTATTATTTAAAGTGTATTTCCTGACTAGCTAAGAAAGCAAACAGGACCGATTGCTAGGTCTGTTCTGAGTCTCCACCGAGTTTTAGTACCCAGCGATGACAGCGGTACATGCCATTTATGATGTTATTATGGGTATGAGGAGTTTTGACAAACTAGTGAAGACTCCAAACAGACACTTGTCAATGGAGTTTAACGATGCATTTTTAGAGGGTAAAATTGGTTATAGTTTTAATAGCTCTGCCTCTTGTCGGTTTGGGACAACTAAGCAGCCCACAAGTGTGTTTGAACTTTATTTTGCGGATCTGCAGCTTATAAGGTAATTCCCCCAATGCAAGAGGTTCATGCGTGATGGTGAAGCTGTCCCAGCATCTTATGTCGCGGACGAACGCGAGGATCTGATGGCGCGAGAAATTAAGAATTGCGGGGACAGCTAGAAGGGAATTGTTCACCAACCCCGACCAGGTCTGGGCATGGTGTCCTGCATGTACAAGGTGGGGGGGGGGGGCTTGAGC
This sequence comes from Rana muscosa, assembly GCA_029206835.1. Taxonomy (NCBI): domain Eukaryota; kingdom Metazoa; phylum Chordata; class Amphibia; order Anura; family Ranidae; genus Rana; species Rana muscosa. Next base: position 574,397,013 of record CM055116.1, read on the forward strand.
TTAAGATACGATTGAACAATTCTCATCCATTGAGGATGGGATGGTTCATGTAATTGTTGAAGCCAGAGCTGTAGCTAAGTGAAGGTTGGGAATCCTTTTAAGGGTCTGGGAATCTTTGGGGATCTAATTTTTATTTTACAGCGGATCGTGGTTAAAGGAAGTGGGAATATATATACTCATGTCGGTTTTATTTATATTCTTTCTATATGTCGTGACAAGGTGCTCCTGTTGCCTGATTGGACGCGTGACCAGAGCCCGAGCAGATGACCACATCTTCCTTGATGAGACGCCCGAAGCCGGACCCACGTACAAGACAGAGGATAACAGACCGATCTGCGATTACTACAGCTCACCATGTCGTGTCCTCCTTATAAGTCATGCTCCTGAAGAACAGAGTGTACATGTCAAGCCGTGTTTTCCTTTTTATGGACTCGTATGGACTGTAAGGACTGATTCATTTCCAGGTGTAAGAAGGCATCGAAGGACACGTGGGAGCATATGACAAAAAGGGAGGACTGTTGTGGAAAATTTTATGAAGATGTATTTAATATGTATTGTCATAGTGTCACCCAGTGTTAGTAGTTCCGCAACCCGCTCTAAAGAGCTGACTGGGGCAGTCTGAGGCTGGTTGAGATAATCTTCCTGATTTGGAGAAGGGTGTTTGCGGAGTGAGGCCTCTCTGCAAACGCATTATCGGTTTAGCGGATATATGCTCTTGTCGCCTCTGTGTCTGATCAACATTGAGGTGGTGACATGAGCATACACCTGCAGATAAGCTCCCCTCATCAGGAACTGTGTTCATTGGTTATTGTATTATTGTATTGAATTGTATCCTTTAAGCTATATTTCTTGTGGTGTCAATTCCTTAAATGGACATTTCCTGTGTGAAGGGAACATCCTGTGATGTCCCCTCCCACGGAGGAGGTGATTGGCTGCTGCAATAAAAGGACGCTGTTAGGGCGTCGGCAACCAGTCTTTGCTGGGAGGCCTTGATGATGAGACCAGTCTGGTAATGCTTCTTGATTTGTATGAATGGGGATCGAATGGAAGGTGAGTGAATTTTAGCTTAAGAAGCATTATTACATTAAGATGAAATCTGTGATTATGAGAACAAGGAGAAATGACTGTGTGCTCTGCAAACTCCAAACTTCGCTGACAATGCTCATCACATGTAGCCGGTGTGCCCATCATATGTAGCCTGTGTGCCCATCATATGTAGCCTCTGTGACCCATCATATGCAGCTTGTGCCCATCATATGTAGCCTGTGTGCCCATCATATGTAGCCAGTGTGCCCATCATATGCAGCCTGTGTGCCAATCATAAGCAGCCTGTGTGCCCATCATATGTAGCCTCTGTGACCCATCATATGCAGCCTGTGTGCCCATCATATGTAGCTTCTGTGACCCATCATATGCAGCCTGTGTGCCCATCATATGCAGCCTGTGTGCCCATCATATGCAGCCTCTGTGACCCATCATATGTAGCCTGTGTGCCCATCATATGTAGCCTGTGTGCCCATCAGATGTAGCTTGCGTGCCCATCATATGCAGCCTCTGTGACCCATCATATGTAGCCTGTGTGTCCATCATATGTAGCCTGTGTGACCATCATATGCAGCCTGTGGACCCCCCCCGCTTGCCGTCTGACGGTACACACTTACCCCATCCTCCACTGCGCTCGCAGTTCACCTTTTTCAAAGCCTATAAGAGCCTATGGCTCTAATTAGGTGCCTAAAAAAAAACCCTGCCACTGGAATTCAGGCGCCCGAAAAGAGGCCGGATGCCTAAATAGGGGGTTGCTACAGCGGCCATGAATAGATTTGTGTAATACATATATCTATCCATTTTACATAGTGGTGATTGCTGGAGAATGGGGGCGGCACAAGGCCACTACTAACGTGCACTGGTTGTTCCATATAGAAGGAAATGCCCAGGAGTTCATGGAGGACAACACAAAGCGGTAGAAAAACACAGTAGGAATTGATTTAACCACTTGCCGACCGCCGCACAAACTTATATGGCGACAGAATGGCACGGACATGAAAATGAGTGTACAGGTACGTCCCTTTAAATTTGCCGCCGTGTGGTCACGCGTGTAAACACATCTCCCCGTTCTTCCTAGTGACATGTCACTGATCATCTGCTCCCTCTCATCGGGAACAGCGATCAGTGACGTGTCACTCGTAGCCACGCCCACTAACAGTTAGAATAACTCCCTAGGACACACTTAACCCCTTCTTAGCCCTCTAGTGGTTAACCTCTTCACTGCCAGTCACATTTTACACAGTAATCAGTGCATTTTTATAGCACTGATCGCTGAATAAATGTAAATGGTTCCAAAATAGCGCCAAAAGTGTCCGATGTGTCCGCCATAATGTCGCAGTCACGATAAAAATCACTGATCGCCGCCATTACTAGTAAAAAAAAACTATTAATAAAAATGCCATAAAACTATCCCCTATTTTGTAGACGCTATAACTTTTGCGCAAACCAATCAATAAACGCTTATTGCGATTTTTTTTCCCAAAAATTTGTAGAACAATACGTATCGCTTTTGGGGATATATATTATAGCAAAAAGTAAAAAATATTGCTTTTTTTTTCTAAATTGTCGCTCTATTTTTGTTTATAGCTCAAAAAGTAAAAACCGCAGAGGTGATCAAATACCACCAAAAGAAAGCTCTATTTGTGGGAAAAAAAGGACGTCAATTTTGTTTGGGAAACTATGCACGACTGCGCAATTGTCAGTTAAAGCGATGCAGTGCTGAATCGCAAAAAGTGCTCTGGTCTTTGGCCAGCCAAATGGTCCGGGGCTGAAGTGGGTTTTGAAAACTAGATTACAGGGCCATTAATTAGTGGATGTGTATATATTATTTTTGGGGAAAATAGTTTAGTGTAATTTTAACACCCAGCCTCTGCACATATGTGTCTATGGTGGTCTGAAGTTATGTGCTGAGAGTGTGCTCCAAGTACACTAACCAAGATGTCACTGACAGCATTTGCTCACAGCTTCCAATTAGGGTTGCCACCTCATCCCTTTAAAACCGAACACATATTAATTACACAGGTTCTGTGGCTGATTAAGGTGGTAAGTAAACTCACTTGGTGCCTTACCTGCATTAAATTAGCCTCAGAACCTGTGTAATTCATATGTGTTCGGGTTTAAAGGGATGAGGTGGCAACCCTACTTCCAATCCATAACCAGCCAGATGGGCTCCTGATCATGTGGCCAATATAAGAGCCTATCACAGCGGTCGAGTGCTCGGGAAGCCACTCTGCCACCCTGTATTAAAGCCCATTTAAAGGGCCATGGGGAGGCAGTGTGAAGGGGTTAAACAAAGGCTCGTGTTTCTATCCTAATCATTCTGGTGGACAACATAGTATACTCTTTCCAAAAGGAATCCCTGTGTGCACTTAGTGGGAGTTTAGGCAATGGTTCCTGAAAATTTTATGCAAATACCTCCTCCACTTGTGGAAAAGAACTTCAAAGTGGTCCTAGAGTCAGGCCGCGTACACACAACCGTTTTTTTGGCAAAAAAGCTCTCCCAACAGTTTTCTTGTCTTTTTTTGCCGAGAAAAACGTTCGTGTGTATGCTTTCTCGTCGAGAAAACTGTCCAAAATCTCGACAAGAAAAAAGACGACCTGTGGTCTTTTTTCTCGTCGGAGTCTCATTTTTTCTCGGCGTGATTCTCGTCAGACTGTGTTTGGACGAGAAAACCGTTCGTGTGTATGCTTTTCCAAGTCTTCAAAAACCGCGCATGGTCAGACTCAATATGAGACGGGAGCGCACCTTCTTGTAAAACAAGCGTTTTGAATGGAGATAGCACATTCGTCACGCGTTACCAATTTTAGCCACATTTAAATGCTGCACATTTAAATCTTCTTTAGAATGGTACAATGATGCGCAATTATGAACTTTTTTGGCTGCAGATATTCACGCATATTTATGACTAATTTTTACCAACATTTCTGAATGCAGATCTCATGAATATGTTATTTTAGTTGATCGAGCAAGATTTTTTTTTTTTTTTTTTAATTTGTATGATTTTTTTCAGATATGCATTTTAAAATCTTCTTTAATTTCTAGTGTTCTCCTTTTTTTTATCCGGTGTAAATTTGACATAAATAGTATAAATTTATCCTCTTTTTTTGTCCTTCAAGGCGTTTTTTTGGTGTTATCTGTTGCATTTAAACTCTAGCTTTGGAGTTTTAGTAAATTACCTGCCTACTCACGAGCTAAATATGTAGCTTTAACAAAAACACATAGGCAAGTATTAACTGTAACACAAAAAAACATTTATTCTGGTATACAAAATAATAATAACCAAACTAGAAGGCAGCGCTGGAGAGTAGGGATGAGCTTCATGTTCGAGTCGAACATACATTCGACTCGAACATCGGCTGTTCGATCGTTCAACGAAGATCGAACGATTTGGGCCGTTCGCGCCAAATTCGAGTGACGCGAACGGCCCACAATGCACTACGCCATCGCAGTGTCATCCAGGCGCTGTGATTGGCCAAGCATGCACTGTGACCCCGCATGCTTGGCCAATCACAGCGCCGGCAGCGAGGAGAGCAATGATTGGCCACAGGCAGGATGCCTGTGGCCAATTATTGCTGAGGGTGTTTAGTACACGCCCCACACTATAAAAGGCCGCCAGCACGGCGGCCTAGTGTAGTGTGTTCCGGAGCAGGGAAAGAGAAGCATAGGCAGGGACAGTGACATTTTTTTTTTCTTGCTTAACCTGGATTCCTTTAGTTTAGGGAAAGAGAAGGATAGGTAGGGAGAGTGTCAGTCTGTTTTACTGTGCTAAACCTTGTTTGTAGGGACAGGGAAGGACAGTGAGGGAAATTCTCATTGTGCTATACTGTGCTAAAGCATTCCTCATCAACCATCTTTAAAAAAAAATTTTTATAGGGACAGAAAACTATAGGTAGGGAGAGTGTCAGTGTGTTTTACTGTGCTAAACCTTGTTTGTAGGGACAGGGAAGGACAGTGAGGGAAATTCTCATTGTGCTATACTGTGCTAAAGCATTCCTCATCAACCATCTTTAAAAAAAAATTTTTTATAGGGACAGAAAACTATAGGTAGGGAGAGTGTCAGTGTGTTTTACTGTGCTAAACCTTGTTTGTAGGGACAGGGAAGGACAGTGAGGGAAATTCTCATTGTGCTATACTGTGCTAAAGCATTCCTCATCAACCATCTTTAAAAACATTTTTTTATAGGGACAGAAAACTATAGGTAGGGAGAGTGTCAGTGTGTTTTACTGTGCTAAACCTTGTTTGTAGGGACAGGGAAGGACAGTGAGGGAAATTCTCATTGTGCTATACTGTGCTAAAGCATTCCTCATCAACCATCTTTAAAAAAAAAAAAATTATAGGGACAGAAAACTATAGGTAGGGAGAGTGTCAGTGTGTTTTACTGTGCTAAACCTTGTTTGTAGGGACAGGGAAGGACAGTGAGGGAAATTCTCATTGTGCTATACTGTGCTAAAGCATTCCTCATCAACCATCTTTAAAAAAAAAATTTTTTATAGGGACAGAAAACTATAGGTAGGGAGAGTGTCAGTGTGTTTTACTGTGCTAAACCTTGTTTGTAGGGACAGGGAAGGACAGTGAGGGAAATTCTCATTGTGCTATACTGTGCTAAAGCATTCCTCATCAACCATCTTTAAAAAAAAATTTTTTATAGGGACAGAAAACTATAGGTAGGGAGAGTGTCAGTGTGTTTTACTGTGCTAAACCTTGTTTGTAGGGACAGGGAAGGACAGTGAGGGAAATTCTCATTGTGCTATACTGTGCTAAAGCATTCCTCATCAACCATCTTTAAAAAAAATTTTTTATAGGGACAGAAAACTATAGGTAGGGAGAGTGTCAGTGTGTTTTACTGTGCTAAACCTTGTTTGTAGGGACAGGGAAGGACAGTGAGGGAAATTCTCATTGTGCTATACTGTGCTAAAGCATTCCTCATCAACCATCTTTAAAAAAAAAAAATTATAGGGACAGAAAACTATAGGTAGGGAGAGTGTCAGTGTGTTTTACTGTGCTAAACCTTGTTTGTAGGGACAGGGAAGGACAGTGAGGGAAATTCTCATTGTGCTATACTGTGCTAAAGCATTCCTCATCAACCATCTTTAAAAAAAAAAAAATTATAGGGACAGAAAACTATAGGTAGGGAGAGTGTCAGTGTGTTTTACTGTGCTAAACCTTGTTTGTAGGGACAGGGAAGGACAGTGAGGGAAATTCTCATTGTGCTATACTGTGCTAAAGCATTCCTCATCAACCATCTTTAAAAAAAAATTTTTTTATATGGACAGAAAACTATAGGTAGGGAGAGTGTCAGTGTGTTTTACTGTGCTAAACCTTGTTTGTAGGGACAGGGAAGGACAGTGAGGGAAATTCTCATTGTGCTATACTGTGCTAAAGCATTCCTCATCAACCATCTTTAAAAAAAAAAAATTATAGGGACAGAAAACTATAGGTAGGGAGAGTGTCAGTGTGTTTTACTGTGCTAAACCTTGTTTGTAGGGACAGGGAAGGACAGTGCGGGAAATTCTGATTGTGCTATACTGTGCTAAAGCATTCCTCATCAACCATCTTTGAAATCCTTGTTTTTTGGACAGTCAGGGAAAGTGTCATTGTGCTATTCTGTGCGAAAGCAATCATCCTCAACCATATTTAGAAATCCTTAAGTAAAGGGACAGAGAAGGACACCTGAAGGTAGCCCTTATTGCTTTTTTTCCCATCTCCCTGCAGGCCATCCATTAGAATGTCTGGAAGGCAAACAAGGAGAGGCAGACAGTCAGGAGGCAATAAAAGAGGGCAAGCAGGCTCTGTGTCTGGGGGCAACAGTGCTGGTCGTGGACGCGGTGCATTGTCATCAGCACATGGCCATGGGACACGCTTGTCCTTCTTTTCGGCAGCTGGACATGTTGAGCCACATCATGCCGAAGACTTGGTAGAGTGGATGACCAAGCCCTCCTCCTCCTCCTCATCCTCTCTCACCCAGGCTCAGGGTACTGGCAAAGCAGCTGCCAAAGCGTCCTCTTCCCTGGTATCAATGTCAGACTCATCATCAGTCACTCCTTCCCTAGACCCACCATGTCCTCCTCCTGAGGAGTCCCCCGAACTGTTTGAGCACAGTGTTGGGTACATGCTCCAGGAGGATGCCCAGCGTTTCGAAGGGTCTGATGATGAAACCCAGCTAGAGGAAGGCAGTAGCGTGAGAGCAGACAGAGGGGATGCTCAAGAAGGACACCAATCTGGCAGTCATGTTCCAGCAGCTGCAGCATACTGCCAGATTGGCTCCAGTGATGAGGAGGGAGGGGATGATGAGGTCACTGACTCCATGTGGGTGCCTAATAGGAGAGAGGAGGAGGAGGAGGATGAGGAGGAGGCACATCTCCAACGAGGCAGGATGCCCTTTGGTGGCCAGCGTAAGGGCAGTACACCGACGGAATCACACCGCAGAGCTCCGCCTGTGCAGGGCGCTGCCTCTGCCCGTCATTCAAAAAGTTCTTTGGTGTGGGCCTTTTTTGAGGCTAGTGCATCAGATCGCACAGCTGCTGTTTGCAACATATGTCTCAAGCGTATATCGCGTGGCCAAAACATCAGCCGCTTGGGTACCACATGCCTGACCAGACATATGTTGACCTGCCATGCAGCTCGTTGGCAAGCCTACCTCAAAGACCCACACCAAAGAACAAAGCGGACCTCTCCTTGCACCGCATCAGCTGGGATCTCCAACCCCACTATAACTTCAGTCCTCTCTGAAACATGCACTGAGAGGAATGAAGGTGTAGAATTAGGTGTGTCACAGCCAAGTACTTGCGGCCACTCTGCTAGCAGTACACCGACGTCCGATTCTAGCAGGCAAATTTCCCTGCCCCAGCTGCTGGACCGTCGAAAGAAGTTCACTCCCAGCCATCCACATGGCCAGCGGTTGAATGCTAGCTTGGCTAAATTGCTAGCGCTTCAACTGCTGCCTTTTCAGTTGGTAGACTCGGCCCCCTTCCGTGAGTTTGTGCAATGTGCGGTTCCTCAGTGGCAGGTTCCCAAACGCCACTTTTTCTCACGGAAGGCTATTCCGGCTCTCTACCGACATGTGGAAGGCAATGTCTTGGCCTCGCTGGACAGGGCGGTCAGCGGTAAGGTGCATATTACCGCTGACTCATGGTCCAGCAGGCATGGACAGGGACGTTACCTTTCTTTCACGGCCCATTGGGTCACTCTTTTGGCAGCTGGGAAGGATGCAGGACAAGGTGCAGTAGTGTTGGAGGTTGTTCCACCGCCACGCCTCCAAAATGCTACTACTGGTTGTGACACACCTCTCTCCTCCACCCCCTCCTCTTCTTCTTCCTCCATGGCTTCTTCCTGTGCTTTGTCCTCTGAACCAGCGGTGCTCCGTAGGCGTTCAAGGGGCTACGCAAGTACGCAGGCAAAAAGATGCCATGCCGTGCTTGCGCTGGTGTGTTTGGGGGACAGAAGCCACACTGGGGCAGAGGTCCTGTCTGCTCTGCAGGGCCAGGCCGAGAGGTGGTTGACGCCACGCCAGCTTAAGCCAGGAATGGTGGTTTGCGACAATGGCACCAACCTCCTCTCCGCCCTCCGACAGGGACAACTGACCCATGTGCCCTGTGTGGCTCACGTCCTTAACCTGGTGGTGCAGCGGTTCTTGGGCAGGTACCCGGGCTTACAGGATGTCCTGAGGCAGGCCAGGAAAGTCTGTGTGCATTTCCGCAGATCTTATAATGCCAGTGCTCGCCTGGCTGAGCTGCAAAAGGAGTTGAACCTGCCCAAGAACCGCCTTATATGTGACATGCCCACCAGGTGGAACTCAACGTTGGCCATGCTGCAGCGGCTGCACACGCAGCAGAGGGCCATCAATGAGTACCTGTGCGACTACGGCACCAGGACAGGGTCAGGGGAGCTTGGTTTTTTTTCTCCACGCCAGTGGGGCATGATCAGGGATGCATGCACTGTCCTGGCACCATTTGAGGAGGCCACGAGGATGGTGAGCAGTGACAGTGCATGCATCAGTGACACTGTACCTCTTGTCCACCTGTTGGAGCACACGCTGCGTGGAATAATGGACAGGGCACTTGAGGCAGAACAGAGGCAGGAAGAGGAGGACTTCCTTGCCTCTCAAGGCCCCCTTTACCCAGACAGAGTTCCTTCTGTCCCACCCATCGCACAGGAAGAGGACGAGGAGGAGGAGGAGGAGGAGGAGGATTGTGTCAGCATGGAGGTGGAGCCTGGCACTCAGCAGCATCAACAGCAGCAGTCTTTTAGGGATGATTTACAGTCCCAAGAAACCCGTGGACTTGTACGTGGCTGGGAGGAGGTGGCTGCGGATCATGTCGTCCTTAGTGACCCAGAGGACTCCGGACCGAATGCCTCAGCTAACCTACGCTGCATGGCCTCCCTGATCCTGCAAAGTCTGCGGAAGGATCCTCGTATTCTTCGGATCAAGGAGAGGGACCATTACTGGCTGGCCACTCTCCTTGATCCACGGTACAAGGGTAAGGTTGCGGACCTTATGTTACCGTCTCAGAGGGAGCAGAGGATGAGACAACTCCGGGAGGCCTTGCAGAAAGGTCTGTGCAACGCGTTCCCAGAGACTGGGAGGTTACAAACTCCTGGTCCTGGACAACGAGTTGCTGAGGCTTCGGCCAGTCAAAGAAGGAGCGGTGGGGAAGGTGGCCGTCTGACCGATGCGTTCAGACAATTCTTTAGTCCGCAGCCCCAAAGTATGATCGGTTCCAGCAACCATCGCCAGCGTCTGATAAACATGGTGCAGGAATATCTAGGGGCAAGGTCAGACTTGGACACCTTCCCCACCGAAAATCCTCTGGCTTACTGGGTCTTGAGGATGGATCACTGGCCAGAGCTTGCACAGTATGCAATTGAGCTACTGGCCTGTCCTGCATCCAGCGTTCTTTCGGAACGCACATTCAGTGCTGCTGGAGGATTTGTCACGGATCACAGGGTGCGCCTGTCCACAGACTCGGTTGATCGACTGACTTTCATCAAGATGAACCAGTCTTGGATCACCACCAGCTACCACACACCTGATGCTGATATAACAGACTAATTGATTTTAACATGTCACATCCCTTCAAGACTGATGCTGATGCTGAGTGCCTGTGCTGTTATGTTGACTGGCTATCCTCCTCCTCCGAGTCCTCAATGATACGATTGATGATGATAGCTTGGAAGATCATTTTTGTTTATGGGTGCCGCCACCAGTGCCTAACGCCCAATTTTTCAGCCCCTGTTTAACAGGGGCGTGTAATTACAATTTTTGAAGCAATACTTTGCAACAGGGCTCATTGCTGTGCTCCAAGTACAGTATCTGTGAGGGGTTGCAGTGTTGTGCCACCAGTGCCTAAGGCCCAATTTTTCAGCCCCTGTTCAACAGGGGCATGTAATTACAATTCTTGATCTAATAATTCACAGCAGGGCCCATTGCTGCACCCACCAAGAGTAACTCTGAGGGCTTACAGTGTTGTGGCAACGCCACCACCACCACCACCACCACCACCACCACGAAAGGCCCAATTTTTCAGCCCCTGTTCAAAAGGGGCATGTAATTACAATTTTTGATCTAATAATTCACAGCAGGGCCCATTCCTGCACCCACCAAGAGTAACTCTGAGGGCTTACAGTGTTGTGGCAACACCACCACCACCACCACCACCACCACGAAAGGCCCAATTTTTCAGCCCCTGTTCAACAGGGGCATGCAATTACAATTCTTGATCTAATAATTCACAGCAGGGCCCATTGCTGCACCCACCAAGAGTAACTGTCAGGGCTTACAGTGTTGTGGCACCAGCACCACCATCAAAGGCCCAATTTTTACTACCACTGTTCAACAATTATATGTAATTACAATTCCTGATATAATAGTTGACAGCAGGGCGTTCCAGCACCAACCAAGAGTAACTGTGAGTGCTTACAGTGTTGTGCCAACACCAACAACTAAGGGGCCTATTTCTGCAGAGTATATACGGCAGGTCCCTACTTTCAAACATCTAACTTACAAACGACTCCTACTTGCAAACGCAAGAAGACAACAGGAAGTGAGAGGAAATCTACCCCTAGGAAGGAAAATTCTCTCCTGTAAGAATTAATATGGGAGAAAGGTGTCTCCTCTGTACTGATGCTTTATCACCAATCCTTGTTTCAAGAAAAACACCACATTTCAAAAACAGTTGTCATTGGGACGGAAAGTGAGGTGAAATGTTCTGAACAGGGGCACAGACAGCAAAACAAATGTTACAGGGGTGATAACCCTTACCTATGTTTTCCAAAAAGTTTAAAAATAGATTTTTGGGCTGGAGCTACACTTAAACAATGTACCTGTTCAAAATTACAAACAGATTCTACATAAGAACAAACCTACAGTCCCTGTCTTGTATGCACCGCCTGTATACGGCTGTTCAGAGTATATAGGGCCTTTTTTATTTTATGTGCGGGGTTCCCCTTAATATCCATACAAGACCCAAAGGGGCTGGTAATGGGCTGGGGTAGGGGGGGGGGGGTCATGGGGTAGCTATGCCATTTTTCTTAAAGATTTTCATCCATATTACCGGGACCAGACATTACATTAAAGCCGCAAGCAGTTTTAAATGGCTTTTTTTTCCTTTAGAAGTGTCATTTTGTGCAGGGACAGTTCTAAACACGGGAAACACGTGGCACTTCACAGGCATACTTTAGACACCCCCCAGGTACAATATTTAAAGGAATATTTGACTTTTTTTTTTTCACTTTATGCATCATTAAAATGACTGCTCCCGAAAAACGACCGTTTTTAAAACTTCTTTTTGCATTGATACATGTCCCCTGGTGCAGAACCCGGGTTCCCAAACCCTTTTTAGGACAATAACATGCATAATAGTCGTTATAATTAGCACTTTAGAATTCGAACGTTCGCATCCATTGTATTTAATAGGGTTCTAATGTTCGTACGAACTTTCGGTCCGTTCGCGGGTTCTGGTGCGAACCGAACCCGGGGGTGTTCGGCTCATCACTACTGGAGAGCCTGCTGCAATTTGTGCGACTGTGTGGACACCAAAATTGGGACCTTGAGAAGCACATATACATTACTGAGCACAATCTGGTCTTGGACTCCCAGAGGTCAGGAACAGCAGCAGGTTAGATACATGTCCCAAGTCTGTGGAACTACAACAGGCTGCCTTCTGTCTGACCACATTGCAGCAAGGGAATCACTTCCTGGTCTTCTTGCTCCGCTTCCCTGCAGCCTTCTGGGTAGGCTTCCCTGCAGCCTTCTCTGCAGCCTTCCTTGTCCGCCTGGCTGGAGGCTGTGCCTCAGGAGGTGTACTCATGTCAGGAGGAGGAGGTGGAGGTGGAGAAGAAGGAGGTGGAGCTGGAGAAGAAGGAGGTGGAGGAGAAGAAGAAGGAGGAGGTGGAGGAGAAGAAGAAGGAGGTGGAGGAGAAGAAGAAGGAGGTGGAGGAGAAGAGGAAGGAGGAGGTTGTGAAATTGGAGGTGGAGGTGGAGAAGAAGGAGGTGGAGGAGAATAGGAAGGTGCAGGATGATGGCCGTGGTCACAGATAACAGTGCTCTCTGTGAGTCTGCCCCTCAACCCCTTATTTAAAAGGGTCATGAGCAGGGACTCACAAAGTAGCCTCTGTTCAGTTTGCAATTGGGCCATTTTCATGCCCACCAATGCCGCATAGCCCTCATCAGGGGTTGGGGGCTGCTGGAGGGTGGCATGGGCCTCTTTTATGAGGGCCAGTGCTGCCACACTCACAGCCCTATCCCTCCTGCCCCTTCTTGGGGGCATGCGGATTGGTGGCACCTGACACCTTGTCCTACTACTTGGACCAGCCACCTCCTCTCTGCCACTTGGACCAGGCACCTCCTCTCTGCCACTAACCCCAGCCTCCTCCTGCCTGACATTTTCCGCCCTCTCATCTTGGCTGACCTCCTCCTGTGTAAAAAAAGGGACATATTTTAGATTTTGTTTTCATCAATCACACACAGGGGATTCGTTTGTAAAGGCAAATCCACTTTGCAATACAAGTGCACTTGTAATTGCTTGGAAAGTGGACTTGGAAGTGCAGTCGCTGGAGATCTGAGATCTGAGGGGGACATGCAAGGCAAAGCAAAAGCATAAATTTAGCTTGCACATGATTGGAGATTAAAATCAGAAGAGCTTCCCCTCATTTCCGCTCTCCCCCTCTCATTTACAGCGACTTTACTTCCAAGTTCATTTTTTGGGAAATTTTAAGTGCTCTTTGCACTTGTAGTTTGCACTTGTAGTGCAAAGTGGATTAGCTATTCTTAAAGCACCCCCACAATGTTCAGATCATTGACTGTTGCAAATCCTTCAAAATGTGTGTGTATAATACTCTCATTATGCCCCCATCATTTTCCTATCTCCTCCCCAACTTTTTTGCCCACTACTGTCTATTGCTATGTCAATCCCTTTTTCTTGATTGCCTACATTTTTACCCATCTTAACATCTATTTTACATCATTAATTTTTGACAAAGAAATGTGATAAAAATACTATACCTGGCTCCAGACGGACAGATCTGGGTCCTCATCCAAGATGGAAGGCTCCTCCTGATCCTGGGAAGGAACATCTTGGCTGGAGGGAAGGCTGGAGGGAAGGCTGGAGGGAAGGCTGGACAGTGATTCCCTTGCTGTAATGTGGTCATTCAGAAAGGCCAACCTGTCGTAGTACCACAAATGTGGGACATATACCTCCCCTGCTGCTGCTCCTGACCTCTGAGATGCCAGGACCCGATTGCGCGCAGTCCTATATGTGCCTCTCAAGGTCCCAATTTTGGTGTCAAGCTGCTCAATGGTTGCATGGGGCACCCTGGTCTGCACAAATGGGAGCAGGCTCTCCAGCGCTGCTCTCCGAACCCCTTTTTTTATGCTGTGGATTTTTGGTCTCTCACAGAGCGGGCAGCTCCCTTAATCTAGCAATGAATTCTGCCAGAAATTCTTTTTGCCCAAACAAATTCATTGTTTCTGCAAGACAAAACACCAGACATAATTAAAAATGACAATCACACTCTAAACTCGTGAAATCTTTATGCCCATATATGCCTCTCCAATCTCTATGCAGTCTAGGCCACTGATGTACCAATTAGGAAATGATACCTTCGGGCCTAACGTTCGGCGCTCTAAACTCCTTCTGCCGCACACAGAATGTAGGTACGTCACATGTGTGTGTTAGCTTTATATACACTACGCATGCGTGACACACGTCGCCCGCCCATGACGGTCTTTTCTCAATGTTTCCCCGCCCCTTCTCTTTTGGCGCGCAGGCGACATGGCGGAGTCACAGCAGGTGTCTGTGAATTCAGAGAATTCCAATGAGGAGACAAGCCCAGAGCGGGAAACGTCACGAACAAGGAGGCACTACAAGGCATCTAATATGTCCTTTGAGGAGATGGGGGAGATGGTGGCCATATTGAACAATTGTGATTATGATGCCAAGCATGGGCCGTATTCCCACCCTAATCTTCGGAAGGACAAAATTATGAAGAAAGTAGTGAAAAGTCTGAATAATAATTTCGGGGTGAAAAGATCCAAGGAGCAGCTCAGAAAGAGGTGGTCTGACCTCAAACTGAGGGAGTCGGAGCAGTTAAGGAGCATTAACAGAATGCTTAAAAAAAGTAAGTACTTCTCCTGTGTCCCTATTGTTGTATTTCCCAACTTGCATGTTGCTCCCTGTTGTGTTTTTTTTATTAATTAACATTCTAATGACATCTTCTACAATTTAGTGGGCACAGTAATCGGTCGATATAGACACATTGTTTGCACACTACATACGATGATTTGGCAATATCCGTTTTTTTTTTTAATTCCAACAAAAAATGTATGTTTAAAATCACTAAATGTTATGACATTGTTGTCTAGATCAGTGTTTCTCAACTCCAGTCCTCAAGGCGCCCCAACAGGTCATGTTTTCAGGATTTCCCTCAGATGAAACAGCTGTGGGAATTACTAAAGCAGTTAAACTGATCAAATAACCTGTGCAAAACAATGGAGAGCCTGAAAAAATGACCTGTTGGGGCGCCTTGAGGACTAGAGTTGAGAAACACTGGTCTAGATGATGTGTTCGAAAATAGAATGAAATGCAAACTTGAATCAATGTAAAGGAGAGGACACTCAGCAGCAGTTTACACATCTGCACTCACAGGAGCACTATAGTGTGGGCCACCATAAGAAACTTTTTAGGGTGTCCACCACAGGTGCTACAGTGGGTACTGGTGGGTGGGGGGGGGGGGCCATGTGATAAAATTGTCAACAAAAGGTCTGTTTGTTAGCTTTGTATAGTGCTCGAATCTGGTCTTCATCTTGGAACAGGGCCTAAACAGACAAGTGTAACCCACCTGCAAACAATGATTCATATTCCTAGTTCTGACTTCATATATGTGTTTGTTAAGTGTACCATTTGTTTGAATCTCATAGGGGAGAGAAGACTGGGAGGACACCACTCCTCGGAGCCCAGCAACACCTTCTAAAGAACCCCAACCTCCCCAACAAGTCCAACCTGAAGATGTGGAGGATGTCGAATTAGATAAAGGAGAGGTGGAGGAAGGAGAAGTCGAGGAAGGAGAGGTGGATGAGGTGGTGGAACTTGTCACTACAACAGGTCAGTATCTGTCACCACAGCTTCAGGTAAAAGAGAAGTAGGCCTGGAGATTGATATATTTTTATTTTTATTTTAGGGGATGAATATGTTGCTGAAAGTCCAAGATTCTCCAGGGATAGTGCACAAAGACTCATACAACAAGTAATGGATTGTAGTACTCATCTGGACTTCATTAAAAAAAGGATTCAGGATATGGAGAATACATTTAAGGACATCATAGATGTGTTGGGGAGAATAGACTAAAAAAAACCTTTTTTTCTCAAGTTTGTGTTCACTTTTGTAGCACTTTGTTGCACAAATAAATTTAGAAGATGCACACAGTGGGTCAACATGTGCTATCTGCCATCACGGGATCTCCATGTACGTGTTTTGGGGGTGCAACCTCTTCCTCACAACTCAAGAAGGAGAAAGGAAGAAGGGGTTGCCCCCCCAAAACATGTTGAATGATCCCCCATGATGACGGGTAGCACATGTTGACAATAGGGATGAGGAAGTAACTAACCTAGTTCCCCCCCCTAAAAATGTGTGCATGTTGTGTTACACTATGCGATTATTCTTGCTCTGTGTCTTTAAGATCTGTCCCCTTCTTTCTAGCTGAACTCTCTCTCTCACCGTAGTTCTTTATATATCTCCTCCACTTCCTGATTCTGGTCATTACTCCTGTATATCTTCCATGCTAAACATCTTACATGTGGCTTACAACTGCAACGTTTTTCTACCTATGAATATCCATCATTAAACGGAACATTCGAAAGGATTCATCGTCTGTCGTCCTAACTGTGAGTTTATTCATTGAGTTAAACTGCCTGTATCGATGCAAGGGATGAATATCAAACCAGCTTGAGTAAGGCCTACTTAAACCTGGAGATGAATTTTATCGCTTTGTAGTTGAGACAGAACAGTAGAAAAACTGAGTTTCACAGCCTAATTACAAGATTTCTGCATGTCAGTACTGAAACAGACAAGATTTACTGCCCTCATAGCAAGACAGAAGGGACAGAGCAGCACATGGCAGCCTTATAGCCTGAGACAATCTGCACAGTGTCATATTTCAGCACACAGATCCTGCCTGCTTTCACAGTCAGTCTGCTATCATGAGTGACCAAGCTTCTGCATGTGAACTCACATCTCCTTCCTCACAAGTTCCTGAAGAAACTAAATTACCCAAACGCTCAGTTAAACCCACTTGGAAAGTAATGGAGAATTATGAAGCTTCAAGGACTGAATTGTCAAATAGCTTGGAATTAGTCTGGGAGAAAATCCTTGCTGAAGCCAATACAGTGTCTGTTGAATGTGAACTACTGACACTAGAGGGTGCCATTAAACAACTTTCTGCCTCATATGAGCTTTATCAGCTTACCAGCATCAAATTCACTAATGTCTTACAAAACATGAAGTCAGAAAATGCGATGATGCAATTAAAGCGCGTCAATGCTCTCAATATTGAAAGAGACAGTTTTATCCAGCAAACCAGATTAAAGGCAGAAGCAAAAATAAAGCTGTTACAGGACACTGCATCTCACAGATCTGTTTCCACCAGACGTTCTAAAAACTCGTCAAGATCCCATAGTTCAAGATACTCAACACTCAGTGAGCGACTTATTAATGCCCGCGCTGAAATGGAAGCCAGCAAAGTGCAGGTGGCATATGCAGAAAAAAGAGCAGAGTTGGAAGCTCAAAGGGCAGAGTTGAAAGCGCAGTCAGCACGTCAAAGAGCAGAGTTGGAAGCTCAGAGAGCAGAGTCGGAAGCGCAGTCAGCACGTCAGAGAGCAGAGTTGGAAGCGCAGTCAGCACATCAGAGAGCAGAGTCAGAAGCGCAGTCAGCACGTCAAAGAGCAGAGTTGGAAGCGCAGTCAGCACGTCAGAGAGCAGAGTCGGAAGCGCAGTCAGCACGTCAAAGAGCAGAGTTGGAAGCTCAGAGAGCAGAGTCGGAAGCTCAGTCAGCACGTCAAAGAGCAACAATGGAAACCTTAAATGAACAGTGTAAACATGACGCAGCTATGGCAAAGCTAAGGGACCTACAGCAAGCTATCAGTGCAGACGAAGGTGCAAGTGAGAAAGACAGCATTAACCTAAACATAGCAGATATGGAAGACCCCCTCAAACGCACTAAAGACTATGTCCTAAGCCACTGCAGTGCACACTCCATTGTCTCCAATGCTCCCGAGTACATAGAGACTCTTTCACAGCTTCAAGTTAAAGAGGTTCCAGCAACTTCCTGCACTCAAAATCACTCCACTGCATTTCCTACCTGCCTACCTTGCCTGCCTTCATACGTCACAGAGCATCAGCGCAAGCTTCAAGCAAGTCATCAATCTCCAGTCATCGGTACAGCCTTGAATCAACGTACCATTGGAACAACTGACTTCAAGCAAGTAACTCACCTGGATGCATCTGCTGCACCATATTTCCCTGTGTCCTTTAACAACAATGTCAAAGATAACGCAATCAGCACCATACAGCCAACAGCATCTCACATAAAGGCGGAGACAACTGAGACAGAAGAGTTTGTGAGGTACATGCTTCGCAGAGAGCTCACAAAGACTGGTCTTACAAGTTTTGATGACCAACCTGAGAACTACAGAAGTTGGAAATGTGCCTTCAGAACTACAATCAGCAATATTGGCATTACAGCTGATCAAGAATTGAATCTGCTGATCAAATGGCTTGGTCCTCTATCTGCTGCACGTGTTAAGCCATTAAGATCGGTTTTCATGGACAATCCTACTGCAGGCCTCACAGCTGCATGGGAGCGACTAGAGCAAAGTTATGGCAGTCCAGAAGCTATAGAAAATGCTTTGTTCATGCGTCTGGAAACTTTCCCAAAGATATCCGGTAAGGACAACAAGGAGTTCCAGAGACTGAGTGACCTTCTCCTTGAGCTTCAGCTAGCCAAGACAGACCCAAAACTACCTGGACTCAGTTACCTTGACACTCCAAGAGGGGTAAACCCAATTGTCTCCAAGCTCCCGTATGGTTTGCAAGAGAAATGGACTGCACTAGGGTCATCGTACAAAAGAGAGAACAAGGTTTCCTTCCCTCCATTCTCTTTCTTCTGTGAATTCATCAGGAAAATTGCAGAGACCAAGAACGATCCAAGTTTTTCCTACGGTGAGTACAGCCTCTTCTCACCCCTTCCTAAGAGTACCAGTCTTCAGGGCAACTATAGAAAACATAGAGGCCCAGTGTCCGTGAAAAAGACTGACATCCTTCCCACTCCTACCACAGTTCTGGCCACGAACAAACAGAGTAGGAAGATTGAAAACCCTAACAGAGAGTGTCCCATACACAAGAAGCCACACCCCCTCAATAAATGTATCGGCTTTAGGAAAAAGCCTCTGGAAGAGCGCAAGGAGCTTTTAAAGATATTTAGGGTATGTTTCAGGTGCTGTGCTTCTACAGAACATTTTGCAAGGGACTGTAATGTGTCCATCAAGTGCATAGAGTGTGGCTCTGAAGAACATGTGCAAGCCCTCCATCCTCTTGAGCCCAGCTCTGCACAACCTGCCAACACTCCTCCCAGGTTAACGCATGGCGGGGAGAATACAGACCAAGTGCCTAATTCTACCATAATTTCTTCATCCTGCACTGAAGTTTGTGGAGAAGACCGCTGTGGTAAGTCCTGTGCTAAGATATGCTTGGTGAACATATACCACAAGGATCAACCAGAAAGGTCTCTAAAGGCATATGCTATCTTAGACAATCAGAGCAATCGATCACTTGCAAAATCGGAATTGTTCAATCTATTTGAAATAAAAGGCGAAGCTCATCCTTACACCTTGGGTACCTGTAGTGGGACTATAGAGGTTTCTGGAAGAAGGGCTCCTGGACTCATGGTATCTTCTCTCAAAGGTAACTTGCAATTACCCTTACCTACACTTGTTGAGTGCAACCAGATACCTGCTAATAGGGAAGAAATCCCTACTCCAGCTGCTGCTTTCCATCACCCTCACCTCAAGGTAATAGCAAATGAGATACCGCCGCTTGACAAAGATGCTCAGATCCTTCTTCTGTTAGGAAGAGACATTCTAAGAGTTCACAAGGTACACAGACAAGTCAGTGGACCCCCAGATGCCCCATTTGCCCAGCGCACGGATCTAGGGTGGGTCATCATAGGCAATGTCTGCATAGGCAAAATGAAAAGACCTACCAACATTTCGTCATTCAAGACAAATGTTCTGCCAAATGGCCGAAACACTTACTTTGAGCCATGCCCACATCACTACTGGGTGAAAGAGAAGATAGCTAGCCACGAATGGCAACATGGTATCTCAGGTGACACAAGCCCTTTCTCCTGCCATGATGGCGACTTCGGCTCTACAGTGTTTAATGCAACCAGTGAAGATGACATACTGGCTCCTTCAATGGAAGACAAAGAATTCATCAAGGTAATGGACAATGAGTTCTTTCAAGATGACTCCAATAACTGGGTAGCACCCCTACCCTTTTGTCTCCCAAGAGAGAGATTGCCCAACAACTTACAGCAGGCCATCAGTAGATTCTCCTCCTTAAAGCGAAACTTAAGCAGGAAACCAGAGATGCAAAAGCACTTTGTGGACTTTATGCAAAATGTATTTGACAGAGATCATGCAGAGCCTGCTCCCCCGCTAAAGGAGGGAGAAGAATGCTGGTACCTTCCATCCTTTGGCGTGTATCACCCACGCAAACCAGACCAAATCAGAGTTGTCTTTGATTCCAGTGCTCAGCACGAAGGTGTTTCTCTTAACAACATGCTCCTTACTGGACCCAACTTGAACAACAGTCTAATAGGAGTCTTGATTAGTTTCAGACAAGAGCCTGTAGCAGTAATGGCCGATATTCAACAGATGTTTCACTGCTTCATCGTCAGAGAAGACAACAGAAACTACCTCAGGTTTCTATGGCACAAGGACAATGACCTCAACAAGGAAGTTATAGATTATCGCATGAAGGTACATGTCTTCGGTAACAGTCCTTCCCCAGCAGTGGCAACTTATGGGCTAAGGAGAACAGCTCAGACTGGAGAAGTTGAATATGGATCTGATGCCCGTCAATTTGTTGAAAGAAACTTCTACGTTGACGACGCACTTAAGTCCTTTCCAACTGCTAAAGAAGCAATTGATCTTCTCACCAGAACAAAGGAGATGCTGTCTGTAGCAAACCTTAGACTACACAAGATTATATCCAACAGCCAGGAACTTATGAATGCCTTTCACTCTGAAGACTATGCCACTAGTCTAAAAAACCTTGACTTAGGTACAGATGTGCCTCCTGTACAGCGAAGTCTGGGTTTGTTGTGGAACATCAAGCAAGACAAATTCACCTTCCAAGTGTCAATTTGTGACAAACCCTTCACTAAGAGAGGAGTCCTGTCCGTGGTGAATAGCATCTATGACCCACTGGGTTTCCTTGCTCCAGTTACCATTCAAGGTAAGATTTTACTAAGACAGTTGTCTACTGAGAACATAGACTGGGATACTCCCTTGCCTAGTGAGAATCAACACAAGTGGGAAAGGTGGAGATATTCTTTGAAGTCACTAGAAAAACTTCAGATTCCCCGTTGCTATGTTCCAGGATCCACTTCAACCGCTAACCGGTAGTGATGAGCCGAACACCCCCGGGTTCGGTTCGCACCAGAACCCGCGAACGGACCGAAAGTTCGAACGAACATTAGAACCCTATTAAATACAATGGATGCGAACGTTCGAATTCTAAAGTGCTAATTATAACAACTATTATGCATGTTATTGTCCTAAAAAGGGTTTGGGAACCCGGGTTCTGCACCAGGGGACATGTATCAATGCAAAAAGAAGTTTTAAAAACGGTCGTTTTTCGGGAGCAGTCATTTTAATGATGCATAAAGTGAAAAAAAAAAAGTCAAATATTCCTTTAAATATCGTACCTGGGGGGTGTCTAAAGTATGCCTGTGAAGTGCCACGTGTTTCCCGTGTTTAGAACTGTCCCTGCACAAAATGACACTTCTAAAGGAAAAAAAAGCCATTTAAAACTGCTTGCGGCTTTAATGTAATGTCTGGTCCCGGTAATATGGATGAAATTCTTTAAGAAAAATGGCATAGCTAACCCATGACCCCCCCCCTACCCCAGCCCATTACCAGCCCCTTTGGGTCTTGTATGGATATTAAGGGGAACCCCGCACATAAAATAAAAAAGGCCCTATATACTCTGAACAGCCCTATACAGGCGGTGCATACAAGACAGGGACTGTAGGTTTGTTCTTATGTAGAGTCTGTTTGTAATTTTGAACAGGTACATTGTTGAAGTGTAGCTCCAGACCAAAAATCTATTTTTAAACTTTTTGGAAAACATAGGTAAGGGTTATCACCCCTGTAACATTTGTTTTGCTGTCTGTGCCCCTGTTCAGAACATTTCACCTCACTTTCCGTCCCAATGACAACTGTTTTTGAAATGTGGTGTTTTTCTTGAAACAAGGATTGCTGATAAAGCATCAGTACAGAGGAGACACCTTTCTCCCATATTTATTCTTACAGGAGAGAATTTTCCTTCCTAGTGGTAGATTTCCTCTCACTTCCTGTTGTCTTCTTGCGTTTGCAAGTAGGAGTCGTTTGTAAGTTGGATGTTTGAAAGTAGGGACCTGCCGTATATACTCTGCAGAAATAGGCCCCTTAGTTGTTGGTGTTGGCACAACACTGTAAGCACTCACAGTTACTCTTGGTTGGTGCTGGAACGCCCTGCTGTCAACTATTATATCAGGAATTTTAATTACATATAATTGTTGAACAGTGGTAGTAAAAATTGGGCCTTTGATGGTGGTGCTGGTGCCACAACACTGTAAGCCCTGACAGTTACTCTTGGTTGGTGCAGCAATGGGCCCTGCTGTGAATTATTAGATCAAGAATTGTAATTACATGCCCCTGTTGAACAGGGGCTGAAAAATTGGGCCTTAGGCACTGGTGGCACAACACTGCAACCCCTCACAGATACTGTACTTGGAGCACAGCAATGAGCCCTGTTGCAAAGTATTGCTTCAAAAATTGTAATGACACGCCCCTGTTAAACAGGGGCTGAAAAATTGGGCCTTAGGCACTGGTGGCACAACACTGCAACTCCTCACAGATACTGTACTTGGAGCACACCAATGAGCCCTGTTGCAAAGTATTGCTTTAAAAATTGTAATGACACGCCCCTGTTAAACAGGGGCTGAAAAATTGGGCCTTAGGCACTGGTGGCACAACACTGCAACTCCTCACAGATACTGTACTTGGAGCACACCAATGAGCCCTGTTGCAAAGTATTGCTTCAAAAATTGTAATGACACGCCCCTGTTAAACAGGGGCTGAAAAATTGGGCCTTAGGCACTGGTGGCACAACACTGCAACTCCTCACAGATACTGTACTTGGAGCACAGCAATGAGCCCTGTTGCAAAGTATTGCTTCAAAAATTGTAATTACACGCCCCTGTTAAACAGGGGCTGAAAAATTGGGCGTTAGGCACTGGTGGCACAACACTGCAACTCCTCACAGATACTGTACTTGGAGCACAGCAATGAGCCCTGTTGCAAAGTATTGCTTCAAAAATTGTAATTACACGCCCCTGTTAAACAGGGGCTGAAAAATTGGGCGTTAGGCACTGGTGGCGGCACCCATAAACAAAAATGATCTTACAAGCTATCATCATCAATCGTATCATTGAGGACTCGGAGGAGGAGGATAGCCAGTCAACATAACAGCACAGGCACTCAGCATCAGCATCAGTCTTGAAGGGATGTGACATGTTAAAATCAATTAGTCTGTTATATCAGCATCAGGTGTGTGGTAGCTGGTGGTGATCCAAGACTGGTTCATCTTGATGAAAGTCAGTCGATCAACCGAGTCGGTGGACAGGCGCACCCTGTGATCCGTGACAAATCCTCCAGCAGCACTGAATGTGCGTTCCGAAAGAACGCTGGATGCAGGACAGGCCAGTAGCTCAATTGCATACTGTGCAAGCTCTGGCCAGTGATCCATCCTCAAGACCCAGTAAGCCAGAGGATTTTCGGTGGGGAAGGTGTCCAAGTCTGACCTTGCCCCTAGATATTCCTGCACCATGTTTATCAGACGCTGGCGATGGTTGCTGGAACCGATCATACTTTGGGGCTGCGGACTAAAGAATTGTCTGAACGCATCGGTCAGACGGCCACCTTCCCCACCGCTCCTTCTTTGACTGGCCGAAGCCTCAGCAACTCGTTGTCCAGGACCAGGAGTTTGCAACCTCCCAGTCTCTGGGAACGCGTTGCACAGACCTTTCTGCAAGGCCTCCCGGAGTTGT
This sequence comes from Rana muscosa, assembly GCA_029206835.1. NCBI lineage: Eukaryota > Metazoa > Chordata > Amphibia > Anura > Ranidae > Rana > Rana muscosa. The sequence goes on from CM055116.1 coordinate 574,420,921, forward strand.
CTCATCCTCTGCTCCCTCTGCGACGGTAACATAAGGTCCGCAACCTTACCCTTGTACCGTGGATCAAGGAGAGTGGCCAGCCAGTAATGGTCCCTCTCCTTGATCCGAAGAATACGAGGATCCTTCCGCAGACTTTGCAGGATCAGGGAGGCCATGCAGCGTAGGTTTGCTGAGGCATTCGCTCCGGAGTCCTCTGGGTCACTAAGGACGACATGATCCGCAGCCACCTCCTCCCAGCCACGTACAAGTCCACTGGTTTCTTGGGACTGTAAATCATCCCTAAAAGACTGCTGCTGATGATGCTGAGTGCCAGCCTCCACCTCCATGCTGACACAATCCTCCTCCTCCTCCTCCTCCTCCTCCTCCTCCTCCTCTTCCTGTGCGATGGGTGGGACAGAAGGAACACTGTCTGGGTAAAGGGGGCCTTGAGAGGCAAGGAAGTCCTCCTCTTCCTGCCTCTGTTCTGCCTCAAGTGCCCTGTCCATTATTCCACGCAGCGTGTGCTCCAACAGGTGGACAAGAGGTACAGTGTCACTGATGCATGCACTGTCACTGCTCACCATCCTCGTGGCCTCCTCAAATGGTGCCAGGACAGTGCATGCATCCCTGATCATGCCCCACTGGCGTGGAGAAAAAAAACCAAGCTCCCCTGACCCTGTCCTGGTGCCGTAGTCGCACAGGTACTCATTGATGGCCCTCTGCTGCGTGTGCAGCCGCTGCAGCATGGCCAACGTTGAGTTCCACCTGGTGGGCATGTCACATATAAGGCGGTTCTTGGGCAGGTTCAACTCCTTTTGCAGCTCAGCCAGGCGAGCACTGGCATTATAAGATCTGCGGAAATGCACACAGACTTTCCTGGCCTGCCTCAGGACATCCTGTAAGCCCGGGTACCTGCCCAAGAAGCGCTGCACCACCAGGTTAAGGACGTGAGCCACACAGGGCACATGGGTCAGTTGTCCCTGTCGGAGGGCGGAGAGGAGGTTGGTGCCATTGTCGCAAACCACCATTCCTGGCTTAAGCTGGCGTGGCGTCAACCACCTCTCGGCCTGGCCCTGCAGAGCAGACAGGACCTCTGCCCCAGTGTGGCTTCTGTCCCCCAAACACACCAGCGCAAGCACGGCATGGCATCTTTTTGCCTGCGTACTTGCGTAGCCCCGTGAACGGCTACGGAGCACCGCTGGTTCATAGGACAAACCACAGGAAGAGGCCATGGAGGAAGAAGAAGAGGAGGGGGTGGAGGAGAGAGGTGTGTCACAACCAGTAGTAGCATTTTGGAGGCGTGGCGGTGGGACAACCTCCAACACTACTGCACCTTGTCCTGAATCCTTCCCAGCTGCCAAAAGAGTGACCCAATGGGCCGTGAAAGAAAGGTAACGTCCCTGTCCATGCCTGCTGGACCATGAGTCAGCGGTAATATGCACCTTACCGCTGACCGCCCTGTCCAGCGAGGCCAAGACATTGCCTTCCACATGCCGGTAGAGAGCCGGAATAGCCTTCCGTGAGAAAAAGTGGCGTTTGGGAACCTGCCACTGAGGAACTGCACATTGCACAAACTCACGGAAGGGGGCCGAGTCTACCAACTGAAAAGGCAGCAGTTGAAGCGCTAGCAATTTAGCCAAGCTAGCATTCAACCGCTGGGCATGTGGATGGCTGGGAGTGAACTTCTTTCGACGGTCCAGCAGCTGGGGCAGGGAAATTTGCCTGCTAGAATCGGACGTCGGTGTACTGCTAGCAGAGTGGGCGCAAGTACTTGGCTGTGACACACCTAATTCTACACCTTCATTCCTCTCAGTGCATGTTTCAGAGAGGACTGAAGTTATAGTGGGGTTGGAGATCCCAGCTGATGCGGTGCAAGGAGAGGTCCGCTTTGTTCTTTGGTGTGGGTCTTTGAGGTAGGCTTGCCAACGAGCTGCATGGCAGGTCAACATATGTCTGGTCAGGCATGTGGTACCCAAGCGGCTGATGTTTTGGCCACGCGATATACGCTTGAGACATATGTTGCAAACAGCAGCTGTGCGATCTGATGCACTAGCCTCAAAAAAGGCCCACACCAAAGAACTTTTTGAATGACGGGCAGAGGCAGCGCCCTGCACAGGCGGAGCTCTGCGGTGTGATTCCGTCGGTGTACTGCCCTTACGCTGGCCACCAAAGGGCATCCTGCCTCGTTGGAGATGTGCCTCCTCCTCATCCTCCTCCTCCTCCTCTCTCCTATTAGGCACCCACGTGGAGTCAGTGACCTCATCATCCCCTCCCTCCTCATCACTGGAGCCAATCTGGCAGTATGCTGCAGCTGCTGGAACATGACTGCCAGATTGGTGTCCTTCTTGAGCATCCCCTCTGTCTGCTCTCACGCTACTGCCTTCCTCTAGCTGGGTTTCATCATCAGACCCTTCGAAACGCTGGGCATCCTCCTGGAGCATGTACCCAACACTGTGCTGAAACAGTTCGGGGGACTCCTCAGGAGGAGGACATGGTGGGTCTAGGGAAGGAGTGACTGATGATTTGTCTGACATTGATACCAGGGAAGACGACGCTTTGGCAGCTGCTTTTCCAGTACCCTGAGCCTGGGTGAGAGAGGATGAGGAGGAGGAGGAGGGCTTGGTCATCCACTCTACCAAGTCTTCGGCATGATGTGGCTCAACATGTCCAGCTGCCGAAAAGAAGGACAAGCGTGTCCCATGGCCATGTGCTGATGACAATGCACCGCGTCCACGACCAGCACTGTTGCCCCCAGACACAGAGCCTGCTTGCCCTCTTTTATTGCCTCCTGACTGTCTGCCTCTCCTTGTTTGCCTTCCAGACATTCTAATAGATGGCCTGCAGGGAGATGGGAAAAAAGCAATAAGGGCTACCTTCAGGTGTCCTTCTCTGTCCCTTGAAACAAGGACTTGCAGAGTGAAATAAACTGACACTCTCCCTACCTACAGTTTTCTGTCCCTAGAATAAATGTTTTTTTTAATCACAATATAGCACAAGGACAATTCAGTCACTGTCCTTCCAGGTCCCTGGAAACAAGGACTTGCAGAGTGAAATAAACTGACACTCTCCCTACCTACAGTTTTCTGTCCCTAGAATAAATGTTTTTTTTAAGCACAATATAGCACAAGGACAATTCACTCACTGTCCTTACAGGTCCCTGGAAACAAGGACTTGCAGAGTGAAAGAAAAAAAACACTCTCCCTACCTACAGTTTTCTGTCCCTAGAAAAAATGTTTTTTTTAATCACAATATAACACAAGGACAATTCACTCACTGTCCTTCCAGGTCCCTGGAAACAAGGACTTGCAGAGTGAAAGAAACTGACACTGTCCCTACCTACAGTTTTCTGTCCCTAGAATAAATGTTTTTTTTAAGCACACTATAGCACAAGGACAATTCAGTCACTGTCCTTCCAGGTCCCTGGAAACAAGGACTTGCAGAGTGAAAGAAACTGACACTGTCCCTACCTACAGTTTTCTGTCCCTAGAATAAATGTTTTTTTTAAGCACACTATAGCACAAGGACAATTCAGTCACTGTCCTTCCAGGTCCCTGGAAACAAGGACTTGCAGAGTGAAATAAACTGACACTCTCCCTACCTACAGTTTTCTGTCCCTAGAATAAATGTTTTTTTTAATCACAATATAGCACAAGGACAATTCAGTCACTGTCCTTCCAGGTCCCTGGAAACAAGGACTTGCAGAGTGAAATAAACTGACACTCTCCCTACCTACAGTTTTCTGTCCCTAGAATAAATGTTTTTTTTAAGCACAATATAGCACAAGGACAATTCAGTCACTGTCCTTACAGGTCCCTGGAAACAAGGACTTGCAGAGTGAAAGAAAAAAAACACTCTCCCTACCTACAGTTTTCTGTCCCTAGAAAAAATGTTTTTTTTAATCACAATATAACACAAGGACAATTCACTCACTGTCCTTCCAGGTCCCTGGAAACAAGGACTTGCAGAGTGAAATAAACTGACACTCTCCCTACCTACAGTTTTCTGTCCCTAGAATAAATGTTTTTTTTAATCACAATATAGCACAAGGACAATTCAGTCACTGTCCTTCCAGGTCCCTGGAAACAAGGACTTGCAGAGTGAAATAAACTGACACTCTCCCTACCTACAGTTTTCTGTCCCTAGAATAAATGTTTTTTTTAATCACAATATAGCACAAGGACAATTCAGTCACTGTCCTTCCAGGTCCCTGGAAACAAGGACTTGCAGAGTGAAATAAACTGACACTCTCCCTACCTACAGTTTTCTGTCCCTAGAATAAATGTTTTTTTTAAGCACAATATAGCACAAGGACAATTCACTCACTGTCCTTCCAGGTCCCTGGAAACAAGGACTTGCAGAGTGAAAGAAACTGACACTGTCCCTACCTACAGTTTTCTGTCCCTAGAATAAATGTTTTTTTTAATCACAATATAGCACAAGGACAATTCAGTCACTGTCCTTCCAGGTCCCTGGAAACAAGGACTTGCAGAGTGAAATAAACTGACACTCTCCCTACCTACAGTTTTCTGTCCCTAGAATAAATGTTTTTTTTAATCACAATATAGCACAAGGACAATTCAGTCACTGTCCTTCCAGGTCCCTGGAAACAAGGACTTGCAGAGTGAAATAAACTGACACTCTCCCTACCTACAGTTTTCTGTCCCTAGAATAAATGTTTTTTTTAATCACAATATAGCACAAGGACAATTCAGTCACTGTCCTTCCAGGTCCCTGGAAACAAGGACTTGCAGAGTGAAAGAAACTGACACTGTCCCTACCTACAGTTTTCTGTCCCTAGAATAAATGTTTTTTTTAAGCACACTATAGCACAAGGACAATTCTGTCACTGTCCTTCCAGGTCCCTGGAAACAAGGACTTGCAGAGTGAAATAAACTGACACTCTCCCTACCTACAGTTTTCTGTCCCTAGAATAAATGTTTTTTTTAATCACAATATAGCACAAGGACAATTCAGTCACTGTCCTTCCAGGTCCCTGGAAACAAGGACTTGCAGAGTGAAAGAAACTGACACTCTCCCTACCTACAGTTTTCTGTCCCTAGAATAAATGTTTTTTTAAGCACAATATAGCACAAGGACAATTGACTCACTGTCCTTCCAGGTCCCTGGAAACAAGGACTTGCAGAGTGAAAGAAACTGACACTGTCCCTACCTACAGTTTTCTGTCCCTAGAATAAATGTTTTTTTTAAGCACACTATAGCACAAGCACAAAACACACTGACACTCTCCCTACCTATCCTTCTCTTTCCCTAAACTAAAGGAATCCAGGTTAAGCAAGAAAGAAATAACAGTCACTGTCCCTGCCTATGCTGCTCTATCCCTGCTCCGGAACACACTACACTAGGCCGCCGTGCTGGCGGCCTTTTATAGTGTGGGGCGTGTACTAAACACCCTCAGCAATAATTGGCCACAGGCATCCTGCCTGTGGCCAATCATTGCTCTCCTCGCTGCCGGCGCTGTGATTGGCCAAGCATGCGGGGTCACAGTGCATGCTTGGCCAATCACAGCGCCTGGATGACACTGCGATGGCGTAGTGCATTGTGGGCCGTTCGCGTCACTCGAATTTGGCGCGAACGGCCCAAATCGTTCGATCTTCGTCGAACGATCGAACAGCCGATGTTCGAGTCGAACGTATGTTCGACTCGAACACGAAGCTCATCCCTACTAACCGGAGAGAGATTCATATTTTCTCTGATGCATCAGTTGAAGCTATTGCTGCAGTAGCCTATTTGAAGACCTCTGAACTGAATGGAGAATCACACTGTAGTTTTGTCCTAGGCAAGGCAAAACTCACACCCAAGCCTGCACATACCATACCAAGACTTGAACTTTGTGCAGCCGTGCTAGCAGTAGAAATTGCCGAGGTCATACGAAGTGAAATGGACACTAGAATTGATTCTTTCACCTTCTATACAGTGTGAGGGGGTTAACTCGGTAGCGGGTGTGTGTGACCCCCTGGTTGGGCTCCCCACACAAAAACAGGGCCAGCAGACGGAGGTTGTGGTTTTCAAAATCAAAAGGTGCGGTTTATTTCTCTATGTACAGTGACAAAAACACAGCAAAGCCAAAAAGAAACATAAACAAAATAAATCCTGGTCAGTTTGACCTCTGACTAAACATGCAGGTTTCCTAAACTAACAACTGGGATCAGCCTGGTGCTGTCCTAGTCCCTAAGTCCCTGGTTTAGTAAAAGTCCAAACAAATAGCCACACAGGCTTTGCCTCACCGCACAGGGGTTCACTCTCCCTAGACAGTCCACACAGGTCTGGTTCCAGGCATGAGCAAACACCTAATGAATCTGGGAGTTTTTATAGAGGCCTTTAAATGAGCTGACAAGCTTCAGCTGGTCTCATCAACTCCCTGCCTGCACGACGCCCAGCCCTCTCCCTAGAGGTATGAGTCATCCATGAGCCCACTAGCCTCAGCTGGGCTTCATCAACTCCCTAGTTGTATAAGTCGGCATAAAGCCTGAATCTGGGAGAAATATATCTACCCCCCTGGATGCAACCAGGTGACTTTACCTTCCTGCTGTCACATACCCCCCCCTCTTGTTTTAACCTTGGGGTTGGAACACCAGCAATCAGGCATTCATGTACTCGAGACAAAGCATCCACATTCCCCATTTGAACGCCAGGGCGATGCTTTACTGTGAAGTTGAATTCCTGTAGGGCCAGGAACCACCTATTCACTCTTCTATTTGTCTCCTTGTTTTGAGCCATCCACTTTAACGGAGCGTGATCCGTAACCATGTCAAAGTGCCTACCTAGCAGATAGTACCGAAGGGAATCTAGAGCCCACTTCACCGCTAAACACTCCTTTTCAACCGTGGCGTAATTTACCTCATGGGACTTCAACTTCCTGCTGAGGTAAATGACTGGGTGCTCTTCCCCGTTCCAGACCTGGGACAATACTGCTCCTAACCCCACATCTGACGCATCACTTTGTACGACAAAGTCTTTAGAGAAGTCGGGTGAGTACAACACTGGCTGGCTACATAAGGCTTGTTTCAAGAATTGGAATGCTGCCTCAGCCTCGGGGGTCCATTTAATCATGACCGACCCTTTCCCTTTCGTCAGGTTGGTTAGGGGCACAGCCTTAGAAGCAAAGTGGGGAATGAAGCGCCGATAATAACCCGCAATTCCCAGAAAGGCCCGTACCTGCTTCTTGCTGTTGGGACGTGGCCAACTCTGGATGGCCTCGACTTTGTTGAGTTGGGGTTTTATCACTCCCCTGCCAATGGTGTACCCAAGATATTTGGCCTCCTCCTGCCCAATGGTACACTTCTTGGGGTTAGCCGTAAACCCCGCTTCCCGGATAGAGTCTAGGACTGCTTGCACTTTTGGCAGATGTGAGGCCCAATCTGTGCTATGGACAATTACGTCATCCAGGTAAGCCGCAGCATACTTCCGATGGGGCCTCAGTATCTGGTCCATTTTCCGCTGGAATGTGGCCGGCGCATTCTGTAACCCGAACGGCATTCTCTTATATTGGAACGCCCCGTCTGGGGTTACAAATGCGGTTTTCTCTTTGGCCGACTTGGCCAGGGGAATTTGCCAATACCCTTTTGTGAGGTCAAGAGTCGTCATGTATCGGGCTGTTCCCAGCCGGTCGATCAACTCATCTATACGTGGCATGGGGTAGGTGTCAAATTTTGTAACTTTGTTCAACTGACGAAAATCGTTACAAAATCGCCAGCTCCCATCCGGTTTAGGCACCAACACAATGGGACTAGACCAATCACTTTGGGACTCCTCTATCACCCCTAAGTTCAGCATTTTCTGTACTTCCTCCCGTATTGCCTCCCGTCGGGCCTCTGGGATCCGATAGGGTTTTAACTTCACCCTTTCACCGGGCGGGGTAATAATATCATGCTCTACCCCAGATGTTTGTCCCGGCAGCTCAGAGAACACCTCCTTGTTGCGAAGCACAAACTCCTTAACCTCCTGTTGTTGGGGTTGTGACAAGGTGGCTGCTATTCCAACCTCCGGAATCACGCAACCAGTTTGAGCTGGTGACCAAGTTTCTGCGACTAGGGACTCTCTATCCCTCCAGGCTTTCAACAGATTAACGTGATATATCTGTTCGGGCTTTCGCCTTCCTGGTTGTCTGACCTTGTAATTCACTTCGCTCACTTTTTCCATTATCTCGTAGGGGCCTTGCCATTTGGCAAGGAATTTACTTTCAACCGTAGGGACAAGTACCAATATCCTATCCCCCGGGGAAAAGGTACGGGTCTTTGCTCCACGGTTGTACACTCTCTGCTGTGCCAACTGCGCTTGGGCCAAATGTTCCTTCACGATGAGCATTACCTGTGCAATTCGATCTTGCATCAGGGCGACATGCTCAATCACACTCCTGTGGGGAGAACTCTCACTTTCCCAAGTTTCCTTGGCAATATCCAACAGCCCTCTTGGGTGTCTCCCATACAGTAACTCAAAGGGGGAGAATCCCGTAGAGGATTGGGGCACCTCCCTAATAGCAAACATCAAATAAGGAAGTAGACAGTCCCAATCCTTTCCATCTCTATCCACCACTTTCTTCAACATTTGTTTTAGGGTTTTGTTGAATCTTTCAACCAGCCCATCGGTTTGGGGGTGATACACAAATGTACGCAATTGCGTCACTTTGAGCAATTTACACAGCTCTTTCATAACCCGGGACATAAAGGGTGTACCTTGGTCCGTAAGCAGTTCTTTACAAATACCCACCCGGCTAAAAACAAGAGATAGCTCTTTGGCTATGGTTTTGGCCGAGGTATTTCTGAGAGGGATCGCTTCTGGATAACGGGTGGCATAGTCCATTATAACCAATATGTACTGGTGCCCCCTAGCGGACTTGATTATAGGACCTACCAAATCCATTGCGATTCTCTCAAACGGGACCTCAATGATGGGTAGAGGGACCAGCGGGCTACGGAAATGTGGCATCGGGGCCGACCTCTGACACACAGGGCAGGAGGAACAATAATTTTCTATGCCCTTCATCACTCCAGGCCAATAGAATCTCTGTAATACCCTCTCTCGGGTTTTCTCTGTCCCCAGATGACCTCCAAGAATGTGCCCATGGGCCAACTCCAACACCAACTTCCTGTAAGGTTTGGGCACCACAAGCTGCTCAACGGTTTCTTCTGCCCTTTTTGCCACCCGATACAGTAGGTCCTTCTCTACGCTGAAGTATGGGTAAGTGCAGGTATTATCTGGGTTCACTAACTCGCCATCTATTTCCACTACGTTTTCCCGTGCCTTTATTAGGGCGGGGTCTTTTAACTGTTCTGTGGCAAAATTTTCCCTGTGAACCTCCAGATCAGAAAACTCCACAGACGGTAGGTTTTCGTCTGAGGAGGTGGGCTCCTCTCCAGTTTCTTGAGTCTCCCCTGCCAATACTGACAAGGGAAATTCTGGAGAGTCCTCACCACTCTCAGAGGAGTTCTGGCTATCACATTCCTGGTACATAGGGGCACCAGTGGGGGGCTCAGGATCATCCCACAGTTCCCAGAACTTCGGAAAATCCCTTCCCACAATGGCGTCATACGGTAACTGAGATACTAAGCCCACTGGATGAGAGAGGGTACCTTTGGGGGTCTCGAAACACACTGTAGTCACTGGATACTCTCGGGTGTCCCCATGCACACAAATAACAGCTACCTTGCTATTCCCAGAGACCTCTGTTTTAACTAACTCAGCCTTTATCAGGGTCACAAGGCTACCTGAATCCAGCAATACCACAACATTTCTACCATTAACACACATTTTGCATAAATGTTTCTCAGTTCCTCGAATGGCAGTGCATGCGACTGTCGCACACAGCGACTGACGTCTGCCCGTCAGAAAGTCACACTGCATGGGTTCCTCCACAACCGGGCAATTGGCTGCAATATGTCCCGCTTGCCGGCAGCGGTAGCAAACGATCCTTCTTGCCGCCTCTTGAGCCGCTGATTTCCCAGGCTGTTCTCGCCAAACTTGGGGTAGAGCTCCCACCCTCTCACTCTCTCCACCCTTACCCCTTGGAATCCTCTTATCCGCCCCTGGGGGTGGTCTGGTCTTAGGGTGGAAAGTCCGAGTGTCTCTGGAAGAGGCCGTCAGGTTCTCTGTAGCCAAGTATTTCTCTACACGATCCACAAGACCACCGGCCGTCTCTGGGTCTCCATGGCTTACCCACTTTTGGATGGCAGTAGGAAGAGCTCTCAAAAACCGATCCATTACAACACGTTCCACAATCTCTGGTGCGGACAAAGTCTCTGGCTGTAGCCACTTCCTGCTCAGGTGAATGAGATCATACATTTGAGACCTGGGGGGTTTTCCAAGCTGGAAAGTCCAGTTATGCACACGCTGAGCCCGGACAGCCAGGGTGACACCCAGCCTTGCCAATATTTCAGCTTTTAGCATCACATAGTCTTTTGCTTGGTCAGGCTCTAGGTCATAGTAAGCCTTCTGCGATTCACCAGTTAACAGAGGAGCCACCAGTCCAGCCCACTGCTCCTCAGGCCACTTTTCTCTTTCAGCAGTCCTTTCAAATGTGGTCAAAAATACCTCTGGATCATCCTCTCCAGTCATTTTTGTCAATAAACGACTCACCCCAAAGGACGCGGTATTAGTGGGACGGCTTTCCTCACTGGTCTGCGGACGTTGCTGCATTACTGCTTCCATTTGTTGTAGTCTCTGCTCTTGCTTCTGTAACAGGTCTATGAAGCGGGCCTCAGATTGCTGCTGGGCTTGTTGATGAGCTTGCTGCTGGGCTGCAAGGCTCCTTTGCAAACCTGCATTTGTCTGCTGTTGATTGGCATTTGCTAGAGCCAGCTGTTTCAGTATCTCCTCCATGCTGGCTTAAAAAAAACTGCCACTGGTTCTCCACCAACTGTGAGGGGGTTAACTCGGTAGCGGGTGTGTGTGACCCCCTGGTTGGGCTCCCCACACAAAAACAGGGCCAGCAGACGGAGGTTGTGGTTTTCAAAATCAAAAGGTGCGGTTTATTTCTCTATGTACAGTGACAAAAACACAGCAAAGCCAAAAAGAAACATAAACAAAATAAATCCTGGTCAGTTTGACCTCTGACTAAACATGCAGGTTTCCTAAACTAACAACTGGGATCAGCCTGGTGCTGTCCTAGTCCCTAAGTCCCTGGTTTAGTAAAAGTCCAAACAAATAGCCACACAGGCTTTGCCTCACTGCACAGGGGTTCACTCTCCCTAGACAGTCCACACAGGTCTGGTTCCAGGCATGAGCAAACACCTAATGAATCTGGGAGTTTTTATAGAGGCCTTTAAATGAGCTGACAAGCTTCAGCTGGTCTCATCAACTCCCTGCCTGCACGACGCCCAGCCCTCTCCCTAGAGGTATGAGTCATCCATGAGCCCACTAGCCTCAGCTGGGCTTCATCAACTCCCTAGTTGTATAAGTCGGCATAAAGCCTGAATCTGGGAGAAATATATCTACCCCCCTGGATGCAACCAGGTGACTTTACCTTCCTGCTGTCACAACAGACAGTAAGGTAGTACTTGGTTACATAAACAACCAAACAAAACAATTTTATGTGTACGTCAGCAACAGGGTTGAACGTATCAAGAGATTCTCTCTACCAAGTCAATGGCATCACGTTCCCACTGAACTCAACCCAGCTGACTGTGGGACCAGAGCCGTGTCACCTGCCGCTCTTCAGGACAGCTTATGGCTGTCACCTCCAAGGTTTCTACGTGAGGACTCTTACTTACTCCCTATTGACACCACCTATGGGCTAGTAAACCCTGAAGATGATAAGGAAATAAGAACTGTGAACACCTCACTCCACACTTCTGTAAGTACAAAACAGAAGCTGCGGTTACACCATTACGAGCATCAATGGAAGCAGGTGCAGCATCTAGCCAATGTGTTCTGGCATCGCTGGAAGAAAAAGTATCTTCACCAACTTCAAGGTCGTAACAAATGGCAAGCATCTAAGCCGAATCTTAAGGTTGGAGACCTCATCCTTCTAAAAGACAAGGAAGTTTGTTGGAATGAGTGGCCTATGGGTCTTATTACTAAAGTTATGCCCAGCGACGATAACAAAGTCCGGAAGGTAGAAGTCAAGGTAACCAAGGGAGGATCGTCACGAACCTTTAGTCGACCAATTACAGAGTTAGTACTCCTTTTGCCAGGAGAGTGACTTGTGCAAGGACTAGCCATGCTGTCGACACGGCGGGGAGTACATTGCTGCCATCTACAGGTTCTACTCAGAACTTTGGAATTATTTGAAGACATCATACTGTGACTTTATGTTCTTCATCCTGTTGAACTTACTTTTATTATTTGCTTGTTGCATGTTTTTCATTACAGGTTCCAGGACATTTATCAGTATTGGACTTATTGAAAATATATATTTTAGTTTGAGGTTATGAAATCTAAAGATTTCAGATGGGGAGTGTTGTGTTACACTATGCGATTATTCTTGCTCTGTGTCTTTAAGATCTGTCCCCTTCTTTCTAGCTGAACTCTCTCTCTCACCGTAGTTCTCTATATATCTCCTCCACTTCCTGATTCTGGTCATTACTCCTGTATATCTTCCATGCTAAACATCTTACATGTGGCTTACAACTGCAACGTTTTTCTACCTATGAATATCCATCATTAAACGGAACATTCGAAAGGATTCATCGTCTGTCGTCCTAACTGTGAGTTTATTCATTGAGTTAAACTGCCTGTATCGATGCAGGGGATGAATATCAAACCAGCTTGAGTAAGGCCTACTTAAACCTGGAGATGAACTTTATCGCTTTGTAGTTGAGACAGAACAGTGCATCTTCTAAATTTGTCAGGTTCAGGGGTGACAACACTCCATTTTTGAGGAAGGGCAGATAGACATTTGTTTTTACAAAATTGGTCTGACATGTTGCCTTATACGTTTAACTTGGTTGTATTTGGAGGAATCTTGAGGAGATTTTTTGTAAGTTCATTACCAGCAAAATTTGCCATGTTAGGTGAAAAGGCGAAAATGGATTTCTAAAATGTTCAGACACCAAAAATGTATACCTAACCATATGTGTGATTGAGTAAAATACAAGAAAATACAAAAAATTTTGTTGTTTTTTTTTAACCACTATAACCTTTTTTGGATTTAGTTTTGTTGTTAGCAGTGAAATGTTTGTTGTTTACTAAGGAAAATATACTTGGCACTACAAGTACACTTTAAAAAGTAGCACACACCTCTAATATAAACAAAGCAAAACTACTAATTGAAAGTTGATATTTTTTATTTTTTATTTTTTTACGGCAAAATTATAATTCGGACAGATTCTTTGGCATTGGAATGGTACCCATGAAATAATCCACATATTTCTGCCTGATTGCACGGGCACTTTGGGGGGGCAAGCCAGCACGGACAGTTTCCAGGCCCGGCAGAGCATTGTCCGCAGCAAGTCCTGGCTCGGGCCCAACTGTGGCCATATATGTAGGAGATTTCTTCCTCAAAAAATTGTGCAGTAGACAACAACAAAACACAATATAGTTCAATTTGTACTCCGCAAGATTAATAGGAGTCAGAAAAAGATGGAACCGGCTGGCCATTATCCCGAAGGCATTCTCCACAACTCTTATGCTCTGGCCAGCCGGTAGTTGAAGACCCTCCTCTCCGGGGTGAGGGTCCTCTGGGGGAAATGCCTCATGAGATGCCGACCCAGGCCAAAGGCTTCATCAGCCAAAAAGACAAAGGGGAGTCCTTCCACATTCCCTGCATCCGGTGGCAATGCAAGGTCATCACTCTGTAGACGAAGGGCAAACTCCGTCTGGGCGAAGGCTCCCCCATCCGACATCCGGCCATTCTTCCCCACATCCACATAGAGGAATTCATACTGTGTTGACACCACCGCCGTCAGCACGATACTATGAAACCCCTTGTAGTTGTAAAAAAAGGAGCCAGAACGGGGTGGTGGCACAATGCGGACGTGCTTTCCGCCAATGGCTACTCCGCAGTTGGGAAAGTCCCACCGCCTGGCAAACTCCAGTCTGCCATTCCTGTGGCGTGGAAGGAAGCTGGGGAATCAAACAAGATAAAAAAAATGTAGTACTTTTGCAAATAACTTTGCAAGCAGATTAGACAAAAATATTCATGGCCAACATAAGTATAACATTTTGGTTAAGGATTATTAAAAAAAGAGAAACAAATTCACAATTCGCACATTGCTCAACCCCCTCGGATGGCCCATTTATTTTCTTTGGGAGGGGCTAGATGTGTTTGGGACCCCCCAAATTTCACAATCAGGAAAATTAATTAACAATTTGAGGGGGGGGGACTACAAGGAATCTGAAAAAATACATTGTTAACAGACTAGGCTAGATGTGTTTGGGCCCAGGAGAGCATGCTGGAGAGGTAAGTAAAGGTAAAAATGCATGTAGGCCCAAAAATGACTTAAAAAAGGACAGCATGCATGGGGACAAAGGGGATATTCTCAGCATATTACAATCATGATAATTAGGGAAGGATGAAAGAAATACAATACATTATCATGCATTAAATACATAGAATGTAATATTATATATGAAAACTTACCCTAATATAGTCATCCTGCAGGACTTGGATGATAGCAGAACAGGTCTCTGGGATTATGACGGCCAGAGCCTGGGGGGAGATGCCTGTGGTGAACTTCAGGTCCTGCAGACTTCTCCCTGTTGCCAGGTAGCGCAACGTGGCGATGAGCCTCTGCTCAGCACTGATGGCTTCCCGCATAACGGTGTCCTGCCTGGTAATATAGGGGGACACCAAAGCCAACAGATGCTGAAATACGGGGTCAGACATCCGCAGAAAATTCCTGTAGTCCTCAGGATTATTCTCCACGATCTCCCGCAGCAGAGGCATGTGAGAGAATTGGTCGCGCTGGAGCAACCAATTCTTGGTCCATGAACTCCTCCTCACCCTGTTCATAGACTCGTCTTGGTCCAATACAAGAAGACCAACAGACACACAAAGTCGGTGCACAACACGATCTCTACGATGAGAACGTATCCGCAATATGGCTAAGAAATGGTCATCTGAACAGAACGAACTAAACAGAACGCACTGAAGAACAGCAAGGCCTATGAAGAACGACCTGAAAAACAGAAACGAGTGAACAAGAACGCACTGAAAAACAGATACGACCTGACTACTCGCCCTGAAAGACAAGATACGAACCCACAAGCACCTACTGAACCGCAGAAAACGAACTGAAAGCACGAAGTCTGAAAAGCGCGAATCGTCTCTTCCCAAACTTTAACTAACACGCGGCAACGCAAGATTAGCAAAAGCAGCCCAAGGGAGGACGCCATGAAAATGGAACTTCCCCTTTATACTGCCGTCGTACGTGTTGTACGTCACCGCGTTTTTAGACCGACAAGATTTTGGAATAACAGTGTGTATGCAAGCAAAGCTTCACAAGAATCTTGTCAAACTTGACAAGAAAACCGAAGAGAAAAACAACGTTTGTTTTACAACGAGAAACTCGGCCGTGTGTACGAGGCTTCATAGATATACGAAGGATACCATTGCAAATCCCTTATCACAAATGTTATCTGTCAGACTTTTATTCTTATTCAGTAGCTCTAATACTCACTTCCCTGGTACAAGTATTAAAGCTGTCTAAATACAAAAGTGTATTCTTACCTAAAGAAGAATTCCAGGTGTAGCGCCCTGCCCCTATTTGGTAGGCGCTTGTGTAAATTTAGTTGTCTGAGTTATAGTTCAGCTCAGAATAATTGTACCAAATTTTGGGTCTCTGTTTCAGTTCAGCTGAGTTGCACATTTTCCACCTTCCTCTAGGTGTCGTTGTCACCACAGGTCAAGGTTGGAATTGCAGCTGGCTGGATGTATTGGGTACCTCTTGCCCAGAAGCAACTCAGTGGGATTGGTCACCCCGATGTGCATTCTGGGAGAGGGTACTTAAGGGGCAGACACCATTTTTCGGGGTCTTCCAATCCTGACCTGACGGCCCTCCTGGCCTCAGGGATGTGTTAGCAGTTTTTGCCTCGGGCCTGCAGATCCCTAAAGCTTTGTTACTGAGAGTAGGCCCAGGAGTTGCTGGGGCCTACTGATCCAGAGATTGTCCTGTGTCGCCTTGCCTGCGGGAAGGGATCGAGCAATTGAGGACTCAATTGGAGGACGCATCCAGATCAAATATCTACCTCACAGTGCTGCCGACCTGGCTGAAAGATCCTGGTACCTGAATCTCCCCTAACCCTCCAACCCTCTGTTTGGAAATTCTTTAATAAAACCCTTGAGAAAAAAAGACTAAATGTTTGATGCAGACATTTGTGAATAACTCTTCAAGGAAGACCCCTAGGATGGACGTGGTGAACAGTAAGGTAACGGCAGGCCCAAATCTTAAACCAGCGGCCCCTGCGGGGGTATTGCTACACAGGCATGGTATATTTTTACAAAGGGGCTACGCGTTCAAATTTTTCCAAATCTTTTGAAAATTGAGACTGAATTTAAAAATGATTGGGAATCCAATCTACAATCATGCTCCTTCAAGATGATGGAAGCTTTATGTCGCAATTATTTAAAAGATTTGGAAACAATAAACAATGAGATTGAAAAATTATATACAGATAATTCAAATCTCATTTCAGAGGACACTTTTTCCGATCGTGAAACCCTTGTGGAAAAACATTTGGAGAATTTTGTATCAAATATTTTGAAAACCAAAGATAAAAATATTATCGTGATCGCTTAGCTTATGAGACCAATACTGCCTACAAATGGTCATCTGAAACCCAATGGAAAAAGAAAAAATAATTTGCACGTAATCAGACCAATCCCAATCGGGATCATTCAGATTCTGATGAATCCTCTTTGTCTTCCTCTTCCCAAGCAGGTGCGGCCTCAAATTCATCCACTACATCCTTTAGAACGAAAACAGATCGACTCCCATCATCCGCGTCCTCTTCCAAACGAATGCCACAAGACACCACACGTTCCGGACTTCGTTCCCAATTGAAATCTGCAGCTATTCCAGCTCACTCTGTGGGTAATTCTTTTACTAGTTCCTCCACCACCACTCCTCAAGCACAAATTCTAAAATTAACTCACCCACTATCACTCCTTCAGGGGGCTCACTAACCCCCAATTTGGGGGATTTTCGCACAGCCCCCATTTTCTCACCTCCCAATTTAGACACCAAGAAAACAGCCAATCCTCTGGTTCCCCAGAAAGGAACCAGGGTGGCCTCCAAGTGATTCATTTATCTTCACAATCACTAACAATTGAGCAGACCGAGGTTTTAAGTCTCGGCCTGACCTTTTGTCCTGAACAGAGCGTGGATGCATTTGAGATCATCAAGGATGTAAACTTGTTTGCTAGAAAACTTATGTTTGAAGTCATATATGACAAGGATTGCCAACTTTCCTCTTCTAACACAACCTCAGAGAAAATTTGGCAACACAAAACGATTAACGAGATTAAGGCCCTAAATGACTTAATGGATCTCTGGGAGGAGGGAAATCCATTTGATGATCCCCTTGAGGAGGTCCCAATAAATCCTGGAATGGATATTCCAACAGAAATACTTTTTCCGCCACCCCACCTTTACAAACCCAAATCCAGAACATTTCCAACCTTCCAAGGTAATCCCAATATTTGGGCCATGACCCAACAGGTCACTAAAGAGATAAAAAATACCAGCTGGAAGAAGTTCAACAGAGGGTCCAACCTTATGCCGTCCCATCGTGAGGCCTTATTATCCTTACAATTAAACAACCAAATTATTATCAAGCCTTCCGATAAGGGAGGCAATATTGTTGTGATGGATTTAGAAAATTACAAACAAATGGTAATGGACCTTCTGTTGAACCGCAGCTGGTATCGTTCCATCCCTCATGCCCAAGTAAAATATGCAGAGACAAAATTTCATCTGTTAATCAGCCGGGCCTATCAAGACAATCTATTGGATAAAAAAACTTATGAATTCCTATTGGTGGAAAAGCCAAAAACACCCACCCTATATGCCTTACCAATGGTACATAAAAACTTGGAATGCCCTCCTGGGCGTCCGATTGTTTCAGGCAACGGCTGCTTAACAGAACATGCAAGTAAACTTGTGGATGATTATCTTAGACCACATGTTGGTTCTCTCAGTTCCTACATACGGGACACGGCAGATCTTATCAGATCCGACGATGCCCTGTATATACCACCAGGATCTTGGCTGGTGTCCATTGATGTGGAGGCTCTGTACAACTCGATCCCCCATGAGTGGGGGGTTGAAGTTGTTCGTGGCTTCCTATCAGAGAGAGGACCTGGAGCAGACAAATATAATCACTTTATTTTGGAATTACTCATGTTAATTTTGACGAACAATATTTTCATCTTTGACCATTTCCACTACCTCCAGGTACAGGACGTGGCGATGGGAACTAAGTGTGCCCCATCGTACGCCAATCTGTACCTGGGGGATGGGAACGTGAGATTTTCTCTTCGGATGAATTAGGGGACTTCTTCTCTCATGTCCTTATCTGGCGTCGTTTTATCGATGACATCTTTGTTGTCTGGACAGGGTCCAATCTTGAATTGCAGACCTTCATGTCCAAACTGATCAACAATCGGTATAATCTGAAATTCACCATGATGTGTGACCAACAGATTATCAACTTTCTGGACGTTTCCATCTATGTAAACTCAGATGGTACCCTGGGTTCCTCACTCTATAGGAAACCATCTGCAGGCAACACCATCCTGCATGCAACCAGTTCCCATCCCAAACGATTGGTGCAAAGTATACCATATAGTCAATACCTTAGGATAAAACGAAACTGTAGTCAGGAACAAGATTTTGAAACTGAAGCCAGTGCTTTACAGTCCAGATTACTAAAGAGAGGATATAGTCGTACGGTATTAAAAAAGGCCTATCATAGCGCCAAGGACAAAAGAAGGACTGACTTGATTCATCTTACGAAAACCAAACCTTCAAACCAAAAGGTTAGGTTGATCACCAGATATTCAGGTGACCACCAAAAGGTTAAAAATATCATTACCAAATTTTGGCCATTACTATCAACAGATGAACTCATTTCCAAATATGTCCAACCTTACCCCCAAATCACTTACAGAAAATCCAAATCATTAAAAGACTATCTGGTCAGTAGCCATTTGGGGAAACCGACCGGCAGATCTTCTCGTAGGGGCACTGCCCCATGCGGTCGGTGTGATTTCTGCCCATTTTTGGGTGACCCTGAGGAATTAACTCTTCCTAGCAGAGCCACTTACAAACCAAAATTTTTTGTAAATTGCCAGTCGATGGGCGTCGTATACATTATGAAGTGTGAATGTAGTGCCTTCTACATTGGTAAGACCAAAAGACCTTTTTTCATAGAGTCAGGGACCATGTTTCCCTGATTCGTAAGAAAAAAATGGAAACGCCTATCAGCCGACACAGTGGTCTATATCATGCCTTTGACCTTTCCAAGATGAGGTTCTTTGCTTTGGAATATCTTCCAATTAGCGAAAGAGGTGGAGATTGTGACAAAAGTCTTTTGCAAAGAGAGGCTAAGTGGATTTTTTTTCACTTAATGCCACCACCCATCCGGGACTCAACGAGTCCATCAGCTATAAGCCCTTTCTCTAGAAACTGACCGTGTATATTTCTCTAAATGTCCCTGGGCCTTAACCACTTCTCTACTGTGCACGAAAACCCCCTTCCTGCCCAAGCCATTTTTCAGCTTTCAGCGCTGTCACACTTTGAATGACAATTGCGCGGTCGTGCGACGTGGCTCCCAAACGAAATTTGTGTCCTTTTTTTCCCACAAATAGAGCTTTCTTTTGGTGGTATTTGATCACCTCTGCGGTTTTTATTTTTTGCGCTATAAACAAAAGAAGAGCGTCCAGTTTTGAAAAAAAACACTATTTTTTACTTTTTGCTATAATAAATACCCATTTTTTTTTTTTTAAATAAAATTTTCCTCAGTTTAGGCCGATACGTATTCTTCTACATATTTTTGGTAAAAAAACAAAATCGCAATAAGCGCGTATTGATTGGTTTGCGCAAAAGTTATAGCGTGTACAAAATAGGGGATAGATTTATAGCATTTTAATTTTTTTATTTTTTTATTAGTAATGGCGGCAATCTGCGATTTTTTATTGTGACTGCGATATTGCGGCGGACACATCGGACACTTTTGACACATTTTTGGGACCATTCACATTTATACAGCGATCCCTGCTATAAAAATGCATTGATTACTGTATAAATGTGATTGGCAGGGAAGGGGTTAACCACTAGGGGGCGGGAAGGGGTTAAATATGTTCCCTCAAAGTGTTCTTACTGTGGGGGGAGGGGACTGACTGGGGGAGGTGACCGATGGTTGTCCATATGTACAAGGGACACACCATTGGTCCCCTCTCCCTCACAGGACGTGGATCTCTGTGTTTACACACAGAGATCCACTTTCCTGCTCGTTTCCCGCGCACCTCCTAGCTCGTTTTAAAGGGAGGACGTCATATGACGTCCTCCCAGAACGAGAGTATCCTCCGCCCGCCGTCAATTGACAGTGGGCAGGGGACAAGTGGTTAAACAGTCAAATCTGTATATTTTTGCATTATGTGTTTATATGTATGTTTTGCTATTTTTCATGGGAGCGATTTGATGCCTTCTCTTAAACCACATTTTCTGTCGCTAACACATGCCTATTGCAATATTTAAGAATTAATATTTCATATAACCTTATGACTGGGCTGTCCAAAACAAGAGGAATTTCTTTTTGGAGTTTTAGGTGACCTTATGGGCGCCCGGGGCTTCCAGTTTTATGCCTATTGGCATTTAAATTGGGGCCATCCTTCCGCCAAAGGGTTTCCTTCCTTGTCATTTACATCAGACATTCATTTCTGTTTTTTCCACCATTTTTTACATTGGTTTGCTGTCTCCTACTCGATCCATTCTCACTGTGGCCATCATGTGGCCGGTGTGTAGACTGCATCCAGTTTGTGATGTTTTTCATCGCATTGAGACATCCAATCGTCACTTCCGGTGCGCGGCGATGTGTCATTTCCGGCCGCCCCACATCTACTTAATGCCTTTCAAGTAACAGCTTGGATTAGGTTCCCGGTCAGGTGGAACTGATCTGCCCGCCCCGCCTATCTTTTTTGGCGCCAAACTGGCGTATTTTAGGCGAGGGAGAGGATGTCTATATAAGCTGTGGCACTTGCTTGTGTGGTATAGCTACCGCTTTTGGAGGAATTTCATGTGCATTCAGATTGAACTCAGGTATCTGTATAGGAACTTTTCTCACTTTAAGGAACTTTCCAAACTTCTCCTATGGATTTCTGTTTGCAACTTTCTTATTGACAATATTTTTAAATCTGACAGACGGATTGCCGAATTTATTTCTTCCTAAAACGGCAACCTACTCCTAGGATTTATATCCGGAAGTGGTGGAATTAGGTACTAGTTGGAATTCTTTTATAATATCTATCCTTTTTTATATAGTTCATCTATAAATGATTCTGATTCCAATTTGTTTCTAACAGATACTTCACATCTGAATGACACATCAAATTTTGTTCCTCTTTGGAATATTAATATAATCTTGAGACAAGGTATATTTATTGAGTTGTTCCTTGTATACCTATTTTGCCTCAAAATCATTATCCAATTGATATTCTAATAACACACTCTTTTTCCTCCAGGTGACTATTCACCTTCCATTGCTTCACACAGCACATTATGCATATATGTGCGTGTTTATGAGCTAGCATCCTCTCTAAGGTTTACCATAGGACTCCACTATAAGAATATTCCTTGGACTTAGTCTCAGCTATATCATCATGAAATTTTCAACAATATACAGGTAATGAAGGCTTTCTGTGGTGACCTTGAAGCCATCCCTATATCGCTCCTCTGTTAAATATTTAATATGTTATGTTGTTTAATAATTTATTGGTGTAAAATGTATGTACATTTATTGTATATGCTTTGTGTTTCAGTAATACATGACAATAATAACACTCCTGAAGAAGCCAGTTTAATTGGCGAAACGTTGAGATTATATGTCTGTATTTCATCGTTTCTTACTGTAATCGATTTGCTGTTTTTAATTATGTTAATGGAAAATAAAAATTTCTACTGAATAAAATATTTTTATAAAATACCTTGTTGTGAATGCACCTTAAAAGTCCCATTTCTCTTCATTTAATTTTTATATTTTTACATAGTTACATTGGTCCAGATCAGAGCATGAGGACACTGTTATGTCAAGAAGTCGACTAAAAAAGAGTTGTGTGATATCGCCCTCATGTGGTTACATCCATTTACACCTTAATAAATCTAGTTCTGAGAAATAAATTTGTTGAAATATCCTTGGCACTCATCCTGTGGCTCACCATATACCACCGGGGCTCATATGGGGCACAGTGTGTGTGGTACTCTCCCAGGGGGTTTCATCAGGTCCTTTATATACAGGTATTGTATAAACTTGGTGATGAGGTGCCCTTCAGCAAAATCTTGCTGTGCTACTATGCTTATGCACGTTATATGTGTAGTGGTGCACATACTGCCAAGTTTAAAAGATCCACACATCATCCTGTTTTCTGACCCTCCATTCATCCATTTCTCTCACTTCCCCTTCTTTAGACACAATGAAGAGTCACTTGCTTTACCTTGCAGTTTTTTTATTGTAGGGATTTCTTGGGTAGAGTTGGGAAGGGTGTAATGACATGGGATGCCCATAGATATTAGCACATTAGTAGTTTACATTCTGAAGATAAGGCACAGCAAAGATTGGAGTTTAGTGAGCTGCGTCACTGCAAACTATTGCTCACTTTTTATGCTGCACTGATTCCTGCAGAATATTACTTTAAGGATTCCTGAGTAAAACCCTTTTTGTCTGAATTTCATCTTACTTTCTTTAGGAAAAGTCACTCTGAATGACTTTCTGTGGTGATAACAGTTATCCAAATGCTTGCCCTGTGTCCAGGGCGTATCCTCACACACCCCCCTCCGACACCACAGTCCCTCTAATAGCAAATGATAATTGCCGGTAGGGATGAGCCGAACACCCCCCTGTTCGGTTCGCACCAGAACCTGCGAACAGACCTAAAGTTTGCGCGAACTTTAGAACCCTATTAAATACAATGGACTCGAACGTTCGAAATCTAAAGTGCTAATTATAAAGGCTAATATGCAATTTATTGTCCTAAAAGGGGTTTGGGGACCCGGGTCCTGCCCCAGGGGACATGTATCAATGCAAAAATAAGTTTGAAAAAAGTCAGTTTTTTCGGGAGCAGTGATTTTAATACTGCATAAAGTGAGACAATAAAAAGTGAAATATTCCTTTCAATTTCGTACGGGGGGGGGGGGGGGGGGGTGTATAGTATGCTTGTAAAGCAGCGCTTGTTTCCCATGCTTAGAACTGTCCCTGCACAAAAATGTCATATCTGAAGGAAAAAAAGCCATTTAAAACCACTCGTGGCTATAATGAATTGTCGGCTCCCGGCAATACAGAGAAAAGTCATTGATAAAAAAATAAAATAAATGCGTGGGGGTCCCCCCAAATTCAATTACCAGGCCCTTCAGGTCTGGTATGGATATTAAGGGGAACCCTGCATCAAATTTTTTTTTAATTACGTGGGGTTCCCCCCAAATATCCATACTAGACCCTTCAGGTCTGGTATGGATTTTAAGGGGAACTCCACCCTGAATTAAAAAAAAAATGGCGTGTAGTTCCCCCAAAAATCCATACCAGACCCTTTATCCGAGCACGCAACCTGGCAGCCCGCAGGAAAAGAGGGGGGGGGACGAGAGAGCGCCCCCCCCCTCCTGAACCGTACCAGGCCACATGCCCTCAACATGGGGAGGATGTCCCTTTGTTGATGGGGACAAGGGCCTCATCCCCACAACCCTTGCCCGGTGGTTGTGGGGGTCTGCGGGCAGGGGGCTTATCGGAATCTGGAAGACCCCTTTAACAAAGGGGACCCCCAGATCACGCCCCCCCTCTACAAGTGTGCAAAGTTTGTTGTCTGGGGGACCTATGGCCGGGGAGCACCGATTTTTCAAACCCGGGCACCCCTTCCATAGACTCCCATGTTAAACGTCAGTCTATTCATGGACACAGTGAGGCATGGGCACAGTGAGGTATGGACACAGTGAGGCATGGACACAGTGAGGCATGGACACAGTGAGGCATGCACATGGACACAGTGAGGCATGCACATGGACACAGTGAGGCACAGTGTGAGGCATACAGATGGACACCCTAGGCTTATACTCAAGTCAATGAGTTTTCCCAGTTTTTTGTGGTAAAATTAGGTGCCTCGGCTTATATTCGGGTCAGCTTATACTCGAGTATATACGGTACATGGAATGTAAAATCAGACTAACTGTCTTAAAGAAATATAATAAAAGCCAGTCAAAACTGCCACCTGTAAAACTTTAGGCCCCAAACTGAGATTGGATGACACTGCCAAATCCACCATGTTAATTTTAGGCAAAGTTTAAACAAACAGTTGGCCCTTTACACCTAAACCTTTGAAATTGAGGCCTGATGTCATAAAGCCCGAAATGTACTTACCGCCCTGGTAGACTGTGCTGCTCCTGAAAACAGTGGTTCTTGGCATTTGATGACATGTTTGTTCAATGGTTTGTAGGAACTAGCATGAGATGTTAGCATTTGACTCTAAGGCCCTTATTTGATCCCTCTTCAACCTCCTGGGACAATGCCAGCAGTGGGAGCTCTCTTTTGAAGCCTGTGTAGCCCACCCCCTAAGGAGCCGCAAGTAAATTGGGGTCCCCCACCCTGCACAGCCAGGCACACCGAATTTTCACAGGCACTCTTGAGGCAGAGAACAGTCCGTGACTTTGTTTCTGTTATTTATTGAGGGTAATATCTTGGATAGGGATGGGAGGTTATGGGATGCCCATTTGACTTCAGCAACTTCCTACATACAGTCTCTATATACAGCTCCTCTTCTTCCTCCAGCACATATTTGCTTGCAGAACCTAGCTGGAACACTGTGAATATTTCACAGTCACTCAGTCAGATTAAAGAAATGGCCCATTACAGGCAGGAACCCAAGGCCCCTTAGTTGTGTAGCAGAATTTCAGTGTTCAGCTTGCATCACTCCTGTGGCTACTAATCCCAGCGCCACCTCTTCAGGCACTGCCAACCCACCTGGCTGCAGCTGCTCCTTTCACTAGCCCTCAAGGCTAACTTCTCCCCACAGTCCTTCAGACTGACACTCACCAGCCCACCCGGCTGACACTCAGGGGATCTTCCAGATGTGTTGACCTGCTCCTGCTGTCCTCTCTCCTTGGTCCCGTGCCTCCAGGAAGGGGAGGCACCAGAGAAGCTGCTAGGATAAGTCACCCAGCCCTCAGTCACTGAACCCTGACCCAGATTCCCAGCTCAGGCTTGGCCCAGAGACAAACTGAAATTTTCCTACACTAACAGCTATACTAACAACCTAGCACACTAGCAAAGGTGCACTCTACCAGAGTAACTAAACCCTCCAACATGGCCACCCCAGAATCCATAGTTGTAGCTGACCCTGGGTGAGGATAGGAGAGGGAACCCTGAGGACAGGAGTGATACTGCAGGTAATGGTTAACAGGTGTTTCCAAATATCTCCCCCGCAGCACTCTGTATTTCCATACCACACTTAGGACACAAAAGCAGATCCTGCCGGCCCCCTATGGAGGCCCCCCCCTCCTTCCTTTATCGTGTCGCTCTAAAGCTTGGTACATCAGACAAAGTGTAGGACTTTCGTCCGAAGGGCGTTGGCCATGAACTTGGATTGTATACAAACGGCAATTTTGCACTGTTTAGTGCCACCCTTTGGGAAACTTCTGCTAATGTTGTCTTATGGTTAGCATTGCTTTTGAGCATGCGTGTTTGTACTTTAGATTTTTTTCCGACGGACTTGTGTACACACGATCGGAAAACTTTAAAGCATGCTATCCAACATTTGTTGTCGGAAAATCTGACAACAATTGTCCGATGGAGCATACAAACGGTCTGATTATCCGACAACATCCTGCCATCACACTTTTCCTGTCGGAAAATCCGATCGTGTGTTCGGGCCTTAACAATGTCACCAAACCAAGTTAGCAAAGAGTATAACACCACAACACGGGTATCTACAGTCCCAAACCTGGTTGCAGCAGCTAGAGACTACCCAGCCAGGGGAGGAGTAAAGAAAGTGTGGCTCTCTTAAAGCAGAGTTCCACCCTGAAAAAAACATTTCACCAAAAATCTACTAAGAAAGAAAAAAAAAAAAAAGAAAAAAAATATGTTTTTACTGTAGCGGGTGGTTACATTTAGGGGAGGCATCTGAGTGGTAACAGGCTCAGATGCAGCAATTGTTAGGGTTCATGGACCAATTTATGCCAGTGGAGGATATCAGTGCTGTTCAGTTCCCTGCGGCCTATAGGTGGCGCTGTCGCCATGGGCCGGGGTTGAACCACCATTGGAGGTCTGTGCCTTTTTTGTCCTCTCGCGGCAGTGGTACAGCGGGGCGGGGAACCCGCTGTGCATGCTGGGAGAGGGGATAAAAGGGGCGGACATCTTCCGCTCGGGTTCCATGTCCAGGCACCTTCAGCCTGGGGGTAAGTGCTGGTGGTCTCCGGGCGCCCTCGGCCCGGAGACGGAGCTGCGATTCCATCCCAGACACCTTTGGTCTGGGGTGAGGTACTCTCCGGAGGCCTGGGGCCCAGTACCTTCGACTGGGTCCCGCATGGGATGGAGGATTCCTAGGGGCCCACCAAGTGAGGGGACCCGAATCCAGGGCGAGGGGGACCAGAGAGGTGACCTTCCCGGAGACCCAGCGCAGCATTGGCTGGTGACGGTGGAGGCCTCTGGTGACCGTCCGGATGGATGTCTCTCCCTGACAGGGGCCGCATCTCAAGAAGGTAGTCCACGTTCTCATGGTCAGTGGCAGCGACCCAACTGAAACCCAGGTCGGTGGCAGAGACCTCAAGTCTAATTCACCCGGTCGGTGGCAGCGACCACCCTCACAGTCGGTGGCAGTGACCGTGCGCCAAGCCTGTTTGCGCACACCGAAACAGGAGAGTAACAAGTTTATGTTTGTGCCTGGACCTTCCTCTTCACCTTGTCTGTTCGTCGTCCATCCAGTCTGCTCTAAAAGGACTATTTATTGCTCTAAAGAATAAATAAGTGTTGGACTTTCAATGGTGTGGACAGTGGCGGTGCGTCCATAGAGGGCGCCGGAGCGCCGCCCCCTCTCGCTCCCGCACCGCCACTGAAAGACAATACATAGATTCATGCATTGCATGAATCTGTGTATTGTCACCGCTGCCGCGCTGCCCACTATTCATATGGCTGGCCTCCTGGTGAGCGCCGGCCATATGAATTAGAGCGGTGGCCGGCGGTGGGCGTGGCTTGGAAGTGTCTATCAGAGCCAGCGGCTCTGATAGGCTTTCCGAATACAGCTCTCACGCTGTATTCGGCTTCCAAAAACTCCTCCCAGGTACGCACAGGGGTGCGTTCCTTGGAGAAGACTGTGGAGGTTTCAGCCAATCAGGTTCACCGGATCTGGTTACCGGTGATCTGATTGGCTGAAGCGACATCGAGGGCGGGAGTACACATCGAGGACGGCTAGGACCGAGGAAAGTAAGTGCAGGGCTGTGGGGGGGAACAGGCTGCATTTGGGGGGAACTGGCTGTATATGGGGGACAAACTGGCTGAATATGGGGGGAACTGGCTGTATTATGGGGGACAAACTGGCTGCATTTGGGGGGAACTGGCTGCATATGGGGGCACACTGGCTGCATTTGGGGGGAACTGGCTGAATATGGGGAACAAACTGGCTGCATTTGGGGGGAACTGGCTGTATATGGGGGACAAACTGGCTGAATATGGGGGGAACTGGCTGTATATGGGGGACAAACTGGCTGAATATGGGGGGAACTGGCTGTATATGGGGGACAAACTGGCTGAATATGGGGGAACTGGCTGTATATGGGGGACAAACTGGCTGCATTTGGGGGGAACTGGCTGTATATGGGGGACAAACTGGCTGAATATGGGGGCACACTGGCTGTATACGGGGGCACACTGGCTATATATATGGGGACAAACTGGCTGTATATGGGGGCACACTGGCTATATATATATGGGGGCACACTGGCTGTATATGGGGGGCACACTGGCTGTATATATGGGGGCACACTGGCTATATATGGGGACAAACTGGCTATATATGGGGACAAACTGGTTGTATATGGGAGCACACTGGCTGTATATGGGGGGCACACTGGCTATATATGGGGGGCACACTGGCTGTATATATGGGGGCACACTGGTTATATATATATGGGGACAAACTGGCTGTATATGGAAACAAACTGGCTGTATTTGAGGGGGCAAACTGGTGGCGTTTGGGCACAGTGGCTGCGTTTAATGGGCACAGTGGCGGCAATTGATTTTTTTTTTTCAGTTTGTTTTCGCCCCCCCAAAAATTTTGAGCACCAGCCGAAACTAGGTGTGGAACTTGGCTTTCTGGGAGTTAAAAGGTAATTCTCAAGGGAAGTTTTTGGCTCTGGACAGGGGCACAGGCCCGAATGTAAATGGTTATAGCTCACACCTCTGCACACAAGAGGATACGAGCTGGTGGTGCGTCACACTCTCCTCCCTGGTCCCCTAGATGAGAGCCATTGACATTGACAGAGAAGGAGGGAGTGAGAGGTGAGGTCGCTACATTACTTACCAGAAATAGCGGTTGCTATGCGGAAGTTCCTAATCTGCCTCTTCCTAGTCCTCGGCAAGTCTTCTTCCTCGTCCTACTCGCGGTGTCTTCTGGTCAATGGGGCGCGCTGCCTTCTGGGAACTGTGTGTATCCCAGAGAGCAGCTGTTGTGGAAAATTTTATGAAGATGTATTTAATGTGTATTGTCATAGTGTCACCCAGTGTTAGTACTTCCGCAACCCGCTCTAAAGAGCTGACTGGGGCAGTCTGAGGCTGGTTGAATCCCGTCTGGTAGTGGAAAACGCCTTGAGGTTGGAGTGTGATGTTTGCAGGGTGGGGATATGTCCACCGAAGAGGGGCCCTCTGTGCATTAGCATGGATGATCGTTGAGGAGGGGGTATGCTCGCTCTGCCACGACATCATTGGTTATAGGCAGGTGTGCGCTCTTGTCTCGGCTGTATCTGATCAGCATTGGTCGAGATTTGTAGCGCGCGCCTGCAGATAGCCTCCCACAAGCAATAATAGTATATTCCGAATATGCGTTATTCTATGGAATAGCGTAGAATAAGGATTCCTACCAGCGGTAATATGAGAGCTTGCAAGCGTTTTCAGAGTCAGGGAAAGCGTCCATGTTTTAAAGGAATACGGCTTAGTCTGCTGGGAGCATACACGCTTTCCCTGCCCGGACACGCCCATGAGACTTTAGCCATCAGTGTATTCATGTATTGTATGTTTGACAGAACCCACTGTCACTGTGTGCTTTGGAAGGGACTGAGGGCGTGCCTCCTACCCACAGATTATGGCCCAGAAGAGACTGAGACTCGGGGAGAAGCTGGCATTGAGATAATGTAATGTAATGCTACATCCCTTCTCCCCCATCCCCCCCTCTTGTTGCTGTGTTTAGCTGTGTTGAGTCATGGCACATAGACAATGGTCTGGACTGCAGACATCTCTCCGCAGGGGATGTGTATTGAGGGGTTGCCTGCTTACCATAATCCCTTTATGTTTATCTGTAGTCTCTGTTTCAATGTACAAGTGTTCAGTTCCCATTGGTTCTTCCTTGTCCCCTACCCCCCCTCTATGACAAGGCTAAGGGGAGTGTCCCTAACTGTGTGTAAAGTGTATGTTTTGGATTTAATAAACTGGTTGATGCTCTGCATGTTTAACCCTCAACACCTGTGTGGATTGTCTCGTGATTGAGGGGTTAAGGGCTGGTTATGGCGTATCTGCAGGCTGCGGGTGCGTTTGGAGGACAGGAGACACAAGTCTGGCGGATGTGCCCAGCTGGGGTATCTGAGATCCGTCACAGTGTTGGCAGCAGTGGGATGTCTCCTGCAGTCCGGGACATCCAAACCACCACCAGGATTCAAGATCCGGGCAGCTGCCGAGGAGCGATACGGGGACCGGCCAGCATGAGAGCGGAGTATGGGAGGAGGCTGCAAGGCATGCGGAAGCAACATCGGGGACCAGCGACAGAGCGCACCATGCTCGGCTGGGAGGATGTGATCCGCTGGCAACTCTGGCATGAGACACTAAGCCACGAGCGGCACCATCAGGGGAAGATCCTTCCCTCCTCCACAGAGATGTACTGGACGCAGTACCGTGCGCGAGAGGTGTTCCTGAGGGAACGACCGCGAGATGAGTGTAAGATGGAGCTCGGAAGATTGGTCCAGGAGGAGATGAGGCTGGACGCCAGCTACAGAGCCCTCCGGTGGTTCACGGCTCAACTGTGGCCAAGTACAGCAGTTGGCAGCCCGACAGAAGGCGTTGGCTACGGCAGCGTGGGGCTGCTCCATCAAAAAATGTACGGGGACCCAGACTTTGGGAGCGACGAAGAGTGGCGGCTGGAAGACATCCTGGACTTCCGAGATGAGGTGCTGGACCTTCCCGAAGAGGCGTGTGGCCTGGAGGAATTGGAGTTCCTGGTTGAGCAGGAATGGGAGCTCGAGATTGCCTACAAGCGGCTGTTTGACGGTGATCAGAAGCCTGGCATGGCTCCCGTTGCCTGGGACTGTCCTGGAGAAATAGCGGACAGTCACGAAGATGCAGAGCAAATGGGGCCAGGAGTGCCCCTACATTTTCCCTTCCTAACCGCAATGGAAGAAGCGGCGATGATACAGAGGGCACTGCTAGTGCTAGAATGCCAGAATGCACCAGAGGTTTCCCAGGCAGTGAGACAAGATAAAAGCATAAAGGTCTCAGAAGGGGAAGTTGAGACGGGCGCTGGAAGGCTGGTAAATGGTGATCAGCAGCAAGTCCAGAGTATCAAATCCGGTGCCCCAGCAGAAGTGCTGGCTACAGGGCAGAGTGCCGCTGGCCTCTGCCCAGCATCAGAAAAAGAGTTGGACCCGGAGAGTCTGAGAGATGCTCTTCGTGAGCCGTTTCCCCAACAGCAGATATCCCCAACGGGAGTGGAGGAAGCAATTCTCCCTCCCCAGCAATTGGACAGTACCCCAATGTTCATCCCACCAGCAGAAGCGCTGGCTGCAGGGCAGAGTGCCGCTGGCCTCTGCCCACCCTCAGAGTTGGATCCAGGGAGTCCGAGGGATGACCTCAGTGAGCTGTTTCCCCAGCACTTGGACACTACCCCAGTGTTCATCCCCCCAGCAGAAGCGCTGACTGCGGGGCAGAGTGCCACTGGCCTCTCAGAGTTGGATCCAGGGAGTCCAAGGGATGACCTCAGTGAGCTGGTTGCCCAGCACTTGGACACTACCCCAGTGTTTATCCCCCAGCTGAAGCGCTGGCTGCATGGCAGAGTGCCACGGGCCCCTGCCCAGCCCTCAGTATGTCTTTGGAGGGTTTGGGAGACAGCCCCTGTCAGAAGTCGCCTCAGCAGCTGGTCACAGAACCAGGAGGGGGAAAAACCCTTCCCCCTCTCCAGCGGCTGAACTCTACCGTTGTATATGTCCCCCTAGCAGAATCGTGGCTACGGGGCAGAGCGCTGTTGGCCTCTGCCCAGCATCAGAAAAAGAAATGGAGAGTCTGGGAGATAGTCCCTGCAAGATACCTCCTCAGCGGCTGGTAACTACTCCAGGAGAACCTTTTCCTCCCCAACTGCATAGCACTGCCAGCCTACGTTCCCTACAAGCTGAAGCGCTGGCATCGGGGCAGAGGATTATTCAGCTCCCCTCAATATCTGCAACCCAGTCCCGGATCACGGGAGTGCGGACAGCTGTTCCCACTCTGCAGCGGCTGTTTTTATTCACGGGAGACCATATGTGCGATTTTGTTCCCCAGCGCCAGAGACGTACTTTTCCTTTTCCTGGTTGCCTGGGGTGGAAGTTTGTGACTAACGCAGGTCCAGACCAGTTGGGGGTCAGGAACCTGGTTAGTCTGTTTTTAAAAGGGGAGAAATGTGACAGAACCCACTGTCACTGTGTTCTTTGGAAGGGACTGAGGGCGTGCCTCCTACCCACAGATTATGGCCCAGAAGAGACTGAGACTCGGGGAGAAGCTGGCATTGAGATAATGTAATGTAATGCTACATCCCTTCTCCCCCATCCCCCCCTCTTGTTGCTGTGTTTAGCTGTGTTGAGTCATGGCACATAGACAATGGTCTGGACTGTAGACAGGGGATGTGTATTGAGGGGTTGCCTGCTTACCATAATCCCTTTATGTTTATCTGTAGTCTCTGTTTCAATGTACAAGTGTTCAGTTCCCATTGGTTCTTCCTTGTCCCCTACCCCCCCCTCTATGACAAGGCTAAGGGGAGTGTCCCTAACTGTGTGTAAAAGTGTATGTTTTGGATTTAATAAACTGTTTGATGCTCTGCATGTTTAACCCTCAACACCTGTGTGGATTGTCTCGTGATTGAGGGGTTAAGGGCTGGTTATGGCGTATCTGCAGGCTGCGGGTGCGTTTGGAGGACAGGAGACACAAGTCTGGTGGATGTGCCCAGCTGGGGTATCTGAGATCCGTCACAGTATGTATTTAAATAACCCTGTTGGAAGGGATATCCTTATATGGACATTTCCTGTGTGAAGGGGACATCCTGTGATGACCACTCCCATGGGGGAGGTGATTATCTGCTGGTGAGATCTTTTGATAATAAAAAGGAGCCGTGAGGCTCCAGGCGACCAGTGTTTTGCTGTGACCTAGCTGTGTGGTGATGCTGTTTGTTTTGTACGAATGGGGATCGAATGGAAGGTGAGTGAATTTTAGCTTAAGAAGCATTTTTACATTAAGATGAAATGTGTTACGATTAGAGACACGATATCTGGCTGTGTGCTCTGCGTACAGCCTAATTTCGGTGACAGATGGTGGGCCAGGACGGAATAGATGGGGCCCCCTTTAGGCATCGGGTCGAGATGGGGGAGAGTTTATCTACGTTCCGATGCGTGGGGGGCTCTGCTCTGTCAAGCCTCGTACACACGATCGGATATCCTATGGATTCTAATCCGATGGCTTTGTCCATCGGAAATCCGATGAAGCTGACTTCCATCAGTCTTGCCTACACACCATCAGTCAAAAAACTGACCGTTCCAAACGCGGTGACGTAAAACACTCCGATGAGCCGAGAAAAATGAAGTTCAATGCTTCTGAGCATGCGTCGACTTGATTCTGAGCATGCGTGGGTTTTTTATCCGATGGACTTGCCCATAGACGATCAGAGTTTTCGATCGGTTTTTTATCCATCGGAAAAATTTAAAACATGTTCTATTTTTTAAAACCGATGGAAAAAAGACCGATGGGTCCCGTACACGATCGGTTTGTCTGATGAAAACAATCCATCGGACGGTTTTCATCGGTAAAACCGATCGTATGTACAGGGCTTAAAAGAACAAATTTTTTGTCTTTTTGAAATAATGCGGGCTGTATGAGAGATGTATGAGACATGTCTGTGGGTGGATGTCTGTGTGTGGATGTCTGTGAATCCGATCGTATGTGTATGTGTGATTTTGATCATGTGCCTGCGTGTGCCTATGTGTGCCTGCGTGTGCCTGTGTGGATGCATATGGAAACTGTATATTGTGTGTAGCGGTACCCTCAGTTTAAGAGGGCTGCTTGTTTGTTTTGGGCCCTGTAGTGCACCGCTATCAACCCCTGGCAATCGTCTCTAACCTCTTGTGACACAGTTAGGAGAAGAGGGGGGGGGGGGAAGAAGTGGTATAACTGTATTATCTCTATACTATTATACGGTACAACCCCCTTTGTATACCAGCACAGTAATTGACTCTCACAACCAAATTACTTAACTATAACTTTTTACTGTAGGTAAAAATATAACAAGGTAATTTGTATACAATATCTCATGCAGATCCCTGCAATATAGGTGAACACATCAAAAGGGTATAACATTCAATAATGCAATGAACATATATTAACCCCGCTGCAGCTATCCTCCCTCGTGAGCATAAAAATGGCGCCCAGCAATGTCCTATACTATAAAAGTCCAAAGTGCAGCGCTTAGTGAAAATCGATGTAAAAAAACAACAGTCCAGGTGCAGAATCAGCAAACAAGATGAATGTGGAAACTGATAAGGAACCACCACCAGAACTTTCAGTGTGCAAACGTAAAAGCACACCACCCCAATAGTGCTCACAAAATGCTTACCCGAAGGCAAACATACACAAACGATGTAAGTATATTTGCAGAGGGTCAGTGTATAGACACAAATATTCAAACTTGATGGATCACACCCACATCATAAACGACATCCAGAACTCAGTTGGAAATGGAGATGATATGTAATCCTCAGCAGGAAGTGGTTTATCAAATGAAAGAATAAACTAACATAGTGAAGCCCATAAGGTAAAAGGACAAAGGTATTTAATGTTTCTTTCTCGTACATCACGGGACACAGAGCGACATAGTCATTACTAATGGGTTATATAGATACCTTCAGGTGCTGGCACTGGCAACTTCCAAAACCAGAAGTACCCTCCCCTATATAAGCCCCTCCCATCCGGGAGCACCTCAGTTTTTTGCCAGTGTCTAAGGTGTTGGCCAAGAAGAAACATGTGTTTTTCACTGAGCTTGCGTACAGGTTCTTTTGGGCCTCAGTAAGCTATTCCGGATCCGACCAAAAAAGCTTCATAGCTAAACGGTCGGTACCCGGGCCTTGCAGAGAAGAGCAAGGTTTTGCCTGTAATGCTTCTCTTAGGAGAGCTGGACCCTGGGATCCAGAGCTCTGGTCATATCCATGACCAAGATGTTTTCTGTGCAGGGTGCTATACAGGTCCAGGGGAGTGGAATCCTTGGGAACCCGGTCCCTGAAGGTTTAATTACAATGCCTGCCGTGATAGGTGAAGTTTGGGCTTCTGTGGCCAAACAGAGTCCTGCGGCGGGGAAAAGGTAAGTGGGGGCCCCTCAGGAACTTGGTTCTATTGAGGGGACCCCCAAGCCTAATATGTCTTTCTGCCTGTTACCTAACGGTATTCCCGCTAAATATTATGCATGCCTGTAACTACTAAAAAATGTAATAATTTTAATAGTGGTCAAGAAAAAATAAATAAAAAAATAATATACTGTGGTACCTGTGTTAACCACTAGAGGCCGCTGTGGAACGTTTCTTGTCATGTGGACTAGTTTCTTTTTATCAGAGCAAGTCCAGGCAGATGGTGAGTTCTCTTGTGGGAAACTGCTTCCTCTGCCATGTTGCAATGCTCGTCCATCCCCCGGCCTGCGGCAAAAGGGGCCCTGGCTCTTGTCCCTAGTTTCCCTTTTCAAAATTAGCGCCGAAGGCGCACGTGGCCGCGTGCGTGCGCGTGCACGCGCCTCTATATAAAGAGGTGAGCCGGGAAAGGGGGCGGAGCTTGGGGGATGACGCTCTGTGCGCGCCGCAGCGCTACTGCACATGTGCGGGCGTCCCAGCATGTTAAAAAACACAATTATGTGTTGTGAGCTGGCTATGGAGTGCAGAGACAGAGCTGGCAACATTTAAAAAAGGCATACAGCAAGCGGTTGATGCAGGCATCCCCATAGAAAGGCACATTAGTAGACACCAACTGTTTTTATAGCAGCATTTGTGCTAGACTATTGTCAGTAAGTGGTGTATTTCGGCTGGAATACCTCAGCTTTGGGCTTAGGAATAATGTCGTCTAAAAACTCCGGGACTAAAAATCCCAGGAAGCATAGGGGGTCTCCATCGGGCTCTGAGGATCTTGGGCATGCTTCGGCTGCACCAGTCTCCCCTGAAGAATCAGAGGTTAGTGACCGTAGAGCACCCTCAGGAGTACCTGGTACTGTGGCTGTCCTCAGTTCACCTGCTCCTGTGTATGTAACAGAGGAGGTTTTTTCCTCAGCTCTGGGAGGGCTGGAAGAGAGATTGTCAGCATTGATCGCTGCTTCCCTGTCACAGGAAAAAAGCGCTCGATCTCCGTCTCCTCCCTCAGAGTGCCTGTTAGCGGAGCAACAGTCCCATACAGGGATTGACCTACCTGAAGGGGATCAGGATGAGGTCGATTCTGTTGTAGAGGAATCAACAGTGGAAGAGCCATTCTCAGCATCACATGCTGAAAGATTATGGGTTCAGTCCCTGACTAGTGATGAGCCGAACACCCCCGGGTTCGGTTCGCACCAGAACCCGCGAACGGACCGAAAGTTCGTACGAACATTAGAACCCTATTAAATACAATGGATGCAAACGTTCGAATTCTAAAGTGCTAATTATAACGACTATTATGCATGTTATTGTCCTAAAAAGGGTTTGGGAACCCGGGTTCTGCACCAGGGGACATGTATCAATGCAAAAAGAAGTTTTAAAAACGGTCGTTTTTCGGGAGCAGTCATTTTAATGATGCATAAAGTGAAAAAAAAAAGTCAAATATTCCTTTAAATATCGTACCTGGGGGGTGTCTAAAGTATGCCTGTGAAGTGCCACGTGTTTCCCGTGTTTAGAACTGTCCCTGCACAAAATGACACTTCTAAAGGAAAAAAAAAGCCATTTAAAACTGCTTGCGGCTTTAATGTAATGTCTGGTCCCGGTAATATGGATGAAAATCTTTAAGAAAAATGGCATAGCTACCCCATGACCCCCCCCCCCCCCTACTCCAGCCCATTACCAGCCCCTTTGGGTCTTGTATGGATATTAAGGGGAACCCCGCACATAAAATAAAAAAGGCCCTATATACTCTGAACAGCCGTATACAGGCGGTGCATACAAGACAGGGACTGTAGGTTTGTTCTTATGTAGAATCTGTTTGTAATTTTGAACAGGTACATTGTTTAAGTGTAGCTCCAGCCCAAAAATCTATTTTTAAACTTTTTGGAAAACATAGGTAAGGGTTATCACCCCTGTAACATTTGTTTTGCTGTCTGTGCCCCTGTTCAGAACATTTCACCTCACTTTCCGTCCCAATGACAACTGTTTTTAAAATGTGGTGTTTTTCTTGAAACAAGGATTGGTGATAAAGCATCAGTACAGAGGAGACACCTTTCTCCCATATTAATTCTTACAGGAGAGAATTTTCCTTCCTAGGGGTAGATTTCCTCTCACTTCCTGTTGTCTTCTTGCGTTTGCAAGTAGGAGTCGTTTGTAAGTTGGATGTTTGAAAGTAGGGACCTGCCGTATATACTCTGCAGAAATAGGCCCCTTAGTTGTTGGTGTTGGCACAACACTGTAAGCACTCACAGTTACTCTTGGTTGGTGCTGGAACGCCCTGCTGTCAACTATTATATCAGGAATTGTAATTACATATAATTGTTGAACAGTGGTAGTAAAAATTGGGCCTTTGATGGTGGTGCTGGTGCCACAACACTGTAAGCCCTGACAGTTACTCCTGGTGGGTGCAGCAATGGGCCCTGCTGTGAATTATTAGATCAAGAATTGTAATTGCATGCCCCTGTTGAACAGGGGCTGAAAAATTGGGCCTTTCGTGGTGGTGGTGGTGGTGGTGGTGTTGCCACAACACTGTAAGCCCTCAGAGTTACTCTTGGTGGGTGCAGGAATGGGCCCTGCTGTGAATTATTAGATCAAGAATTGTAATTACATGCCCCTTTTGAACAGGGGCTGAAAAATTGGGCCTTTCGTGGTGGTGGTGGTGGTGGCGTTGCCACAACACTGTAAGCCCTCAGAGTTACTCTTGGTGGGTGCAGCAATGGGCCCTGCTGTGAATTATTAGATCAAGAATTGTAATTACATGCCCCTGTTGAACAGGGGCTGAAAAATTGGGCCTTAGGCACTGGTGGCACAACACTGCAACCCCTCACAGATACTGTACTTGGAGCACAGCAATGAGCCCTGTTGCAAAGTATTGCTTCAAAAATTGTAATTACACACCCCTGTTAAACAGGGGCTGAAAAATTGGGCCTTAGGCACTGGTGGCACAACACTGCAACCCCTCACAGATACTGTACTTGGAGCACAGCAATGAGCCCTGTTGCAAAGTATTGCTTCAAAAATTGTAATTACACGCCCCTGTTAAACAGGGGCTGAAAAATTGGGCGTTAGGCACTGGTGGTGGCACCCATAAACAAAAATGATCTTCCAAGCTATCATCATCAATCGTATCATTGAGGACTCGGAGGAGGAGGATAGCCAGTCAACATAACAGCACAGGCACTCAGCATCAGCATCAGTCTTGAAGGGATGTGACATGTTAAAATCAATTAGTCTGTTATATCAGCATCAGGTGTGTGGTAGCTGGTGGTGATCCAAGACTGGTTCATCTTGATGAAAGTCAGTCGATCAACCGAGTCGGTGGACAGGCGCACCCTGTGATCCGTGACAAATCCTCCAGCAGCACTGAATGTGCGTTCCGAAAGAACGCTGGATGCAGGACAGGCCAGTAGCTCAATTGCATACTGTGCAAGCTCTGGCCAGTGATCCATCCTCAAGACCCAGTAAGCCAGAGGATTTTCGGTGGGGAAGGTATCCAAGTCTGACCTTGCCCCTAGATATTCCTGCACCATGTTTATCAGACGCTGGCGATGGTTGCTGGAACCGATCATACTTTGGGGCTGCGGACTAAAGAATTGTCTGAACGCATCGGTCAGACGGCCACCTTCCCCACCGCTCCT
The DNA here is from genome assembly GCA_029206835.1 of Rana muscosa. NCBI lineage: Eukaryota > Metazoa > Chordata > Amphibia > Anura > Ranidae > Rana > Rana muscosa. The sequence goes on from CM055116.1 coordinate 574,459,508, forward strand.
TCTTTGACTGGCCGAAGCCTCAGCAACTCGTTGTCCAGGACCAGGAGTTTGTAACCTCCCAGTCTCTGGGAACGCGTTGCACAGACCTTTCTGCAAGGCCTCCCGGAGTTGTCTCATCCTCTGCTCCCTCTGCGACGGTAACATAAGGTCCACAACCTTACCCTTGTACCGTGGATCAAGGAGAGTGGCCAGCCAGTAATGGTCCCTCTCCTTGATCCGAAGAATACGAGGATCCTTCCGCAGACTTTGCAGGATCAGGGAGGCCATGCAGCGTAGGTTAGCTGAGGCATTCGGTCCGGAGTCCTCTGGGTCACTAAGGACAACATGATCCGCAGCCACCTCCTCCCAGCCACGTACAAGTCCACGGGTTTCTTGGGACTGTAAATCATCCCTAAAAGACTGCTGCTGTTGATGCTGCTGAGTGCCAGGCTCCACCTCCATGCTGACACAATCCTCCTCCTCCTCCTCCTCCTCCTCCTCTTCCTGTGCGATGGGTGGGACAGAAGGAACACTGTCTGGGTAAAGGGGGCCTTGAGAGGCAAGGAAGTCCTCCTCTTCCTGCCTCTGTTCTGCCTCAAGTGCCCTGTCCATTATTCCACGCAGCGTGTGCTCCAACAGGTGGACAAGAGGTACAGTGTCACTGATGCATGCACTGTCACTGCTCACCATCCTCGTGGCCTCCTCAAATGGTGCCAGGACAGTGCATGCATCCTTGATCATGCCCCACTGGCGTGGAGAAAAAAAACCAAGCTCCCCTGACCCTGTCCTGGTGCCGTAGTCGCACAGGTACTCATTGATGGCCCTCTGCTGCGTGTGCAGCCGCTGCAGCCTGGCCAACGTTGAGTTCCACCTGGTGGGCATGTCACATATAAGGCGGTTCTTGGGCAGGTTCAACTCCTTTTGCAGCTCAGCCAGGCGAGCACTGGCATTATAAGATCTGCGGAAATGCACACAGACTTTCCTGGCCTGCCTCAGGACATCCTGTAAGCCCGGGTACCTGCCCAAGAACCGCTGCACCACCAGGTTAAGGACGTGAGCCACACAGGGCACATGGGTCAGTTATCCCTGTCGGAGGGCGGAGAGGAGGTTGGTGCCATTGTCGCAAACCACCATTCCTGGCTTAAGCTGGCGTGGCGTCAACCACCTCTCGGCCTGGCACTGCAGAGCAGACAGGACCTCTGCCCCAGTGTGGCTTCTGTCCCCCAAACACACCAGCGCAAGCACGGCATGGCATCTTTTTGCCTGCGTACTTGCGTAGCCCCTTGAACGCCTACGGAGCACCGCTGGTTCAGAGGACAAAGCACAGGAAGAGGCCATGGAGGAAGAAGAAGAGGAGGGGGTGGAGGAGAGAGGTGTGTCACAACCAGTAGTAGCATTTTGGAGGCGTGGCGGTGGAACAACCTCCAACACTACTGCACCTTGTCCTGCATCCTTCCCAGCTGCCAAAAGAGTGACCCAATGGGCCGTGAAAGAAAGGTAACGTCCCTGTCCATGCCTGCTGGACCATGAGTCAGCGGTAATATGCACCTTACCGCTGACCGCCCTGTCCAGCGAGGCCAAGACATTGCCTTCCACATGCCGGTAGAGAGCCGGAATAGCCTTTCATGAGAAAAAGTGGCGTTTGGGAACCTGCCACTGAGGAACCGCACATTGCACAAACTCACGGAAGGGGGCCGAGTCTACCAACTGAAAAGGCAGCAGTTGAAGCGCTAGCAATTTAGCCAAGCTAGCATTCAACCGCTGGGCATGTGGATGGCTGGGAGTGAACTTCTTTCGACGGTCCAGCAGCTGGGGCAGGGAAATTTGCCTGCTAGAATCGGACGTCGGTGTACTGCTAGCAGAGTGGCTGCAAGTACTTGGCTGTGACACACCTAATTCTACACCTTCATTCCTCTCAGTGCATGTTTCAGAGAGGACTGAAGTTATAGTGGGGTTGGAGATCCCAGCTGATGCGGTGCAAGGAGAGGTCCGCTTTGTTCTTTGGTGTGGGTCTTTGAGGTAGGCTTGCCAACGAGCTGCATGGCAGGTCAACATATGTCTGGTCAGGCATGTGGTACCCAAGCGGCTGATGCTTTGGCCACGCGATATACGCTTGAGACATATGTTGCAAACAGCAGCTGTGCGATCTGATGCATTAGCCTCAAAAAAGGCCCACACCAAAGAACTTTTTGAATGACGGGCAGAGGCAGCGCCCTGCACAGGCGGAGCTCTGCGGTGTGATTCCGTCGGTGTACTGCCCTTACGCTGGCCACCAAAGGGCATCCTGCCTCGTTGGAGATGTGCCTCCTCCTCATCCTCCTCCTCCTCCTCTCTCCTATTAGGCACCCACGTGGAGTCAGTGACCTCATCATCCCCTCCCTCCTCATCACTGGAGCCAATCTGGCAGTATGCTGCAGCTGCTGGAACATGACTGCCAGATTGGTGTCCTTCTTGAGCATCCCCTCTGTCTGCTCTCACGCTACTGCCTTCCTCTAGCTGGGTTTCATCATCAGACCCTTTGAAACGCTGGGCATCCTCCTGGAGCATGTACCCAACACTGTGCCCAAACAGTTCGGGGGACTCCTCAGGAGGAGGACATGGTGGGTCTAGGGAAGGAATGACTGATGATTAGGGATGAGCTTCGTGTTCGAGTCGAACATACGTTCGACTCGAACATCGGCTGTTCGATCGTTCGACGAAGATCGAACGATTTGGGCCGTTCGCGCCAAATTCGAGTGACGCGAACGGCCCACAATGCACTACGCCATCGCAGTGTCATCCAGGCGCTGTGATTGGCCAAGCATGCACTGTGACCCCGCATGCTTGGCCAATCACAGCGCCGGCAGCGAGGAGAGCAATGATTGGCCACAGGCAGGATGCCTGTGGCCAATTATTGCTGAGGGGGTTTAGTACACGCCCCACACTATAAAAGGCCGCCAGCACGGCGGCCTAGTGTAGTGTGTTCCGGAGCAGGGATAGAGCAGCATAGGCAGGGACAGTGACTTTTATTTCTTTCTTGCTTAACCTGGATTCCTTTAGTTTAGGGAAAGAGAAGGATAGGTAGGGAGAGTGTCAGTGTGTTTTGTGCTTGTGCTATATTGTGCTTAAAAAAAACATTTTTTCTAGGGACAGAAAACTGTAGGTAGGGAGAGTGTGTCAGTTTCTTTCACTGTCAAAGTCCTTGTTTCCAGGGACCTGGAAGGACAGTGAGTGAATTCTCCTTGTGCTATATTGTGCTTAAAAAAAACATTTTTTCTAGGGACAGAAAACTGTAGGTAGGGAGAGTGTGTCAGTTTCTTTCACTGTCAAAGTCCTTGTTTCCAGGGACCTGGAAGGACAGTGAGGTAATTCTCCTTGTGCTAAATTGTGCTTAAAAAAAACATTTTTTCTAGGGACAGAAAACTGTAGGTAGGGAGAGTGTGTCAGTTTCTTTCACTGTCAAAGTCCTTGTTTCCAGGGACCTGGAAGGACAGTGAGGTAATTCTCCTTGTGCTAAATTGTGCTTAAAAAAAAACATTTTTTCTAGGGACAGAAAACTGTAGGTAGGGAGAGTGTGTCAGTTTCTTTCACTGTCAAAGTCCTTGTTTCCAGGGACCTGGAAGGACAGTGAGGTAATTCTCCTTGTGCTAAATTGTGCTTAAAAAAAACATTTTTTCTAGGGACAGAAAACTGTAGGTAGGGAGAGTGTGTCAGTTTCTTTCACTGTCAAAGTCCTTGTTTCCAGGGACCTGGAAGGACAGTGAGGTAATTCTCCTTGTGCTAAATTGTGCTAAAAAAAAACATTTTTTCTAGGGACAGAAAACTGTAGGTAGGGAGAGTGTGTCAGTTTCTTTCACTGTCAAAGTCCTTGTTTCCAGGGACCTGGAAGGACAGTGAGGTAATTCTCCTTGTGCTAAATTGTGCTTAAAAAAAACATTTTTTCTAGGGACAGAAAACTGTAGGTAGGGAGAGTGTGTCAGTTTCTTTCACTGTCAAAGTCCTTGTTTCCAGGGACCTGGAAGGACAGTGAGGTAATTCTCCTTGTGCTAAATTGTGCTTAAAAAAAACATTTTTTCTAGGGACAGAAAACTGTAGGTAGGGAGAGTGTGTCAGTTTCTTTCACTGTCAAAGTCCTTGTTTCCAGGGACCTGGAAGGACAGTGAGGTAATTCTCCTTGTGCTAAATTGTGCTTAAAAAAAACATTTTTTCTAGGGACAGAAAACTGTAGGTAGGGAGAGTGTGTCAGTTTCTTTCACTGCCAAAGTCCTTGTTTCCAGGGACCTGGAAGGACAGTGAGGTAATTCTCCTTGTGCTAAATTGTGCTTAAAAAAAACATTTTTTCTAGGGACAGAAAACTGTAGGTAGGGAGAGTGTGTCAGTTTCTTTCACTGTCAAAGTCCTTGTTTCCAGGGACCTGGAAGGACAGTGAGGTAATTCTCCTTGTGCTAAATTGTGCTTAAAAAAAACATTTTTTCTAGGGACAGAAAACTGTAGGTAGGGAGAGTGTGTCAGTTTCTTTCACTGTCAAAGTCCTTGTTTCCAGGGACCTGGAAGGACAGTGAGGTAATTCTCCTTGTGCTAAATTGTGCTTAAAAAAAACATTTTTTCTAGGGACAGAAAACTGTAGGTAGGGAGAGTGTGTCAGTTTCTTTCACTGTCAAAGTCCTTGTTTCCAGGGACCTGGAAGGACAGTGAGGTAATTCTCCTTGTGCTAAATTGTGCTTAAAAAAAACATTTTTTCTAGGGACAGAAAACTGTAGGTAGGGAGAGTGTGTCAGTTTCTTTCACTGCCAAAGTCCTTGTTTCCAGGGACCTGGAAGGACAGTGAGGTAATTCTCCTTGTGCTAAATTGTGCTTAAAAAAAACATTTTTTCTAGGGACAGAAAACTGTAGGTAGGGAGAGTGTGTCAGTTTCTTTCACTGTCAAAGTCCTTGTTTCCAGGGACCTGGAAGGACAGTGAGGTAATTCTCCTTGTGCTAAATTGTGCTTAAAAAAAACATTTTTTCTAGGGACAGAAAACTGTAGGTAGGGAGAGTGTGTCAGTTTCTTTCACTGTCAAAGTCCTTGTTTCCAGGGACCTGGAAGGACAGTGAGTGAATTCTCCTTGTGCTATATTGTGCTTAAAAAAAACATTTTTTCTAGGGACAGAAAACTGTAGGTAGGGAGAGTGTGTCAGTTTCTTTCACTGTCAAAGTCCTTGTTTCCAGGGACCTGGAAGGACAGTGAGGTAATTCTCCTTGTGCTAAATTGTGCTTAAAAAAAACATTTTTTCTAGGGACAGAAAACTGTAGGTAGGGAGAGTGTGTCAGTTTCTTTCACTGTCAAAGTCCTTGTTTCCAGGGACCTGGAAGGACAGTGAGGTAATTCTCCTTGTGCTAAATTGTGCTTAAAAAAAAACATTTTTTCTAGGGACAGAAAACTGTAGGTAGGGAGAGTGTGTCAGTTTCTTTCACTGCCAAAGTCCTTGTTTCCAGGGACCTGGAAGGACAGTGAGGTAATTCTCCTTGTGCTAAATTGTGCTTAAAAAAAACATTTTTTCTAGGGACAGAAAACTGTAGGTAGGGAGAGTGTGTCAGTTTCTTTCACTGTCAAAGTCCTTGTTTCCAGGGACCTGGAAGGACAGTGAGGTAATTCTCCTTGTGCTAAATTGTGCTTAAAAAAAACATTTTTTCTAGGGACAGAAAACTGTAGGTAGGGAGAGTGTGTCAGTTTCTTTCACTGTCAAAGTCCTTGTTTCCAGGGACCTGGAAGGACAGTGAGTGAATTCTCCTTGTGCTATATTGTGCTTAAAAAAAACATTTTTTCTAGGGACAGAAAACTGTAGGTAGGGAGAGTGTGTCAGTTTCTTTCACTGTCAAAGTCCTTGTTTCCAGGGACCTGGAAGGACAGTGAGGTAATTCTCCTTGTGCTAAATTGTGCTTAAAAAAAACATTTTTTCTAGGGACAGAAAACTGTAGGTAGGGAGAGTGTGTCAGTTTCTTTCACTGTCAAAGTCCTTGTTTCCAGGGACCTGGAAGGACAGTGAGGTAATTCTCCTTGTGCTAAATTGTGCTTAAAAAAAACATTTTTTCTAGGGACAGAAAACTGTAGGTAGGGAGAGTGTGTCAGTTTCTTTCACTGCCAAAGTCCTTGTTTCCAGGGACCTGGAAGGACAGTGAGGTAATTCTCCTTGTGCTAAATTGTGCTTAAAAAAAAACATTTTTTCTAGGGACAGAAAACTGTAGGTAGGGAGAGTGTGTCAGTTTCTTTCACTGTCAAAGTCCTTGTTTCCAGGGACCTGGAAGGACAGTGAGGTAATTCTCCTTGTGCTAAATTGTGCTTAAAAAAAACATTTTTTCTAGGGACAGAAAACTGTAGGTAGGGAGAGTGTGTCAGTTTCTTTCACTGTCAAAGTCCTTGTTTCCAGGGACCTGGAAGGACAGTGAGGTAATTCTCCTTGTGCTAAATTGTGCTTAAAAAAAACATTTTTTCTAGGGACAGAAAACTGTAGGTAGGGAGAGTGTGTCAGTTTCTTTCACTGTCAAAGTCCTTGTTTCCAGGGACCTGGAAGGACAGTGAGGTAATTCTCCTTGTGCTAAATTGTGCTTAAAAAAAACATTTTTTCTAGGGACAGAAAACTGTAGGTAGGGAGAGTGTGTCAGTTTCTTTCACTGCCAAAGTCCTTGTTTCCAGGGACCTGGAAGGACAGTGAGGTAATTCTCCTTGTGCTAAATTGTGCTTAAAAAAAACATTTTTTCTAGGGACAGAAAACTGTAGGTAGGGAGAGTGTGTCAGTTTCTTTCACTGTCAAAGTCCTTGTTTCCAGGGACCTGGAAGGACAGTGAGGTAATTCTCCTTGTGCTAAATTGTGCTTAAAAAAAACATTTTTTCTAGGGACAGAAAACTGTAGGTAGGGAGAGTGTGTCAGTTTCTTTCACTGTCAAAGTCCTTGTTTCCAGGGACCTGGAAGGACAGTGAGGTAATTCTCCTTGTGCTAAATTGTGCTTAAAAAAAACATTTTTTCTAGGGACAGAAAACTGTAGGTAGGGAGAGTGTGTCAGTTTCTTTCACTGTCAAAGTCCTTGTTTCCAGGGACCTGGAAGGACAGTGAGGTAATTCTCCTTGTGCTAAATTGTGCTTAAAAAAAACATTTTTTCTAGGGACAGAAAACTGTAGGTAGGGAGAGTGTGTCAGTTTCTTTCACTGTCAAAGTCCTTGTTTCCAGGGACCTGGAAGGACAGTGAGGTAATTCTCCTTGTGCTAAATTGTGCTTAAAAAAAACATTTTTTCTAGGGACAGAAAACTGTAGGTAGGGAGAGTGTGTCAGTTTCTTTCACTGTCAAAGTCCTTGTTTCCAGGGACCTGGAAGGACAGTGAGGTAATTCTCCTTGTGCTAAATTGTGCTTAAAAAAAACATTTTTTCTAGGGACAGAAAACTGTAGGTAGGGAGAGTGTGTCAGTTTCTTTCACTGTCAAAGTCCTTGTTTCCAGGGACCTGGAAGGACAGTGAGGTAATTCTCCTTGTGCTAAATTGTGCTTAAAAAAAACATTTTTTCTAGGGACAGAAAACTGTAGGTAGGGAGAGTGTGTCAGTTTCTTTCACTGTCAAAGTCCTTGTTTCCAGGGACCTGGAAGGACAGTGAGTGAATTCTCCTTGTGCTAAATTGTGCTTTAAAAAAAATTTTTTTCTAGGGACAGAAAACTGTAGGTAGGGAGAGTGTGTCAGTTTCTTTCACTGTCAAAGTCCTTGTTTCAAGGGACAGAGAAGGACACCTGAAGGTAGCCCTTATTGCTTTTTTCCCATCTCCCTGCAGGCCATCTATTAGAATGTCTGGAAGGCAAACAAGGAGAGGCAGACAGTCAGGAGGCAATAAAAGAGGGCAAGCAGGCTCTGTGTCTGGGGGCAACAGTGCTGGTCGTGGACGCGGTGCATTGTCATCAGCACATGGCCATGGGACACGCTTGTCCTTCTTTTCGGCAGCTGGACATGTTGAGCCACATCATGCCGAAGACTTGGTAGAGTGGATGACCAAGCCCTCCTCCTCCTCCTCATCCTCTCTCACCCAGGCTCAGGGTACTGGAAAAGCAGCTGCCAAAGCGTCCTCTTCCCTGGTATCAATGTCAGACTCATCATCAGTCACTCCTTCCCTAGACCCACCATGTCCTCCTCCTGAGGAGTCCCCCGAACTGTTTCAGCACAGTGTTGGGTAAATGCTCCAGGAGGATGCCCAGCGTTTCGAAGGGTCTGATGATGAAACCCAGCTAGAGGAAGGCAGTAGCGTGAGAGCAGACAGAGGGGATGCTCAAGAAGGACACCAATCTGGCAGTCATGTTCCAGCAGCTGCAGCATACTGCCAGATTGCCTCCAGTGATGAGGAGGGAGGTGATGATGAGGTCACTGACTCCACGTGGGTGCCTAATAGGAGAGAGGAGGAGGAGGAGGATGAGGAGGAGGCACATCTCCAACGAGGCAGGATGCCCTTTGGTGGCCAGCGTAAGGGCAGTACACCGACGGAATCACACCGCAGAGCTCCGCCTGTGCAGGGCGCTGCCTCTGCCCGTCATTCAAAAAGTTCTTTGGTGTGGGCCTTTTTTGAGGCTAGTGCATCAGATCGCACAGCTGCTGTTTGCAACATATGTCTCAAGCGTATATCGCGTGGCCAAAACATCAGCCGCTTGGGTACCACATGCCTGACCAGACATATGTTGACCTGCCATGCAGCTCGTTGGCAAGCCTACCTCAAAGACCCACACCAAAGAACAAAGCGGACCTCTCCTTGCACCGCATCAGCTGGGATCTCCAACCCCACTATAACTTCAGTCCTCTCTGAAACATGCACTGAGAGGAATGAAGGTGTAGAATTAGGTGTGTCACAGCCAAGTACTTGCGGCCACTCTGCTAGCAGTACACCGACGTCCGATTCTAGCAGGCAAATTTCCCTGCCCCAGCTGCTGGACCGTCAAAAGAAGTTCACTCCCAGCCATCCACATGCCCAGCGGTTGAATGCTAGCTTGGCTAAATTGCTAGCGCTTCAACTGCTGCCTTTTCAGTTGGTAGACTCGGCCCCCTTCCGTGAGTTTGTGCAATGTGCGGTTCCTCAGTGGCAGGTTCCCAAACGCCACTTTTTCTCACGGAAGGCTATTCCGGCTCTCTACCGGCATGTGGAAGGCAATGTCTTGGCCTCGCTGGACAGGGCGGTCAGCGGTAAGGTGCATATTACCGCTGACTCATGGTCCAGCAGGCATGGACAGGGACGTTACCTTTCTTTCACGGCCCATTGGGTCACTCTTTTGGCAGCTGGGAAGGATGCAGGACAAGGTGCAGTAGTGTTGGAGGTTGCCCCACCGCCACGCCTCCAAAATGCTACTACTGGTTGTGACACACCTCTCTCCTCCACCCCCTCCTCTTCTTCTTCCTCCATGGCCTCTTCCTGTGGTTTGTCCTATGAACCAGCGGTGCTCCGTAGCCGTTCACGGGGCTACGCAAGTACGCAGGCAAAAAGATGCCATGCCGTGCTTGCGCTGGTGTGTTTGGGGGACAGAAGCCACACTGGGGCAGAGGTCCTGTCTGCTCTGCAGGGCCAGGCCGAGAGGTGGTTGACGCCACGCCAGCTTAAGCCAGGAATGGTGGTTTGCGACAATGGCACCAACCTCCTCTCCGCCCTCCGACAGGGACAACTGACCCATGTGCCCTGTGTGGCTCACGTCCTTAACCTGGTGGTGCAGCGGTTCTTGGGCAGGTACCCGGGCTTACAGGATGTCCTGAGGCAGGCCAGGAAAGTCTGTGTGCATTTCCGCAGATCTTATAATGCCAGTGCTCGCCTGGCTGAGCTGCAAAAGGAGTTGAACCTGCCCAAGAACCGCCTTATATGTGACATGCCCACCAGGTGGAACTCAACGTTGGCCATGCTGCAGCGGCTGCACACGCAGCAGAGGGCCATCAATGAGTACCTGTGCGACTACGGCACCAGGACAGGGTCAGGGGAGCTTGGTTTTTTTTCTCCACGCCAGTGGGGCATGATCAGGGATGCATGCACTGTCCTGGCACCATTTGAGGAGGCCACGAGGATGGTGAGCAGTGACAGTGCATGCATCAGTGACACTGTACCTCTTGTCCACCTGTTGGAGCACACGCTGCGTGGAATAATGGACAGGGCACTTGAGGCAGAACAGAGGCAGGAAGAGGAGGACTTCCTTGCCTCTCAAGGCCCCCTTTACCCAGACAGTGTTCCTTCTGTCCCACCCATCGCACAGGAAGAGGAGGAGGAGGAGGAGGAGGAGGAGGATTGTGTCAGCATGGAGGTGGAGGCTGGCACTCAGCATCATCAGCAGCAGTCTTTTAGGGATGATTTACAGTCCCAAGAAACCAGTGGACTTGTACGTGGCTGGGAGGAGGTGGCTGCGGATCATGTCGTCCTTAGTGACCCAGAGGACTCCGGAGCGAATGCCTCAGCAAACCTACGCTGCATGGCCTCCCTGATCCTGCAAAGTCTGCGGAAGGATCCTCGTATTCTTCGGATCAAGGAGAGGGACCATTACTGGCTGGCCACTCTCCTTGATCCACGGTACAAGGGTAAGGTTGCGGACCTTATGTTACCGTCGCAGAGGGAGCAGAGGATGAGACAACTCCGGGAGGCCTTGCAGAAAGGTCTGTGCAACGCGTTCCCAGAGACTGGGAGGTTACAAACTCCTGGTCCTGGACAACGAGTTGCTGAGGCTTCGGCCAGTCAAAGAAGGAGCGGTGGGGAAGGTGGCCGTCCGCAGCCCCAAAGTATGATCGGTTCCAGCAACCATCGCCAGCGTCTGATAAACATGGTGCAGGAATATCTAGGGGCAAGGTCAGACTTGGACACCTTCCCCACCGAAAATCCTCTGGCTTACTGGGTCTTGAGGATGGATCACTGGCCAGAGCTTGCACAGTATGCAATTGAGCTACTGGCCTGTCCTGCATCCAGCGTTCTTTCGGAACGCACATTCAGTGCTGCTGGAGGATTTGTCACGGATCACAGGGTGCGCCTGTCCACCGACTCGGTTGATCGACTGACTTTCATCAAGATGAACCAGTCTTGGATCACCACCAGCTACCACACACCTGATGCTGATATAACAGACTAATTGATTTTAACATGTCACATCCCTTCAAGACTGATGCTGATGCTGAGTGCCTGTGCTGTTATGTTGACTGGCTATCCTCCTCCTCCGAGTCCTCAATGATACGATTGATGATGATAGCTTGGAAGATCATTTTTGTTTATGGGTGCCGCCACCAGTGGCTAAGGCCCAATTTTTCAGCCCCTGTTTTACAGGGGCGTGTAATTACAATTTTTTTAGCAATAATTTGCCATAGGGCTCATTGCTGTGCTCCAAGTACAGTATCTGTGAGGGGTTGGAGTGTTGTGGCACCAGTGCCTAAGGCCCAATTTTTCAGCCCCTGTTTAACAGGGGCGTGTCATTACAATTTTTGAAGCAATACTTTGCAACAGGGCTCATTGCTGTGCTCCAAGTACAGTATCTGTGAGGGGTTGTAGTGTTGTGCCACCAGTGCCTAAGGCCCAATTTTTCAGCCCCTGTTCAACAGGGGCATGCAATTACAATTCTTGATCTAATAATTCACAGCAGGGTCCATTGCTGCACCCACCAAGAGTAACTCTGAGGGCTTACAGTCTTGTGGCAACGCCACCACCACCACCACCACGAAAGGCCCAATTTTTCAGCCCCTGTTCAAAAGGGGCATGTAATTACAATTCTTGATCTAATAATTCACAGCAGGGCCCATTGCTGCACCCACCAAGAGTAACTGTCAGGGCTTACAGTGTTGTGGCACCAGCACCACCATCAAAGCCCCAATTTTTACTACCACTGTTCAACAATTATATGTAATTAAAATTCCTGATATAATAGTTGACAGCAGGGCGTTCCAGCACCAACCAAGAGTAACTGAGTGCTTACAGTGTTGTGCCAACACCAACAACTAAGGGGCCTATTTCTGCAGAGTATATACGGCAGGTCCCTACTTTCAAACATCCAACTTACAAACGACTCCTACTTGCAAACGAAAGAAGACAACAGGAAGTGAGAGGAAATCTACCCCTAGAAAGGAAAATTCTCTCCTGTAAGAATAAATATGGGAGAAAGGGGTCTCATCTGTACTGATGCTTTATCAGCAATCCATGTTTCAAGAAAAACACCACATTTCAAAAACAGTTGTCATTGGGACGGAAAGTGAGGTGAAATGTTCTGAACAGGGGCACAGACAGCAAAACAAATGTTACAGGGGTGATAACCCTTACCTATGTTTCCCAAAAAGTTTAAAAATAGATTTTTGGGCTGGAGCTACACTTCAACAATGTACCTGTTCAAAATTACAAACAGATTCTACATAAGAACAAACCTACAGTCCCTGTCTTGTATGCACCGCCTGTATACGGCTGTTCAGAGTATATAGGGCCTTTTTTATTTTATGTGCGGGGTTCCCCTTAATATCCATACAAGACCCAAAGGGGCTGGTAATGGGCTGGGGTAGGGGGGGGGTCATGGGGTAGCTATGCCATTTTTCTTAAAGAATTTCATCCATATTACCGGGACCAGACATTACATTAAAGCCGCAAGCAGTTTTAAATGGCTTTTTTTTCCTTTAGAAGTGTCATTTTGTGCAGGGACAGTTCTAAACACGGGAAACACGTGGCACTTCACAGGCATACTTTAGACACCCCCCAGGTACGATATTTAAAGGAATATTTGACTTTTTTTTTTTCACTTTATGCATCATTAAAATGACTGCTCCCGAAAAACGACCGTTTTTAAAACTTCTTTTTGCATTGATACATGTCCCCTGGTGCACAACCCGGGTTCCCAAACCCTATTTATGACAATAACATGCATAATAGTTGTTATAATTAGCACTTTAGAATTCGAACGTTCGCATCCATTGTATTTAATAGGGTTCTAATGTTCGTTCGAACTTTCGGTCCGTTCGCGGGTTCTGGTGCGAACCGAACCCGGGGGTGTTCGGCTCATCACTACTGATGATGAGTCTGACATTGATACCAGGGAAGAGGACGCTTTGGCAGCTGCTTTGCCAGTACCCTGAGCCTGGGTGAGAGAGGATGAGGAGGAGGGCTTGGTCATCCACTCTACCAAGTCTTCGGCATGATGTGGCTCAACATGTCCAGCTGCCGAAAAGAAGGACAAGCGTGTCCCATGGCCATGTGCTGATGACAATGCACCGCGTCCACGACCAGCACTGTTGCCCCCAGACACAGAGCCTGCTTGCCCTCTTTTATTGCCTCCTGACTGTCTGCCTCTCCTTGTTTGCCTTCCAGACATTCCAATGGATGGCCTGCAGGGAGATGGGAAAAAAAGCAATAAGGGCTACCTTCAGGTGTCCTTCTCTGTCCCTTTACTTAAGGATTTCTAAATATGGTTGAGGATGATTGCTTTCGCACAGAATAGCACAATGACAATTTCCCTGACTGTCCAAAAAACAAGGATTTCAAAGATGGTTGATGAGGAATGCTTTAGCACAGTATAGCACAATGAGAATTTCCCTCACTGTCCTTCCCTGTCCCTACAAACAAGGTTTAGCACAGTAAAACACACTGACACTCTCCCTACCTATAGTTTTCTGTCCCTATAAAAAATGTTTTTTTAAAGATGGTTGATGAGGAATGCTTTAGCACAGTATAGCACAATGAGAATTTCCCTCACTGTCCTTCCCTGTCCCTACAAACAAGGTTTAGCACAGTAAAACACACTGACACTCTCCCTACCTATAGTTTTCTGTCCCTATAAAAAATGTTTTTTTAAAGATGGTTGATGAGGAATGCTTTAGCACAGTATAGCACAATGAGAATTTCCCTCACTGTCCTTCCCTGTCCCTACAAACAAGGTTTAGCACAGTAAAACACACTGACACTCTCCCTACCTATAGTTTTCTGTCCCTATAATTTTTTTTTTAAAGATGGTTGATGAGGAATGCTTTAGCACAGTATAGCACAATGAGAATTTCCCTCACTGTCCTTCCCTGTCCCTACAAACAAGGTTTAGCACAGTAAAACACACTGACACTCTCCCTACCTATAGTTTTCTGTCCCTATAAAAAATGTTTTTTTAAAGATGGTTGATGAGGAATGCTTTAGCACAGTATAGCACAATGAGAATTTCCCTCACTGTCCTTCCCTGTCCCTACAAACAAGGTTTAGCACAGTAAAACACACTGACACTCTCCCTACCTATAGTTTTCTGTCCCTATAAATTTTTTTTTTTTTAAAGATGGTTGATGAGGAATGCTTTAGCACAGTATAGCACAATGAGAATTTCCCTCACTGTCCTTCCCTGTCCCTACAAACAAGGTTTAGCACAGTAAAACACACTGACACTCTCCCTACCTATAGTTTTCTGTCCCTATAATTTTTTTTTTTTTAAAGATGGTTGATGAGGAATGCTTTAGCACAGTATAGCACAATGAGAATTTCCCTCACTGTCCTTCCCTGTCCCTACAAACAAGGTTTAGCACAGTAAAACACACTGACACTCTCCCTACCTATAGTTTTCTGTCCCTATAAAAAAATTTTTTTTTAAAGATGGTTGATGAGGAATGCTTTAGCACAGTATAGCACAATGAGAATTTCCCTCACTGTCCTTCCCTGTCCCTACAAACAAGGTTTAGCACAGTAATACACACTGACACTCTCCCTACCTATAGTTTTCTGTCCCTATAAATTTTTTTTTTTTAAAGATGGTTGATGAGGAATGCTTTAGCACAGTATAGCACAATGAGAATTTCCCTCACTGTCCTTCCCTGTCCCTACAAACAAGGTTTAGCACAGTAAAACACACTGACACTCTCCCTACCTATAGTTTTCTGTCCCTATAAAAAATTTTTTTTTTAAAGATGGTTGATGAGGAATGCTTTAGCACAGTATAGCACAATGAGAATTTCCCTCACTGTCCTTCCCTGTCCCTACAAACAAGGTTTAGCACAGTAAAACACACTGACACTCTCCCTACCTATAGTTTTCTGTCCCTATAATATTTTTTTTTTAAAGATGGTTGATTAGGAATGCTTTAGCACAGTATAGCACAATGAAAATTTCCCTCACTGTCCTTCCCTGTCCCTACAAACAAGGTTTAGCACAGTAAAACACACTGACACTCTCCCTACCTATAGTTTTCTGTCCCTATAAAAATTTTTTTTTTTAAAGATGGTTGATGAGGAATGCTTTAGCACAGTATAGCACAATGAGAATTTCCCTCACTGTCCTTCCCTGTCCCTACAAACAAGGTTTAGCACAGTAAAACACACTGACACTCTCCCTACCTATAGTTTCATGTCCCTATAAAAAATGTTTTTTTAAAGATGGTTGATGAGGAATGCTTTAGCACAGTATAGCACAATGAGAATTTCCCTCACTGTCCTTCCCTGTCCCTACAAACAAGGTTTAGCACAGTAAAACACACTGACACTCTCCCTACCTATAGTTTTCTGTCCCTATAATTTTTTTTTTTTTAAAGATGGTTGATGAGGAATGCTTTAGCACAGTATAGCACAATGAGAATTTCCCTCACTGTCCTTCCCTGTCCCTACAAACAAGGTTTAGCACAGTAAAACACACTGACACTCTCCCTACCTATAGTTTTATGTCCCTATAAAAAATGTTTTTTTAAAGATGGTTGATGAGGAATGCTTTAGCACAGTATAGCACAATGAGAATTTCCCTCACTGTCCTTCCCTGTCCCTACAAACAAGGTTTAGCACAGTAAAACACACTGACACTCTCCCTACCTATAGTTTTCTGTCCCTATAAAACATTTTTTTTTTTAAAGATGGTTGATGAGGAATGCTTTAGCACAGTATAGCACAATGAGAATTTCCCTCACTGTCCTTCCCTGTCCCTACAAACAAGGTTTAGCACAGTAAAACACACTGACACTCTCCCTACCTATAGTTTTCTGTCCCTATAAAAATTTTTTTTTTTAAAGATGGTTGATGAGGAATGCTTTAGCACAGTATAACACAATGAGAATTTCCCTCACTGTCCTTCCCTGTCCCTACAAACAAGGTTTAGCACAGTAAAACACACTGACACTCTCCCTACCTATAGTTTTCTGTCCCTATAAAAATTTTTTTTTTTAAAGATGGTTGATGAGGAATGCTTTAGCACAGTATAGCACAATGAGAATTTCCCTCACTGTCCTTCCCTGTCCCTACAAACAAGGTTTAGCACAGTAAAACACACTGACACTCTCCCTACCTATAGTTTTCTGTCCCCATAAAAAATTTTTTTTTTAAAGATGGTTGATGAGGAATGCTTTAGCACAGTATAGCACAATGAGAATTTCCCTCACTGTCCTTCCCTGTCCCTACAAACAAGGTTTAGCACAGTAAAACACACTGACACTCTCCCTACCTATAGTTTTCTGTCCCTATAAATTTTTTTTTTTTTAAAGATGGTTGATGAGGAATGCTTTAGCACAGTATAGCACAATGAGAATTTCCCTCACTGTCCTTCCCTGTCCCTACAAACAAGGTTTAGCACAGTAAAACACACTGACACTCTCCCTACCTATAGTTTTCTGTCCCTATAATTTTTTTTTTTAAAGATGGTTGATGAGGAATGCTTTAGCACAGTATAGCACAATGAGAATTTCCCTCACTGTCCTTCCCTGTCCCTACAAACAAGGTTTAGCACAGTAAAACACACTGACACTCTCCCTACCTATAGTTTTCTGTCCCTATAAATTTTTTTTTTTTTAAAGATGGTTGATGAGGAATGCTTTAGCACAGTATAGCACAATGAGAATTTCCCTCACTGTCCTTCCCTGTCCCTACAAACAAGGTTTAGCACAGTAAAACACACTGACACTCTCCCTACCTATAGTTTTCTGTCCCTATAAAAAATGTTTTTTTAAAGATGGTTGATGAGGAATGCTTTAGCACAGTATAGCACAATGAGAATTTCCCTCACTGTCCTTCCCTGTCCCTACAAACAAGGTTTAGCACAGTAAAACACACTGACACTCTCCCTACCTATAGTTTTCTGTCCCTATAATTTTTTTTTTTTTAAAGATGGTTGATGAGGAATGCTTTAGCACAGTATAGCACAATGAAAATTTCCCTCACTGTCCTTCCCTGTCCCTACAAACAAGGTTTAGCACAGTAAAACACACTGACACTCTCCCTACCTATAGTTTTCTGTCCCTATAAAAAATGTTTTTTTAAAGATGGTTGATGAGGAATGCTTTACTACAGTATAGCACAATGAGAATTTCCCTCACTGTCCTTCCCTGTCCCTACAAACAAGGTTTAGCACAGTAAAACACACTTTCACTCTCCCTACCTATAGTTTTCTGTCCCTATAAAAAAATTTTTTTTTAAAGATGGTTGATGAGGAATGCTTTAGCACAGTATAGCACAATGAGAATTTCCCTCACTGTCCTTCCCTGTCCCTACAAACAAGGTTTAGCACAGTAAAACACACTGACACTCTCCCTACCTATAGTTTTCTGTCCCTATAATTTTTTTTTTTTTAAAGATGGTTGATGAGGAATGCTTTAGCACAGTATAGCACAATGAGAATTTCCCTCACTGTCCTTCCCTGTCCCTACAAACAAGGTTTAGCACAGTAAAACACACTTACACTCTCCCTACCTATAGTTTTCTGTCCCTATAAAAAATGTTTTTTTAAAGATGGTTGATGAGGAATGCTTTACTACAGTATAGCACAAAGAGAATTTCCCTCACTGTCCTTCCCTGTCCCTACAAACAAGGTTTAGCACAGTAAAACACACTGACACTCTCCCTACCTATAGTTTTCTGTCCCTATAAAAAATTTTTTTTTAAAGATGGTTGATGAGGAATGCTTTAGCACAGTATAGCACAATGAGAATTTCCCTCACTGTCCTTCCCTGTCCCTACAAACAAGGTTTAGCACAGTAAAACACACTGACACTCTCCCTACCTATAGTTTTCTGTCCCTATAATTTTTTTTTTTTTTTAAAGATGGTTGATGAGGAATGCTTTAGCACAGTATAGCACAATGAGAATTTCCCTCACTGTCCTTCCCTGTCCCTACAAACAAGGTTTAGCACAGTAAAACACACTGACACTCTCCCTACCTATAGTTTTCTGTCCCTATAATTTTTTTTTTTTTAAAGATGGTTGATGAGGAATGCTTTAGCACAGTATAGCACAATGAGAATTTCCCTCACTGTCCTTCCCTGTCCCTACAAACAAGGTTTAGCACAGTAAAACACACTGACACTCTCCCTACCTAAAGTTTTCTGTCCCTATAATTTTTTTTTTTTTTAAAGATGGTTGATGAGGAATGCTTTAGCACAGTATAGCACAATGAGAATTTCCCTCACTGTCCTTCCCTGTCCCTACAAACAAGGTTTAGCACAGTAAAACACACTGACACTCTCCCTACCTATAGTTTTCTGTCCCTATAAAAAATTTTTTTTTAAAGATGGTTGATGAGGAATGCTTTAGCACAGTATAGCACAATGAGAATTTCCCTCACTGTCCTTCCCTGTCCCTCAAACAAGGTTTAGCACAGTAAAACACACTGACACTCTCCCTACCTATAGTTTTCTGTCCCTATAAAAAATTTTTTTTTTAAAGATGGTTGATGACGAATGCTTTAGCACAGTATAGCACAATGAGAATTTCCCTCACTGTCCTTCCCTGTCCCTACAAACAAGGTTTAGCACAGTAAAACACACTGACACTCTCCCTACCTATAGTTTTCTGTCCCTATAATTTTTTTTTTTTAAAGATGGTTGATGAGGAATGCTTTAGCACAGTATAGCACAATGAGAATTTCCCTCACTGTCCTTCCCTGTCCCTACAAACAAGGTTTAGCACAGTAAAACACACTGACACTCTCCCTACCTATAGTTTTCTGTCCCTATAAAAATTTTTTTTTTTAAAGATGGTTGATGAGGAATGCTTTAGCACAGTATAGCACAATGAGAATTTCCCTCACTGTCCTTCCCTGTCCCTACAAACAAGGTTTAGCACAGTAAAACACACTGACACTCTCCCTACCTATAGTTTTCTGTCCCTATAAAAATTTTTTTTTTAAAGATGGTTGATGAGGAATGCTTTAGCACAGTATAGCACAATGAGAATTTCCCTCACTGTCCTTCCCTGTCCCTACAAACAAGGTTTAGCACAGTAAAACACACTGACACTCTCCCTACCTATAGTTTTCTGTCCCTATAATTTTTTTTTTTTTAAAGATGGTTGATGAGGAATGCTTTAGCACAGTATAGCACAATGAGAATTTCCCTCACTGTCCTTCCCTGTCCCTACAAACAAGGTTTAGCACAGTAAAACACACTGACACTCTCCCTACCTATAGTTTTCTGTCCCTATAAATTTTTTTTTTTAAAGATAGTTGATGAGGAATGCTTTAGCACAGTATAGCACAATGAGAATTTCCCTCACTGTCCTTCCCTGTCCCTACAAACAAGGTTTAGCACAGTAAAACACACTGACACTCTCCCTACCTATAGTTTTCTGTCCCTATAAAAAATGTTTTTTTAAAGATGGTTGATGAGGAATGCTTTAGCACAGTATAGCACAATGAGAATTTCCCTCACTGTCCTTCCCTGTCCCTACAAACAAGGTTTAGCACAGTAAAACACACTGACACTCTCCCTACCTATAGTTTTCTGTCCCTATAATTTTTTTTTTTTAAAAGATGGTTGATGAGGAATGCTTTAGCACAGTATAGCACAATGAGAATTTCCCTCACTGTCCTTCCCTGTCCCTACAAACAAGGTTTAGCACAGTAAAACACACTGACACTCTCCCTACCTATAGTTTTCTGTCCCTATAATTTTTTTTTTTTAAAGATGGTTGATGAGGAATGCTTTAGCACAGTATAGCACAATGAGAATTTCCCTCACTGTCCTTCCCTGTCCCTACAAACAAGGTTTAGCACAGTAAAACACACTGACACTCTCCCTACCTATAGTTTTCTGTCCCTATAATTTTTTTTTTTTTAAAGATGGTTGATGAGGAATGCTTTAGCACAGTATAGCACAATGAGAATTTCCCTCACTGTCCTTCCCTGTCCCTACAAACAAGGTTTAGCACAGTAACACACACTGACACTCTCCCTACCTATAGTTTTCTGTCCCTATAATTTTTTTTTTTTTAAAGATGGTTGATGAGGAATGCTTTAGCACAGTATAGCACAATGAGAATTTCCCTCACTGTCCTTCCCTGTCCCTCAAACAAGGTTTAGCACAGTAAAACACACTGACACTCTCCCTACCTATAGTTTTCTGTCCCTATAAAAATTTTTTTTTTTAAAGATGGTTGATGAGGAATGCTTTAGCACAGTATAGCACAATGAGAATTTCCCTCACTGTCCTTCCCTGTCCCTACAAACAAGGTTTAGCACAGTAAAACACACTGACACTCTCCCTACCTATAGTTTTCTGTCCCTATAATTTTTTTTTTTTTAAAGATGGTTGATGAGGAATGCTTTAGCACAGTATAGCACAATGAGAATTTCCCTCACTGTCCTTCCCTGTCCCTACAAACAAGGTTTAGCACAGTAAAACACACTGACACTCTCCCTACCTATAGTTTTCTGTCCCTATAAATTATTTTTTTTTTAAAGATGGTTGATGAGGAATGCTTTAGCACAGTATAGCACAATGAGAATTTCCCTCACTGTCCTTCCCTGTCCCTACAAACAAGGTTTAGCACAGTAAAACACACTGACACTCTCCCTACCTATAGTTTTCTGTCCCTATAAAAAATTTTTTTTTTAAAGATGGTTGATGAGGAATGCTTTAGCACAGTATAGCACAATGAGAATTTCCCTCACTGTCCTTCCCTGTCCCTACAAACAAGGTTTAGCACAGTAAAACACACTGACACTCTCCCTACCTATAGTTTTCTGTCCCTATAATTTTTTTTTTTTTTAGAGATGGTTGATGAGGAATGCTTTAGCACAGTATAGCACAATGAGAATTTCCCTCACTGTCCTTCCCTGTCCCTACAAACAAGGTTTAGCACAGTAAAACACACTGACACTCTCCCTACCTATAGTTTTCTGTCCCTATAATTTTTTTTTTTTAAAGATAGTTGATGAGGAATGCTTTAGCACAGTATAGCACAATGAGAATTTCCCTCACTGTCCTTCCCTGTCCCTACAAACAAGGTTTAGCACAGTAAAACACACTGACACTCTCCCTACCTATAGTTTTCTGTCCCTATAAAAAATGTTTTTTTAAAGATGGTTGATGAGGAATGCTTTAGCACAGTATAGCACAATGAGAATTTCCCTCACTGTCCTTCCCTGTCCCTACAAACAAGGTTTAGCACAGTAAAACACACTGACACTCTCCCTACCTATAGTTTTCTGTCCCTATAATTTTTTTTTTTTTAAAGATGGTTGATGAGGAATGCTTTAGCACAGTATAGCACAATGAGAATTTCCCTCACTGTCCTTCCCTGTCCCTACAAACAAGGTTTAGCACAGTAAAACACACTGACACTCTCCCTACCTATAGTTTTCTGTCCCTATAAAAATTTTTTTTTTTAAAGATGGTTGATGAGGAATGCTTTAGCACAGTATAGCACAATGAGAATTTCCCTCACTGTCCTTCCCTGTCCCTAAAAACAAGGTTTAGCACAGTAAAACACACTGACACTCTCCCTACCTATAGTTTTCTGTCCCTATAATTTCTTTTTTTTTTAAAGATGGTTGATGAGGAATGCTTTAGCACAGTATAGCACAATGAGAATTTCCCTCACTGTCCTTCCCTGTCCCTCAAACAAGGTTTAGCACAGTAAAACACACTGACACTCTCCCTACCTATAGTTTTCTGTCCCTATAATTTTTTTTTTTTTAAAGATGGTTGATGAGGAATGCTTTAGCACAGTATAGCACAATGAGAATTTCCCTCACTGTCCTTCCCTGTCCCTACAAACAAGGTTTAGCACAGTAAAACACACTGACACTCTCCCTACCTATAGTTTTCTGTCCCTATAATTTTTTTTTTTTTAAAGATAGTTGATGAGGAATGCTTTAGCACAGTATAGCACAATGAGAATTTCCCTCACTGTCCTTCCCTGTCCCTACAAACAAGGTTTAGCACAGTAAAACACACTGACACTCTCCCTACCTATAGTTTTCTGTCCCTATAAAAATTTTTTTTTAAAGATGGTTGATGAGGAATGCTTTAGCACAGTATAGCACAATGAGAATTTCCCTCACTGTCCTTCCCTGTCCCTACAAACAAGGTTTAGCACAGTAAAACACACTGACACTCTCCCTACCTATAGTTTTCTGTCCCTATAATTTTTTTTTTTTTAAAGATGGTTGATGAGGAATGCTTTAGCACAGTATAGCACAATGAGAATTTCCCTCACTGTCCTTCCCTGTCCCTACAAACAAGGTTTAGCACAGTAAAACACACTGACACTCTCCCTACCTATAGTTTTCTGTCCCTATAAAAAATGTTTTTTTAAAGATGGTTGATGAGGAATGCTTTACTACAGTATAGCACAATGAGAATTTCCCTCACTGTCCTTCCCTGTCCCTACAAACAAGGTTTAGCGCAGTAAAACACACTGACACTCTCCCTACCTATAGTTTTCTGTCCCCATAAAAAATTTTTTTTTTAAAGATGGTTGATGAGGAATGCTTTAGCACAGTATAGCACAATGAGAATTTCCCTCACTGTCCTTCCCTGTCCCTACAAACAAGGTTTAGCACAGTAAAACACACTGACACTCTCCCTACCTATAGTTTTCTGTCCCTATAAAAAATTTTTTTTTTAAAGATGGTTGATGAGGAATGCTTTAGCACAGTATAGCACAATGAGAATTTCCCTCACTGTCCTTCCCTGTCCCTAAAAACAAGGTTTAGCACAGTAAAACACACTGACACTCTCCCTACCTATAGTTTTCTGTCCCTATAATTTTTTTTTTTTAAAGATGGTTGATGAGGAATGCTTTAGCACAGTATAGCACAATGAGAATTTCCCTCACTGTCCTTCCCTGTCCCTACAAACAAGGTTTAGCACAGTAAAACACACTGACACTCTCCCTACCTATAGTTTTCTGTCCCTATAATTTTTTTTTTTTTAAAGATGGTTGATGAGGAATGCTTTAGCACAGTATAGCACAATGAGAATTTCCCTCACTGTCCTTCCCTGTCCCTACAAACAAGGTTTAGCACAGTAAAACACACTGACACTCTCCCTACCTATAGTTTTCTGTCCCTATACAAATTTTTTTTTTTTAAAGATGGTTGATGAGGAATGCTTTAGCACAGTATAGCACAATGAGAATTTCCCTCACTGTCCTTCCCTGTCCCTACAAACAAGGTTTAGCACAGTAAAACACACTGACACTCTCCCTACCTATAGTTTTCTGTCCCTATAATTTTTTTTTTTTAAAGATGGTTGATGAGGAATGCTTTAGCACAGTATAGCACAATGAGAATTTCCCTCACTGTCCTTCCCTGTCCCTACAAACAAGGTTTAGCACAGTAAAACACACTGACACTCTCCCTACCTATAGTTTTCTGTCCCTATAAAAATTTTTTTTTTTAAAGATGGTTGATGAGGAATGCTTTAGCACAGTATAGCACAATGAGAATTTCCCTCACTGTCCTTCCCTGTCCCTACAAACAAGGTTTAGCACAGTAAAACACACTGACACTCTCCCTACCTATAGTTTTCTGTCCCTATAATTTTTTTTTTTTTAAAGATGGTTGATGAGGAATGCTTTAGCACAGTATAGCACAATGAGAATTTCCCTCACTGTCCTTCCCTGTCCCTACAAACAAGGTTTAGCACAGTAAAACACACTGACACTCTCCCTACCTATAGTTTTCTGTCCCTATAATTTTTTTTTTTTTTAAAGATGGTTGATGAGGAATGCTTTAGCACAGTATAGCACAATGAGAATTTCCCTCACTGTCCTTCCCTGTCCCTACAAACAAGGTTTAGCACAGTAAAACACACTGACACTCTCCCTACCTATAGTTTTCTGTCCCTATAAATTTTTTTTTTAAAAGATGGTTGATGAGGAATGCTTTAGCACAGTATAGCACAATGAGAATTTCCCTCACTGTCCTTCCCTGTCCCTACAAACAAGGTTTAGCACAGTAAAACACACTGACACTCTCCCTACCTATAGTTTTCTGTCCCTATAATTTTTTTTTTTTAAAGATGGTTGATGAGGAATGCTTTAGCACAGTATAGCACAATGAGAATTTCCCTCACTGTCCTTCCCTGTCCCTACAAACAAGGTTTAGCACAGTAAAACACACTGACACTCTCCCTACCTATAGTTTTCTGTCCCTATAATTTTTTTTTTTTAAAGATGGTTGATGAGGAATGCTTTAGCACAGTATAGCACAATGATAATTTCCCTCACTGTCCTTCCCTGTCCCTACAAACAAGGTTTAGCACAGTAAAACACACTGACACTCTCCCTACCTATAGTTTTCTGTCCCTATAATTTTTTTTTTCAAAGATGGTTGATGAGGAATGCTTTAGCACAGTATAGCACAATGAGAATTTCCCTCACTGTCCTTCCCTGTCCCTACAAACAAGGTTTAGCACAGTAAAACAGACTGACACTCTCCCTACCTATCCTTCTCTTTCCCTAAACTAAAGGAATCCAGGTTAAGCAAGAAAAAAAAATGTCACTGTCCCTGCCTATGCTTCTCTTTCCCTGCTCTGGAACACACTACACTAGGCTGCCGTGCTGGCGGCCTTTTATAGTGTGGGGCGTGTACTAAACACCCTCAGCAATAATTGGCCACAGGCATCCTGCCTGTGGCCAATCATTGCTCTCCTCGCTGCCGGCGCTGTGATTGGCCAAGCATGCGGGGTCACAGTGCATGCTTGGCCAATCACAGCGCATGGATGACACTGCGATGGCGTAGTGCATTGTGGGCCGCGAATTAGGCGCGAACGGCCCAAATCGTTCGTTGTTCGGCGAACGATCGAACAGCCGATGTTCGAGTCGAACGTATGTTCGACTCGAACACCGTGCTTATCCCTATCCCTGACTAATATGGTCCGATCAGCATTTAAAATGCCCCTTGCGGAGCCATCATCCACTTCTGTCTCCTTGTTGGGGTCGCTAAAAGCTCCCCAGACTGTTTGTTCCTTTCCGATCCATCCTTTACTGGAAGGGCTCATTTACCAGGATTGGGAGCATCCTGATAAAATATTTACTCCTCCCAAGAGATTTCAAGTGGTCTATCCCATGGAGGATAAGTTCATCAAAAAATGGAGGGTCCCTACAGTGGACGCAGCCATCTCTTGTGTGAATAAATCACTGACATGTCCAGTGGATAATGTCCAAATGTTCAAGGACCCAATAGATAAAAAATTAGAGTCCTTATTAAAATCTGCTTTTGCTACAGCAGGATTGGTGACACAACCAGCAGTGGCAGCTATTGGGGTCTGCCAAGCAGTGAAGGATCAGTTGAAACAGGTCTTAAGGGACTTGCCAGATCAGCAAGCTCTTGCCCTAGCTGATCTACCTAGAGCCTTATGCTTTGCGGTGGACGCTATAAAGGATTCAATCCATCAGGCCTCCCGCCTGACGCTGTCTGTAGTACATATGCGCAGGCTTCTATGGCTCAAAAACTGGTCTGCTGAAGCTCCCTGTAAAAAATTGCTGGTCAGCTTCCCATTTCATGGTGAACGCTTATTCGGGGAAGACCTGGACAAATATATCCAGAGAATTTCCAGCGGTAAAAGTACACTTTTGCCGGTTAAAAACAGAGTTAGAGGTCCCTCTTTTAAGAGGCCTGCTTCTCCAGTCCCTAGGACATCGGCTGTGAAACAGTTCCGACGGCCTCCTCGGTCAAATCCCGGAGGTAAAAATCAGGGACAATTGCAGGGTAACAAGAAGCCCTGGAGCAGGAGAGGTACAAAACCTCCCCCAAAGTCAAATGCATGAAGAGTTGCCCCCACTCAATCGGGTGGGGGGAAGACTTCAGTTGTTCACAGAGACCTGGCGGGACACGATCAGAGACAGATGGGTGCTCTCCGCAGTAAATCTGGGATACAAATTGGAGTTAAAAGACTCCCCTCCTTCCCACTTTATAAGGTCAAACGTGCCAAGGGATCCCCAGAAGAGAGGATCCCTCCTGTTGGCACTAGAACAATTATTGCTCCAAGCAGTAATTATAGAGGTTCCCCTGGAAGAATGGGGGTTCGGGTTTTACTCAAACCTCTTTACAGTCCCGAAGCCAAACGGGGACGTGAGGCCCATATTAAATCTAAAAGGGCTAAACAAATTCCTACATATCAGGACTTTCCGGATGGAGTCGATCCGATCGGTGGCCACCGCCCTACAAGGGGGGGAATGGTTAGCCTCGATCGACATCAAAGATGCTTATTTGCACATTCCCATCTTTCCAGCCCACCAAAAATTTCTACGCTTTGCGGTAGAAGGGCGCCATTTTCAGTTCAGAGCCTTACCCTTCGGTCTGGCCACAGCACCACGAGTGTTCACAAAAATTCTGGCCCCATTATTGGCCAATCTAAGAACACGAGGTGTAACGATAATGGCATATCTAGACGACTTGTTGCTGATAGACCACTCAGTGGAAAAACTAGAAGTGGTTGTTCACGAGACAATCAAGTATCTGGAATATCACGGTTGGATTATCAACCGAGACAAGTCAGCCCTAAAACCAGTCAAAAGTCTGGAATACTTGGGGCTAAGGCTGGATTCAGACCAGAGAAAAATTTTCTTGCCTCAAGAAAAGGGGTCGTCTTTGAGAGATTTGATCCACTTAGTGGGTACAAAAAGACAGCCATCCATACGCCTGTGCATGAGGCTGCTGGGAAAAATGGTGGCATCATTCGAAGCAGTACCCTACGGTCAATTCCATTCAAGGAATTTGCAAAGGGCCATACTGTCAGCCTGGAACAAAAAAGTTCAGGCCCTAGACTTACCGATGTCCTTGTCCCCTTCCGTTCGCAAGAGCCTCCGCTGGTGGTTGGTTCCCCAGAATCTGGAAAGAGGGAAATCCTTCAGTCCGATTTCTTGGAAGGTGGTCACTACAGATGCCAGCCTTATAGGCTGGGGAGCAGTACTGGAGCAATGGTCTCTCCAGGGCAGATGGTCGGATGCGGAAAAGGCCCTGCCCATCAATCTCTTAGAGATACGAGCAGCCCGGTATGCCCTAGTAGCATGGACATCCAAACCCCAAGGGTCCCCTGTCAGAATTCAATCAGACAATGCCACAGCAGTGGCATATATCAATCATCAGGGGGGCACCAGGAGTCGTGCAGCCCAGAGGGAAGTAAATTACATCCTGAAATGGGCAGAAAGATATGTCCCAGCCATATCTGCGGTATTCATTCCAGGAGTGGAGAATTGGAAGGCGGACTTTCTAAGTCGCCAACAATTATGCCCAGGGGAATGGTCCCTTCATCCCGAGGTTTTCCGGACAATATGTCAGCGGTGGGGAACACCGGATGTAGATCTGCTAGCATCCAGATTCAACGCAAAAGTGGACAGGTTTGTCTCTTGGACAAGGGATCCCCTAGCTTGCGGCTCGGATGCCCTAGTGTTCCCTTGGGATCAGTTCAAGCTGATATATGCAT
This sequence comes from Rana muscosa, assembly GCA_029206835.1. Lineage (NCBI taxonomy): Eukaryota > Metazoa > Chordata > Amphibia > Anura > Ranidae > Rana > Rana muscosa. The sequence goes on from CM055116.1 coordinate 574,487,058, forward strand.
TCCCACCGCCACAATTGTTACCTCGATTACTCCGCAGAATCAGGGTAGAAAAGAAACCAGTGATTCTGGTGGCTCCAGCGTGGCCCCGAAGAGCATGGTACGCGGAGATTGTAAAGATGTCTGTGGGGAGTCCTTGGACCCTCCCACATCGTCCGGACCTGCTTTCGCAAGGACCGATATACCACCCTTCCTTACCAGCCCTAGGTTTGACGGCCTGGCTATTGAAGCCCACATTCTAAAAAGGAGAGGGCTCTCTAATTCTGTGGTATCTACCATGATCAATGCCAGGAAGCCGGTATCCAGGCAGATCTACTATAGAATCTGGAAGGCGTACATCGCCTGGTGTGAGGCCAAGAAATGGCATCCACGTAAATACGTAATAGGTAGGATTCTGGACTTCCTACAATGGGCTGTAGATAGGAAGCTTGCCTTGAGTACTATCAAGGGTCAGATTTCGGCCTTGTCAATATTTTTTCAAAGGCCCTTGGCTTCGCATTCACTAGTCAAAGCCTTTATACAAGGAGTGATGCGTATTAGCCCTCCGGTTAATATTCCCATATGTCCATGGGACTTAAACCTGGTTCTGTCGGTTCTACAGAAACAACCATTTGAATCATTACAGCATATTTCCCTGGTTCTTCTCACCAGGAAATTGATTTTTCTAGTAGCCATTTGTTCGGCTAAAAGAGTGTCGGAATTAGCCGCTATGTCCTGTAGGGAGCCATATCTGGTTATCCATAAGGACAGAGTAGTGTTACGTCCTCATCCAGCCTTTCTTCCTAAGGTGGTATCGAGGTTTCATTTGAACCAAGATGTGGTTCTTCCTTCTTTTTTCCCCAAACCTAGTTCGGTAGAGGAAAAGTTATTGCATTCTTTGGATGTAGTAAGAGCAGTTAAAGCTTATCTAAAAGCCACTGCTCAGATTCGCAGAACGGATACTTTGTTTATTCTGCCGGAAGGCCCCAGAAAGGGTCAGGCAGCATCAAAATCTACTTTAGCCAAGTGGATTCGACAGGTCATAATGCAAGCCTATGGCTTGAGAAGGAGACCGCCTCCGTTCAAAGTTAGAGCGCACTCCACGAGAGCAGTTGGAACTTCATGGGCAGTGCATCACCAGGCCTCTCTGGCTCAAATCTGTAAGGCCGCAACATGGTCTTCAGTACACACGTTTACTAGGTTCTACCAGGTGGACGTTAGAAGTCAGGAGGATGTCGCCTTTGGGCGCAGTGTGTTGCAGGCCGCAAAAGATCCTCATGTCTGATAGCGCTCAGCTTATGTATGGTGTATCCCCCCCCCTCGTTGGGCATTGCTTTAGGACATCCCATTAGTAATGACTATGTCGCTCTGTGTCCCGTGATGTACGAGAAAGAAAATAGGATTTTTATAACAGCTTACCTGTAAAATCCTTTTCTTGGAGTACATCACGGGACACAGAGCTCCCACCCCTCTTTAGGGACACTTATTGCTTTGCTACAAAACTGAGGTGGTCCCGGATGGGAGGGGCTTATATAGGGGAGGGTACTTCCGGTTTTGGAAGTTGCCAGTGCCAGCACCTGAAGGTATCTATATAACCCATTAGTAATGACTATGTCGCTCTGTGTCCCGTGATGTACTCCAAGAAAAGGATTTTACAGGTAAGCTGTTATAAAAATCCTATTATTCTACTTACAAAGAAAGACCATCATCAAGGCATAAAAATATATATATCCGCGGCTCTCAGCGTGCTTGTATCGGCCAGCCTGACATGTTTCATCCTAATGGATATCATCAGAGGCATGCCGATACAAGCACGCTGAGAGCCGCGGATATATATATTTTTAAATATAAATATAAATATAAATTTATATTGATAAACCACTTCCTGCTGAGGATTACATATCATCTCCATTTCCAACTGAGTTCTGGATGTCGTTTATGATGTGGGTGTGATCCATCAAGTTTGAATATTTGTGTCTATACACTGACCCTCTGCAAATATACTTACATCGTTTGTGTATGTTTGCCTTCTGGTAAGCATTTTGTGAGCACTATTGGGGTGGTGTGCTTTTACGTTTGCACACTGAAAGTTCTGGTGGTGGTTCCTTATCAATTTCCACATTCATCTTGTTTGCTGATTCTGCACCTGGACTGTTGTTTTTTTACATCGATTTTCACTAAGCGCTGCACTTTGGACTTTTATATTTTTACGTTTGCCTTATCAACAGACTGTGCTAGCTGCTTTATTTATTTATTTATTTTGTTTTATTTTCAATTTTGGTTAGCGCAGATATTTGTTCACCATATTACCAATGTCCTATACTACCCAGTCAGGCCTGACTATAACTTGGGGTATAGTTTGTTGAAGTATCTTCGCTAGCAACTGTCGGTGGTGCACATGGAGAAACAAACTGTAATCCAATAGGGGTAGCAGATAATCACTAACTTGGCAAAGCTGGAGAGACTGAACAAACTCAGTTCAGCAAACGATGGCCTAGGCAAAGTTAATAGGCAAACAAGTGACTTAGATGTGGTTCTGAGCTGGCGCTCTCTCACCCAGACCGGACCGACTCCTGTCCGGTTCCTCCGCTACTGTGAGTGGCTTCACAGTGCCCACGATACACCGGGTCTTCGGTCCTCCAGAAGATGGTGGCACCTCAGGTGGATTGGATGTCTCGCAGGCTCCCCAGCGGAACGGAAGGCTCTCTGGAAGAAAGTGCGAGGCCCAGGCTTCAGGCCTAGCACGCGCAGCAGGTGAGTGCAGGGATCCTCTTGCAAGGAGGGCGTCGTTCCAAGAGAAAGAACGAGGCCCCTCCTTCTCCTTTTAAAGTCCACCCCAGCAGTCCTTGCGCGGGGAAATGCACCCTGGGTGTCTAAAAGCGTGCTGGGAACTGTAGTCTTGCGGTTGAAACGATACCCCGCTACACACTCCCCCCACTTGAAATCTTTGGTCCCCAAAGACATTATTAAAACATTATTAACAGTAGGAAAATACAAATTCATTAAGGGCAGCTAGAGAAGTTGGCAGAGGAAACTCCCACCAGAACGGGGAAGGGAGTTTGTCCTGCCCACTGGTTACATCAATGGGGTTGACCTGCCTAACTGTGCCAGAGAGTGAGCTGGGGTTGCCTTCCACCAAATGTACAGCAGAAGGATCAGGTGTTGGTAATGTCCTTCGAGCAGTGGTCACTGTATCCTCTGAACTCTCCCCCATCTGGGTATAGGTCAACTTCCTAGGAAGACGAATAGTTCTCTTGGCCCTTTGTTCTTTTGGGGTGGCTGTTTCTTCCCTCACTTTATCTCCTTCTAAAGTGGGTACGCTGGGTTCCAATACTTCTGGTACATCCAGTTCAGGTGCAGGAAGATGTTGAGAGTAACCTTGACGATCAGCAGAAGGTGACCATGTGGCATCTTCCCACTCTTCAGCCAGAGGACTAGACGGAACAAACTCGGTGGCTTCCACATTCAATGTACTATCCACAGTACCTTCAGATGGTGGAAGATCTATAGACATGGGTTCTGGGGTCTGAGAAGGCCACAACCATCCAAGTTCTTCTTCTAAACTCTGATCCAAGACATCCATTTCTCCAGACTGAGATACCTGAGACTGAGTGTTTGGCCTAGGTGTCTCCAAACTTGAGGATGGCCCAGGGGAATCTTCTACAGGAGGTATCCCAGCCGCTTCTGAAAGTGGAAGCAAATGGTTTCTGTGCCATGTCTTCAGTGGCCCTATCTTCCCTTCTGGTTTTAGTTGATACACCGGCAGGTCTGGCAACTTCTTACAGATCAGTGATCACATATGGTTCAGGTCTCCATCTGTCTGCTAATTTATGCTTCCCTGGAACTCCCAGGTTTTGCAACAGCACTCTGTCTCCTGGCTGGAGGTCCTGGATGCGAACCTTGAGGTCAAAGTTCCTCTTGTTCCCGGGCTCCTCTTTGCTCTGAGGCCACTTGGGCCTGTTCAAAAGCTAGCTTCAAACTCTTCCTCAGTCTGTCTACATAGCCCTTATGCGAGGTGGCTGAAGTGCGATCCGTGGATATGCCGAATTCCAGATCCACAGGCAGTCTTGCTTCCCTGCCAAACATAAGGCGATATGGAGAGTACCCTGTGGCATCGCTAGTGGTACTGTTGTAGGCGTGCATGATGGCCGCTATGTGCTTGCTCCAGTGCTGCTTCTGCTCACTACTCAGAGTCCCCAACATATTTAACAGAGTCCTGTTGAACCTCTCCGGCTGAGCATCACCCTGAGGGTGATAAGGGGTAGTGCGGGTTTTCTTGATACCCAAAGAGTCCAACAGTTTCTTGATCAATCAACTCTCAAAGTCTCTCCCTTGGTCAGAGTGCAAGCGCTGTGGCAGTCCATAATGCACAAAGTATTTTTCTACTAGGATTTTAGCTACAGTGGATGCCTTCTGGTCTTTGGCTGGAAAAGCTTGGGCATAACGGGTGAAATGGTCGGTTATCACTAGAACATTTCCTTGTCCACTTAAGTCAGGTTCAAGACAGAGAAAGTCAATGCACACCAAGTCCAAGAGTCCTTGACTCTGCAGATGGCCCATTGGGGTAGCTTGGCGTGGCAATGTCTTCCTCTGGATACCGCGTGCACAGGAATGGCAGTACTCCTCCACTTCAGCCCGCATACAAGGCCAATAGAAGCTATCCCTTACAAGTTGGAATGTTCGTTCAGCCCCCAAGTGGCCATGATTGTCATGTAGGGCAGCCAAAACAGTTCTTTGGTATTTCTCTGACAGCTGCCACTTCTCTTCTAGGTCATCAGAGGGGCCCCTTCGGTAGACCACCCCTTGATGCACCTGCAACTTGTCCCATTCTTTGTGAACCAACCGGGCCACCTTTGAGGGGTCCTTCAGAAGTCTGCCTGGATCCTGGTCCTCCAACGCCTCCAATGCCAATCTTCCCCAAGGATCCTCCAACTGGTCCCTCCTTAGGTCCTTTTTGGACAGTTTGGGTAGGTCATCCTCTCCAACTTGAGTTACATTGCAGTAACACTTAGGCACCCCCTCCGCAGAGACACCAATCTCTTCGGCCCTTGACCCTCCACTAGCTTGAAGCTGTACTCCTTGACACAAGGCCCGTACCCCATCTGGGGTTACCTGGGTCCAATCTTCTGGATGGTGGGTGGGTGCGTGGCCTCTTCTGGACAATGTGTCTGCATCACGGTTTCCAGCTCCGGGCCTATACTTCAGGCTGAAGTTGAATCCGGCTAAGGCTGCTAACCAACGGTGACCAGTGGCATCCAGCTTGGCCGTGGTGAAGATATAGGTGAGTGGATTATTGTCAGTCTTTACTGTGAAGTCAGCTCCATACAGGTAATCTCTGAGTTTATCCACGACTGCCCACTTTAGGGCCAAGAACTCCAACTTGTGAGTGGGGTAGTTCTTCTCTGCGGGTGCCAAACTTCTACTAACGTAGGCAACTGGGCGCAACTGCCCTTCATATTCTTGGTATAGCACCCCTCCTAGACCATCATGGCTGGCATCTACATGCAGTTCATATGGCTTTTTGGGATCAGCATAGGCCAGGACTGGTGCAGTGGTAATGCCGCGTACACACGATTGATTTTCTCGACGGTGAAAACACCGACATCTTTTTTCTTGGTCGAGAAAAAGTACCGTGTGTGGGCTCCATTTCAGTGTTTCCCTATGGGAAAACTGCAGCGGAAAAAAATGACGGGAATCACGACGAGAAAAATTAGAGCATGTTCTAATTTTTCTCGTCGTAATTAATGCCGTTTTTCCCGTCGGGAAAAATGACAAAAAGCCCACACACGGTAGTTTTTCTTGTTAAAAAAAAATAATTAATTTTTCCCGACGGGAAAAATGATCGTGTGTACGCGGCATATGACTCTTCTTTAACATCTGGAAGGCTACTTCGCACTCTCCTGTCAACTGGTCTTCCACGGACTCTCCAGACTTCCTGGGGCCAGTATCATCCTCCTCTCCCTCCGTCTTCAGTAGCTCATTTAGGGGTTTGGCAATTTTTGCAAATCCTTCCACAAATCTACGGTAGTAGGAACAGAAGCCGTGGAAGGATCTGAGCTCAGTCACTGTAGTTGGCCTGGGCCAGGAGGTGACTGCCTCCAGTTTATCAGGGTCTGAAGATACTCCTTCTGCGGATACTATGTGCCCCAGATAGTGGACCGAGTGGACGATAGTGGACCGAGGACTGGTAGAATTGGCATTTTTCTCTGGAGAGTTTTAATCCTTCCTCACTAAGTCTCTTCAGAACCTTCTCCAATCTCTCTTCATGCTCCTCCAGAGTCTTCCCAAAGACAATGATGTCGTCTAGGTACACCAGGACTTCGATCAGATTCATGTCCCCAACGGTCTTCTCCATCAGCCTCTGGAAGGTAGCAGGGGCTCCCGACAGGCCTTGGGGCATCCTATTAAATTCATAGAATCCCATGGGGTGATGAAGGCCGTCTTCTCCTTATCTTCAGGGTGCATTGGGATCTGATAATACCCACTCTTCAGGTCCATGACACTGAACCACTTGGCCCCAGACACACTCTGCAAAGCATCTTCTATCCTGGGGGTAGTGTACTGGTCGGGTATGGTCCTCCTGTTGAGAGTCCTGTAGTCTATGCAGAGTCTCAGCGACCCGTTCTTCTTCCTTACCACAACGATGGGGGAAGCTATGGACTTCTGGACTCTCGGATGACCCCTGTCCTCTTGAGCTCTGCCAACTGCTCACGCAAATCTTCCAGGTCAGCCAGTGGAACTCTTCGGACCCTCTACCGAAAGGGTTTGTCTTCTTGAAGACTAATTTTATGGGTGGCACTTCTCGCACACCCCACATCAAACTCATCTTCTGAGAATAGTCTTCTCCACTGAGTCAGCTGAGCCTTGGCTCTCTCCTTCCATTTCAGAGGCAAGGCGGTATCCTTAAGGCAGAGCTCCTCCAGGGTGGCTTCTCCTCCCTTGGACCCTAATTCAGACAAGGCCACTGGGGTAGCAGGATTCACCTTGCCCAGTAGCACCCGGGCTGGGATCTTCACAGGAGAATTTGTAACATTTCTGACACTCACTGGAATCTGTCCCTTGGCTTTCTTCAGTGCCCTCAACGGGACCACTTCAGGGAGTACTTCCAATCCTTGGTGAGTATTGAAGGGGTCTGGTTCCACCACTACAAAGGGACCCGGCTGCTCCCAGGAGAGTTTTACTGTAGCCTGGAGACAAGTCACCTCACCAGGCTGTAGTATCTTCTCTCTTCTAGACAGTCTCCAGACTCTTCCCACCCCCTCTTCAGGGGCCTTTTGCTCCAGGATCATCTTCTGGTAGACCTGTTGTAGCATGGGGTGAATCTTCTGTCTGGGAGAACTCCGTTCTTGCACTTACAGTCAACAGTCTCCGGACCAAGTCAGTGTTGGTTCCTATCAACATGGATATCGTGTTGGCTCCTCGTGGACGAGGGCAAACCACTGCCAGGGTGTCAAATACTTTGGCCTTTCCGGTCACCGCGGGGTCAAAGGCCAGCCTGATTGAAACATAACCGTCGTAGGGGAAACTGCGAGTGCCAATTCCCCCAATTTTGAGGTCCTCCAGCTTCTGCAAAGGCACATGACTCAAATGCTTCTGATAAAAGCATGATAAAAGCATGATAAAAGTCTCTGCATAATAGAGTCACTTGAGCTCCTGTGTCTAAGAGTGCCTTTGTGTAAACTCCCTCCACTTGAACGGAGACTAGAGGGGAGAGTCCAACTAATTTATCTGGGAACTTCTTAAGAGGTATTTTGTCCTTTGGACTTTGTGATTTTTCCAGTGTTTTTTTTTTCTTTTTCCATTTCTCTCTGGACCTCAACCCTTTTTGAACCTAGTATGCATTGATCTTTTTCTGGTTGTCAAATTGCAACTCCCGACAGACAGTATGGGAGTTTCTAGGAGGGGCATTGTTGCCCTTCTCTTTTTGCTCTGATTGTCTTTGGATCTTCTTGGAGCTTTCTGTAAGTAGCGGGCACCCGGCTGACTCCTTCACCGGGGCCCTCTGAAGTTTTCCGCCGGCTGGTATTGAGTACCTCTGTTCTTTCTTGGATTGGGGCACCTTCTATCAGGGTGGCCAACTCCTCCACAATTTAAGCAGACAATCTCCTTCCTTATTTTTGGGGATGTTGGAATAGGGACATTCCGGTGCGGTTCCTTCTGGATCTCTTCCTTTTCCTTGTTTCCTGAGTTTTTGGCCAATAAAGAGGTCAATAAGTCCAGTACTTGGGCCATTTGAGACTTCAAGGTTTCTACTTCTGGGTCACGTTCTGTAACTACTGTCGTTCTGACTCCTACCGAAACAGGTGGGGTGGTTTTCTCAACCCCCTCTTGATCCTTCATCAAGGCCTCCTCGTCCCTTATGATCCGCATAAGGTCTGTGTAATTCAGAGCCATGACTCTGCAGTTTAGTAAATTTTAGCAAGGGTAACGATGAAAAGCATCCCAAGTTATTATTTAAAGTGTATTTCCTGACTAGCTCAGAAAGCGAACAGGACCGATTGCTAGGTCTGTTCTGAGTCTCCACCGAGTTTTAGTACCCAGCGATGACAGCGGTACATGTCATTTATGATGTTATTATGGGTATGAATAGTTTTGACAAACTAGTGAAGACTCCAAACAGACACTTGTCATGGGAATCTAAAGATGCATTTTTAGAGGGTAAAATTGGTTATAGTTTTAATAGCTCTGCCTATTGTCGGTTTGGGACAACTAGGTAGCCCACAAGTGTGTTTGAACTTTAGTTTAGTGCTTATGCGGATCTGCAGCTTATAAGGTAATTCCCCCAATGCAAGAGGTTCATGCGTGATGGTGAAGCTGTCCCAGCATCTTATGTCGCGGCCGATCGCGAGGATCTGATAGTGCGAGAAATTAAGAATGGCAGGGACAGCTAGGAGGGAATTGTTCACTAACCCCGACCAGGTCTGGGCATGGTTTCCCGCATGTACAAGTTGGGGGGGGGCTTGAGCTTAAGATACGATTGAACAATTCTCATCCATTGAGGATGGGATGGTTCATGTAACTGTTGAAGCCAGAGCTGTAGCTAAGTGAAGGTTGGGAATCCTTTTAAGGGTATGGGAATCTTTGGGGATCTAATTTTTATTTTACAGCGGATCGTGGTTAAAGGAAGTGGGAATATGGGACTCATGTCGGTTTTATTTCTATTCTTTCTATATGTCGTGACGAGGTGCTCCTGTTGCCTGATTGGACGCGTGACCAGAGCCCGAACAGATGACCACATCTTCCTTGATGAGACGCCCGAAGCCGGACCCACGTACAAGACAGAGGATCACAGACCGATCGGCGATTACTACAGCTCACCATGTCGTGTCCTCCTTATAAGTCATGCTCTTGAAGAACAGAGTCTACATGTCAAGCCGTGTTTTCCTTTTTATGGACTCCTATGGACTGTAAGGACTGATTCATTTCCAGGTGTAAGAAGGCATCGAAAGACACGTGGGAGCATATGACAAAAAAGGGAGAACTGTTGTGGACATTTTTTATGAAGATGTGTTTAATATGATTGTAGATGTGTTTAATATGTATTGTCATAGTGTCACCCAGTGTTAATACTTCCGCAACCCGCTCTAAAGAGCTGACTGGGGCAGTCTGAGGCTGGTTGAATCCCGTCTGGTAGTGGAAAACGTCTTGAGGTTGGAGTGTGATGTTTGCAGGGTGGGGATATGTCCACCAACGAGGGGCCCTCTGTGCATTGGCATGGACGATCGTTGAGGAGGGGGTATGCTCGCTCTGCAACGACATCATTGGTTATAGGCAGGTGTGCGCTCTTGTCTTGGCTGTGTCTGATCAGCATTGGTCGAGATTTGTAGCGCGCGCCTGCAGATAGCCTCCCACAAGCAATAATAGTATAATCTGAATATGCGTTATTCTAATGAATAGCGTAGAATAAGGATTCCTATCAGCGGTAATATGAGAGCTTGCGAGCGTTTTCAGAGTCAGGGAAAGCATCCATGTTTTAAAGCAATACGGCTTAGTTTGCTGGGAGCATACACGCTTTCCCTGCCCGGACACGCCCATAAGACTTTAGCCATCAGTGTATTCATGTATTGTACAGTATGTATTTAAATAACCCTGTTGGAAGGGATATCCTTATATGAACATTTCCTGTGTGAAGGGGACATCCTGTGAAGACCACTCCCAGGGGTGAGGTGATTATCTGCTGGTGAGATCTTTTAATAATAAAAAGGAGCCGTGAGGCTCCAGGCGACCAGTGTTTTGCTGAGATGCCAAGATGAACCTAGCTGTGTGGTGATGCTGTTTGTTTTGTATGAATGGGGATCAAATGGAAGGTGAGTGAATTTTAGCTTAAGAAGCATTATTACATTAAGACGAAATGTGTTACGATTAGAGACATGATATCTGGCTGTGTGCTCTGCGTACAGCCTAATTTCACTGACACAGCCGGCTTATTCACAAAGCTTTGCGCGACTCGCGCATGGGCAGTAGGAAACGAGCACTGAAGCCGCAAGGCTTCACTGCCTGTTTCCCTTAGTGAGGATGGCGGCGTGGGGACCTGCCGCGATCGGGGGATCGGCCTTGGGGGGGCGACTTTGTGGGCGCCTAGGACAGGTAAGTGTCCTTATTAAAAGTCAGCAGCTAAAGTGTTTGTAGCTGCTGAATTAAAAAAAAAAAATTGCGGGTGGAACCCTGCTTTAAAGCTGCAGAATCTCTAAACACCAGCAGACAGAAGAGGTGTGAAAAGAGTGACAATGACAAGCCAGTCATATGTGCTCCCTAGGGTAAAACCCCACAGGTTGACCATTAGAAATTTAAAGCAATATTAAACCCAAAAACAAACATTTATTATATTGCAGCTTACCAATTCTTAGATATGATGGCTGTATTCGTTTTATTTTTTAGGCTTTCTTTCATCTGGTGATCCAGTAAGCAAGTATATTGTTTTTTTACAGTACAAACTTTCCAGCAGAGTGTATCACTTTACATGGATGACCATTTAACACTCGCAGGGGTGATTAAAATGATCAGCTTTTATTTATTCATGCAAAACCTTTATCCCAAAAGAAAAAAAAAACTGCAGTTTGGCTTCATATGTTGATGCATTTAAATATGCTAATACATTTAACACTCCCCTCCCCCCAAGACTGACAATGCTGCTGTCTGCTGTGCCTCCTTACCCATTCCTCAAGAGTTGTTTCTCTCTAATACGGTAGGTGTGTTACTGGCCAGATCACCAGATCACCAGATAAAAGCAGAGGGAAAACTCCAAAGGAAAGAAAACTGATGCAGCCACCATATCTAATTACTGATAAGTGGCAATATATTACATTTTTGCTTTTGGGTTTATTACCGCTTTAATCTGTCGCAGCCAAACCTGCATAGAGCAATGAACTGCTGCGTTCAATGGCTGCAAATGGGGATGATACCAGTATCTATATTATCCAGCGTGTCTCTTGTTTAACCACTTGACAACTGGGCACTTAAACCCCCTTCGTACCCAGACCAATTTTCAGCTTTCAGCGCTGACGCAATTTGAATGAACATTGCGCGGTCATACAACGCTGTACCCAAATGATATTTTTATCATTTTTTTCCCACAAATAGAGCTTTCTTTGGGGGGTATTTGATCACCTCTGCAGTTTTTATTTTTTGCGCTATAAACAAAAAAAGACAGAAAAAAAAAAAAACACAATATCTTTTTACTTTTTGCTATAATAATATCCCAATTTTTTTTAAAAACTTTTTTTTTCTCAGTTTAGGCCGATACGTATTCTTCTATATATTTTTGGTAAAATTGCAATAAGCGTATAGTGATTGATTTGCGAAAAAGTTATAGCGCCTACAAAATAGGGGATAGAATTATGACATTTTTATTATAATTTTTTTTTTTTTACTAGTAATGGCGGCGATCTGCAATTTTTGTCGGACACTTTTGACACTATTTTGGGACCATTCACATTTATACAGCGAACAGTGCTATAAATATGCACTGATTACTGTATAAATGTGACTGTCAGTGAAGGGGTTAACACTAGGGGGCGATCAAGGGGTTAAATATGTTCCCTATTAGTGATTCTTACTGTGTGGGGGAGGGGACTGACTGGGGGAGGAGACCGATCTGTGTCCCTATGTACAAGGGACACAGCATCGGTCTCCTCTCTCCCTGACAGGACGTGGATCTCTGTGTTTACACACAGAGATCCACGTCCTGCCTCTGTAACAGCCGATCGCGTGTACTTGGCGGACATCGCGGCCGCCAGGCACGCGCATCGGCATCACGTGACCACGGCGGGCACAGCTGTTCCCCGCCGCTCGCCCTCAGCGGCGCGCAGGGGGAGTGTAACAGGCAGGACGTCCATGGACGTCCACTCAGCACTTGAGAGCCGCGCTGCAGACGTCTTTTGTCTATAGCGTGGGTCTCAAGTGGTTAAAGAAACCAAAGGATCATAGAATTTCCAGGAGAAAGCAATTGAGGAATGAAGAAGGTGAGAGGCTGCGTCCTGGACTGTTCAAGGAGTTTTTCCTATACCTGCAACTGTATAACAGAAATCCAGTTCTTTGCCTAATGTGCCAACTAGTGTTAACAGTCAGTTACAGACAGATAGGAAAATACAGAGAATGCAATTGTGGGCATTGTTTGTTGAACAATGTACGTAAAAATAAAAATAAAAAGTTTTATACACCTAAACTCACAGGCCTGCCTAATGCTTGGTTCACACCTATGCGTGTGACTGTTGATGCGGAAATCGCAGCAATTCCAGCACCCGCAATCACACGCCGTGAAAACACGCTGATGTGTGAAAATTTGCGGGTCAGTGGGAAGAACACCCCCTATATCAGTGAAAGGCAAGAACATCCCCTTTCTAGTGGTGGTCAGCATGCCACCACTCTTACAGTCAACTTAAAAAATCAGTGGTGTCCAGGGCCGGACTAAGATACCGGGATATTTCCCGGTAGGCTGCCTGTCCTGGGGCTGCTTTGAACTGCGGCTGACTGCAGCGCTCCCCTCCCTCTCTCTCTCTCTCCTATGTGTCACACACACCAGGCATCTCCCGCGCTGTGTGTGAGAGCTGACTGGGTCTGTGTTCGGCTGTGCTGCCTATAGGAAGGTTCCGCCCCCCTAGACCGACTTCAATCAGTGTTCCATTGTATGTAAACACACAGATCCATGTCCTGTCAGGGAGAGAGGAGACCGATGCTGTGTCCCTTGTACATAGGGACACAGATCGGTCTCCTCCCCCAGTCAGTCCCCTCCCCCCACAGTAGTAATCACTCCCAGGGCATACATTTAACCCCTTCCTCGCTCCCTAGTGTTAACCCCTTCCCTGCCAGTCACATTTATACAGTAATCAGTGCATATTTATAGCACTGTTCGCTGTATAAATGTGAATGGTCCCAAAATAGTGTCAAAAGTGTCCGCTGTGTCCGCCATAATGTCGCAGTCATGAAAAAAAATCGCTGATCGCCGCCGTTACTTGTAAAAAAAATAAATTATAAAAATGCCATAAAACTACCCCCTATTTTGTAAACGCTATAACTTTTGCGCAAACCAATCAATAAACGCTGATTGCGATTTTTTTTTACCAAAAATATGTAGAAGAATACGTATCGGCCTAAACTGAGGAAAATTTTTATTTTTTTAAAAAAAATTAGGATATTTATTATAGCAAAAATCAAAAAATATTGTGTTTTTTTGAAAATTGTCGCTCTTTTTTGTTTATAGCGCAAAAAATAAGAACAGCAGAGATGATCAAATACCACCAAAAGAAAGCTCTATTTGTGAGAAAAAAAGAACGTCAATTTTGTTTGCGAGCCACGTCGCACGACCGCGCAGTTGTCATTCAAAGCGTGACAGTGCCGAAAGCTGAAATTTCGCCTGGGCAGGAAGGGGGTATATGTGCCCAGTAAGGAAGGGGTTAAAATGCATGGATTTCCCTTTTATGAACAACAAAATAATGACATTTGCTGTTGGGCCAGTATAAAAATGCTATGAGGCTGGTATGAAATTTTTTCCAAGGCTGGTTTTTATTCCCAGTCCGGCCCTGTTCGTGTCATACCGTTGGCTCTGACAAGTAGTGTTGGGTCTTGAACTATGCAGGCACCATCAGATGGGAGGTCAGTTAGCCACAGCTCAAAACAACCCCTAGCAACCTCTGGAGGAACCCTAGCGTTCCACAGAACCCTGGTTAAGAATAACTAATATAGGCACTTTTAAAAATATTGGATTATTGATTTACATTAGTTATAGCACAATTATCAATAGTGGCTCTGAATTTCATTGCAGCATTTTTCACCCCACGTTTCATACTATTTTCCATTATACCCACCTGGATGCCAATTACTTCTTCTTTTCCACTCCCTGCAGGTTTGGGGCATTTAAAAATTAATGCAGCATTATACTTCCAATCATCAAAGAAAGTGGCCATTATATTTGTAAATCCATAGTATTTATTGGAATACCTTCTACGTTCAGCATGTAAAAGAGCAACGTTTCTTTACTGTCACCACTGCGAGAACATAGGATGAACTCTGAGTCTTATAGCACAATATATATTATTTCAACAGATATTTTTTTTGCTTTTTACGTCGTTTTGCAACTTTATTAAATATCAAAGAAAGTTAACAATAACCATTTACAAAATAACACTTAACTGAAATGATGAGTAAACAGGTGTAAACGCATCTCAAAAGCTTCAAAAATGCACCCCAAACTGATCTGAAATGCAAGCCACTTTTTCCATGAACCTAAAAGCATGCTCCATTGAACTAGCTTGTGAGTCTGACCCCAGGTCACAACGCTTTATTCTGTTTTGGTGGGGTCAAAGTCATCATCTGTCAGATTGGTATTTTTATTAAAGAACCACTTTATGCCTGTAATTGTTTCTCATATATGAAAATACTATTATTTAATTCAATTTTGTTCTGTGCAACACTTTTCTAGCCTGCAATGTCTAAATTGTATATACTACAGTTACTCTATATGACCTTTTGCTCTATAAATCCTTATTAATCAGTTCTAAAAAGGCCAGAGAATACAAGGGATGAACCTTGTGAAACATTGCCTACTTTCCTCCATTATGACATTCATCGAACAGATGAGTTCACAAGCAGTTTCCTTTTCCCATTTGCAAGTGGACAATGAAAGAGATACCCTCAACTCTTTAACCTCTTCCCAGAATGTCATTCACTGGGGGTAAAGTAACTGGTTCTCTTTACAGCTTTCGTCTTCTGCTGCCAATATTTAATATTCGTGTGCTCCACCACTGCCCTGGTTGCCCACCACAGATGCTAGTAGAAAGCTATGTGTCAGTCTGTGTCAGTGCTTACACAGGGCAAGGAATGTTCACCCATATGGCAGAGCTCAAGCGTGCTGATTGGTCACTTAGACTGCATTCACACCTGAGTGTAGCGCTTCGAGCGTTTTTACCGTAGTTTTTACCGTCGTTTTGTCACGCGAATTTGCGCCCGTAGAAACGCTCGTTGTCGCGCTAGACGCTTGAATCGGGCATTTCCATTACATTCTATGACTCCTGAAACGCCCAAATCTGCCCGATTCGCGCGACAAAAAAGGGTCCGGAACTTGTTTGAGCTTCAGGCGTTTTTGAGTGGAGATGTGAACCATCTCCATAGAGAATAATGGATTTTTTCCCCTCTAGCGTTTTGTAGCTTCAGGCCTAGGGCTACAAAACGCTCAGGTGTGAATGCAGCCTTAGATGTTGTACATAGAGGGAAGACGCGAAGACAGTCACATGCTCCACTATACAAGGAAGTATTTCCAAGACTTTTAAACAGTGTATGGGGAAACAGCGCCACATTGTGTTTGTATCAGCACCCTTAAAGTGGTTGTAAACCCTCTCTGACAACTTTTATCTACAGGTAAGCCTAGATTAAGGCTTACCTGTAGGTGTTTGCAATATCTCCTAAACCTACACGGTTTAGGAGATATTTGCCAAAAAGGATGCACCGATGTCTACGGCGCATGCGTGCCATAGACAACATCGCAGGCGCACTGAGCGTGCCGGGTTTTGAATGGAACTGCCGGTCCCGCGCGCATGTGCGGGAGTGACGTCATCGCCGCTCCGGCCAGTCACAGCGCCGGAGCAGCAATACACGGAAGGCACTCGGAGGAGACATGGTGGCGGCGGAGGAGGGGAATGAGGAGCGATTCGGAGGCTTTGATCTCAGGTAAGTCATTCATAATGAGCTAGTATGCTATGCATACTAGCTCATTATGCCTTTCTCTTGCAGGGTTTTTTTTTTTAGAAAAATTTCTAGAGGGTTTACTTCCTCTTTAAAACAAACCTGTAGCCACTATCAGATTAAAAATAAAGCTGTTACTTGAAAAGCAATAAGTAAATACTCGACTGCTGCGCATGCTGCTGAGTACCACTCAACTGCTGAGGAATCATCCCTCAAAGTGTACCAAGATACCAGCACTTCCAGGAGTGTTGGCTTTTTGTGCTCCCACAGTATTGAGTGGTTCCTTCCGCCAACCTCTGTATCACTACAAATCACATTAGTGACATAGAGTACGGCAAGAGGAACCAGTGAGCAATCTGGGGGACACTGGAGATGGACGCTCTTG
Organism: Rana muscosa; assembly: GCA_029206835.1. Taxonomy (NCBI): domain Eukaryota; kingdom Metazoa; phylum Chordata; class Amphibia; order Anura; family Ranidae; genus Rana; species Rana muscosa. Next base: position 574,503,595 of record CM055116.1, read on the forward strand.
AAAGTGATGGTTTCCCAGCAAACTCCAAGGGACAATGCCTTGGTAACATAGTTACATACGTGTAGCACTACCCCCGTAGGAGCTTCTGGTTAGTTTTGGGTTTTGCACGTTACCTCTTCAGCTTCGTTGTCCGGGTAGGAAAGTCTGTAGTAATGCAATGTCCACACAGATGTAAAACCTCAAACAGTTGGGCTTTATTTTCTTATGCAGAAAATTTTGAGAAGTAGAAGGTATAGAAGAGTAGGGGAAGGTTCAGGCACTCAGCGTTACTAGCCAAAAATATCAGTTCACAGTCACTTACCACTCTCAGTGTTTAGAGTGGGTATTGGTCACCCGGATAGTTCCCTCTCACATGGCCTAGCAGCCGGGATGACACACGAAACAGCAACGGGGTAGTCTCTGCCACAGACTGCCCAAGATGTAATGGGTTTCTGCCACAGACCTTTTGAAATGAATAAAGTCTCTGCCACAGACCTTTTAAAGTTGAATGAAAAGATAGTCCAGGAATCCTCTGCCACAGGATTTCAAAGTCCCAAACTTCCAGCCGTACAGTGAAAGAGCCTTTAAGCCAATCCGGCGAACTGTAGGGCTTGTAGTACAGTGGATCCCTCCTTGATAAAGTTACCAGGCCTCACCCGAGACAGCAGCACTTTACCGGTCCCTTCCAGGGCAGGTCTTCCCCTGGTCTCCTTCACCAAGATAGCTTCCTCCCCATTTGGACGGACAGCATGGGATCCCCTCTTTGAATGTAGGCCCCAGCCAGACTAGCTGGGCCTACTAGATAGCGATGCAGCCTCGGGCCAACGTGGCCCCGAGACCAGAACCAAACACACACACACCTCGCGCCCGGAGGGCTGCGGGGCAGGAACGGACCCCGATCAATGGCGTCTGTCCCTTAAGTATCCCCTCCCAGCAGGCACAGCGGGTTCACCACTCCCACCGTACCACTGCCGAGAAGGGCCACTCAATGCACCATGGTTTGCTCGTGTTCCAACAGGTGCCTGACGTGGTAACGCCACCTACAGGCAAAAAGGGAAATCACTATCAGGCAATCTACAACTAAAACAGAGGCGAATTTCAATGTAATTCAACCGCCTGAGCCCAACTGCTGGCTCAGACATCCCTCTATATTTTAGATAGCGTCCCAACCTTTTGGGGAGGGCGCTACATACACATAGTTACATAGTTAGTCTGGTTGAAAAAAGTCTGTCCAGTTCAATCCACAAGGTGAATTGAACATGCAGGTGTCCAGGGTGCTGATGTAGATAGCTTGTCAAACATTTAAGTTACCCAGGATTTATGAATAAAATAGTAATAGTAAAGCTAGTGGTAATTGTTATTGTAAAAAATCCTGCTCCAGGAAACTGGTTGACTGTGTGTGAAGGCCAAAGCTCTTGCTCACATCAACAGACTAATCAATATGAACTCTGGACCTCTCCTTCAACACAGATTGCATAACTAAATGCCTAGGTCCCATCACATGTGACCAACACTGAAGAGAATCTAGGACAGCTTTTTTCTCAAGGAAAGGTGATTACCGTACTTCTGCCCTTCTCTTGCTATTTGCCAATTCCGCCGAAATGGTTAAGAAGCATTATGTTAAAGTTGGACTAGATCTGTTTAAATGCTGTAGCATAAAGGTCCCAGGTATAGTGACATGTGGCTCACAAGAATTGATCCCTGATGAAAAGAGACCTCATCAGACATCAGATTTTTTTTATCTACAGTTTATAGAAATCTCTAGCATTGTTTAGGTTAAAGCTTTCTTCACCATATCTATAACCTTAATCACTGACATTGTTACATTTTTAACAGAGAAAATAAAGTACTGTCCGTGATACTTTTTTTATTTGCACTAACATAGAATTTTTCAGGACAAGCTTTCGGGGTATGTCCCCTTCTTCAAGGTCCAAGCAGTACTGATTCACAATTTTTTTAGCAGAATGTTGAAACAAAACAAGAAAAAAATCTCAGAGGGAAAGGAAAAAAAACACATACAAATCAATGGTAATAAAGATAGCAGCAGAGTTAGTGAGATAAGACAGAGTTAGTGAGATAAGACAGAGGGAGAGCTATAGACTTGAGGGGGGAGATGCTAGTCACAGAGGGGGTCATAAAACCTTAGTATAATGGGTAAGGAAACCAATATCTAAATTTAGGCCATTCGTTTTTGTGTTAAAAATGTATTCTTGCAGGGGTCACTGTGGCCTCATGCACACTGGACGTTTTTGGACATTTTTACAGCTACTGTTTTTGTCTTCAGATTTTTTTTTCTATAGTCAATAAACTCCCCTTCGGCTGTAAAAAACAAAAACCCCTAAACTAGTGGGTTCTGAGAGGAGTTTTTCAGCTGTTTTCAGCTGTAAAAATGCTTGAACATCAAAAAACGCTGATAAATGCTGATTTGATCCATTGAAAAGAATAAATAAATAAATAAAAACGCTAAAAAACGCTAACGTGGAAAAATGCTAAAAACGCTACTGCAAAAACATTGAAAAACTCACTGCAAAGCTACTACCATTTTTTTTATAATGTTATTTTAACACCCAGTGTGCATGAGGCCTTATTGTCATTTAAATTACATCTGTCAGAAGAATTCAGAAATACAGAGGCTGCCATTGCAAAGCTCTCAATGCTTGTTGCCTGGCTGTTATGTTAAGTCTCTGATTTCCGTACTTTGCGTCACGACCTGGAATTAATATGCAAATGAGGATTCCAAGCTTTTCTTTAATTTTCCAGATCTGCTTACTTATTTCGGGTCAGTAGCCCATAAATCATTGAAGCAGTGGGTCAGAATGAAAGCCAGGCTATTATCATTTTAAGACAGAGGTTAACAAATGCAGACTTAAAATTTAGGTTTACTTTAAGCCTACAAACTATTTTACAAACAAAAGCTCTGATGAACCATCATTTACAGAAGAGGCATTAAACGGCAATAAATATAGGAAACTTATTTTTTTTTACAATAGGACTCTTGCACATCGCCTGAGCCCATGCAATGTAAATCTCTGTGTCCCCCTCCGTCCGGGCAGACCAGGTGCTGCATACAGCTGCCCATAAATACTTGTGCAAGAAATGATCTATAGCATATGTAGCGGGTGTTTGAATTTAGGGGAGGCATCTGGGTGGTAGTGTAACCCAGATGCATTGATTGTCAGGGAATCTGAGACCCTTTTGTGGTTCTTGGAGGACTCTGGTGGTGTGAGGTTCCCTGCGGCCTGCAGGTGGCGCTGTCGCCCTGGCCGGAGGTGAACACTCCCCGCAAGACTGCTTCCCTTTTTGTCCATTCCTGGCGCTGGTACAGCGGGGCGGGGAACCCGCTGTGACGCAAAGGGAGAGGAGATAAAAGGGGCGGACGCCCTGACCTTGGGGGTTCAGAGTCAGAGGACACAGCCACGCCCAGGCACCTTCAGCCTGGGTGCTGGCGTTCCGGAGTCCTGGGCCAGGTGCCCTTGACCTGGCTGGAGCGGGAGATGGAGTCCATCTCAGGCACCTTTAGCCTGGGGTGAGGTACTATGGCGGAAGCCTGGAGCTCAGTACCTTCGACTGAGTTCCGCGAGGGTGGAGGAATCCGAGGGGGCCCTAACTCCTTGGATGCCCGTGTCTGAGACGAGGAGGCCAGTGAGCGGAACTTCTCTGGAGAGTCCAGCGCAGCATTGCTGGTGACGGAGAGGCCTCCGGTAACTGTCTTGGACGGATGTCCTTCCCCTGATAGGGGCTACGTTAGCGAAGGTAATTCATGTTCTGTTCAATATAGTAAGTGGCAGTGACTATTTGTCACTGGTGAATATCTATAGGCTCTATCTAAAGGAATTGTGCCTTGGCCTACTCCCCACAAATACTGAAGTGGTATATGGGTCTCAACCTGTCTGTGCTGTATGACTATTTATTGAGAAGAATAAATACGAGTTGGACCTTTTTCAGTGTGTGGAACTCTGGTTACTGGGAGCAATTGGGGAGTCAATCCGAGGAGAGGATTTGACTCTGGGACACATACACAAAACCCAATAGTTCTGGCTTTCACCTCTACACATTGGAGAACATGGGCCGTGGTGTATCTCATCCCTCCCCCCAGTGCTAACCCCTAGACGAGACAGACAAGCCGTGAATGAGAAGGGGTGAGAGGGGTTAAGGTCGCTACACGTGGGGGCATCGTGTCCGGGATGTGTATGGTGTCTGAATTTGAACTTTGCTGCCCGGAGGAGTTCCAAGTAGGTCGGCCATATTGGCCAACGCGCCACGAGGCAAACCATAGCTGCGCAGTTTGTGGGCGGGGAGAAAGAAAAGCCTGCGAACAAATGCAGAGAGTGGGAGGAGTGTGGCCATGTGGAAGGACACACGTGGAGATTCCAGTGCGAAGGGGTCAGTGCGCATTGGAGCAGCAAACAGTCAGGATGACTTCGAATACCCCGTGGATTTCTGCTTCTTCCATCACGGAGATGACTTCTTTTGCTGCCCAGATTACGGATACAGGAATAAGACTAAGGTCCCGGGGGCGGTTGGCTCTGTATACCTGCAGAGACATAGAGGCTCTCGGTGTGATCTGTCCCGGCTGTTCGGGACTGGTGGTCCATTTGAAGCCGTTCAGGCGATGTGAGGTCTGCAAAGAGTTCCTCTTCGAGGTGGAGCCATTCACACAAAGGCCTCGCACCTTCCACCTCAACTACCTCACAGGGACTGCCACTCCGGAGGGAGAGATCGATGCCTATGCGTTTCCTGTGCGCGCTGACCAAGGCGACGTGACAGCCCAAGCGGAGACAAAGAGAGAGAAATCCGAGGATGCTGCCTCGGTCACCACAAGCTCCCTGCTCCCACCGCCGAAGAGGAAAGTTGGCCTGGTGATGGCATACTGTGGTCGTGGAAAAGCTTCGCCCCGTCGCTTGCCTGGCCTGGATGGATCCGGAGGGAAGAGCCCTGGACATCCCTGTTCTTCAAAAGGCCCAGGTGAGCCAGGGGTCGGGACTGTGTGTGTGGTTGGAGGTGTCGGAAGCCCAGAGTCGGTGGAGCCCATCGAGGGGGGTGATTCTGTGTCTACGGGGAATTACCTGCCCGCAGAGTGTTATGACACCTCCGACCTAGAGTCGCTATCTGATGCCGGTGATGATGGGGAGATAGATGAAATCTTCCACAAGAAGGGATGGGACAAGATGAAGCTACCCACGTCCCGTGTCTTAAGGGACCCACCTATGTCCATTGGGGATAGTACACCCCGGGTGGAGGCCTCGGAGCCTAGGGAGGAATCTGGTTCCCTGTCTGTGATCCCACTTCTTGAGCCAGTGGCTGTTTCACCTGCTCCTGTTGCGGGAGTGCAACGGGCATCACTGCGGGCTCCTAGGCCCAAATCTACAGAGGTGGTGACTGTACCTTGCCATCCGGAGTCCATTGTTCTGCCTGGAGTGGGAGACCGTGCCACAATGCCATCTCTGGCTAGGCTGCAGCGTCTCTTTTGTCAGAAAGTTGCCCGAGAATATGGGTGGGAATACCCATATCTACCCCGAGAATTGCTCCACGAGGTGGAAGTTTTTCGGCAGCGGTGGTACAATGATTTTGTCTGGACAAAGCTGAAAGTACCTCATGCACGCCGATACCTCTCATGCTCACCTACAGTCACCAGAAAGTTCAAGGACTGTAAGGCGGAGTGGATGGTGGGAAGGCACATCCATGCGGACAAGGTGGTAATTTGTCGGAAGGATGGAGGGAACATTGAGTACAATGTGGAGGCTTTGTTCTTGCCGGATTCCAAGTTCTATTTGTAGGAGAAAGAGACTCCTTTCCATTTATTTTCTTTGTTACTAAATTACAGGGACTGTGCTCTAATTTTTCTTTTGGGATGTTTTAATCTTTGGAGAAATGGGAGCTGTTGTTATTTTGTTCTCCCTCCTTCTCCTCCCATCAAGGAAAAAATAAATCAGTGACTTTGGGGCTTAGCCAGTATAGGGTCACAGCACAGAGAAGCAGAAGTTCATCTGGATCTGACAAGTGCCTTTACCGCGGCATTGCCACCAGGTGGTGGTGTTGTGCAACGATTGTTTGCTTCACACTCTGCACTACACTATTGAAGAGAATGGGTTTCTTTACGGATAGACCCATTCCTTTCAATAAAACACATACATTATGCTAGGATGTGTGTTTCTTTGTTTTTACCCTCTGCAGGAGATTTCATCTATCAAGGCTGCTGAGAATGGAGTGGTCCTTAGATAGTGAGGGGGGGGGGATTGTGTAAAGTCCTTTAAAGTTTTTGATACCAAGTTCATTGTTTTATATTCCTGTTTCCTTTTCCCATTTTAGGTCCTGGCATAATTCATGACTAAATTGTTGAGTTTGGTCTCTGGGTCGAACTTATGTCACCACTCCTTGGGAGACATGGGTTTGCACCAGACACTGGGGACCAGTGTCAAATCACCAGGGGGAGAGTGTAGCGGGTGTTTGAATTTAGGGGATGCATCTGGGTGGTAGTGTAACCCAGATGCATTGATTGTCAGGGAATCTGAGACCCTTTTGTGGTTCTTGGAGGACTCTGGTGGTGTGAGGTTCCCTGCGGCCTGCAGGTGGTGCTGTCGCCCTGGCCGGAGTTGAACACTCACCGCAAGACTGCTTCCCTTTTTGTCCATTCCTGGCGCTGGTACAGAGGGGCGGGGAACCCGCTGTGACGCAAAGGGAGAGGAGATAAAAGGGGCGGATGCCCTGACCTTGGGGGTTCAGAGTCGGAGGACGCAGCCGCGCCCAGGCACCTTCAGCCTGGGTGCTGGCGTTCTGGAGTTCCGGGCCCAGGTGCCCTTGACCTGGCCGGAGCGGGAGATGGAGTCCATCTCAGGCACCTTTAGCCTGGATTGAGGTACTATGGCGGAAGCCTGGAGCTCAGTACCTTCGACTGAGTGCCGCGAGGGTGGAGGAATCCGATGGGGCCCTAACTCCTTGGGTGCCCGTGTCTGAGACGAGGAGGCCGGTGAGCGGAACTTCTCCGGAGAGTCCAGCGCAGCATTGCTGGTGACAGAGAGGCCTCCGGTAACTGTCTTGGACGGATGTCCTTCCCCTGATAGGGGCTACGTTAGCGAAGGTAATTCATGTTCTGTTCAATATAGTCAGTGGCAGTGACTATTCGCCACTGGTGAGACCACAGTGGTTGGCTCTATCTAAAGGAATTGTGCCTTGGCCTACTCCCCACAAATACTGAAGTGGTATATGGGTCTCAACCTGTCTGTGCTGTATGACTATTTATTGAGAAGAATAAAATACGAGTTGGACCTTTTTCAGTGTGTGGAACTCTGGTTACTGGGAGCAAAGGGGAGTCAATCCGAGGAGACGATTTGACTCTGGGACACATACACAAAACCCGATAGTTCTGGCTTTCACCTCTACACATTGGAGGACATGGGCCGTGGTGTATCTCATCCCTCCCCCCAGTGCTAACCCCTAGACGATACAGACAAGCTGTGAATGAGAAAAAGGGTGAGAGGGGTTGAGGTCGCTACACATATATCCAACTTCTATACTTGTGTTTACATGAGTATTGCTGTATACTCAAGAGTACAGTGGTGCACAGCCATTCATGTATATAGGCAGCTGTACACAACACCTGGGCTGCACAGGCAGGGATAGAAAATGTTAAGATTTATGTTACAGGAGCTCAGCCATTCTTGTGTAGGAGCCCTTAAAGTGCAAACAAGTCCAAAAAAATTTACTTTTCTAGTTCAAATGTTTCCAAATATGCATTCAAAATGTTTACATTTTTATTTACCCTAATGCCACGTACACACAACCGTTTTTAATGTCATTGAAAAAAACTGAGTTTTTCTCGACGTGATTCTTCTCAAGCCTGCCTTGCCTACACACTATCGTGGAAAAAAATGCTTGAGTAAAGCGCGGTGACGTACGAAATGTACGACGGCACTATAAAGGGGAAGTTCCATTCGGATGGCGCCACCCTTTGGGCTGCTTTTGCTGATCCTCGTGTTAGTAAAGTTTGGTGAGAGCCGTTTTGCACTTTTAAGCCTCGTGCTCTTCAGTCCGTTACAGCGTGACGATGTGCTATCTCCATTACAAACGCTAGTTTTACCAGAACGAGTGCTCCCGTCTCATACTTGATTCTAAGCATGCGCATTTTTTTTCACGTCGTTAAAGCCTACACATGACCGTTTTTCATGACGAGAAAAACGACGACGTGAAAAACGACGGGAAAAATTAGAGCATGTTCCAATTTTTTCATGCCCATTTTTCACGTTGTGAAAAATGCTCTGAAGCCCACACACGATCATTTTTAATTACCATTTTAAAAAATTGAATTTTTCTCGTCATTAAAAACGGTTGTGTGTACGCGGCATTAGGGCCATTTCACATTTGCAATTTTGTAGTAGAGATTTCCAGCAGCTAGTAATTGAATTTTTTTTTAATTTACTGAAGCTGGCTACAATACCTCCTTTCTCTACAGCTATAAATCGCTGGTGTAACATGATCACTAGCAACTACATTGTATACTGTAACATGAGTAACAAGAGACTATTAGATAAGCACCTGAATGACCGCAACATACAGGGATATATAAGGTAATACTGACATATAATCACACACGTAGGTTGGACTTGATGGACTTCTGTTTTTTTTCAACCTCACCTACTATGTAACTATGTAACTATTGAAGCTGGTGGTTTGTAGCTAGCCCCACAAAAAAAAAATCATTGTCTCGGATACACTGGAATTTTTGCAACATAGAGCCTTCAGTAACTGCAACTGATTGTTTCCTAACAAAAAATCTAATCAGAACAATCCTGTGGATGCTAGAAATTGCTGCTACAAAAGAAGCTCACGTAATGTGGCCCTTAGATTTCCTACTAAATTAATCACATGTGCTTAATATTATATACAACATAGAATTGTAGTCTCCTATTGTTCAAAACATAAAAACAAACACACACCCAAGTGCTTTTGTAGAGTTAAAGAATATTTACTACCTAAGTTAAAATTTACTGAAGATTTTTACACCCCCTTGTAGGAGCATGGAGTAGTACCCTTCTTTTTTAATCCATTTGTAAACAAGACTTAAATATCAGTCCCTTTTGTTCTGTACAGCTGCCTGACAAACCTTGATGGTGTGGTAGCATTGCTTTATCTCAATGATGGCTGAAATACTAGAATGGAGGGGGGGGGGGGCATAATTAAGAAACAGTTAATGCAACTTTCACCCAACATTCTCTGGTGGTGAATCAATAACTGTCATTTAAAACAGATGCACCAGGAAGAGTTACCTGTATTGGATGACTGATGAATGTGAGATAAACTAATTTGTAAAATATGATCCTAGTTCTCCTGCAGTCAAACTCTGAAATCAAGTATCTCAGTCCGAGCAAAATAGGGTAAGTCATAATAAACTGATGGATTAAGCATAGCTGTCAGTTTTTATATTAATACTGTAAAATCTATTAAAATTCTCACACATTTTTAACACTGTTGGTTTTTCAGGCGGACCCAATCGGATCCTTCAGTCTCCTCTATGGAGCGGCAGGTGTCAACAGAGATGTGTCTGGTGGATTGCATTAGATGGAAGTCGGGTGTAAAGGGACAGGCAGTCTGTTTATATCCAATCGTTTATAAGAGGAGAGCGGTCTGTGTCTGTGTCCACTCTGCATAAGAGGGACAAGCCTGCTTAGCGGGGATCAGCTGAGCCGGAGGGCAACGGAGCCTGCCCTGTCTGTAACAGGCCTTAGGTTTCTGGTCATCATATTAAAGCCAGACTCTGGGAATTACCAAAAAGCTACCCCTCCGCTCTGCAATGGACCAATGTTTGTTAAAGCGGAGGTGCAGGAAAAAAAAAAAAAGTCAGCAGCTACTAACAGTGTAGCTGCTGACTTTTAATAAGGACACTTACCTGTCCTACTCGCCAGCGATGTCGGTCCTGCCGCAGCGATCGATCGCTGCTGGCAGGTCCCGGCTCCTCCATTCTGAGTAGGGGAAACAGGCAGTGAAGCCGTAAGGCTTCACTGCCCGTTTCCTACTGCGCATGCGCCACTTGCACGGCACTTTGTGAATGAGTGGCTTGCCTTCTGGGATACACACAGTTCCCAGAAGGCAGCGCGGCCCATTAACGAGAAGAGGAAGTGGAAGGAGACCCACCGCGGATGGAGAAGAGGAACATTAGAGGCAGATTAGGGGACTTCCGCATAGCAACAGGCATTTAGGGTGAGTATAAAAAAAATGTTTTTTCTATAAATGTTTTTTTAATTTATTTTTTATTTTTAGTGTAAAGATTTTTTCAGGGTGGACCTCCACTTTAACTCTAGCCTAGCAGATGAGGATTGAGGTGTAATACTTGGCCTACTCTTTTTCCGGTAGACTCCCTCCATCTGTGCAACAGGTGCCCAGAAGCCTATTCTGTAAGGCTCTCCAGGCTTGGTGACATGATGATGTAATTGAATACAGTGCCGGGCCAATCTCTGTTCATTGTACGTAAGGATGATAAGGGACTGCCCACAACCTTCACATTGCAAGAGATAAATGCGTGTTAACTCTAGTCTAGGGAATGGGGAAAAAGGTGAAATGCTTACCTTGTTCTGGCAGACTCCCTTAATCTTGGACTGGTGCCCAGTAGCCTCTTCTCTTATGCCCCGTACACACGATCGTTTTTCATGCCGTTAAAAATGCCATTTTTAAAAATGGCCATTAAAAATGATCGTGTGTAGGCTCCAGAGCATTTTTAACGACGTGAAAAACGGCCATTAAAAATTCCGGACATGCTCTCTTTTTTCACGTCGTTTTTCATGTCGTTTTTTTTAACAACGTGAAAAACGATAGTGTGTATGCTTTCACGACGTGAAAAAAAACGTGCATGCTCAGAATCAAGTATGAGACGGGAGCGCTCGTTCTGGTAAAACTAGCGTTCGTAATGGAGATAGCACATTCGTCACGCAGTAACGGACTGAAAAGCACAAGACTGAAAAGAGCGAATCGTCTCTCAACAAACTTTACTAACATGAAGGGTGGCGCCATTCGAACGGAACTTCCCCTTTATAGTGCCGTCGTACGTGTTGAACGTCACTGCGCTTTGCTTGATCGTTTTTTTTAATGATGGTGTGTACGCAAGGCAGGCTTGAGAGGAAACATGAAAAAAAAACGAGGAGAAAAACGTCGGTTTAAAAAATGACATTAAAAACGATCGTGTGTACGGGGCATTAGGCTCCCCAGGCCGCAGTCACGATGTAATTAAATACAATGCAGGTCTAATTGCCCTTCATTGTATGAGCGCCCACAACTCCAAGCAAAGAAGAGCGACAGAGTCTGTTGCAGTAAGGAGTGAGGTAAGTATTATACCTTATCCCATTACTCTTAAATTTAAGAATTAAGTTAACCCTTGCAGGATGGGGGGAAGCCAGTGCAAGGGTAGTTTTTTTGTAATTTCTGAAGTTGGAATTTAACCAACAATAAATATTTATGTGCAGCCAAAATGTCCTTACTTTGATAGGATAGGGAAGGGTCACAAACCCTGTCAGTTTATTATTTAGTTGTCTGTATACCATGGAGATGCAACAGGAAATCTCTACCAAGTGAGGGGAGTGCCCCTCCTAGGTGTCACCAGGACAGGTGCACATTGGAATATTTACCCTCTCCTTCTGATGAGAACTGTAAAATTTTAGATTACCGGTCACTTTCTTTCTCTCTCATCAGGACAAATAGAGAGGGTGGATCTACCAAGCAGAGACACATACTGGAATACAAAAGTAGCAAGGATTCTAAACCTTCCCTACTCTATCCAAATCCTGAGAAAAGAATTGACTATATATACACTTCAAATTTGAAATACTCTGTAGAATTCACTATTTAACCAAGTGTTGTTGTGGTTTCTCGTTGGGTGTATCTTTCATGGGATTGGAAACTTTGCAAGCAAAAGAAAATCAGCAAACTCTTTGCCTGTCTTAAAGTAGAACTATAGGCAAAACTTTTTTTTTTTCATTTTGGACAGCGCAAGGGAGGGTTATAACCTCTGTCAGATTTTCTCTCGCCTTCTGTGTCCCATTGCGGAGATTTCCCTTCACTTCCTGCCTCATGGCCAAACAGGAAGTGAGTGGAAATCACTGCAAATGAAGGGAATTCCCTGGGGACTCCCAGATCACCAGAACTAGTGTCCCCATTGGAAGATTTCCCCTCTATTACTTTTCTGGGGACAACCCAAAATTGGGTTTTTCTTTTACTTTCACTTTCGATGATAAGGGTAAACAGGACATATACAGAGGATGAGGCCTCGTACACACGACCGATTTTCTCGGCAAGAACCAGCAAGAAACTTGCTGGCAGAGAGGTCTTGCCGAGTAAATCGGTCGTGTGTACGCTGCTATCGGGTTTCTCGTCGAGAAAACCGACAAGAAACCTCGACGAGAAAATAGAGAACCTGCTCTCTATTTTCTCGTCGAGATTCTCCTCGGCATGTTTCTCGACGAGAAAAGTGAGTGTGTGTACACTTACCTGTCCGCCCGGAAGCCCGCGCATGTTCGAAATGAATTTGACGCATGCGCGGTAGCTTCCTAGGCATACGTAGGGTATACCAAGATGGCGGCGACGGCATCGAATGTGACGAGCGCATGCTCGACGTAGTCGATGACGTCACCGCGTACACTCCTTTCAAAGAACCGCGGGTTCTTTGAAACGAGCGTGTGTACACTCGGCCGGGACAAGTTTCTTGTCCAAGAATCTCGTCGAAAAAAACGACATGTTTTTTTCAACGAGAATCTCGGCCGTGTGTACGAGGCCTGAATCTCCTTAACGGGGGCACAGACAGCAATAAAAACTGACTCTCTAGAAAACCCCCCAAAACAAGTTTTGCCTTTAGTTATTCTTTAAGCTCACCACACACAGTACACATTTTCTGTACCATCTCTTTTAGATAGTTTAGGTAGGTTATCATATTCAAATATATTAAATCTAAAGTTGTTTGTGCAAAGATTGTACAGTCAAATTGTGACATGTATGGTTACCTTAAAACAGGCCAGCCCCTTCTAATGGGGTTCTCTGGTACTGTACTACTATAACATAGTGTACACTACCACACATTGATTTCTATGCTCAATGTTTCTCTTAATAAAAGGCCAGGATCCTACTTTAAATTAGTATCAGTATCTTAAAGGCACAGAAAAGAATTGAGATAATTCCATGGTCCTGCAAAGAGACACTGGCCCTTATATAGTTCACCTAACAAACACTGCAAACAAGCTCTGGTAAGCATGCTGTGTAGGGTAACTTGGCTGCTGACAATGACCTTCAAATGCTGCATAGTAGACAATGACAAACATATCCAGTTTTTCACAAGTAAGAGAATTTCCAAGAACTGCACCAGTAGCTCTTTATGCCGGGGTAGCTTAATGATCTTTTAATGTATTTTTCTTTGTCAAAAAACTACTCTATAAAGCCTTATGTCACTCTGAAGCTGACACTTGATTTATAGCAGTGTAACTATACAACAAAAGACATTTATTTACAGTAGATGGCAATAATAATATGATCACCATTATTGCACTTTGACTTGGTTATTCAGCTATAAAGTCCCGTGCATCAAGCCAATTCTTAATGCTTATGAATTATCTGTAGTGGTATGTTATTTCACTAACACATCTGTTAGAAGCCATTTACATGATCATTGTATTTCTTTACTTTTCTTAATACATTAATATCAGTATGGGCCAAATAGGCTTCCTGACCATTATTTATATGAAAAAATGTAATTCTCACCTAACATTCCATTCTTTAGGTTCTATTTCTTTTGATATGCAGTAGTACTACAGGTACGCATTTATTTACACAACTCATGGCTCTGTCATTGGGAGGAAGGGGGCAAGCTGCTACAGGCACCTCGAGGTGCCAGCACATACATGTAGCAGCATCTTAAACCTTCTTGTTACGGCCAGTTTGCTGGGCTGTTCTAGTAGGCAATGCTCCAACACCTCTAGGTGGTGTTGGATCTTGTCATTGGCCCCCAATATAAGGTGACCAGATTTTTTAAATGAAATCCGGGGACATATTTTTTTTTTTACTAGTAATGGCGGCAATCAGCAACTCTCTGCCCGTCGCCGCCGCTTCATAGCCTGTCAAGTCTTACTCTCCGGGCCCCGGCTACTACTGGGTGGGGAGAAGAGGAAGATCCCTCCACCAGGGAAGGCAAGGAGATAAGCAGAGAGGCGGCTGGCCAGGACTTGAGCCAAGGCAGAAGAACATGCGAGCGGAGCTAAATTGGCATGCGCTCGAAACTTAAGAAATATTCACTCCGCTGCGACCAGCACATGATCATCAGAAAGGGGCACAGATAATGGGAAAAAAATACACCCCCCTAAGCTAGTAGGAGCGGGGGGGTGTAATTCAGATTTAATTTTTTTTATTCTGCACTGACTGTCTTTGAAATTGCCCCAGCCCCTGTTCAAATCCAATCCGGGGACAAAACCGGAGACAGATTTGGTCCAGGGACAGTGTCCTCAATCCGGGGACTGTCCCCTGAAACTGGGGATGTCTGGTCACCCTACCCCAATAGTTCTTACAAGCCCCATCACTGCCTCGCCTCTCCACCTAATCCAATCATAGAATACTTTGCATTAATTGAGAAAGTGCAAAGCATTCTCTGAAAAGTGCCCATGCTGTGTAGCCAACCCCCTGTGTTCAGAATGCAGCTGTAGCCGCTCGGCACAGGACCAAGAACCTAGAAGAGATCACTGGAGTAGCTGTGTCTACTTCAGTGTTTTGTAGCTTCTAGAGGAATCCCACAGGTATGGTATATGGCTGAATTAATGTAACTACTGGTATGTAAAAAATGCCATACCTGGAATTCTTCTTTAAACTGTCTTGATTTGATCTCTCATATAAATCAGATATTTTGTTTGATTACACAGCACAACCACTATGGGTACTATAAGCAGTCTGCCTAAATATGTGGCTGTGGCTAAGGTTTGGCAATCCAAACTTTTCCAATTGAAATGTAAATTATAGCTTTGCTCTCTTGCAACAGCAGCAGTTCAGCTACCAGTTGCCACTAGTGAAATGACAAGTGTCCATCCTTGGATAATAGGGACAGTGCAGTACAACCGTGGCAGCCTGAGGGCAGCTGCATGAAAAATCTGGCACTGATTTTCACAGGGATCATCTTTGTACAGGCACATAATGTTCAATATTCAAGGATTTCCCCTTAAAGCACAGTACAGTAATCCATCCTTCTTTTGGCATTCTTTTGAATTTAGCAAAACACAATAAATTAACAGCAGTTTTAACATGCACACCACTGCAAGGTCCAGCTACTTTCTCTGAGCTAGTCGCTTGGCTCATTGGTGTATAGGCCAGCTTCCCAGCGCAGTGCCATTTTGTTCTTGCGTCGATTTACGCGGGTGGACTTCACAATCTGAAATAGACAAACCAATCAGTGAATCTCAGAACTGATGAATTACATTGTCAGAAAACTTAAAGCAATCCAGAGATAATCCATGGAGGGAAAAGCAAGTTTCCGTTAACACCACCCTTCGCAGCAGTTACAATACAATTTATTACAAGAGGGTTCAGGACCCTGTTCATGCAAGCTTTTTTTTTTTTTTGAAAAGTTTTATTTATAGTTTTAACAAAACAAACAGACCCAATGGGCCAAACACAAACTAAATACAAATCTTCAGCATTGGCTCCCTCTCCCTCCCTCCCTCCAGACCCCCACCCATCAACAGGAATAATACAGTTAGAAAGTCACTTTAACTCAAGCACAGTCATATGATGTTTGGAAATGTCACATAATCACAACCATAATCAACTCTTACTGCAAGTGCATTTATAATGGGTGCCACTCAATCCGCCACCGTAAGTTCACTATTCATCCAACCACCCCATACTTTATCAAACTTCTGAGGTGCGCCCCTACTATCATACGTAGCTTTGTACAGCGGTACAGCTCTATTCACCACCCCCTTCCATGCTGACACAGTGGGCGGATTGGGCTTTTTCCATGATAACACTATCAGTTTCCTGGCGTAATATATGAGAATCGTCAACAGAGCCCGAGTCGCTCTCCTTGGGGCTAGATTGTCTACCAGACCCAAGAGGCATACCTCAATTGAAGGCTGTAACTGGATGGTGGTCACCCCAGCTATGCAGTCGGCAACCCCTCTCCAGAACCCTTGGATGAATGAGCAATTCCAAAATACATGCATGAAATCGGCCGTGAGGGAACTGCACCACCAGCAACAAGGAGACTGTGTAGGTAATATCTTGGCCAGTCTAGCCGGCGTAAGATAGATGCGATGCAGAAATTTAAATTGGATGAGATGGTCCCTGGCAGAGACCAATCTGGTAAAATTAATGTCCCATACACCATCCCAGTCATCCCTGTCCATCTGGGGGAACACCTCACCCCACGCCGCCCTACACTTTGCCAGGAGATCCCCTCCCTCACTCAACAGCTGTTTATATATTGTAGACAAGGCCTTGTCTAAAGTGTCCTCTCTCAGTAAAGACTCCATATCACTAGTTTGCATGGTGATACCAATATCTCCAAATTGGGCCTTAAATGCATGTCTGAGTTGAAGAAAACGAAACAAGTGCGTATTGGGCAGATCAAACTTGGCTTTAAGGGCGTCAAACTGTAAGAGTTTCCCACCCCCCACTATGTCCCTCAGAGTCTTAATGCTATACTTAGTCCAGGTGACTGGATCGGGGTACTCACAAAAGTGTGGTAGCTGAGGATTCTTCCAAAGTGGTGTGTAAGGAGAAATTTCAGAGGCGCCACCCACCTTATTCACTGCCACCCATGCCCTACAGGCGGCACGCATGGATATCGTGAGCCTATACGGAGCCCTGATTCCCCGAAGCGGGAGATGCTTCAGTGCCTCATACGAACCCACAACAGCCGCCTCCAGCGTATTAGCAGTGTCGTCCTCAGGTAGAGTGAACCACCTGTGGACAAATACCAGCTGACCAGCTAAGAAATACCTGTGGAAGTCCGGGACCGCCAGTCCCCCTTGTTTCCACGGCAGTTGTAACACCCGGAATTTAATTCGAGGGCGTCGTCCCTGCCATAAGAAAGTTGTTATGAGACTATCTATTTTCTTAAAAACATATCTCGGTATCCAAACAGGGGAATTCCGAAATATATACAAAAACAAAGGTAAAAATTTCATTTTCACTAAATTCACCCTACCAATGAGCGTCAAAGGTAAGTTTTGCCATGCCTGTAGCCTGGATTTCAGTTTAGTCAAAAGTGGATCGACATTTAAGGCAATAAAATCGGACACGGAGTTAGAAATGTTTAACCCCAGAAATTTGAGCACCTCCACCCGCTGTAAAGGACAATCAACAGGAATCTCGCACCTGGGGGATGGCGTCCTGAGTGATAGAATTTGGGATTTTCCCCAGTTGACTTTCAGACCCGAAAAACGTGCAAAAGATTCAGGATATCTAGTGCTGCCGACAAGGAATTTCCGGAGTCCCGCAGAAAAAGAACCATGTCGTCCGCATAAAGTGCCGTCTTTTCGTTCAAGTCTCCCACCATGATCCCCCGCACCTCCTCAGAGGCCCGCAAGGCCGCAGCCACGGGTTCAATCATGATGGAAAATAGACCCGGGGACAAAGGGAAACCCTGGCGAGTGCCCCTCCGCACTGAAAAAAATTCCGACAACATATTGTTTAACTTAATGGCCGCTGTAGGGGAATGATATAGAATGTCGATCCACTTCCTGAAATGAGGCCCGAAACCGAATACCTCCAGCACCACCCTCATGTAATTCCAGTCAACGGAATCAAAGGCCTTCTCCAAATCCAAAAAGACCAGTATCCCGCCGCTGGAACTGTCCGGGCCCAACTGCGTGTGGGTGAACACCCTACGCAGATTGATATCCGTGGCTTTCCTGGGCATGAAACCTGTTTGGTCAGGGGAAATAACATGGTGCAAGACCGACATAAGTCTAGTAGCCAACATCTTAGTAAGTATTTTAAAGTCCATATTCAGTAAAGAAATGGGTCTATACGAAGAACATAGCATTGGGTCTTTGTCCGGCTTGGCCAACAGTACAATATGAGCCTCATAGAAGGAGGGGGGGAGGCCCCCCTTCTGAAAACAGTCGGCATACAATTGCAGTAGTCTAGGCACCAGGATCTCCGAGTAACGACGGTACCAGTCAATAGGCAGACCATCAGGACCCGGAGCCCTGCCACCAGGAAACGACCCAACTGCGGAGACCACCTCCTCCTCCCCGAACTCGGCATCAAGCAAATTACGAGATTCCTCTGGCAGCTCAGGCAACCGCAGGGCCCCCAATGTGACCCCAAGGTCACCCGCGTCATAGGGATCTATAGGCGAGTACAGAGACTTATAGAACGATACAAACTCCCGTACTACGTCCTCCCTGTCTCTCAACAGGTGTCCAGACTGGGACATTACGCAAGGCACTACCGTTGGGGACGTGTCCCCAACCGTCAAAAAAGCCAATAGTTTACCGTTTTTATCCCCCTGTTCAAAAACACGCGCCGCATTCCTTTGCAGATGACAAGTAGTCGCCTCTCGGTAATGGAGAGAAACGTTCCTCCTTGCAAACCGCAACCGAGCCAACGAGTCAGGAGAAGGTGAGTCCGCATGAGCCTTAGCGCACTCCCGCTCCCTGTCATGGAGTTGTTTTTCTACACTATTCCGCTCAATTCTCAGGGCTTTTATGGCTGATATGTATTCCCCCCTAGTAGTGGCCTTGAAGGCCTCCCATTCCATATGTAATGTGGCCGATCCCTCGTTAACCTGCCAAAATGTGTCAATGTGTGGTTGCAGCATGTTCATGCGAGCTTAAAGCGGTAAAAAACGTCACTGAAATAAAAATTAAGTGTGCCCCCCTGCGGGTTTAAGTCATAATGTACTAGTATGCACCACATGCTAGCACATTATGACAGACAGACATGTAAAACAGATTACTCCCGCGCATCGCTGTCATGGATCCCCGGCGCTGACAGCTGTATAAATGGCCCGAGCCGGGGGGTGACATCCCTCCTACGCATGTGCATGAGAGCATCTTGCTCTGGAATGGAGCTCTGAAGGTACTGCACTGGTATGCCGTCCCTTCTGAGCGCATGTGCTAGTGACATCACCGGCAGCATCTCTTGTGAATATCTCCTAATCAGTGCAAGTTTAGGAGATATTCGCTGTACCTACAGGTAAGCCTTATTATAGGCTTACCTGTAGGCAGGGCCGGTACAAGGCAGGGGCGGAAGGGGCGGATGCCCTGGGCGGTACAATTTGCGGGCGGGAGGGGGGCGCAGGTGAAGTGCCGGTAGTGTGCTTCACTGTACACACTAGCCGGCGCCGCTAGCTGTACTGTAGTCATCTGTACCTTACTGCTGTAATGTGCCGAGTGCGCTCCTGCACCCAGCACAAGCCTACACAGTCCACACCAGCCATACCTGTCAACGCTGCCCCTTCTCTCCCCCTATGAATGGACTTTGTAGTCTCGTCCCGGCGGCGTGACATCACTCACGGCCGGAGGCAGGATAGGAGGAGAGTAGAGAGCTGCTGCCGAAGCTGCCGGAGGAGCCGCCGAGGAGGTACCAGCAGAAGTTCAGCAACAAAGTGTGTATGGCCAGGGCTTTTTCACCTCTGGCAGCCCTCTCCTCTCCGACCTGTCATGTAACACATAGCCAGTAGCGGAAGTTTTCTGCAGAGCTCACTTCCTCAACTGGCTTTTCTGTGTTAGCTCTGGGCACTCACTGATGCTGCCCTCGAGCACAATTCTGCTCCCAGCACTAAGCTACAGCGGCAGTGATTCCAGAGGCAGCTTGTCCCTGCTTGCTGCTACTATTGATACATTGCAGCGCGGAGCCGAGGAGCTCTGAAACTCCTCCTCCGGCTCTGTGCTGCAGCAGGCAGAGCTCTCTGTACTCTGCTGAATTAAGGAAAAAAAAAGCCTGTGCATACCATAGAGCAGTCTTTCTCAACCTTTTCAACACAGAGGAACCTTTGAAAATTAGAAATCTACAATTCATGATACCTTTGTGTGATGGTCAGTGGGAAGGATGGTCCTTACACTTGTGGTCATTGGGAAGAATTACCTCCTTACAGATAGCTAAAAAGATCAATGGTGTCAGTAGGAAATTATCTGAGAGGCAGAAATTGCCCAATGCTGAAGGAACCCCTAACAACCTCTGGAGGAACCCTAGGGTTCCACGGAACCCTGGTTGAGAATCACTGCCATAGAGACTGGTGGCCATCAGAAGAGGTGAGGGTTTGCCAAAGCCTGAGGTTGTGCAGAGAGGAGTGCACTGTAAAGGTGTGGGGGAAGGGGGAATATGTGCTGAGAGAGGGAACCGTGAAAGGGGGGGTTAGCAGAGAGGGGATCTGGGGGATGTGTGCAGAGAGGGGATCTGGGGGATGTGTGCAGAGAGGGGATCTGGGGGGTGTATGCAGAGAGGGGATCTGGGGGGTGTATGCAGAGAGGGGATCTGGGGGGGGTATTCAGAGAGGGGATCTGGGGGATGTGTGCAGAGAGGGGATCTGGGGGGGTGTATGCAGAGAGGGGATCTGGGGGGTGTATGCAGAGCGGGGATCTGGGGGGTGTATGCAGAGAGGGGATCTGGGGGATGTGTGCAGAGAGGGGATCTGGGGGGTGTATGCAGAGAGGAGATCTGGGGGGTGTGTGCAGAGAGGAGATCTGGGGGGTGTGTGCAGAGAGGGGATCTGGGGGAATGTGTGCAGAGAGGGGATCTGGGGGGTGTATGCAGAGAGGGGATCTGGGGGGTGTATGCAGAGCGGGGATCTGGGGGGTGTATGCAGAGAGGGGATCTGGGGGATGTGTGCAGAGAGGGGATCTGGGGGGTGTGTGCAGAGAGGAGATCTGGGGGATGTGTGCAGAGAGGAGATCTGGGGGGTGTATGCAGAGAGGGGATCTGGGGGGTGTATGCAGAGAGGGGATCTGGGGGGTGTGTGCAGAGAGGAGATCTGGGGGATGTGTGCAGAGAGGGGATCTGGGGGGTGTATGCAGAGAGGGGATCTGGGGGGTGTGTGCAGAGAGGGGATCTGGGGAGTGTGTGCAGAGAGGGGATCTGGGGGGTGTATGCAGAGAGGGGATCTGGGGGGTGTATGCAGAGAGGGGATCTGGGGGGTGTATGCAGAGAGGGGATCTGGGGGATGTGTGCAGAGAGGGGATCTGGGGGGTGTATGCAGAGAGGGGATCTGGGGGAATGTGTGCAGAGAGGGGATCTGGGGGGTGTGTGCAGAGAGGAGATCTGGGGGGTGTATGCAGAGAGGGGATCTGGGGGGTGTATGCAGAGAGGGGATCTGGGGGGTGTATGCAGAGAGGGGATCTGGGGGATGTGTGCAGAGAGGGGATCTGGGGGAATGTGTGCAGAGAGGGGATCTGGGGGAATGTGTGCAGAGAGGGGATCTGGGGGAATGTGTACATAGAGGGGATCTGGGGGAATGTGTACATAGAGGGGATCTGGGGGAATGTGTGCAGAGAGGGGATCTGGGGGAATGTGTGCAGAGAGGGGATCTGGGGGAATGTGTGCAGAGAGGGGATCTGGGGGAATGTGTGCAGAGAGGGGATCTGGGGAAATGTGTGCAGAGAGGGGATCTGGGGGAATGTGTGCAGAGAGGGGATCTGAGGGAATGTGTGCAGAGAGGGGATCTGGGGGAATGTGTGCAGAGAGGGGATCTGGGGGATGTATGCAGAGAGGGGATCTGGGGGGTGTATGCAGAGAGGGGATCTGGGGGAATGTGTGCAGAGAGGGGATCTGGGGGGTGTATGCAGAAAGGGGATCTGGGGGATGTGTGCAGAGAGGGGATCTGGGGGGTGTGTGCACAGAGGGGATCTGGGGGGTGTATGCAGAGAGGGGATCTGGGGGATGTGTGCAGAGAGGGGATCTGGGGGGTGTGTGCAGAGAGGGGATCTGGGGGGTGTGTGCAGAGAGGGGATCTGGGGGATGTGTGCAGAGAGGGGATCTGGGGGGTGTGTGCAGAGAGGGGATCTGGGTGGTGTGTGCAGAGAGGGGATCTGGGGGTGTGTGCAGAGAGGAGATCTGTGGGATGTGTGCAGAGAGGGGATCTGGGGGGGTGTGTGCAGAGAGGGGATCTGGGGGGTGTATGCAGAGAGGGGATCTGGGGGGTGTATGCAGAGAGGGGATCTGGGGGGTGTATGTAGAGGGGGGATCTGGGGGGTGTATGTAGAGAGGGGATCTGGGGGGTGTATGTGGAGAGGGGATCTGGGGGGTGTATGCAGAGAAGGGGTCTGGGGGGTGTATGTAGAGAGGGGATCTGGGGGGTGTATGTGGAGAGGGGATCTGGGGGGTGTATGTAGAGAGGGGATCTGGGGGGTGTATGTAGAGAGGGGATCTGGGGGGTGTATGTAGAGAGGGGATCTGGGGGGTGTGTGCAGAGAGGGGATCTGGGGGGTGTATGCAGAGAGGAGATCTGGGGGGTGTATGCAGAGAGGGGATCTGGGGGGTGTATGCAGAGAGGGGATCTGGGGGAATGTGTGCAGAGAGGGGATCTGGGGGAATGTGTGCAGAGAGGGGATCTGGGGGGTGTGTGCAGAGAGGGGATCTGGGGGGTGTGTGCAGAGAGGGGATCTGGGGGAATGTATGCAGAGAGGGGATCTGGGGGGTGTATGCAGAGAGGAGATCTGGGGGGTGTATGCAGAGAGGGGATCTGGGGGGTGTATGCAGAGAGGGGATCTGGGGGAATGTGTGCAGAGAGGGGATCTGGGGGAATGTGTGCAGAGAGGGGATCTGGGGGGTGTGTGCAGAGAGGGGATCTGGGGGAATGTATGAAGAGAGGGGATCTGGGGGGTGTATGCAGAGAGGAGATCTGGGGGGTGTATGCAGAGAGGGGATCTGGGGGGTGTATGTAGAGAGGGGATCTGGGGGGGATTTGCACATGAGGAAGAGCTGGGGGGATGTGTGCAGAGAGGAGAACTGGGAATGTGTGGAGGGGGGTGGATTTGTGCAGAGAGGGAGAGGCGAACTGGGAAGGTGGAGCTCTGTGCAGAGGGGAGAGCTGCGAAGGCAGGTTGTGCAAAGTGAAACATGGGGGGTGGCAAAGGTGAGAGCTGTGGATTAGGGTGAGCTTTAGATTGAGGTGAAGAGATAATGTGGATGGGGGTGCAGAGGTGAGTTTTGGACTGGGGGTGTAGAAGTGAGATGTTGATGGGGAGGGGCAAAGGTGAGCTGTGGAAGAGGGGACACAGAGGTAGAATACTTGAGGGAAGGGGGATTTTTGCTTGGGGAAGACCAGGGATGGGGGACAGTAAAGCATTCAGAGTTCAGTGAGCAAGAGTATGTAATGCATGGCTGTATGTTACATATTAAAGGCCTTGGGATGGTACTACTGCATGCTGTATTCTGTACAATGGGTTTTGCATTACATACTCCTGGGCCCTGCATTCTGTATGCTGATCTGCATATTACATGCGCTTTACCACTGCACGCTGTGTGATACCCTCTGTTACATATTCCTGACCCCTGCACTCTGTACACAGGGCTATATGCTGCATATACCTCAGCACACGGGATGCTTTGCATTGAATGTAAGTACTGTCCCTTTTGCTGATTTTTTTTTTCTTCTGTGCTTTGCACTTCTCACCACTGCACAGTACACATTCCTGAACCACATGCCTTGTGTAATATGCAGTTTCTGCTGCAGAATAATAATGAACTGTCTGTAATATGCAGCATGAGGGGGTTAATGTACTGCCACTGGTCACCGATGCATTAGTGGCTGACCAGTGCCAGTTAATTAACCCCTTTGTGCTGCATTAGTGCATTAATTAACCCTGACACTGGTGCAACTAATGCAGCACAAAGGGGTTAATTTACTGCTACTGGTCAATTACTAATGCATTAGTGACCAGTGGCTGTGCTCAGCATAGATCAAGTGACAGAGGAGTCAAACAAGATAATAGATGGCAGGTAGACATGCATGACATTTGCGACCCCATCCATAAGACAAATAGAAAGAGATTGACATGTCTTCATGGCAGGAAAGGGGGAATAAGTAGGACATTCTCATAAAAGGTTATAGGAAAAGCCCCAGGGAAGCAAGGAGGGACTGGCTTCTAGGGTACTTTGTTTCAAAGTAGTGTAAGAAAAAGAGCCCCCCCATGTAAAATACAGGGGGGGGGAAAGCATACAGTAACTACCACTGTTAGGGGTAGCAGGAGAGAAAATGTTCCATTCTTGCAAAAGCCCTTTATAAGGAAGAAGTACCTTTTAACAAAAGGGAAGGGTTCTGAGCGGGCAAGAATACCTGTGGAACTCTCCAGAGAGGCACAGATAGTCACAACGGTGACGATGAACGGCGGCGATAATTGGGGGGGGGGGGAGCGCAGTTTGCCTCCTTCGCCCTGGGCACCAAATGACCTTGTCCCGGCACTGCCTGTAGGCATAAGTTCAAAAGTGGAGTTTACCTCCACTTTAACCACTTCAATACAAGGCACTTTCCCTCCTTCCTGCCCAGGACAATTTTTAGCTTTCAGCACTGTCGCACTTTGAATGACAATTGTGCGGTCATGCAACACTGTACCCAAACAAAATTTTTATCAATTTCTTTCCACAAATAGAGCTTTCTTTCGGTGGTATTTGATCACCTCTGCAGTTTTGAATTTTTGCGCTATAAACGAAAAAAGATGGAAAATTTGGAAAAAAAAAAACGGATGGCCATTGATAGGCGGCACTGATAGGCAGCACTGACGACACTGATAGGCGGCACTGATAGGTGGCACTAATAGGCGGCACTGATGGGCACTGGATAGGCAGCACTGATGAGGAGGTACTGACAGGCAATACTGAGTGGCACTGATTGGCACTTTGGGGCACTGACAGGCATTAATGATGGGGCACTGACTGGCACTTTTTTGTCCACTGATTGATACTGCTGTGGGCACTAATCAACAATTTTATGGGCACTGAGAGGCGTTTATAGAAGGGGACAGGCTGGCAGGTGATGGGCACTGATTGGTAGCTGATGGGAACCTTTTGATGGGGGCTGTGCTGATGATCAATGTGCTGATTATCAGCACAGACCTCCCCTCTTACAGGGGGAGCCGCCAATTGTCTCTCCCTGTCAGCGTGAACCGAGGAAAGCTGTTTACCGGCCCTTGTTCACGCGATGATCAGCTGTGATTGGTCACTGCTGATCACATGGTAAGAAGCCTCTGTCAGAGGCTTCATACCACAGTCGGAGTTGCGGTGTGTCAGACTGACACACAGCACCTCCAATCGCCGCACTGCGTGCTCCTGCGGGGGGTGAGCCGGCTCTGTTATCCTGATCATGTCATATGACGTCCGGTCAGGATAACACAACCACTTTGTCACCATCACTTTGCTATACGGCGGGCGGCAAGTGGTTAAGCCTTGAACACACGGGCTGAAAATCAGCTGGTGTGGAAAGCTGTCTGTTCTAGAGAAGCAGATCTCACAACTGTCTTCTGTCCAATGGGCATGCTGTTAAACCAGCATCTAACCTGCATCCGATCAGTGCTGGCAGCCATTGCAGAGGGGCAGTCCCCCTTTCAGAACACAAGGGCACAGTGCTGGAGATAGCACTGACAGAGGCGATCTCTCGAATCTTCTTTTTTTTTTATTCAGCCCACTGGGTTGAACAAAAAAAGCTTCTAGTGTGTACCAGGCTTTACAATCTAAAAGAGAGGGTCAAGCGATAAGAAAGGTAATTACTGTGAGGAAAAGCTGACAAAAAAAGGAAAAATAGCATTTTTACAACAGATTACCTGTAAAATCCTTTTCTTGGAGTACATCACGGGACACAGAGCAGCCATAGTAATTACTATGTGGGTTATACACCACCTATAGGTGAATGGACACTGGCACACCCAAAAGACAGGAAGTCACCCTCTATATAACCCCTCCCATACAGGAAGTACCTCCGTTTTTGTAGCAAAGCAATGTATATCCCAATAAGAGGGGAGGGACCTCTGTGTCTCGTGATGTACTCCAAGAAAAGGATTTTACAGGTAAGCTGCTATAAAAATCCTATTTTCTTTATTGTACATCACGGGACACAGAGCAGCCATAGTAATTACTATGTGGGATGTCCCAAAGCAATGCCTCTGAGGGGAGGGAGACACATAAACAAAGCAGGCCGCCATCAGACATAAGGATCTATACTGCCGCCTGCAGTACACTGCGCCCAAAAGTGGCATCCTCTTGCCGCCTTACATCCAACTGATAACATTTAGTAAATTAATGTACTGACGACCAAGTCGCGGCCTTGCAAATCTGAGTCATAGAGGCTTGATGATGCACCGCCCATGAAGCACTCACTGCCCTGGTAGAGTGCGCTCTAACTTGAAAAGGCAGAACCGTTCTTTTCAAATCATACGCCTGAATTATAACCTGACAAATCCACTTTGAAATAGTCGATTTCAACGCTGCCTGACATTTCCTGGGCCCTTCTAGCAGCACAAACAAAGCATCAGTTTTTTCCGTATCTGAGCTGTCACCTTCAGATAGAGCCTGACAGCTCTCACCACATCGAGAGAATGTAAAAAATTTTCCTCCGGAGAACGAGGATCTGGAAAAAAGGAAGGCAGGGAGACATCTTGGTTCAGGTGAAAACTGGACCCTACCTTATGCAGAAAGGTTGGGTGAGGACACAACACCATCTTGTCCTCATGAATAATTAAGTCTGGCTCTTTACATGAAAAAGCTGCCAATTCTGATACTCTCCTTGCCGAGGTAACTGCAACCAAAAAAAAAAACGTCCTTGTCAAAAGGATCAAGGGAATACGGCACATAGGCTCAAAAGGCTGTCTTTGTAAGGTCAATAAAACTAGATTCAAATCCCATGGGCACAAGGGTGACCTAACTGGTGGAGCTATACGCATTACCCCTTGTATAAAGGCCCAGATCAAAGAATGCGAAGCAAGCGGCCTTTGAATAAACACTGACAAGGCCGAGATCTCACCCTTGATTGTACTCAAGGCTAGCTTAATTTCTACCCCCAACTGTAGGAAGGCAAGAATTCTACTTATGACATACTTCCGAGGATGCCATCTTTTGGCTTCACACCAGGAAACAGAGGACCTCCAGTTCCTATAATAAATGGCCCTAGAAGCTTCCTTGCATTAATCAGGGTAGTTACCACTGAGCCTAAAAGCCCCCGATTCTTTAAAACGTGGGCTTCAATAGCCAAACCGTTAAATTTAGCGACTGTAAGGCAGGATGGAACACCGGTCCTTGTGAAAGCAGGTCTGGACGGGATGTAAGAGTCCACGGTTTCCCTACTGCCAACCTTACGATTTCTGCATACCAGGATTTTCTGGGCCTACCGAGGCTACAAATATTCCCGGCTTCCCTTCCTCTTTGATCCTGCGTAGAAGCCACGGTAGCAGCTGAACTGGGGGGAACGCATAAATCAGTGAAAAATGATCCCAAGGGGTCACTAACACATCTGTCCCGCATGCGAGTGGATCCCTTGTCCTTGACACAAAATTGTCCAACTTCTTGTTGAACCTGGACGCCAATAGATCTATGTCCGGGGTGCCCCATTTTGGCATATGGCTGAAAAAATGCCGGGATGCAGAGACCATTCTCCCGGGAACAATTGTTGGCAGCTCAAGAAATCCGCCTGCCAATTCTCCACTTCTGGAATGAAGACTGCTGATAGGCAAGGCACATGCTTCTCTGCCCAAGCTAGAATATTGTTCACCTCCCTCTGGGCTGCGTGGCTTCTGGTGCCCCATGGTGGTTGATGTAAGCCACTGCTGTGGCATTGTTGGATTGTTACCTAATGGGACAACCCTGCAACCTGAAAGTCCAGGCCATTAGAGCCAGACGTGCCGCCCGAATCTCTAGAATGTTCCAGGCTACCGGCATGAAGGATTTCCCCATCTGCAATTTTTTGGCTATCAACCACCAATTGAGACTCTGGCGCACCCTTGGGGTCAGATACATTGCGTAATCCAAGGCTTGAATCTTCTTGTTCCAAGCAGACAGAATACTATTTTGCAACAGTCTTGAATGAAATTGGGCATAGGGAATCACTTTGAATTAAGCCACCATTTTCCCTAACAACCTCATGCAAAGGCGAATTGAAGGATCCTTCTTTGCCTTGACCACATGGACCAGATCTCTTATAGCCCTGCAAAAATACCTTTTCTTGGACTGTGTCCGTAACCAGACCCAAGTATTCTAGTCTTCATACTGGCCGTAAGGCTGACTTCTCTAGGTTGAGAATCCAACCCAGGTGATCCAAATACTTGACCGTGCTGGACACACTCTGGTCTAGCTGTGCAACTGACTGATCTATAAGCCGCAGGTCGTCTAGATATGCCATTAACGATATACCCTGGACCCTTAGTCTTGCTAGTACTGGGGCCAGAACTTTTGTAAACACCTGGGACATGGTGGCTAACCCGAAGGGCAAGGCCACGAACTGAAAGTAGCGCTGTTCTACCACGAATCGCAGAAACTTCTGGTGAGCGGGGAAAATTGGCACATGCAGATATGCATCTTTGATGTCTATTGATGCTAGAAATTCTCCTCCCCGCAGGGTGGATACGACTGACCGGATTGACCCCATGCTAAAAGAGTGGACCGTTAGAAACTGATTTAGATCTTTGAGATCTAAAATGGGCCTGACATCTCCATTTGGTTTTGGCACCGCAAAGAGATTTGAATAAAAACCCATGCCCTGCTCTTCTGAGGGAATCTCTGATTACATCCTGATGCCGCGTACACACGATCGGATTTTCCGTCGGAAAAACCTTGGATGGTCTTTCCGACGGAATTCCGCTCAAGCTTGGCTTGCATACACAGGGTCACACAAGTTCTCTGAACTTTTGACCGTCAAGAACGTGGTGACGTGCAACACTACGACGAGCCGAGAAAATTAAGTTCAATGCTTCTGAGCATGCGTCAAATTGTTTCCGAGCATGCGTCATAATTTCGCGTGTTGGAATTGCTACAGACGATCGGATTGTCCGATAGGATTTTTTTCTGTCGGAAAATTTGAGAACCAGCTCTCAATCTTTTGCTGGCGGAAATTTCCGACAGCAAAAGTCAGATGGAGCATACACACGGTCGGAATTTCCGACCAAAAGCTCACATCAGACTTTTGCTGGCGGAATTTCCGATCGTGTGTACGCAGCATGAGACGTCAATTGGTCTAGAGCCAGGAATAAAGACCTTCTTTTCACTGAGTCTTTGGGAACGTTCGATCTTAGAAAACGAAAAGGTGGAAATTCTCGAAACTCTAGTTTGTACCCTAGAGATACCGTGGAGATGACCCATCTGTCTTGGATCTCTTCCTGCCGGATAAGAGGTAAAGCTTTCCACAGGAGTGCTGCCAGACACTGAGACAAACGAAAGGGAGACATGGTAATGTTAAACACCAGGTATGTTACAATACACCCTCTAGTGGTAACAGACAGGCAAGGCATTCGCTACTCAGAAGAAGTCCCATAAAGTGAACCGTATGTGTTCCTTTCTCAGGATCTTCTTTTTAACTTACCATTCCCGCCGCAGGATACTGCTGGAAATACAGCCAGACCCAATCTTCACCCATCACGTCGGGCCATGTCATAACAGACCTTCAAGGACTGGGTCCCCCCTGTCCAATTTCGTTTTGATGCATATTGCGCATTTTCTATTAATCCAATAAACCTCATTTCACTACTGAAATATTACTGTGTCCTTCAGTTATTTGATAGATCAAAATGAAATTGCTGATCCAAACACCCAAATATTTATAAATGACAATCATGGAAATTGTCAGGGGTTCCTAAACTTTTGCATACAACTGTAACAACTGCACTTTGCATATGCAGTTGCACTATCCAAGGGAATTTCTCCAGAGCTTCGTAAATTAGGGAAAGCTCTGCTGACTTCCATCATCCAATCATGTGCAAGCAAAAATGCTGTTTTTTTTAATTGTGCTTGCCTCATTTACTAAGCTCTGGTGCAACTGCCCTTGCTGAGTGCAAAGTCTATTTCCTTTTTTCAAAATTTCGGAAATTATAAATTTAGGAAATTCACAAATTAGAAATTTCGGAAATTCACTAATTAAAAATTTCGGAAATTCACAAATTAGAAATTTCGGAAATTCACAAATTAGAAATTTCGAATTTCTGAATATCGAAATTTGGGAAATGTGGAAATTAGAAAATTCTAAATTAGGAAATTCCAAATTGCAGAAATTTGGGAATTTGAAATTTTGAAAATTAAAAAATCCATAAAAAAAAATTAAAATCTGAAAATTCAAAAGAATGAAAATCTGAAATAATAACTAACAAATAATAACTATTACTAACTCTTAAATTATAGGTATTAGAATTTCATTGGCTGTTAGTGAACGTAACAAATACGAATTAAGGAAATTTGGAAATTCGAAAATCGGAAATTCAAAAATCAGAAATTTGAAATTTCCAAAATTAAAAATTCCAAAATTCGAAAATCCATAATTTGGAAATTCCAAATTTCGGAATTTGACAATTCGGGATTTGAAATTTCAGGATTCGAAAATTGGAAATCCGAAAATTCGGAATTCCAAAAATCGGAAAACTCGGAATTCGAAAATCGGAAATTCGAAAATCGGAAATTCCAGAATTCGAAAATTCGTAAATTTGAAAATTCGTAAATAAAAATGAAAATTAGAAAATTTGAAAATACGAAATAATAACTAATAATAACTATTACTAACTATTAAATTATAAGTATTGGAATTTCCTTAAAAATTTGGCTGTTAGTGAACATAACGGATACGAATTTATCCGAAGTTATTAATTAACGCATGTCATATCTAAATGAAATTCGAAAATCAGAAATTCGAAAATCAGAAAATCGAAAATTTGAAAATTCGAAAATCAGAAATTCGAAATTCCAAAATTCGAAATTCTGAAAATTTGAAAAACGGAAGTTCGAAAAGCGGAAATTTGAAAATTCGAACAGCAGAAATTTGAAATTTCGAAAATCTGAAAATTGAAAATCGGAGAGTCCAAAATTCGAAAATCCAAAATTTCGAAGATTTGAAAAGTACCCAGCTTTGAAAGCTTGCAGCTTTACATCCGGGTGCTCATTGTGCATGTGCAAGCCGTGCTGCGCATTGTGAATTATGCCACATTCTTCTGGGCATGTCACGAGTCCCAGAAAACTGCAGAGGGGGAGGAGTACTTCCGCGTCCGATTTCCTTGTGCAATCAAGTGGATATATTATTCCCCCATAGCTAATGTGTGTACATATACAAAGAGATCTGTCTTAATTTCCCACTTCAATTCAGATTATAGTAGTAAGGAAATGGGTGAAAGATAATTCTTCCATATGCAGGGCCAGACGCAGGAATCAGTGTACCGTCACCAATAGTGATTGCTTCGCGTTTCGCCAATGTCTTCCACAGTGGATCCTATTGGTATTTTATATACCAAGCCAGAATGAGAATCATGGAGGAAGAGGGGGAAGAGAGTGCCATGCACCTCCAGTTCAAAATGGGGGAGAACATGCATCATTGTCAGTGCAGCTAGAGAGGGGCCTCGCTATGGCATAGCTTCATAAAAAGCAGAAAACAGTAGGCTCATAAGTGGACAAATCATCCCACATGCAGTTATCCTTTCAGGTGCATAGGAAATTAGTTCTCCCAGACCGGTCCTAGCTGTGACCTCCAATACCTCACAAGAGGAGAGTGAGAAGTCCCAGCCTCCCCCCTTCCAAAAGAGAGATTTCACAAACAGGGAGTGGGAGGAGGCCTTAAAGCAGAACTTCCCTTTTGGGTAGAGCTTTGCTTTAACCTATAACTATAAAATCTGTTTAGGGAGGAATTGGTCTTTATTAGTGAGAATACAAAAAGGAATGCATTTGCATAGCTCTCCTCTCCTTTCATGCTACAAAGGGAATATCAAGCTGGCAAGTACTGATAGGATACATCCATACCAATGGGCAATCTCCAAAGATCGGCTACTCCAACCTGTTCCCCAGTGACTTTTTTGAGAGCACTAGTAAGGCACCTCTTCTGTGAATGTCCTGTGATCATCTATACCTGGCCATGCATAGTTGAAGAATTGTTCAGTTAAGGGTAGACTAGACAATGGCAGGGGCATTGAAGCAATACATCATCGTACAGTAATCACAATAAAAGACATTGGGGTGACGCTCGAAGCAGCTGATCACAGATCCATACAAACAATGTTTGGGAGATGTTTGGGTAACTGAATTTGCTTTAGTTTACTTATTTGCATTGTTTGTGCTTCATTCACTTTTTGTTGCTTAAAGCGGTTGTAAAGTCCATTTTTTAAAATTAAAATACAAAAAGAGAATATATTTACCAATACTAATGCACAGAACGAACCCTTTCCTCCAGTTCTGGAATCCCCCACATGTGGTCTCCTTCTCTCCGAGTGCCCCCTCAGCAGGTTGTGTGCTGAGGGGGTGTGAGTAGGTGCAGTGTGATGCAAAACATACACAGAGTCCTGGTGCAATAGCAGGAATATATTGTAACAGAAGGCCAGAAATACACAACAGGCCTGGCAGAAAGGCCCCCGACTGGGAGCACTCACAGGTTTCAACAGCGATAGAACAGCAGACTGAAGACTCAGAGGTGCCAACAGCCTCTGCCAAAAGGAGCGGAATGTGACCTGTTTGTTCCGTACCCAAGGCGGACATTTTCTAGAGATTTGGAGGGAGTGGTCCCTGAACTTTCTATGCTTCTCTAGAACCTTTCCCTGACTCAATGCACTATCACTGGCAGACTGGTGACCTGTCCCTACTCTAGCCACTCAAAAAATATGCGCCAAACCCGGAAGCCAGGATCTTAAATAGATTCTGACTGACCCAATATGGCTGCTAAATTCACATGGGGCACCAGCATCAAATTGGATAGCTGCCTCTCTGTGACCGTAGGAGTCATAAAGTAACTAGGTTCCCCTCGACTTCTTCACCATCTGCATTTCCTCTGCGAACAAGTGCCACCGGCAGTGGAGAAGAAAGAGTCCACCTGCTTACACCCTCCTCTTTCACAGATGCTGATTTGGTATCTCACATAGTAAAGAACAACATGAAAATTGAAATAAACATAATAAAGGCAGTGGCAAGAACATCTTAAACAACATAATCAGAGTACTTTGCAGCTAGTCAACCGCAGTTAGACCACAGGGGACGGCGAACATCTCTGTCCTTTGTGGGGTCACCTATTAAGTAGCAGCCTGTGCCATGGACAGTTGGGGATCAACAGGGCCCACTGCACCCTCTTCACCCAGGTTCGAAACTGGTAGTTTGGAAATGTCCTGAAAGTTAGCAGGGCCCATAGAGCCTTCTGGACTGTCAACCGGTGCTGCTCTGGGGCTTTCTTTTTCAGGACTTGCAAGAGGCGGAGGCTTGAGAACAAGCCGAGGCAAGAACCATTCATTGGAGACTTTTTGCACAGGTGGATTCTGGTTCTTCTCTATCTCCAACAGGCTTGGCAGAGCAATCGGCATTTAGCACACAAGGTCTTAGCAGGTTGCGGTGAAGTGGCTTCTTAATGGGGTTGGGTCCCTCCGAGACCATGTCATATACTGGAGTTGAAGGAAATGGATGCTTCTTCTTATTGGATAGGGGTGCACTCCCACCTAGGATCCAGCTTACTGTCTCTTTCGCTTTTTGTGTTCTTCACCAACACTCGCCCCCCTAGTCGCAACGGCAGCTCCTCTAGGGCGGAATCCTCAGCCAAGTCTTTGTGTCTATCCAGCACCACCTGCTTGGCTCTCTGTGTTCCTGCACTCAAGTGCTGGACATGCAAGTTGGAGAGCACTCTGGAGAGCCCATTAAGAGATCTATAGTTAAGTGGCTGTAGTCTCCAAACATCAGGAAGAACAGAACATGGCCTGTGGCTTGGTGTACCATATTATTGTAGGCCTACACTACGGCCCCCACATGCTGGTGCCATTGATCTATATGACCCTGCTCAAGAGCCATAACATGCCCAACAGGGTGTGATTGAACCGTTCACAAGCTGCATTGCTCTGCAGTTGATAAGGGGTGGTATGTGACTTCCCAATATCACTGAGGCAGCACAGCTCAGACATGATCAGTGACTCAAAGTTCAGGTCTTGGTCCGAGAGTATACGTTTGGGACAGTCATATGGTTGGACCACGTGTTCCCAAAACAAATAAACCATGGTCAAGGCTGTCTGGTTCTTGGTGAGGACTGCCACAACCAACTTGGTGAAGTGGTAAACAAAGACAAGGGCATATATAGGTTTGGGACTTTGTATAAAGCATGCAACCAGGGAGAAAACACAGCACAGTGATATCTGGTAGGTAAACCATAAAAATAAACATCATATGTACTGCATAATAGAAACCTGCCCGGCCGACCTTTGCCCTCCCATGTCTGTGCCCAGACTCATAGTTGGTCTGTAAGTATTAGCGGGGGACCTATTTTTGTACAATTTCTCCTATATAATACCCAATCTAATAATTACCTTTAATACCCCTTGTGGCAGTGGGACCCTGTGCGATATTAAAGAGTGTTGGTTTACATGAGATTTTGTAGAGAAAGACACGCTGATTGCACAGCTGTGTGTTCGGCTATTTAGTTCTGACCTGACTATAGCTTAGGGCCCCACCCAACAGACAGGAAGTCTGTGCATGGGAGTCAGGTGGACTCCCATCCCTCTGACAGGCGTCAGAGGCTATCTATGCTGCATGGGTGCAGCCAAAGTGTGCGTGTCTGCAAGAGGCAGATGTCATTGAGCAGCTAAGCACTGACCAGGAGTAAGCGAGGAGTGAGCTTATCTCTAGGAAACTCTGTTTGTTCTGAGGAGCAGACTTTAGGCCTAGGCTAAAGGCCTGAGACAGCCGGATGGCAAGAGTGGAAGCCAGGAGGCTAAACTGTTGAGTATGCAAGATACAGTAATGGTGGAACCCCCTGTGAGTGCTATTGTTGATGTATTTGTGAACTTTTGTGCTTTTAAATAAAAGTGGGCTACCAGGCCCTTAAATATAGTTCTTGACTGCCTGGAATCACTGGAAAAACGCATCTACCACGAGAGTTAACAACCCCTAATCTTACATATGGTGGAGGTATTGTCGGGCAGTTTTGGAAGAGTTCCAGATCCGCGCATACAAAAAAACAGTGAGTAGAAAGAAACCGTGTGTTTTGCAGCAATACTGTGACGAACAGCCAATCTGAATGAAAAGTCAAAGTTTTCTGCGGTGAACTGCTGTTAGTTGTGTGGGACAGCCAGGCGAACAGGAGTTCCATTAATGGACTGTGTTGTATACAGGTGATGTGCCTGTGGAAGTGAGCTCAACGTGGCTTGAGAGGATGTGTCCACTTAGGAAGGTCCAGTGGATGAATGATTCAAGCAGAGAGTGAAGTCTGCATGTGAAAGTGTGCTGTTTGCAAGTCTTAGAGACAGTACCTCAAATTTTCCTGTGTTAAAAGTAACTGTGTTAAAAACTGTTGTTGGCCTGACTGCAGAGATGGCGCGGTCAAAACGCAAAAAGGAAGCAATGTTAGCTGAGATGAGACAGAGCGGGTGTTGTTCCTAGCAACACTGGTGCAAGGAGTGCACAGGTGACTGCAAGTATGGAGAGTTCACCAGAGTCTGAGTCTGCAGTGGATTGGTGCAGGCGACACTTGGCTGCACTGAACCAAGTTAAAGGGGAAGTACATGCTGTTGCCCCTGGCAACGCTGGTGCAAGATGGCCAGCTATCAATGTGAAAAGTGCTAAGAACCCAGTGCGCTGTTTGCGGTGCAGTGAGTGGGGGCATAAAGTTTCCAAGTGCCCTTTGTCCCAGGCTCCAGTAAAGCAAAGGTATGAGAAGCCTGCTCTGAGTGTAAAGAGTGAGCATATGGGTGCGGTTGCCCGTGGCAACAAAGCAGAAATCCATACCGCTGACTTCATACGGCCTATGTTGCCTTCTGAATGTGTTGAGGACTTTTTGGATGAGTTTGCGATGATTGCTTCCTACAGAAGATGGCCCAAAAGTCACTGGGTTGAGTTGGTGCAACCTTTTCTGATGGAGGAGTACCAGAAGGTGTACCGTGGGATGTATAGTAACCGAGATGACTACAACAATTTTCTAGGAGAAATCCAGTCTAGAGAGCGCTGGAAAAGATCAGAATGTGGTCTCCCATAGCAACCGGAGAAAGTATGTTTTCAGAAAGGAGGAGCTACAGAGAGGAGGTATACCACCATCCTCATAGAGATACCAGTGAAAGTATGCATGTTGGGAGAGTGCCGTCTCCCTTGACAACAGGAGAAAGTCGCCAAGTACCATGCCTGGAATGTGGTCAGCTGGGCCACGGGCTCTTTTCTTGTCCAAGCTTGTGGAATACAGCTGCTGATCGTGTTGTTGGGCTTAATGCTTTGTCTGCAAGCCCAGAAAAGAGGGTATCGTATCCAGCATCCTGCAAGGGGTATGACCAAGTGTGTGGGTCTGCTGTTACCCCTGGCAACAGGACATTTATTTTGCCTGCAGGCGATGTTGGAAAATCCAAGAGGGATGTAATGTTACCCTGTGTCCAGGAGGGTAAATCTGAGAGCACAGCAAAGAAGGGACAACGCCCTCAATTGAAGCCTTCAACCCCTGCTAAAGAGAATGGCAAGACTGTTCCTGTTAAAATCATGGGAAAGACTGACTCTGTGGTTGCTCACACTGAAGTGGAAGTGACCCCAGAGGGGAGATCCACTGAAGGTGTAAAAATGAACTTGCTGCAGTGTGCTACCCAGATCAGTGGGGAGACACAGGTTAGAACCCTGCATGCAGCGAGGTCAAAAATTGAAAGGGACATATGGACTCTGGGTACACCTAAGGTAATCCAGCAGAGTGCTGGGAGAGATGTGCTAGGGGTGACCAAAGCAGTTGGTATGCCATGTTCCCTGGTGACAGTGACAGGTGCTGCGCAGTTGCCAAGGGAAACCACCAAGGAGCCTGTAGTGGTGAGTCAAATGGTTTCCCAGGACAACTGTGAAGACGCCCTAGTGGGCAAAATAATTCCTTTGGAGAGGAAGGGTGGTGTGCTGAGTGGCACGCAGGGTGCCATGCGTTATGACACAAGTCAATTTGATAGAGCTTGTAAAACTGCTATGGTTATGAATGCTGATGATGAAGATATTGCTGATGATACATGTACTTATGGTAATGTGATGCTTAATGAGGTAGGGGTGATCGCTAAGCAGGATATGCGATTCCCCTTAGTAACAGTATATAAAACTGCAGAGGTGTGCTTAGAAACCTCCAGGGAGCTCTGTGTGTTGGAGCCAGAGGTTGCCTGGGACAACTGTGGTGCCACTCTGATGGATAAGAGGGTACTAGACCTTGTTGATGAGGTAATGGATAGCGACTTGGAGGGGCTCAGTGTTGCTGAAAGTGAAAGGATGAGTGTGACACGTGCGATTTGCAGTGCTCAGGGGGAGCTGCAAATCTTGTCAGTTGCCTCTGAGGTGGAGGTCTCTTTAAGTGTCTCAGCCTCTCAGGCCTTAGCAAATGAGTCCCTCCACATCATTAGTAAAGGAAAAGTTCCTAGAGTTCTGTGTTTAGATACGGCATGTCTAGAAATACCGTATTTATCGGCGTATAACACGCACCGGCGTATAACACGCACCCCAAGTTTAGGAGGGAATTTTAAGGAAAAAAACTTTTAGGAGGGAAATTCAAGGAAAAAAAACTTACATTTAAATGCAGCATGCAGCCTTGCCCAGTGTCCATCTGCAGCCTTGCCCAGTGTCCATCTGTCCATCTGCAGCCTTGCCCAGTGTCCATCTGTCCATCTGCAGCCTTGCCCAGTGTCCATCTGTCCATCTGCAGCCTTGCCCAGTGTCCATCTGCAGCCTTGCCCAGTGCCCATCTGTCCATCTGCAGCCTTGCCCAGTGTCCATCTGTCCATCTGCAGCCTTGCCCAGTGTCCATCTGTCCATCTGCAGCCTTGCAGATCTTGTCAGTCTCTGCGTTTTTTTAAATTTGGCGCCGATTTCTGTGGAGAGGAGCGAGCGGGGCCGAGTGTACTTCGGCTAGACTCGACTCCTCTCGCAGTCCCGCCCATCTCCGCTGACGGAGAAAGCCGAGTGTACTTCGGCTAGACTCGGCTCTTCTCACAGTCAGGGGCAGGACAGCGAGAGGAGCCGAGACTAGCCGAAGTACACTCGGCTTTCTCTATGTCAGCGGCGCAGTCAGAGATGGGCGGGACTGCGAGAGGAGCCGAGTAAAGCCGAGTGTACTTCGGCTTCGGCTCCGCTCGCTCGTTTTCAGCAGGGGAATTCGACGGAGTATCGGCGTATAACACGCACCCACGATTTTTCCCTGATTTTAAGGGGAAAAAAGTGTGTGTTATACGCCGATAAATACGGTAACTGAGATGTTGTGGGAATTGGTGAAAATCTTTCCAATGTACACCTGCATGTATTCACCGCAGAAGGGCGACATGGTACTGCATAGTACCAATCGGTGGACGCAGGTGATACATGCGTTGTTAAGCAATGTTGATGAAAATTGGTTGCTGCACTGTTGGTTGCTTTTGTGGAAAGTTGTCTCACAGTTCTCTTCAAGAGTGCTTCCAGCGGCAGTTTTGTGCAGAAGGCGCTCGGGGAAATTGCTGGAGGAATTAGAGATAATGGACATAGGGGAAGTCTCTCCGTACGCTGGTGTGATGGGGTGCATTCCTGCTGGTCCAGTCCGAGGTGCGGCTGAGCAGTGGTTGGTACATAGGGCGCGTACTGTCTCACCCGCTACACCTCATGTAAAGGAAGGGCCCGGAACGGACGTGGCAGTAGTGGGAATTCAGTCCATCGCGCGCAGAGAGGTGCAGTTTGAGATACCCGGAGACACTTTGACAGGAAATAACAGTGATGGTAACTGTAACGAAAAAGTGTATGAGAGGCACTGTAGAGCACTGTCAGACAACTCTGAGCTATTGGTTGAGGTACCAATGGACACAAAAATGGTTAAAGAGATTGATGTGGAAAATTGTGGTGAAAAATGTGCGTTGGTAGGACAGTTGCTATTGGAGTGTTGGACAACAGGGGGCGATGTGAAACTGCGGGACTGTCCCATAATGAGTAACTGCTTGCCTGTAGGTGGTCCCTCCGTAGACACTGTCCTAGCAAACAAGGGGACAAGAGGTCCCAATGATAATATTGAGGTTAAACAGAAAGAAATGTTGTTGATTAATGTTGCGTCAGGTAGTGAGAATGGCCAGTCCCTGACAGAGTTCATGAAAGGAGGTCCCCAACAGTCCCAGGAGAGTAGGTCTGTGGGAAAAAAAAGAAGGATCCTGAGGCCAGAAGGTAGAAGGGATAGAGAGATTAGTGGGAAGAAGTGCTGGTGGAAGCACACCCGGAAGAAGATGTGGGTGGAGTGCCCCTTTAGAGAAAAGGTTGGGCAGATTAGGGCTCCTGCTGCTGATAGTTGGCACAGAGGCACCAAGGTGAAGTGCTGGTGGAAACATACCCGGAAAAATAAATGGGCCTACGCAGCCAATGGCTGGCACAGAGGTGTCCCATTTGTGGTGACGGGTTTATGTGTTCCTCCCTCCAGTTCGAAACAGGGGGGGAGGATATGTGGCAGTGGGACCCTGTGCGACCTTAAAGAGTGTTCATTTACGCCAGATTTTGTAGAGAAAGACACGCTGATTGCACAGCTGTGTGTTCGGCTATTTAGTTCTGACCTGACTATAGCTCAGGGCCCCACCCAACAGACAGGAAGTCTTTGCATGGGAGTCAGGTAGAATCCCATTCCTCTGACAGGAGTCAGAGGCTATCTATGCTGCATGGGTGCAGCCAAAGTGTGCGTGTCTGCAAGAGGCAGATGTCATTGAGCAGCAAAGCGCTGACCAGGAGTAAGCGAGGAGTGAGGTTATCTCTAGGAAACTCTGTTTGTTCTGAGGAGCAGACTTTAGGCCTAGGCTAAAGGCCTGAGACAGCCGGATGGCAAGAGTGGAAGCCAGGAGGCTAAACTGTTGAGTATGCAAGATACAGTAATGGTGGAACCCCCTGTGAGTGCTACTGATGTATTTGTGAACTTTTGTGCTTTTAAATAAAAGTGGGCTACCAGGCCCTTAAATATAGTTCTTGACTGGCTGGAATCACTGGAAAAACGCATCTACCACGAGAGTTAACAACTCCTAATCCTTCAACCTATAGACATCTACACAGCATCTGCTCCTGATGAGTGGCAACCTAGCCACGAAATGCGTCGAGCTATTGGATGCCGCCCATACTACTTTCATTATACTAGCAACATCATGTTATAGTGGACTCTACCAATTCCAATTACGTTTTACATTGTGGAGACAAGCAAAATGAATGGTGTTTTATGTTGCCATTGCTATACCTATATGTTGCTATGCCTATATGTTACTATATTATTGTGTTACTATGATATGGAATAAAATGTTTCTCCATTGGATGGTTTTCTATTATGCAATACATATGGTGTTTATTTTTATGGTTTATCTACCAGATATCATTGTGCTGTGTTTTCTCCCTGGTTGCATGTTTCAAAGTCCCAAATCTAGTTTCTATATATCTCAATTATCGGGGATGGAGGTACATTCTAATGTCCTCATATAAAGTCCCAAATCCTCTTCCTTTTTCTTCAAAAGACAAGGGTATAACAATACCCTTAGAGGGAGCTGAAGATCATCAGCAAACCTATTGTGATCAGCTCAAAGGGCTCCAAGGTAGCAATGGCCATGGGTGAAGTCTTTCTGGGAGGAGTTTTGTGCATGGAACAGTATGCACATTCCCAGCAAGCCCTTTGGACCCTTTCTGCCAGTCCAGGCCTCTGTCCTGTCCAACTCTGAAGTGCCCATTCGTGGCATGCAGCACTGAAGAATGTACAATTGGGGGACCACAATTTGAAGTATGTCCCACTGTTCGGTAGGGATGCATGCCTGATGATAAAGCACATTGCCCCTTTTCTGAAGCCGATCCCTTACTGTGTTGGACAGCCTCTGACATTCTTGGGAAGACGGCTTGTACCACCACGATAGAAAGAGCTGCACCTGCATGAGATTGGGGTCTTTTTGTTGAATCAGAGCTCACTCCTGTTGATCTTGGCGGGTTTTACCTGGGGTGCTGCTGCCTGTTTTCTGAGGGAACAGGAAGAGGCTGCCACAGGTAAGACAGGGGCTACCTCCACATCCTCTTGTCTTGAATCTATATCCTCCCAGGACATACTATCGGATAGCTGGAAAGAGAATCAATATGTATGTGAAGTATTCCTGGCCTGTAGTGCCAGTCAGGTAAGTCCCCTTTGCTCCAAAGCCCCCAGTTTGCCTGTTTCTAGGTAGGCAAGGGGGTTGTTTTTCCATGAAAACTTTTATTATTTCCCCCC
Source organism: Rana muscosa (assembly GCA_029206835.1). Lineage (NCBI taxonomy): Eukaryota > Metazoa > Chordata > Amphibia > Anura > Ranidae > Rana > Rana muscosa. The sequence continues at coordinate 574,544,834 of CM055116.1, forward strand.
CTGTGAGGTATTCTGCAAATTTCTCAGTGATGGCCCATACTAGGGCAAGCAACTCTAGCTTGAAGGAGCTATAGTTATAGGGATTCCTCTCGATGGGCCACAGACAATAGCTTGCGTATGCGATCACATGTTCAGTCTCGTCCTGCTCTTGGGCCAGGACAGCCCCCAGACCCTGTAAGCTCCCATCCGTATATATACTCAAAAAGGTTTAGAGTAATCCACATATGCCAGTAGAGGTGCCAATGTCAGTTTTGGTTTGAGAGCTTCAGTGGCTTATTGCTGGTGTTCTTGTCACTGGGACTGGATTTAGGGTGAAAGCCCCCCTTTGTTCTGGGAAGAGTGGCTGCTCAGTAACTGGGTGAGAGGGGCGGGGATTTGCTTAAACGTAGAGAAGAAGAGCGCATCTCAGTGATAGTCTTTGGGGAGTGCCAATCCTGTACTGCCCTGAACTTTGGCGGGGTCTGGGTACTGGATTTTCTGACCCATTAAGCAGGTCTTGAAATTTTATCCATACTGTGTTAAGCAGGTGTTGGATATAGTCCTCAAAGGTTTTGGAGAAACTTTTGATATCCTCCAGGTAGACTAAGACAGTCTCAAAATTGAAATCTCCCAAAACATCTCTTCATCAAGTGCTGGAACGTACTTGGGGCATTGCTGAGTCCGAAAGGCATTTGATTTAATTTTAATAGTCCCAGGGGCATGATAAAGGCAGTCTTTTCATGATATTAGCCCCTTACTGGGACTTGCCAGTAGCCACTTGCCAGGACAAGGGTACAGAAATACTTGGCTTGACCCAGTGCCATGAGCGACACCTTCACCCTGGGCAATCAGTAGGCATACTGGGTACAGGCATATAGCTTGCGGTAAAACACACAGAATTGAAGAATTCCTTTCATACCCGGACAACAGGGGTGGCCCATGCACTATGGCACTCCCGAATTATCCCACTCTACAGCATGTTGCGGATGAAGTCCTTGACCTCCAGGCACAGGGCTGGAGGAATATGAAGGTAGCACTGATGGGTGGAGCGTCCCCTGCATGAACCAGGTGGTCAATAGCCTATGTGCAGCCGTAGTCCTTAGGGCTGATAGCAAAGACCAGTAGGTGCTTCTCCAGTAGTTGATGAAGTAGCTGCTGTTGGAAAAGATTTTACCGGGAAAGGAATAGCTAGCTGTTCCAGCAGTGATTTGTATTGAGGCTCGTTAAAGGAGCTCATGGCCGCCTGTAATGGGGCACAGACCACTTCCATCCCTGGCTGGGCCTCTGAGATAGAGTGGCAGCACACTGCCTAGAGGTCTGCTATGGTGGTATGGTTAGGGAACAGGATCGGGTAAGGTCCCTAGATTGATAAGCAGAACCAACACCTTTTCTTTGTCAACCTTGGATAAGGTGTGGATGACCAGCCACTCCCCCGGTGTTACCAGGTCTTGGTGGGGCTCCACCATTAACATGGCCCTTTACAGTTTCTTGTGAGCCCCGATGGGCAGAGACCAAACTACCTCTTGGGGGGGTGCTAGGAGTAACTTTTACTTGGGGGAGGGTGTACGGACAACCCCCTCTTGCTCAGGTTGCTTTCTTGCTGCTTTTTGATAAACCTCATAGACCCGGATAGCATTAAGCCAGACAGCTCGCACACCACAGCCCCCCGTGCACTGGCCTGAATGCTTAAACCTGGCCAGAAAGCGGAGCAAGCACGACTCTTTCAAGACGTTCATGCCCAGGACAATAGGTACTGCTGAGGTCACTGGGCTCACTGAGTCACCACAATCCCTACTTGCTCCACTACCTGGTTGTCTATTTGTATCTTCACCCAGGATAGGCAGGTTGTTGGCCACCTTAAGGGACAGCTAAGAGCGGTCCAGCTGGTCCTGTGTCCTGAGGTGCTGGGCATAGAACTCGTACTTCATGACAGTGACCTCAGATCCCATGTTGATCAGGCAAGGGACCTCTTGCCTATTGACGATAGCTTTCACCACTGGACTTGGTGCGACCATAGTCTCTGATCCGATGGGACCTTGTGCTGACGGTCCTGGGGGTCATCCCTCTGCCCCAAGGGCCACTAGTTAAATGGAAGGTTCTCTTGGATTTAGCCTGACCACAGTACCTAGCTACACGACCATACCGCAAGCACTTCCAGTGTCAATCCGGATCTCTCTGCAATGGATTCTCGACCTTAAATGGGTGTGCTGAATCCTATTTGAATGTGGACATCTCTTGCTTCAGGGAAGCCATGTCCTGGGTGGGCTCCCCTATCTATCAGGCCAACAGGGGCGATGGAGCCAAGGCCTCCTCTTTCAGGTGTAGCCACTTTGTCACCACCACGGTTGCTTTCGCATCTTCCTGTTCCCGTGCAACCGCGTCCACTACAGTATTGTTAAATGAGAAGGTTGATTGCACTTTGATTCGCTCCTGTAGGGCTCTCCTGACTGGCCCGGCCCTCATTCCCGCCACAAACTGATCTCTCGGTAGTTTGTCTAAAGCGGTTAGATTGGCACAGCTGTGTACATCCTTCTTCTCTAGGTGCTTCTACAGATTCTGGAGTGCTACCATGAACTGGGTGAGGCTTTCATCCTCTTGTTGCCTACGGATGAAGAACCTCCACCTTAATTCCGAAACGCCACATTGTCTCTAAACATGCCTTCCAGACATGCTACAATTTGTTCCAAATGAGGAAAGAAATTGTTTGGACAGCCGCACTCCAAAAACGTAGCCTTTATTGGTAAAAACAGGAACAAGCACTACAAGCCACAGTAACCAGGACAGTTGATGCGTTTCACACTACACTTAGTGTTTAATCATAGCTGGTTATCACAGAAAACACTTCTAGTATAAATACCAATCTTATCAAGGACATGTGACCAAAAAAAGGGCGGTGAACTTAGTCTAATTAACAAGTAAATAATTGGTGATTGGAACCTGCTGTGAATATGGTCCAGAGCACTGGACTCATATAGTGATACAGGCATATACATATATATCTTCTGGGAGGAAGATAACTGCCAATTGAACCTGCCTGGAGCAGCAATTCCTTCATTCTCTATCTGTTTTGGACTTTACAATTTGTTCCAAGCTGGCCCGATCCTCTTCTGGTAGCACCATCAGTGCTCGGCAGGTGTCATTCTCCATTTTGTTGATGGCCAGCTCCGTGATCAGCAGGAACTTGATCGAGGCACACAGCAATCTCCAGATTCCCCTCCCACTCAGACAGGAAGATATTGGACCCGTTAAACATAGGTGCCGGGCCCAAGGCTGCTCCTAACTGTGCCATTATGGTCCCTGTTTCTCTGTATGCACCCGCTGTGAAAAGGGGCATATCCTGCAGACTGCCCCCAAGTGTGGGTAGGTGAAGTATGATACGGTGGGCAGAAAATACACGGAGTCCAGGTGCAGTAATAGAAAACTATGTAATATATTCCTAAGTGATCATCGGACACTGTGAGATCTCCTTGTGCTCAAGGATGTACTATGTACTAAATGTCAGTAACAGGCAGCTGGTCAGTAATCTGCTTTAGCCCTGATTGTTGTGTTTCCAGGTTTCAGATGAGTGGATTGCTTAACCTTTTTTTTTTTTTTAACAATTTCTTTTTATTGCTTATTTGAAATTTTTACATGACATCCATACACACACAGCTGACCTGGCTAAAACCGCCAGGTCAGTACTGGACCAAACAGGGCCCAGGACCACTTAAATACAGGCATCAAACGAAAAAAACCTGAGTATCTAGCATTGCATCTACCGACCTAATACAACACTTACATATATACCCCTCCCCCCCCCCCTTTTTTTTTTTTTTTTTTTTTTTTTGCTCAGTTCCCCCCCCCCCCCAGTCCAGGAGATTGTGATCAACCAGGAAGGAAAAACACTTAATATCGCCCCACCACCCCCTCCCAACCCCCCGACATTATATAGTTATACATTTACACCTTCATACATTAAGACATTAAGACATGCCCCACATAGTTCTGAGAAAGCCCCTTTCCTCTAAACAGGATAGTTAAACAAGCTCCCCCTTGCTACCCATCTTTCTTTAACCCACAGTCTTGTCCGAGTTATACCAGGCCTGCCACACCCTGTCAAATTTCTTTCCACATCCCCTAGATAAGTAAGTGGCTTTGTAATATGGCATTATAGCATTTATCTGGCTTTTCCAGAAGCACACATCCGGTGCCCCTGGCTTGCGCCAGCGTATCAATATGGATTTCCTCCCATAGAATAGGAGAATGCTCAGTAAAGTTCTATGTGCCCTGGACGGAACGACCTCCTCCACCAGTCCCAGGAGACATACTCTAACTGTTGTTGGGATCGGGACCATCAATACCTCTGAAATGCATGAGGTGACCTCCTGCCAAAAATGTTTGACCAGAGGGCAGCTCCAGAACACATGCTCAGCATCCGCCGGAGCATAGGTACATCTCCAACACTCTGCCGACACCATCGGGTAAATGGAGGCCAGTCTAGCCGGCGTATAATATATCTTGTGTAAAAACTTGAAGTGGATCAGTCTATCTCTCGCTGCTACCAGGTGTTATCAGTCTATCTCTCGCTGCTACCAGGTGTTGATTGCTTAACCTTTATGTGCTATTTTTCCAGGTGATAGGTTATAGCGGGTTTGTTAGCCCTTATGTGCTGTATTAACAGTATTCAGATTTTGTTGACTATTCCCTGAGGGAAGCAAGGAAGCCGAGATCGCCTATATGTCCATTGTTTTCAAAGTGGGACCTAACTTTGGTCTTAGGATATCTATCAGAACCTCCCTTTCATAACAAAAAAGTTATGGAATATAAAAGGTAATAGTGCAGCGCTACGTGTAGACCAGTAAAAACTGGACTATATCTTAAATGTGACCATAATAGAAACACAAAAAAGGGGCAGGCTAAACGCCCAACCCAATACACAAAATGTCCAATATATAAACCACTAAACAAAGTAATAAGTGTCCAAAAAGGTGAGTAAATAACATGGAATGGATAAAGGGATCCTGGTACAATTCTTCACGTGAATGATGACATGTGCGCTTACCAGAAACGTTGGACCCGAATGTCGTACGACAGCGGATCAATCAAGCTTAAGAGTATCCCCAACGACTGCTCCACAGGAACGTCACTGAATCTCTGACGAGTGATGAGATGTGCCGGCTGGGCAGTCGAGTGTCCTCAATCCTGAATGAAACCGATGGATCCAATACTTTGTCAGCCTCCAATACCCTCAAGGCTGAGGGTCTTATCGAAAGGTTGGTATTCTGGATCCTGGTACTCCACCGGAAAATGGGATACAATCAAGCTTGAACAAAAGAGTACCCCGACAAGGGTATTGCAAAAGGACCAACTGGAGAAAACTGAAAAAACTTTTCTTCACCAAATTCATTCAAAGAGAAGAAAAAAATAGGGGGCTCCAATGGTGTAGGTCATAAATGGGTTTTTAATCAAAAAAACACCAACATACAGAAATAAAAAGTGATCACAGTTCATATATTAAAAGGCAACATGGGAAGCAAAATGCATAGCCCGACACGTTTCGTTCCTAACAGGACGTCTATGCCCCTGTAGACGTTATTGGACATTTTGTGTATTGGGTTGGGCGTTTAGCCTGCCCCTTTTTTGTGTTTCTATTATGGTCACATTTGAGATATAGTCCAGTTTTTACTGGTCTACACGTAGCGCTGCACTATTACCTTTTATTTTGTTTGAATTTGTCACATTCCAGTGCAGCTGCTTCACCTCCCTCTGTAGGGTTGTTATTATTCATGTGTTTTTGGGTAGCGCATTTATTTATTTTTACTATTAAGTTATGGAATATAACTCTTTCTTGCTCGCAATCATTTCTGGCAGAAGAGTTTAGGAAACTGAAAGCTTTGGGATGCAGAGAATAGTTAGTAATATTTTTTCCGACAAAGTCGTCCTGGTACCTATGTTAAATTTCCTAATAAGACAGTTTTCATTTAAACCAAGAACTGATGTTACCCATTTTCAAGGACACAGAAATGCAAATGACGCATCAGCTGGATGTGGAGGAAATACTGCAGACCTACATTAAAGCAACTCCTGAATTCTGACTCTCAGCTCAAGAAAGTGTAGCAACTAGTTACAAGCTGGGTGAGACTAACCCTAACCCATGTATATGCTGCCATGAATATACAGTAAGTCAGAAAAAGGAAAATAAATATTTGAAAGTTTTCTGAGAAATTATGGCATTTGGATTCCAGTTTCACTGAAATGGGGGCAATACAGAACTGGTAACCCCCTCATGTGTTCCTGCAGGAGGGCACAGAAGTGCTAGTTTTATTTGTTTTTCAACCTGGAATATCCTGTTAACAAGGAAGGAATGTTGACATAATCATATCAATTTCTTATCTACTCAGGCTTGTAATGCAGTGTTGTAACTTTTTCTTCATAATTTTAACATGAATAATTCCAACATGAAATGACATAATTGCTGATTTTGCAAGTTTACTGTATATAATGATAGAGCAGCTGCACAGAAGCACACACACATAAACTTTTGGAAATATGAGAGATCATTACCTCTGTGTTGACAGCATCACTTGGTTCAATGCCAGCATACTAAGAGAGATAAATGAATAGCCTGTTAACTTTTGGGGTTATCATTTTATATGTTATGGAAAACACTACAATTTATAATTAAAATTCAGTAATTAGTCATAGTCAAACAACTTATCCACATATTAATATCAAGCACTTATTAATATCAAGCACAAGCAATTAAATAAGTGAAATCCTCCTAAATACCCATGTAGCGGTCTCACCCACTCTGTCCCTTCTTATTTTCAGCTGGTTTACTCGTCTAGGGGAACCAAGGGGGGAGGAGTGAGATGCTGCCACCAGCTCACCCCTCTTAGGTGTGTAGAGGTTTGACCTATGATCTTTACCTTCGGGTCTGTGTCCCTGTCACAGAGATTCCACTTCAAAAATGACCAGTAGATAGGTGAATGTAGAACACTTTGCTCCCAGAAAAGTAAGCCCACACCAGGTGACAGTACAACATCTATATTTATTTCCGCAGAGGGTTCAGGCACAATCCTTTCGGATCAGATAAGTTGCTAGGAACTCACAACAACTTTTGAGGCACGGTTGCTGCCACCGACCGTGAGGTTGGTCCCTGCCACAGACCGGGTAAACGATGAGGTCTCTGCCACAGACCTTAGAATAGGTCTCTGCCACCGACCTGATGTAGCTGGGTCTCTGCAAAGACCATAGAACATGAACTACCTTCTAATGGCAACCCCTGTTAGGGAGATGATCCATCCCGGATGGTCCCCAGAGGCCTGCACTGTCACCAGCCAATGCTGCGCTGGGTCTTCAGGCCAGGTCACCTCCCTGGTTCTCCTCGCCCGAGACTCGGGTCCCCTCACTCGGTGGGCCCCCTAGGCATCTTCTCCCATGCGGGACCCAGTCGAAGGTACTGGGCCCCGGGTCTTTGCTAGTACCTCACCCCAGGGCTAAGGTGCCTGGGATGGAACTCGAACTCCCTCGCACCCAGGCCGAGGGCACCTGGGCGCGGACGACAGAACAGCAGCCCCCAGGCTGAAGGTGCCTGGGGCTCGGACCTCGTGCGCAAGATGTCCGCCCCTTTATACCCTCTCCCAGCAGGCACAGCGGGTTCCCCGCCCGCCGTACTACTGCCTCGAGAGGACACAAAGGGCATGGCCCTAAAATGATGGTTCAACCCCAGCCCAAGGCGACAGCGCCACCCAGGGGCCGCAGGGAACTGAGCACCATTATATCCTCCACAAATCAAATTGGCCATAGATTCCTAACAATTAGTGTATCTGGGTCATACTACCATCCAGATACTCCCCCCAAATGTTAACCCCCGCTACACTCACCCCCTGGCAGATAGACACTGGTCCCCAGTGTCTGTAACGAGCCATGCTCCAAAGGGAGCCAACATAGACCCAATCCAGAGACTTGCTTCTCAAAAACATCAAAATAATTTGAAAAAAACTTGGGAGTTGCGCCTGAACCCAACAGGGAAAAGGAAAGGTGAACATGAGGGAAACACTCATTATAAATGCACATCACATTACACACAAATGACATTCTCCCCCTCCCACATCACTAACTAAGACCCGCCCATTCTCAGCAGTCTTGACCGATGTTCTCCTGCAGAGGAAAGAGAAAAGAAGGAAACAACACACAATTCCTGACACATATGTGAGTGTTGGTGTGAAACAGATCCCTCCGAAGAGAAACCTCTTTCCTTCCAAGAAGTGTGCAATGCAATGTGATGAACGTTGCACAACACTGCCACCTGGTGACAGCGCTGCGGTAAAAGCACTTGTGAAATCCAGATTCTTCTCTGTACTGTGGCCCTGACTACACCCCAAATCCTGATCATCTTTGCGGTGGGAAGCAGAGGGAGACCAACATAAAACACAACTGCTCCCATGCCACCAAAGAGTAAAACACCCCTAGACAGAGTACAGTTCCAGAGTACCGGAATGTTCGGCAATAAAAAACAAACAAACAGGAGTCTTTCCTCCTACAAGTAAAACCTTGGATGCGGCAGCACAAGAGGTTTTAAATATCGATCAAAGGTCTCCATATGATTCTCCACATCTTCCCTGTCTTTCTGGCAGATAACGACCCAGTGAGCATGGATATGCCGACCCAACATCCACTCTGCCTTGCAGTCCTTGAACCGCTTTGAAGCTGTAGGTGAACATGCGAGGTAGCGACGGGCATGAGGTACCTTTATGTGTGTCCATACAAAGTCATTGTACCACCTCTGCCGGCAGGCCTCCACCTCGTACAACAACTCTTTGGACAAATACGGGTACTCCCACCCGTATTCACTAGCAACTTTTTGGCAGAAAAGCCTCTGTAGCCTGGACAAGGGTGGCATCGTGGAGCGGTCTCCCTCTCCAGGCAGAACAATCGACTCTGGGTGCCGAGGTGCCTTGACCACCTCCAAACTGGGCATAGGTGCCAGCAGCGGCACTCTCTTCACCTGAGCAGATGGCGTAGGTAACTCTGGGGGCGGAAGGGCAAGCAGGGGACTGGATCCCTCCTCAGGCACCAAGGCCTCCACCCGGGGTGTACTATCCCCTGTAGACATGGAAGAGTCCCTAGGTGCACGGGACGAGGCCAGGGGTACTTTGTCCCAGCCCTTCCGTTCAAATAGTTCATCTATGTGTCCATCATCTCCTGCATCGGAGACCGGCTCTAGGTCAGAGGTGTCATACTCTTCTGCGGGTAGGTAATTCCCTGTAGATGTGGAATCACCCCCTCCCGCGGGCTACGATAACTGCGGATCCCCGACACCTCCAACAAAACACCAAGTCCCATTCCCTGGCTTACCTCGGCCGATACTTGAACATAGAGGCCCGGGAATTTTCCCACTGGATCCATCCGGGCCAGGCAAGCGCAGGGGTTGCCCTCCATCTCGGCCGCTGGAAGCTTTTATGAAACCGACCTTCCTTTTGGGCGCTGGGAGTAGGGAATCTGTGGTGACCGAAGCAGCATCTTCGGCTTTAAAATCCTCCGTCCATTTGTTCACGACTTCCACGTAAGTCTCTGCAGTGTGCGGAGGAATGGCTGTGCAAGCTCTGACTTCTCCTTGTAGAGTGGTGGCATCTGTTAGACAGTTGAGGTGGAAGGCTCTCGGCCTTTCTATTGGTTGCTCCACTTCAAAAATGAACTCGCCACGGGCTCGCAGCGACCGAAGGGCTTTAGCTGTACCACCAGTCCCGAACAGCCGGGACAAATCATACCCAGGGCTTCAATGTCCTTGCATGTGTACAGGGCGAATCGTCCCCGGGGCTTGAGCCGAATCCCCGTATCCATAGCGGAGAAAGCAAAGGGGGTTGCCCTTGTAGTAGATGCGGTGGGGACCCATGATGCAGTAGAAAGCATGCTGATCGTTGACTGCTCCATTGCGCACTGAAGAACTGGCGCCAAAATCTCCACGTGTATCTCCACACATGGCCAGACTCCTCCCCTTTGGTGCAACACTTCGCGGGCCTTTTCCTCGTCACGCCCACGAACTGAGCAGGGAGGGTGTGCCTCATGGCGCGCCAGCCAACATGGCCGACCTCCTCTGAACTTTTCGGGGGGTAAAAGTCAAGTTCTGACAGTTTCAGCTATATTGACACGGAACACAAATCCCGGACGAGCCCCCACGTGTAGCGGTCTTACCCGCTCTCTCCCTTCTTATTTTCGACTCGTCTAGGGGAACCAAGGGGGGAGGAGTGAGATGCTGCCACCAGCTCGCCCCTCCTAGGTGTGTAGAGGTTTGAGCTATGATCTTTACCTTCGGGTCTGTGTCCCTGTCACAGAGATTCCACTTCAAAAATTACCAGTAGATAGGTGAATGTAGAACACTTTGCTCCCAGAAAAGTAAGCCCACACCAGGTGACAGTACAACATCTATATTTATTTCCGCAGAGATAAATATGCCTCTTTGCAAGCAGACAGGTTGATGCAAACACAACTTGGTGGGGTGAAGGTTCAGGCACAATCCTTTCAGATCAGATAAGTTGCTAGGAACTCACAACAACTTTTGGCGCACGGTCGCTGCCACTGACCGTGAGGTTGGTCCCTGCCACAGACCGGGTGAACGATGAGGTCTCTGCCACAGACCTTAGAATAGGCCTCTGCCACCGACCTGATGTAGCTGGGTCTCTGCAAAGACCATAGAACATGAACTACCTTCTAATGGCGACCCATGTTAGGGAGATGATCCATCCCGGACGGTCCCCAGAGGCCTGCACTTTCACCAGCCAATGCTGCGCTGGATCTTCAGGCCAGGTCACCTCCCTGGTTCTCCTCGCCCAAGACTGGGGTCCCCTCACTCGGTGGGCCCCCTAGGCATCTTCTCCCATGTGGGACCCAGTCGAAGGTACTGGGCCCCGGGTCTTTGCTAGTACCTCACCCCAGGCCTAAGGTGCCTGGGATGTAACTCGAACTCCCTCGCACCCAGGCCGAGGGCACCTGGGCACGGACGACAGAACAGCAGCCCCCAGGCTGAAGGTGCCTGGGGCTCGGACCTCGTGCGCAAGATGTCCGCCCCCTTTATACCCTCTCCCAGCAGGCACAGCAGGTTCCCCGCCCCGCCGTACTACTGCCGCTAGAGGACACAAAGGTCACGGCCCTACAATGATGGTTCAACCCCAGCCCAAGGCGACAGCGCCACCCAGGGACCGCAGGGAACTGAGCATCATTATATCCTCCACCAATCAAATTGGCCATAGATTCCTAACAATTTGTGTATCTGGGTCATACTACCACCCAGATACTCCCCCTAAATGTTAACCCCCGCTACACCCACTTGAAGACCAGGCCTTTTCTGACATTTTTTGTTTACAGTTGTATTTTTTGCTAGAAACCCCAAACATTATATTTTTTAAGCAGAGATCCTAAAGAATAAAATGCAGGGTTTTGCAATTTTTTATGTCACGTGGCATTTGAGCAGTGGTTTTTCCAACGCAACACACTTTTATTGCACACAAACACAATATAATACCCAATTATTTCGTAAAATATAAAAGATACCTAACAAGTCATGCTTTAAAGTTGCGCCAAACTGTGGTATTTAAAAATCTCCACAGGTGATGCTTTAAAAGCCTTTACAGTTTAGCATTTTAGAGTTAGGCAGGAAGTCTGGTGCTAGAATTATTTCTCTCACTCTGACGTTCATGTCAGTACCCCACATGTGTGGAGCCGTTTATGTATGCCTGCAAGACCTGTATATGCTTTCGCCTTTGCACTCAAACACGGTGGGACAGGGCTGCTATAAATAATTTTTTTAGATTTTTAAATTTTTTTTTTTTTTTTTACACTGTCTCTTTACATTTTTTTAAATCACTTTTATTGTTCTCACAAGGAATGTAAATATTCCTTGTGATAACAATAAGCAGATGCTTTCCCAAGCCAAAAATTATTTTGTTTACATGCAGCGAAACTAGAAGTGATAAAATACTCATAATATAGTTCTGATCATGATCAAGACACTGAACAGTACAGACACTATACTAGTAACAGTGGAGATCAGCGACTGTGATAGTGTGGCGGGAAATCTGGCGCTAACTGACACTGGCTGGGAGGGAGACTGACTGACACTGATGTTGCTAGTGACACTAACACAGTGATCAGTGATATTACTGTACACTGTACTAAAGACATTGTCTGGGTTACAGGAGTCATCAGGAGCACAATTAGGGGTTAACTTTGTGCCTAACAAGTGTATGCAAGTGTATGTGTGATGCTTTTACTTACTGATCATCTGGCTGGAGTCTCTCCTTGCTTTCAGTTCTGAACGGTAACTCAAAGCAGGGAGAAATACAGCCATATCTGTGTGTTGTGTTTACCACCATACAGATCTCTGTGTTGTGATTGGCCACAAGTAATTTGCAGATAAATAGCCAAAATTATTCGCAGTAACCTGCTTACAAACTTGAGCTGTGTCCAAGCACAGCACAGGCCAATGGGGGTGCGCACATGTGTGCCTCTAAACCAGGAAGTACCCATACGCCGCAGTGCCTGGAGCTGCTGCCAGTCAGCAGCAAATGTTTTGCTGGTGTCTTGTCAAGCTGGTACCCCTATCGATATGGTTCCCTCTTGACTGCACAGGCGCAATCTGAGCCTACGGAAATCTCCGAGCTTTAACAGCTGTTCAGGCAGCTGTAGACGCGCTCGCTCCCGATGCTTAGTTACACACGCCGCTTTATTCGTCACGCCACTCTATACAGCAAGGGGCAGCAAGGAATGCATTTAAACATCTTAGTAATGGATCTGTTAAACAGCGGATATCAGCCCCTTGCTGTATAGAGCGGCGTGTATAAACAAACAAAATGCACTGCGCAATATCACATCTGATCCGCCCCTTGCTGTATAGAGCGGCATGAAGAATAAAGCGGCGTGTGTAACTAAGCATCGGGAGCGAGCACGTCTACAGCTGCCGAACAGCTGTTAAAGCTTGGAGATTTCCGTCGGCTCGGATTGCGCCTGCGCAGTTAAGAGGGAACCATATCAATAGGAGGAACCATATCGGCAGAACACAGGCAGTCTGAAAGCAGTTAAAGGAATTCCTGTTCCTCAGGGCAGTGCCTAGTCCCAATGCCACTTGTTTGACAATCTCTTTCCTCAAAACCTAGAATATGAAATGGCCACTAATTTCTAAAATTCATCTCTCATTAACCACTTCCAAACCGTGCCGATTCTTCAGGAGCTGCAGGCATGGGCATCCGCTCCATAGGGCAAGGGAGGGCGTTTTCCACCCCCCCTGGAATCAAGAGTAAGACACCACATTCAGCCACGGGCCAGGGACGCTGGCGCTGCCGATTGTCACTGTCATGTCTTTCAGTGCCATGTGTTGCATTTACTATTACGCTCCGCTCCGCTCCCGCCCCTGTTTGCCGCCAGCCAGTAGTTGATCATCGCGCTGCTCGCTCCCCCTAAGTTTACAGCCCCGCCCGGCGCCCGTCCTGGCGGCGTGACGTCACTCATGCCGGGAGGGGATTATCATGGGACCGATGGGTGGAGCGTAGAGAGCTGCCCTTCCGCACCAAGAGGAGCCAGCGCCGCCGAGGAGGAACAACTTGATCTCCTTACATTTTCAGACAGCACAGCAAAGCAGCATCACAGTCCGTAGTGTACACTATCTATCGCAAGTAAGCACTAAACTAACTAAATTAAGCTGATGGCATGCCACACGGAATGAAGCAGTCTGTCTGAAGATTATTAATTGTGATGTCTGTGATTTTTTTAATATGCAGCATGGCGGCGGGGGGGGGGGGAGGGGGGTAAATATCCTGCAGGACATTAATACATGAGTTACCATGACCAGTGCAGGACATTGACCCCCCAAAAAGAGAGTAAGACAAGGCAGGACTTTTCAGGCAACACACATAATTGGAATACAAAAATAATTTATTGAATCCCAAAATTAACATAGATTAAAAAGACCATACAATATATATAGCAGTAAGGCGTCCCTTGAACGTCGACGCGTTTCGCCGTGAGGCTTCGTCAGGAAGGACAAAGAGGGGAGGGGGACGGTTTTTATACACACTTGGGACAAATCTCACTATCTGAAATGAGATACATAAAAATTAATATACAGTATATACAATTAAAAAGTAAATAAAAATGTGAATATAAATGTCTTTGAAGCTAAAGGGCTACAACGCCTGTCCCCCATGCACACCACGATCCAGATGGCAAAGGGCAGAAGAGAAAAGCAGAAAGCAAAAAGAACAAAAAGAAGAAAAACACACATAGGAAAACCCCCAGAGTGTAAAAATACCTCAGAAGGACATCCGGATAGCAAGATGTTGTTCAATTAGTACCGATTTGAAAATATAACGTAATGATTTATGTGGTCTAATACAGAAATATAGAAAAAATATATATGTATGTATATATGACATATATCAGCACATATGCATATAAGTATAAGTATATGTATATGATAAGATCCTACCTGCTGGTCAAAAAAGTGATGATCAAGCATTGGTATTCTCTCAGGAATGAAGGGATCTGACGCTCAAAGCTCACATAGATAGCTGGGCAAGTCTATAAGTGCCAATAGGTGCAGTCAGATATATTCATAAAACAGTGTACCAACTGTAGTAGAACTAGTTTTAATCGTATTTATACCATTACCAAATATATCCACAAGAATATCCAAAAACGGGGATGAGGGACATTATTCGTATGAAAAAAGAAAAAGAAACTTCCTATTTGTCACAAAATCCTCTCATAGATGCTTTCAATGAGAATATAGGATTTCAACCAGAGCAGTGATATATGTATCACTATGTAGAGTCTGAAAGTAGAAAACAAAAAACAACAATAATAGCTATATGAACAGCTCGTGCCTATATAGGTAATCAAGATGTAAAGGGCAGCTTACCTGGTTGTTAACGTCAAAACATCATATCTCCGGGAGTCAGCGTCACGCTGAACACAGGGGACAGGCTGTACTTGCTGTGATATTTATACAGCAAAAGACCGCGCCAAAAAGCAGGCTTTGCGTGCGGCGCGTTGACGTCATACGTCCGCGTCATGCGTAGCGTACTGACGTCACTTAGATGCGCCCTCTAGCTAAATCATGGGCGGAAGTATCAAGCACGCCATGTTGGAATAGGGAAAGAAACAGCGCAAATAGGGCAGGAGGGTTGACGGAAGATAAATACAAAACGCCATATAGCAAACAACGCAGAGAAAAAGAAACAACAGGAGAATAGAGAGTTTTATGTTATTGTTGTTATTATTCGATTGCCAATCGCTATATCGGATCAGTGAAATGTACAGAAAGGGCAGGAAAAAGCGCCAAGAAGCACACCAAGACATCCTCACATTAACATAATTATGCGATGCCACAGTACATAATCTGTCAGTCTCATTAGAGACAGTTGTTCATTTAGAATATATTCCATTAATACAATATATACTAGTAGATTTCTATATTTCCATCACATATACACAGAAACAATGACTAGTCTTCTATACCATATATCCAAAAGGGCCTTTTTTGCATATCTAAATAAATTCTCTCTAGATCTACATAGAGACCAAAAAGTATTCCCAACATGTGGAAATTGGGAGAGTGCACCCCAGGAGACATTCCAGGGCACCATTAAGGAAGGGAAAGGGAAGAACAATATTAGGGAAGGGAAAGAAAAGAAAAATATTGAATACAAGAACGGGTATAACAAAACATATATTTTACAAAAATGGTTTGAAACTGACCATATCATTAAGGCCAGGATACTGAGTTGCCTTTAATCTGTAAACCCATTCAGTTTCTCGTTGTAGTACCCTCTGGTCAAAATTGCCACCCCGTGGGTCCTCATAGACCCGATCCAGGGCAGCAACCCTGAAAACCTGGGGTTCATAACGATGCCTAAACGCCACATGATGGCCAATGGTGGTATTCAAAAGACCACTAGTTGCGTAATAAACATGGTCTTTGATCCTTCTCCAAAAGGCTTGAATGGTCTTTCCAATGTAGAAGGATCCACAACAACAAAAAATGATGTAAATAACTCCCTTAGTCTGGCAGGTGATATGATGTTTCAGGAAGTGAGTCTGGCCGTTGGGTAAAATTATCCTTGGGCCCTCAAGTAAAAGGTCACAGTAATCACACTGGCCACATTTATATAGTCCCTTTACTTCCCGGGGTTTGTTGTCAGATCTCCTATAGTTACTTTGTACCACAGTCCCGAATAGAACAAGCCCGTCGAAAAGTAATTTCCGGGCTTGTTCCAATATATTGTTTCAGGACCGGATCAGCAGACAAAATGTGCCAGTGTTTTTGCATAATTGACCTAACTTGGACATGCTGGTCGGAGTATGTAGTTATAAACCTCACTACATCAGGGGTGATTTTTTGGGGGGCTCTGGCAAGTATGACATTTCTAGGTTTGATGAGAGCTTTTTTGAAAGCATTCTTAAGGCAGTTTTTGCTATAGCCCCTCAGTCTTAGGCGTGTATAGAGGAGATCGGCCTCCTCTTTGAATTTCATGTCATCAGTGCAGTTCCGTCTTAGACGTAGATACTGCCCAAATGGTATACTTTGGACCAATGAACGAGGGTGCGAACTTGCAGCGTGTAGGATCGTATTACCCGCCGTGGGTTTACGGTACAGAGTGGTTTTGATTTGACCTTCCTCTGTAACGTATATCGAGATGTCCAGATATGCAATCCTAGTTTGGCTATAGGCCATGGTGAATTTAAGATTGTATCTATTGGTACTCAACATTTGCATGAATTCATTCAAAGTGGTCAGAGTTCCCGCCCATAGCATCAAAACGTCATCAATAAAACGGAACCATCCCATAACCGAGCAGAAGAGATGCCCAAATTCGTCATTAGCAAACAACTCACGTTCCCACCCCCCCAGGTACAAGTTCGCATAAGATGGAGCACAGCAAGTGCCCATTGCGACACCTTGTACCTGGAGGAAGTGGGACCCATCAAACGAGAAAATATTTTTGGTCAGGATGTGCTCCAACACTTTGAGCACAAAGGAGTTGAGGCCAATAGACTTAGGACCTCTTTCTTTGAGAAACCTGGAAATGACCGTGAGTCCTAATTTGTGTGGAATGGATAAATAAAGTGCTTCCACATCTATGGATACCAAAAAGCATCCTGGGGGCACATTGAGGCCATCAAGGGTTCTGAGGAGGTCTGAAGTGTCCTGAATGTGTCAAGGTCACCTGTGGCCAGGTGACAGATGCACACCGTAGGGGGACAGGAGTGCACCGCAAGGTAGTGAACCCTATGGCTGACTGCTGCGGATAGGAAACTGGGTGGTTGTGGAAAGCGGGACCAGAGGAGCACAACCGGGATCCTAACGGAAGCTAGAGCCAAGATTCCCCAGGGCGCGGAGTCTAAGACCCAGCAGGTCTTCTCCAGGGCTTCTAGTGGTGAGGATGTTATGCTGCAGGCTGGGACCAGGTCGCGGCCCCTGGAGTTTCCTAGCTCACGCCCCGTAGGATAAGGGGAAAAGAGGGGAAGCAGCAGCACAAGGTATGAGAGAACCGAATAACAAGCTGAAGGTCAGGGGCCACAAGCAGACAAGGATAACGAAAGAACGAGCCGAAGGTCAAGGGTCACGAGCAGACAGGGATAGTCGGGGACAAGCCAAATATGTAACAGAGAGACAGACGTAGCACACGGCAGGCAGGAACCCAAACACACAATGCCTAACAAACACGTTGATCAGCAAAGCAGGCTTGCAGTGCACAGGTTAATATAGTGTTCTGTGATAGGGCCTGGGGTGGAGTCAGGCTGGGAGGAGATTATAAAGGAAGCCAGGTGAAAAGGGTTCTGGCCTCTAAGATGAACACATGAGGAGGAAAGGTAAGATGGCAGACAGACATTAATGCATATCCATGACAGTACCCTCCCTCTTACGAGGCCTCCCCCTTCCCCGCCTGGGCCCAGGTTTAGAGGGAAACTTCAGATGAAACTCCTTTAACAGACGAGGTGCAAAGACCTCAGATGCAGTGATCCAAGACCTCTCCTCAGGACCAAAGCCTTTCCAATGAACGAGGTACTGAAGAACGCCTTTACAGAGTCGGGAGTCCAGAATTTGACTGATCTCGTACTCCTGATTATCCTCAGAGACAGGCGCCACGGTAGGGAGAGGACGAGAGAATTTATTGAGGACTAAAGGCTTTAGAAGAGCAACATGAAAGGAGTTAGTGATTTTAAGGCTCTTAGGAATCTGGAGTTTGAAACAAACCGGATTCAGTTTAGCAGTTACCGTGTATGGACCGATGAATCGTGGAGCAAACTTCAGAGAAGGAACTCGGAGCTTGATGTTCCTGGTAGAGAGCCAGACTTTGTCCCCTGGCTGAAGAGAAGGCGGTTTACGCCTGCGGCGGTCGGCAAAGCCTTTGAATTTTTCAGCAGCTGCCCGGAGGGAATCATGAACGTGACCCCAAACGGAATTGAGAGACTCCTGAACTGAAGCCAAAGCTGGAATGTCTGGAGAACAGATCATGGGAAGAGGAAGTTGAGGGTGTTTTCCATAAACTGTGAAAAAGGGTGTCTTCTGCGAACTGGTATTCACATGATTGTTATGGGAGAATTCTGCCCACGGGAGTAGAGAGGACCAATCGTCATGGTGAGAAGACACAAAGGTGCGAAGAAAGACCTCTAACTCCTGATTAACCCTCTCAGTCTGTCCATTGGATTGGGGATGGTAAGAAGAAGAAAAATCCAAGACAATATTGAGGGATTTGCAAAAGGCTCTCCAAAAACGAGACGTGAATTGGACTCCCCTGTCGGAAACAATATGAGAAGGGACCCCATGTAGGCGGATAATTTCTCGAATGAAAATGGGAACCAAGGCAGGGGCAGAAGGAAGACCAGGAAGAGGAACAAAATGAGCCATCTTGGAGAACAGATCGATTACCACCCAAATGACTGTATTATTCTCAGACAGTGGGAGGTCGGTGATAAAATCCATGGCAATATGGGCCCAGGGTTCCTTAGGAATGGGCAAGGGCATGAGGAGACCAGCAGGAGCTTGTGTGGAGGATTTGGACTGAGCACAGACATGACAAGCTTTAACGTAGTCTTTGACGTCTGAGCGGAGATTAGGCCACCAGTAGTGACGACTGATGAGTAGGAAGGATCGGAGGAATCCAGAATGACCTGCCACCTTGGAATCATGTCCCCAACGAAGGATCTTAGCTCTTAGCTCAGTGGGGACAAAGGTCTTACCAGGCGGAATTTTTGAGTTCAGGGTGGTAGAGTGGGCAACAATGCATGAGGTTGGAATGATCGGCTCAGGTTCAGGGGCGGAATCCTCGTCCAAAGTGTCAAATGACCTAGAGAGCGCATCAGCCCGACCGTTGCAGGAACCAGGTTTGTAGGTAATCGTGAAATTAAAACGGGCAAAGAAGAGACTCCACCTGGCCTGTCTAGGATTCAGACGTTTAGCATTCTGTAGATACTGTAAATTTTTGTGATCGGTAAAGATCGTTATGGAGTGAGGGGAACCCTCCAAGAGATGACGCCACTCCTCTAACGCCAATTTAATTGCGAGAAGTTCCCGATCACCGATGGCATAATTCCTCTCTGCCTGAGAATTTTTTTGGAGAAGAACGCACATGGTTGGCGTCTCTTCTCAAAGATTTGAAGAAGCACAGCTCCCACCCCCACCCCCACTTCAATAAAAAATGCATTCCCAGGATTTGGTCTCCTTAAGAGGGGGCCAGAAACAAAGGCCTGTTTCAGGTTGTGAAATGCAGAGACAGCTTCGGGAGGCCAGTCTCTGGCATTCACACCCTACTTGGTCAAAGCGATAATAGGTGCGGCAATGGAAGAGTAATTCCTTATGAACTGCCTATAATAATTAGTGAAGCCAAGAAAACGCTGTGTGGCCTTGAGGCTAGCAGGAAGAGGCCAGTTGGTGATAGCCAAGACCTTCCCAGGGTCCATACGAAGACCCGAACATGAGACGAAGCACCCCAAAAACAGGACCTCAGAATATTCAAAGGAACATTTCTCCAGCTTGGCATAGAGATTGTTCTCTCTAAGACGCTGAAGTACAGTGCAGACATGGTTTCTGTGGACGAGCAGATTTTCAGAAAAGATCAGAATGTCATCCAGATAGATGACAACAAATTGGTACAGCAGATCTCTGAAGATTTCATTGACAAAGTTTTGAAACACGGCTGGAGCATTACACAGACCAAAAGACATCACCAGATATTCGTAATGCCCTTCTCTAGTGTTGAATGCAGTCTTCCATTCGTCACCCTCCCGTATTTGAATGAGATTGTACGCGCCTCTGAGATCCAACTTGGTGAAAATGGAGGCACCCTTCAACCTATCGAATAGCTCAGATATTAAGGGTAAGGGGTATCGATTTTTAATAGTAACCGCATTTAAACCCCGATAATCGATGCAGGGTCTTAAGGTACCATCCTTTTTGGCAACAAAAAAGAACCCTGCCCCTGCAGGCGATGAGGATTTCCGGATGAAACCTCTCTCCAGATTCTCTGCGACATACTCAGACATGGCCTGGGTCTCTGGGATGGACAGAGGGTAGGTACGACCCCTGGGTAGCGTTGCTCCGAAAACAAGATCAATAGCACAGTCAAAAGACCTGTGGGGAGGAAGCACCTCAGCTGATTTCTTACAGAACACATCCCGGTAATCGCTGTATGCAGCAGGAAGATCAGAAGAAACAGAAGTGGCAGCAACCGGAAGACTCTCCTTGGGGGTCACCTTGAGAAGACACGACGAGAAACATGAGGAACCCCAGGCCAGGATCTGCCCAGAGACCCAGTCCACATGTGGAGAGTGGAGCTGTAGCCAAGGGAGGCCCAATACAACTGGGGTAGAGGCCTTGGGTAGAATAAGAAAGGATATCCACTCCTGGTGGAGAATCCCTACCGACATCCTAATGGGTAGCGTCTGGAAGCGAATAGGGCCCCCTGGGAGAACAGTGCCATCAATTGCCGAGACTACCAATGGGGTAGTGAGAGGTGAAAAGGTAAGCTTCATAGAAGAAGCAGTTCTCCAATCCATAAAATTGCCGGCAGCCCCGGACTCCAGGTATGCAAGGGTTGACTGAGGAGAAGTGCCTACATGAAGGAACACCGGCAAGAGCAGGCGAGAAGGTGATGTTTCTGGGTCCAATACTCCACCTTCCAAATGTATTAGACCCGAGCGTTTCCCGGACGAAGCGAGCAGGAGTCACGAAAATGACCCTTGCCCCCACAATAGAGGCACAAGCCCAGAGTTCTGCGCCTAGCACGTTCTTCGGGGGTTAGTCTGGTCTGGCCCAGCTGCATAGGTTCTTCAGCAGGTAGAGGATGCTCCACGGGATGAAGGGAGGGGAGCTCAGACTGGCTAGGACCCAGAGAGTGCTGGCGTCTTTTTTCTAAGGCCCTCTCTTGAAAACGAATGTCGATCTGGTTGCATAATGAAATTACATCGTCCAGACCGACGGGAATGGCTCTTCCCGCTAATTCGTCTTTCACTCGGTCAGAGAGGCCATGTAAAAAGGTAGCGACCAGGGCCTCATTATTCCAGCTCAATTCAGCTGTGTGGATACGGAACTGAAGAGCATATTGCCCCACTGAACTAGATTCTTGGCGAAGACGTAAGACAGCACTAGCCGCTGAAGAAGCCCGGGCCGGCTCTTCGAAGATATTACGAAAGAGCTTCAAGAAATCGGACAGGCTGGAAACCACCGGATCATTCCTCTCCCACAGGGGGGCAGCCCAGGCAAAAGCTTCACCGGAGAGGAGGGAAATGATATAGGCTACCTTAGCCCGGTCAGACAGGAAGCTTTGAGGCTGAAGCTCAAAATGAATTGTGCATTGGCTGAGAAACCCCCTGCAGGCCTTGGAGTCCCCAGAGAAACGGAACGGAGCTGGCAATCTTAGTGAGTGTGAGGCTGCGACTGGTGCGATAGGTACAGCCGCTGGTTGTACTTGAGGTTGCGGATTCGGGGTTCCCAAGGAGGCCTGAAGCTGCTCGAATCGAGAAGCCAGATCCTGGAGGAATCGCATCACCTGAGTCTGATTTGATTCCTGGGTTTCAAGTCTGCGAACTATGCCCTGCAATGGATCATCCGCGGGGAGCGGGATGTCTGCCGGGTTCATGGCTGATCAAACTGTCAAGGTCACCTGTGGCCAGGTGACAGATGCACACCGTAGGGGGACAGGAGTGCACCGCAAGGTAGTGAACCCTATGGCTGACTGCTGCGGATAGGAAACTGGGTGGTTGTGGAAAGCAGGACCAGAGGAGCACAACCGGGATCCTAACGGAAGCTAGAGCCAAGATTCCCCAGGGCGCGGAGTCTAAGACCCAGCAGGTCTTCTCCAGGGCCTCTAGGGGTGAGGATGTTATGCTGCAGGCTGGGACCAGGTCGCGGCCCCTGGAGTTTCCTAGCTCACGCCCCGTAGGATAAGGGGAAAAGACTGGAAGCAGCAGCACAAGATATGAGAGAACCGAATAACAAGCTGAAGGTCAGGGGCCACAAGCAGACAAGGATAACGAAAGAACGAGCCGAAGGTCAAGGGTCACGAGCAGACAGGGATAGTCGGGGACAAGCCAAATATGTAACAGAGAGACAGACGTAGCACACGGCAGGCAGGAACCCAAACACACAATGCCTAACAAACACGTTGATCAGCAAAGCAGGCTTGCAGTGCACAGGTTAATATAGTGTTCTGTGATAGGGCCTGGGGTGGAGTCAGGCTGGGAGGAGATTATAAAGGAAGCCAGGTGAAAAGGGTTCTGGCCTCTAAGATGAACACATGAGGAGGAAAGGTAAGATGGCAGACAGACATTAATGCATATCCATGACAGAATGTAGGAGGGAAGGGTAGTTACATGGGGTCGCAAATATTCATCGACAAAATTGCTTGCTCGTTCTGTCTTGGCACCTACGCCAGATACTATCGGCCGACCCGGAGGTCTGGATGGGTTTTTGTGCGTTTTGGGGAGTGAATAGAAACATGGGATCTTTGGGTAGGGTACCTGGATGCCCTCGTAGATCTCCTTGGTGATCAAGCCCTCGGAGAGGGCAGACTGAATGGTGTCATTGTATTGCTGGTTGTATTTGTCTATGACATCGTCAGATATTGGTCTGTACCAATCCCGGTTTCTGAGGATGTCCCAGCACATATTCCTGTACTTGAGCTCGTCCATGACTACCACATTGCCGCCCTTGTCCGAGGGCTTGATCACCAAATGAGAATTGCGACTGAGGCCCATCAGAGCCTGTCGTTGTGGTATTGAGAGGTTCTGATGAGCCGATCTGACAAGATCCAAGGATTCAACATCCCCAATAGTCTGTGTCAGAAAGGCCCAGACATTGGAGTTGATGTGAAGCGAGGGAAAGTGAGTAGATTTTTTCTTTACAGCCTCACTCAATAACTCAATATCATTTTGATATTGCGAGTTTTGAATGCGTTGGCCTCGCGCCACTTCAGTTTCCGGGCTCATTTCACGGATCTCAGTCCCCTCACTCTCGTCTAGTAGCAGAACGAGGTTCTTGAGGGCTCGGAACTCAGCCACCGTGAAATCCTTCCAAATCTCCTGATGAGAGATTTCCGTTTGTTTAGTGCACCGCTCTTTGTCATACATAAATTTTAAGGTCAATTTTCAGGCAAAGAGATAAAGATCCTTTATGAGCTTGAATTTGTTGGAAGAGGTATTGGGACAAAAACTAAGGCCCAAGCTCAAAAGGTCTATTTCTGTTTCATTTAGGGGGTAGGAGGATAAATTGATCACCTCCAGGCGAGATGCCTTTTTCTGAATCCCCTCATATGAATAGGTTATAGACGGATTGGTTACAGTAGGTAGTGTGGCAGTCAAAGGATCAACTGAAAGGGGAGAAGGGATAGATAGAGTAAAGTCAGGGGAAATTAATTCGGCAGATACATTCGGACGACAAATTCGAGGAAAGAAATTATCTATACGTCATCTCTTATTGTCCTTGGCAACAGCCCTAGAGGCGGCCAAGCTATGTGTCTTGGCCATCGCTTGTGCTGATCCAATAATGTGTTGACGAATATCAGATTCAGCCCGAGAGGTCACGGCAGGGGTAGAGGAATTCTCAGACGAGACACCCAGTGATGGATTGGGGAACATAGAGACCACTCTGTTACTCTGAGGGTTTAGGTCTGAACGGATGTCAGTAGAACTATTTGTTTTTGGTCGTTCAATGTCCCCAGTTATGTGTTTCTTACTTGGAGTGCCAGTCTGGTACCCACCACCATCTTGAGGTCGTTTCCTTGAGTTCCGTCTCCCCTGTCGTCCTCGACCACCTGCTCGTGAATTCTGTGAAGTGAGAGAATTAGCAGAGGAATCAGAATCATATTTATCTTTCTCGTTAGTACGTCTACTGTTCCTAGGTGGACCAGCTCCCCTCCGTGTCCCTCGTTGGCTGTTAGTAAGGGGCCAATTGTAGGCATATTTCCCTGCAAAGGCCAATCTATCACGTGCAAACTTATCCTCTTTTTTGAGAAGTAAATCCTTCGTGAAACCTTGTATATGCTCTTTAAGGCGCATATCAAAGGGTCCGAAGTATACATTACTCAATGTGGCTGCATTCTCATCGTATATCCTTTTGATTTCACAATCTACCACCTTCAATTCTTGCATGTTATATTCAATCATCAGCTCCATCATTTTCCTTGAGCAAAGTTGGAGATTCAATTCCCATCGGGCCTTGAAGTCAGAGTCAAGGGTCCAGATGTTAGGAAAAACTTGTATTCTTAGTCCTTTAGGATTGAAATCATCCAATAAATATTGCTCAAAGTATCTGATGTGCCAAAAAAGGCTCGATTTTCTTTCAAAGGTCTGGGTGAGTTTCTGATATACAATTTCAAACTCCACATCATTGGATTTGATAGAGGAACAGGTTTGTTTAATGCCCATCATGAAACCTTCCCAATTGTTGCCTGCAAAGTCCGCCATGGGTACACTCTCCAGAGTAAATTTAAATATATATAAAAGGATTAAGAAATAATAAAATAAAAAAAGACTGGTCAATCATAAAATAGTTGGAAAATAAGTATCAACTGAGTTGTATATAGTTGATACATTCGGCAGAGTCCACATATACGGAACTCAATGCCGGGAGTGCATAGATACAGGGATTTGGTGTCTGCCACCCAAAAATTGTAATAATGAAGAAGGAAAAGGGAAAAGGGAGGGGAAAGCACTCACATTGCCACATCCATATATCAAGAGAAAAAATTGGTTTGTTACTCAAAAAGAGAGTAAGACAAGGCAGGACTTTTCAGGCAACACACATAATTGGAATACAAAAAGAATTTATTGAATCGCAAAATTAACATAGATTAAAAAGACCATACAATATATATAGCAGTAAGGCGTCCCTTGAACGTCGACACGTTTCGCCGTGAGGCTTCGTCAGGATGGACAAAGAGGGGAGGGGGACGGTTTTTATACACACTTGGGACAAATCTCACTATCTGAAATGAGATACATAAAAATTAATATACAGTATATACAATTAAAAAGTAAATAAAAATGTAAATATAAATGTCTTTGAAGCTAAAGGGCTACAACGCCTGTCCCCCATGCACACCACGATCCAGATGGCAAAGGGCAGAAGAGAAAAGCAGAAAGCAAAAAGAACAAAAAGAAGAAAAACACACATAGGAAAACCCCCAGAGTGTAAAATATAAATCATTACGTTATATTTTCAAATCGGTACTAATTGAACAACATCTTGCTATCCGGATGTCCTTCTGAGGTATTTTTACACTCTGGGGGTTTTCCTATGTGTGTTTTTCTTCTTTTTGTTCTTTTTGCTTTCTGCTTTTCTCTTCTGCCCTTTGCCATCTGGATCGTGGTGTGCATGGGGGACAGGCGTCGTAGCCCTTTAGCTTCAAAGACATTTATATTCACATTTTTATTTACTTTTTAATTGTATATACTGTATATTAATTTTTATGTATTTCATTTCAGATAGTGAGATTTGTCCCAAGTGTGTATAAAAACCGTCCCCCTCCCCTCTTTGTCCGTCCTGACGAAGCCTCACGGCGAAACGCGTCGACGTTCAAGGGCCGCCTTACTGCTATATATATTGTATGGTCTTTTTAATCTATGTTAATTTTGCGATTCAATAAATTATTTTTGTATTCCAATTATGTGTGTTGCCTGAAAAGTCCTGCCTTGTCTTACTCTCTTTTTGAGTAACAAACCAATTTTTTCTCTTGATATATGGATGTGGCAATGTGAGTGCTTTCCCCTCCCTTTTCCCTTTTCCTTCTTCATTATTACAATTTTTGGGTGGCAGACACCAAATCCCTGTATCTATGCACTCCCGGCATTGAGTTCCGTATATGTGGACTCTGCCGAATGTATCAACTATATACAACTCAGTTGATACTTATTTTCCAACTATTTTATGATTGACCAGTCTTCTTTTATTTTATTATTTCTTAATCCTTTTATATATATTTAAATTTACTCTGGAGAGTGTACCCATGGCGGACTTTGCAGGCAACAATTGGGAAGGTTTCATGATGGGCATTAAACAAACCTGTTCCTCTATCAAATCCAATGATGTGGAGTTTGAAATTGTATATCAGAAACTCACCCAGACCTTTGAAAGAAAATCGAGCCTTTTTTGGCACATCAGATACTTTGAGCAATATTTATTGGATGATTTCAATCCTAAAGGACTAAGAATACAAGTTTTTCCTAACATCTGGACCCTTGACTCTGACTTCAAGGCCCGATGGGAATTGAATCTCCAACTTTTCTCAAGGAAAATGATGGAGCTGATGATTGAATATTACATGCAAGAATTGAAGGTGTTAGATTGTGAAATCAAGAGGATATACGATGAGAATGCAGCCACATTGAGTAATGTAGACTTTGGACCCTTTGATATGCGCCTTAAAGAGCATATACAAGGTTTCACAAAGGATTTACCGTATTTATCGGTGTATAACACACACTTTTTTCCCCTTAAAATCAGGGGAAAATCGTGGGTGCGTGTTATACGCCGATACTCCGTCGAATTCCCCTGCTGAAACGAGCGAAAGGAGTGAGCGGAGCCGAAGCCGAGGTACACTCGGCTCCTCTCGCAGTCCCGCCCATCTCTGACTGCGCCGCTGACATAGAGAAAGCCGAGTGTACTTCGGCTAGTCTCGGCTCCTCTCGCAGTCCTGCCCCTGACTGTGAGCAGAGCCGAGTCTAGCCAAAGTACACTCGGCTTTCTCTGTCAGCAGCGCAGTCAGTGGAGATGGGCGGGACTGCGAGAGGAGCCGAGTCTAGCCGAAGTACACTCGGCCCGCTCGCTCCTCTCCACAGAAATCGGCGCCAAATTTAAAAAAACGCAGAGACTGACAAGATTGCAAAGGCACTGGGCAAGGCTGCAGATGGACAGATGGACACTGGGCAAGGCTGCAGATGGACAGATGGACACTGGGCAAGGCTGCAGATGGACAGATGGACACTGGGCAAGGCTGCAGATGGACAGATGGACACTGGGCAAGGCTTCAGATGGACACTGGGCAAGGCTGCATGCTGCATTTAAATGTAAGTTTTTTTCCTTGAATTTCCCTCCTAAAAGTTTTTTTCCTTAAAATTCCCTCCTAAACTTGGGGTGCGTGTTATACGCCGGCGCGTGTTATACGTCGATAAATACGGTACTTCTCAAAAAAGAGGATAAGTTTGCACGTGATAGATTGGCCTTTGCGGGGAAATATGCCTACAATTGGCCCCTTACTAAGAGCCAACGAGGGACACGGAGGGGAGCTGGTCCACCTAGGAACAGTAGACGTACTAACGAGAAAGATAAACATGATTCTGATTCCTCTGCTAATTCTCTCACTTCACAGAATTCACGAGCAGGTGGTCGAGGACGACAGGGGAGACGGAACTCAAGGAAACGACCTCAAGATGGTGGTGGGTACCAGACTGGCACTCCAAGTATGAAACACATAACTGGGGACATTGAACGACCAAAAACAAATAGTTCTACTGACATCCGTTCAGACCTAAACCCTCAGAGTAACAGAGGGGTCTCTATGTTCCCCAATCCATCACTGGGTGTCTCGTCTGAGAATTCCTCTACCCCTGCCGTGACCTCTCGGGCTGAATCTGATATTCGTCAACACATTATTGGATCAGCACAAGCGATGGCCAAGACACATAGCTTGGCCGCCTCTGGGGCTGTTGCCAAGGACAATAAGAGATGACGTATAGATAATTTCTTTCCTCGAATTTGTCGTCCGAATGTGTCTGCCGAATTAATTTCCCCTGACTTTACTCTATCTATCCCTTCTCCCCTTTCAGTTGATCCTTT
This sequence comes from Rana muscosa, assembly GCA_029206835.1. Lineage (NCBI taxonomy): Eukaryota > Metazoa > Chordata > Amphibia > Anura > Ranidae > Rana > Rana muscosa. The sequence continues at coordinate 574,573,122 of CM055116.1, forward strand.
GACTGCCACACTACCTACTGTAACCAATCCGTCTATAACCTATTCATATGAGGGGATTCAGAAAAAGGCATCTCGCCTGGAGGTGATCAATTTATCCTCCTACCCCCTAAATGAAACAGAAATAGACCTTTTGAGCTTGGGCCTTAGTTTTTGTCCCAATACCTCTTCCAACAAATTCGAGCTCATAAAGGATCTTTATCTCTTTGCCCGAAAATTGACCTTAAAATTTATGTATGACAAAGAGCGGTGCACTAAACAAACGGAAATCTCTCATCAGGAGATTTGGAAGGATTTCACGGTGGCTAAGTTCCGAGCCCTCAAGAACCTTGTTCTGCTACTAGACGAGAGTGAGGGGACTGAGATCCGTGAAATGAGCCCGGAAACTGAAGTGGCGCGAGGCCAACGCATTCAAAACTCGCAATATCAAAATTATATTGGAGTTATTGAGTAAGGCTGTAAAGAAAAAATCTACTCACTTTCCCTCGCTTCACATCAACTCCAATGTCTGGGCCTTTCTGACACAGACTATTGGGGATGTTGAATCCTTGGATCTTGTCAGATCGGCTCATCAGAACCTCTCAATACCACAACGACAGGCTCTGATGGGCCTCAGTCGCAATTCTCATTTGGTGATCAAGCCCTCGGACAAGGGCGGAAAGTGTGGTAGTCATGGACGAGCTCAAGTACAGGAATATGTGCTGGGACATCCTCAGAAACCGGGATTGGTACAGACCAATATCTGACGATGTCATAGACAAATACAACCAGCAATACAATGACACCATTCAATCTGCCCTCTCAGAGGGCTTGATCACCAAGGAGATCTACGAGGGCATCCAGGTACCCTACCCAAAGATCCCATGTTTCTATTCACTCCCCAAAACGCACAAAAACCCATCCAGACCTCCGGGTCGGCCGATAGTATCTGGCGTAGGTGCCAAGACAGAACGAGCAAGCAAATTTGTCGATGAATATTTGCGACCCCATGTAACTACCCTTCCCTCCTACATTCAGGACACTTCAGACCTCCTCAGAACCCTTGATGGCCTCAATGTGCCCCCAGGATGCTTTTTGGTATCCATAGATGTGGAAGCACTTTATTCATCCATTCCACACAAATTAGGACTCACGGTCATTTCCAGGTTTCTCAAAGAAAGAGGTCCTAAGTCTATTGGCCTCAACTCCTTTGTGCTCAAATTGTTGGAGCACATCCTGACCAAAAATATTTTCTCGTTTGATGGGTCCCACTTCCTCCAGGTACAAGGTGTCGCAATGGGCACTTGCTGTGCTCCATCTTATGCGAACTTGTACCTGGGGGGGTGGGAACGTGAGTTGTTTGCTAATGACGAATTTGGGCATCTCTTCTACTCGGTTATGGGATGGTTCCGTTTTATTGATGACGTTTTGATGCTATGGGCGGGAACTCTGACCACTTTGAATGAATTCATGCAAATGTTGAGTACCAATAGATACAATCTTAAATTCACCATGGCCTATAGCCAAACTAGGATTGCATATCTGGACATCTCGATATACGTTACAGAGGAAGGTCAAATCAAAACCACTCTGTACCGTAAACCCACGGCGGGTAATACGATCCTACACGCTGCAAGTTCGCACCCTCGTTCATTGGTCCAAAGTATACCATTTGGGCAGTATCTACATCTAAGACGGAACTGCATTGATGACATGAAATTCAAAGAGGAGGCCGATCTCCTCTATACACGCCTAAGACTGAGGGGCTATAGCAAAAACTGCCTTAAGAATGCTTTCAAAAAAGCTCTCATCAAACCTAGAAATGTCATACTTGCCAGAGCCCCACAAAAAATCACCCCTGATGTAGTGAGGTTTATAACTACATACTCCGACCAACATGTCCAAGTTAGGTCAATTATGCAAAAACACTGGCACATTTTGTCTGCTGATCCGGTCCTGAAACAATATATTGGAACAAGCCCGGAAATTACTTTTCGACGGGCTTGTTCTATTCGGGACTGTCTGGTACAAAGTAACTATAGGAGATCTGACAACAAACCCCGGGAAGTAAAGGGACTATATAAATGTGGCCAGTGTAATTACTGTGACCTTTTACTTGAGGGCCCAAGGATAATTTTACCCAACGGCCAGACTCACTTCCTGAAACATCATATCACCTGCCAGACTAAGGGAGTTATTTACATCATTTTTTGTTGTTGTGGATCCTTCTACATTGGAAAGACCATTTGAGCCTTTTGGAGAAGGATCAAAGACCATGTTTATTACGCAACTAGTGGTCTTTTGAATACCACCATTGGCCATCATGTGGCGTTTAGGCATCGTTATGAACCCCAGGTTTTCAGGGTTGCCGCCCTGGATCGGGTCTATGAGGACCCACGGGGTGGCAATTTTGACCAGAGGGTACTACAACGAGAAACTGAATGGGTTTACAGATTAAAGGCAACTCAGTATCCTGGCCTTAATGATATGGTCAGTTTCAAACCATTTTTGTAAAATATATGTTTTGTTATACCCGTTCTTGTATTCAATATTTTTCTTTTCTTTCCCTTCCCTAATATTGTTCTTCCCTTTCCCTTCCTTAATGGTGCCCTGGGATGTCTCCTGGGGTGCACTCTCCCAATTTCCACATGTTGGGAATACTTTTTGGTCTCTATGTAGATCTAGAGAGAATTTATTTAGATATGCAAAAAAGGCCCTTTTGGATATATGGTATAGAAGACTAGTCATTGTTTCTGTGTATATGTGATGGAAATATAGAAATCTACTAGTATATATTGTATTAATGGAATATATTCTAAATGAACAACTGTCTCTAATGAGACTGACAGATTATGTACTGTGGCATTGCATAATTATGTTAATGTGAGGATGTCTTGGTGTGCTTCTTGGCGCTTTTTCCTGCCCTTTCTGTACATTTCACTGATCCGATATGGCGATTGGCAATTGAATAATAACAACAATAACATAAAACTCTCTATTCTCCTGTTGTTTCTTTTTCTCTGCGTTGTTTGCTATATGGAGTTGTTTTGTATTTATCTTCCGTCAACCCTCCTGCCCTATTTGCGCTGTTTCTTTCCCTATTCCAACATGGCGTGCTTGATACTTCCGCCCATGATTTAGCTAGAGGGCGCATCTAAGTGACGTCAGTACGCTACGCATGACGCGGACGTATGACGTCAACGCGCCGCACGCAAAGCGTGCTTTTTGGCGCGGTCTTTTGCTGTATAAATATCACAGCAAGTACAGCCTGTCCCCTGTGTTCAGCGTGACGCTGACTCCCGGGGATATGATGTTTTGACGTTAACAACCAGGTAAGCTGCCCTTTACATCTTGATTACCTATATAGGCACGAGCTGTTCATATAGCTATTATTGTTGTTTTTTGTTTTCTACTTTCAGACTCTACATAGTGATACATATATCACTGCTCTGGTTGAAATCCTATATTCTCAATGAAAGCATCTATGAGAGGATTTTGTGACAAATAGGAAGTTTCTTTTTCTTTTTTCATACGAATAATGTCCCTCATCCCCATTTTTGGATATTCTTGTGGATATATTTGGTAACTATAAATACGATTAAAACTAGTTCTACTACAGTTGGTACACTGTTTTATGAATATATCTGACTGCACCTATTGGCACTTATAGACTTGCCCAGCTATCTATGTGAGCTTTGAGCGTCAGATCCCTTCATTCCTGAGAGAATACCAATGCTTGATCATCACTTTTTTGACCAGCAGGTAGGATCTTATCATATACATATACTTATACTTATATGCATATGTGCTGATATATGTCATATATACATACATATATATTTTTGCTATATTTCTGTATTAGACCACATAAATCATTACGTTATATTTTCAAATCGGTACTAATTGAACAACATCTTGCTATCCGGATGTCCTTCTGCTATATTTTTACACTCTGGGGGTTTTCCTATGTGTGTTTTTCTTCTTTTTGTTCTTTTTGCTTTCTGCTTTTCTCTTCTGCCCTTTGCCATCTGGATCATGGTGTGCATGGGGGACAGGCGTTGTAGCCCTTTAGCTTCAAAGACATTTATATTCACATTTTTATTTACTTTTTAATTGTATATACTGTATATTAATTTTTATGTATCTCATTTCAGATAGTGAGATTTGTCCCAAGTGTGTATAAAAACCGTCCCCCTCCCCTCTTTGTCCGTCCTGACGAAGCTTCACGGCGAAACGCGTCGACGTTCAAGGGACGCCTTACTGCTATATATATTGTATGGTCTTTTTAATCTATGTAAATTTTGCGATTCAATAAATTCTTTTTGTATTCCAATTATGTATGTTGCCTGAAAAGTCCTGCCTTGTCTTACTCTCTTTTTGAGTAACAAACCAATTTTTTCTCTTGATATATGGATGTGGCAATGTGAGTGCTTTCCCCTCCCTTTTCCCTTTTCCTTCTTCATTATGACATTGACCCCCCCTAATGGACTGCAGGACATTAATTAATGGACTTCAGGATATTAATACATGAGTTATCATGACCATTGCAGGACATTTACCCCCCTCCCCCCGCCACCATGCTGCATATTAAAAAAATCACAGACAGTCATCACATTCACAGTTAATTATTATTATTATTATTTTGGTACAAATATAGCGCCATCAATTTTACACAGCGCTTTACATATACATTGTACATTCACATTGGTCCCTACCCTCAAGGAGCTTACAATCTAAGTCCCTAACTCACATTCATATACCAAGGCCAATTTAGACAGAAGCCAATTAACCTATCAGCATGTCTTTGGAGTGTGGGAGGATACCGGAGTACCCGGAGGAAACCCACGCAGGCACAGGGAGAACATGCAAACTCCAGGCAGGTAGTATCGGGGTTGGGATTCGAACCAGCAACCCTTTTTATTGCTAGACGAGAGTGCTACCCACTACACCACTGTGCCGCCCAATAATCTTCAGACTGCATTCCGTATGGCATCATGCCATACGGATTGATGCAGTCTGAAGATTTTTAACTGTGATGACTGTCTGTGATTTTTTTAATATGCAGCATGGCGGCAGGGGGAAGGGGAGGGGTAAATGTCCTGCACTGGTCATGGTAACACAGTGCAGGGTGCTGTGTAATGTAAAGGGGTGCAGGGTGCTGTGTAATGTAAAGGGGTCCCGTGATGCAGGGTGCTGTGTAATGTAAAGGGGTCCAGTGATGCAGGGTGCTGTGTAATGTAAAGGGGTGCAGGGTGCTGTGTAATGTAAAGGGGTCCAGTGATGCAGGGTGCTGTGTAATGTAAAGGGTTCCAGTGATGCAGGGTGCTGTGTAATGTAAAGGGTTCCAGTGATGCAGAGTGCTGTGTAATGTAAAGGGGTCCAGTGATGCAGGGTAATGTAAAGGGGTCCAGTGGTGCATGGTGCTGTGTAATGTAAAGGGGTCCAGTGGTGCATGGTGCTGTGTAATGTAAAGGGGTTCAGTGGTGCAGGGTGCTGTGTAATGTAAAGGGGTCCAGTGGTGCAGGGTGCTGTGTAATGTAAAGGGGTCCAGTGTGCTGTGTAATGTAAAGGGGTCCAGTGGTGCAGGGTGCTGTGTAATGTAAAGGGGTCCAGTGGTGCAGGGTGCTGTGTAATGTAAAGGGGTTCAGTGGTGCAGGGTGCTGTGTAATGTAAAGGGGTCCAGTGGTGCAGGGTGCTGTGTAATGTAAAGGGGTCCAGTGTGCTGTGTAATGTAAAGGGGTCCAGTGGTGCAGGGTGCTGTGTAATGTAAAGGGGTCCAGTGGTGCAGGGTGCTGTGTAATGTAAAGGGGTCCAGAGCTGTGGGGTGCTGTGTAATGTAAAGGGGTCCAGAGGTGCAGTTGTGGAGAGGGGGTACACAGTAGTGACAAAGAAATATTGAAAGATGCAGGGAAGCACAGTGGGGTGTTTTTACATTTTAACGTGGGAGGGGGGCTCTTTTAACCCCCCGCTAGCGGTCGAAGAAAGGGTTAAATGCGACTGTGTATCGCTACTGCCGAAGCACCCCCCCCCCTGAAAAAATTTCAGCGGACGCCCATGGCTGCAGGCATCATTTAGATATCACCACTTCAACCTAAGGATGTCATATGACGAAGTGGTTAAATTCAAAGGGGTTCGGATTCAGCAACAAAACTTCAGTACAGTTCAGCAAACCTGACTTAGGCTGAACCCGGGTATGCACTGCTTATACCTATGAAAAAAATGTACTGAACATGTAATGAATAGAGATGGACTGAACACCCCCCTGTTTAGTTTGCACTAGAACTTTCGAGCAGAGAAAAAGGTCTGGCCCGAACCGCAAACCTCATTGAAATCTATGGGAGCTGAACTTGAAAAATTGAAAGTTCCCATTTTGAAGGCTTATATACAAGTAATTGGCCATAAAAAGTGTATGGGGGTCTGGGTACTGCCCTGGGGGACATATATCAAAGCAATTGGTGATTTGTGGGCGCGCGCCCATTCACGGGCAGGGGAGACAACCAGAGGGTCCGGCGGACTGGATGTCTGCCGGCCACCCGCGATCACTCCAGAGACAGGCAGAACGTGGATCTGTCAGTGTAAACAAACAGATCCCCGTTCTGTCAGGGGAGTAGAGAGAGAGCTCTGTTCTTATTGATTAGGAACAGTGATCTCGCTCCTCCTCCAGTCAGCCCAGCCCCCATACAGTTAGCAACACTTCCTAGGGGAACACACTTAACCCCTTGATTGCCCCCTGGTGTTAACCCCTTCCCTGCCAGTGACATTTATACAGTAATCAGTGGCTATTATTAGCTCTGATCACTGTATAAATGTCAATGGTCCCAAAAAATTATCAAAAGTGACCGATCTGTCCGCTGCAATATCGCAGTCCCGCTAAAAATGTTATGGTCACAAAACTCTAGTGTGTGTATGTAGAGATTAATGGGTAGATAGATAGATAGATAGATAGATAGATAGATAGATAGATAGATAGATAGATAGATAGAAAATGAAACATATAATGTATTCAAAAATATGGTTCTAAACAGGAAATATATTTATAAATTTAAATAAATCTAGCTTTGGGTTATTCTTTCATTAGGAATTCAATGGAGTACCATGTATGGATGAAACTTTAAAGGGCCTGATGAACTTTTTTCAGAATTTTGAATGAACATTGGGGCAAAAAATCTAACTGTGTATGGCTAGTGTGAGGGGGTTCGCTCAGCAGCGGGTGTGTGTGACCCCCTGGATGGGTTCACCACACAAAAACAGGCACAGCAGACAGTGGTAGGAGAAAACAAAAGGGTGTGGTTTTATTTGAACTATATACAGACAAAAAAAATACAGCAAAAACAAAAAAACAGGAAAAGAAATCCTGGTCAACTTGACCGCTCACTACACACGTTGGTGTCCCTAACTAACAACTGGGTACAGCCTTGTGCTGTCCCAGTCCCTAGCTCCCTGCTTTTAGAAGTTCTTAGCAATAACCACACAGGCTTTGGCTCACCGCACAGAGATCAGAGATCACACTCCCCAGACTATCCACACAGATCTGGTTCCAGGTTGGAGCATCTCCCTTAGCATGCTGGGAGTTCTTGTAGAGGCTCTAATGAGCCCACTTGCTTCAGCTGTGCTCATTAACTCTTCCCCTGCAAGACTCCCAGCACTCCCCCTAGTGGTTCAAATCGGCATAAAGCCTGAATCTAGGACATACATATCTACCATCCTGGATGCAACCTGGTGATTTTACCTGCCTGCTGTCACATTAGCTTTAGCCAGATTAGCTTCATATTAGCTCTCTGCTCTTGGCCATGGATGAGTTAAAGAGAGACTTGGAATCTAGGAGCCAATTCGTCAAAACATGTTTACTCATCAGCTGGTTCAGCTGATTTCCCTATCCACACATTTGAGGTGGATGAGGAAATCCTTCTGCTGTTTCATTGTATTCTGGCAGCAGGACTCCGCTGTCACAATACACTGATTAGCGCTGCAGGCCATTGGCTGCATGCGCTGATCAAATGCTGGTTTTCCAGGAGAACAATTTGACAGAGAACATTGAACAGAGAGAACCACACACAGATCAAAATTTGATCCATGTATGGCCAGCTTAACAGTATATAGTTGAACAAAAAAGTATCTTTTAAACAAACTATTGATATGGTGTTTCTATTGCTAAATTGTAATTGCACTAGAACTTGATTTCATGTACATACTTTCCATGACAGGAATTGGGCAAATTGTGGTCATCTATGTACATAAACCTTCATTAAAAACGTATTAAAAAACAAAAAAATATATTTTAGGACTGGTTCATTAAGGGATCACATTCCTGTTCGACGCAGTTTTCAAATGAATGGGCTGAAGTTACACAGGAACATGGTGAAAGTAGTCAATGCACTACTTTAACCACTTTAACCACTTAAGCCCCGGACGCAGCATAAAGAACAGGCCCCTTTTTGGGATTCGGCACTGCGTCGCTTTAACTGACAATTGCGCGGTCGTGCGACGTGGCTCCCAAACAAAATTTACGTCCTTTTTTTCCCACAAATAGAGCTTTCTTTTGGTGGTATTTGATCACCTCTGCGGTTTTTATTTTTTGCGCTATAAACAAAAATAGAGCGACAATTTTGAAAAAAATTCTATATTTTTTACTTTTTGCTATAATAAATATCCCCAAAAAATATATATAAAATTTTTTTTTTTCCTCAGTTTAAGCCGATACGTATTCTTCTACATATCTTTGTAAAAAAAAAATCGCAATCGCCGTTTATTGATTGGTTTGCGCAAAAGTTATAGCGTTTACAAAATAGGGGGTAGTTTTATGGCATTTTTATAAAAAAAAAAATTTTTACTAGTAATGGCGGCGATCAGCGATTTCTTTTTTTTTTGTTACTGCGATATTATGGCGGTCACATCAGACACTTTTGACACATTTTTGGGACCATTGTCATTTTCACAGCGATCAGTGCTATAAAAATGCACTGGTTACTGTGAAAATGACACTGGCAGTGAAGGGGTTAACCACTAGGGGCGCTGGAGGGGTTAAGTGTGCCTAGGGGAGTGATTACTACTGGGTGGGGGCGTGGCTACGACTGACACGTCACCGATCTCCGCTCTGATTACACAGAGCCAAGATCGCTGACATTGTCAGTAGGGGAGCGGGGAGATGTTGTGTTTACACTAACATCTCCCCACTCCATCCCTCCGTGAGATGATCGCGGGGATCCCCGCGGCGATCGAGTCCGCGGGACCCGCGGCCCGACTGACGGTGAAGGCAGGGGGGTCGCGAGCGCACGACCTCGACGTCGGGCAGTTAAAGGGGACATACAGGTAGGTGATTGTGCCTGTACGAGCTATTCTGCCGACGTATATATACAGTGAACGGTCCTTAAGTGGTTAAATGCTTGCAGACCGCCCTATAGCACACTTACTGCTATAAGGCGGCCGCACAGCGCAGAATCACGTATATATACGTGATCATTCACTTCCGAGTAGTGGGCAGGAGTGGACCCAATGTCCGCCGGCACCTGCTGATCGTTCTGTACACAGGCAGAATGGCGATCTGCTTATGTAAACAAGGCAGATTGCCGATCTGTTAAGGATTTGTTCTGGGAGAGGGAAACTGAGGTGGGTGGGGATTTGTGCTGAGATGGGGAAGAAGGGTGGATTGTGCTGGGAGGGAGAATTCAGGGTAGTGTTGGAAAATTTGTCCTGGGGAAGGGGAAGAAGATTTGTGCTGGGAGGGGGGTTTGGGTGGGAGGATTTGTGATAGAACTGGGGAGAGAACTCGTGCAGGCATGGGGGATTTGGGGAAAGAGGATTTGTGTTGAGGAGGATGGGGTGGGGGAGTGCTGGAAGAGAAAACTTGAGAGAAAGGATCTGTGCTGGAAGTGGGGAGAGTATTTTTTCTGGGAGGGTGATTTGGATGTGGGAGGACAGGATTTGTCCTGGAGGATTTTGAAGAGGGGGAAGAAGGGTTTGTGCTGAGATGGAGGGGTGGGGTGGCTTTGTGCTAGAAGCCTAGAAGCTGGGATAGAATTTGTGCTGGGAGGGGATTTGGGGGTGGAGTATTTGTGCCAGGATGAGGAGTTGTGCTGGGAAAGGGGATTTAGGGGAGATGATTTGTGCTAGATGTGGAGAAAGGATTTACACTGAGAGAAGGAGGATCGGGATTGGGGGGGGGGGGGAGAATGTTTGTTTGTAAAAAAAATTTGGGGGAATTTGTTGTGTTGGGAAGGTGGATTAGTGAGGGAAAGAAGAGTTGTGCTAGGGGATTTGGAGAGGGGGAATTGGGTGGGAGAGGATTTGTACTAGAATGGGGGGTTGTGCTGGGACGGAGGATTTGGGGGGTTAAAAAGGATTAAATCTGAGGTACGGGGGAGGAGGATTTTTACTTTGACTTCATGTTGGGAGGGGGGATTTGCTTGGGTGGATTTGTTCTGGGAGGGGAAGAGAGGATTTGTCCTGGGGGGGGGGGGGGGGTGAGTGTTCAATTTAGGGTTTTGTTTTATTATTTTACAGAGGAGGGAGTGGGTAAAGTGAAGGAGGGTATTGCTTGCAAGAGGGGTATTTTGCACCCCTAAACTGTGCGTTACACACCCCTGCACGATTTTTGTTTTGTACACATATCCTGCATCCTGTGCATTACATACTCCTGCCCCCTGCATTCTGTACATTACATACTCCTGTCCCCTGAATTCTGTGCATTATGTACGCCTGACCCTTTGCATTCTGTGGATAACACTCATGTCCCCTGCATTCTGTGCATTACAGACTCCTGGACCCTGCTCTCTGTGTACCATCTACTCCCAAACCCAGTACTGACTACAACACTCTCCGCATTACATACTCCTGATTAGTGATGAGCCGAACACCCCCGGGTTCGGTTCGCACCAGAACCCGCGAACGGACCGAAAGTTCGAACGAACATTAGAACCCTATTAAATACAATGGATGCGAACGTTCGAATTCTAAAGTGCTAATTATAACAACTATTATGCATGTTATTGTCCTAAAAAGGGTTTGGGAACCCGGGTTCTGCACCAGGGGACATGTATCAATGCAAAAAGAAGTTTTAAAAACGGTCGTTTTTCGGGAGCAGTCATTTTAATGATGCATAAAGTGAAAAAAAAAAAGTCAAATATTCCTTTAAATATCGTACCTGGGGGGTGTCTAAAGTATGCCTGTGAAGTGCCACGTGTTTCCCGTGTTTAGAACTGTCCCTGCACAAAATGACACTTCTAAAGGAAAAAAAAGCCATTTAAAACTGCTTGCGGCTTTAATGTAATGTCTGGTCCCGGTAATATGGATGAAATTCTTTAAGAAAAATGGCATAGCTACCCCATGACCCCCCCCCTACCCCAGCCCATTACCAGCCCCTTTGGGTCTTGTATGGATATTAAGGGGAACCCCGCACATAAAATAAAAAAGGCCCTATATACTCTGAACAGCCCTATACAGGCGGTGCATACAAGACAGGGACTGTAGGTTTGTTCTTATGTAGAGTCTGTTTGTAATTTTGAACAGGTACATTGTTGAAGTGTAGCTCCAGACCAAAAATCTATTTTTAAACTTTTTGGAAAACATAGGTAAGGGTTATCACCCCTGTAACATTTGTTTTGCTGTCTGTGCCCCTGTTCAGAACATTTCACCTCACTTTCCGTCCCAATGACAACTGTTTTTGAAATGTGGTGTTTTTCTTGAAACAAGGATTGCTGATAAAGCATCAGTACAGAGGAGACACCTTTCTCCCATATTTATTCTTACAGGAGAGAATTTTCCTTCCTAGTGGTAGATTTCCTCTCACTTCCTGTTGTCTTCTTGCGTTTGCAAGTAGGAGTCGTTTGTAAGTTGGATGTTTGAAAGTAGGGACCTGCCGTATATACTCTGCAGAAATAGGCCCCTTAGTTGTTGGTGTTGTCACAACACTGTAAGCACTCACAGTTACTCTTGGTTGGTGCTGGAACGCCCTGCTGTCAACTATTATATCAGGAATTTTAATTACATATAATTGTTGAACAGTGGTAGTAAAAATTGGGCCTTTGATGGTGGTGCTGGTGCCACAACACTGTAAGCCCTGACAGTTACTCTTGGTGGGTGCAGCAATGGGCCCTGCTGTGAATTATTAGATCAAGAATTGTAATTACATGCCCCTGTTGAACAGGGGCAGAAAAATTGGGCCTTAGGCACTGGTGCCACAACACTGCAACCCCTCACAGATACTGTACTTGGAGCACAGCAATGAGCCCTGTTGCAAAGTATTGCTTCAAAAATTGTAATGACACGCCCCTGTTAAACAGGGGCTGAAAAATTGGGCCTTAGGCACTGGTTGCACAACACTGCAACTCCTCACAGATACTGTACTTGGAGCACACCAATGAGCCCTGTTGCAAAGTATTGCTTCAAAAATTGTAATGACACGCCCCTGTTAAACAGGGGCTGAAAAATTGGGCCTTAGGCACTGGTGGCACAACACTGCAACTCCTCACAGATACTGTACTTGGAGCACAGCAATGAGCCCTGTTGCAAAGTATTGCTTCAAAAATTGTAATGACACGCCCCTGTTAAACAGGGGCTGAAAAATTGGGCCTTAGGCACTGGTGGCACAACACTGCAACTCCTCACAGATACTGTACTTGGAGCACACCAATGAGCCCTGTTGCAAAGTATTGCTTCAAAAATTGTAATGACACGCCCCTGTTAAACAGGGGCTGAAAAATTGGGCCTTAGGCACTGGTGGCACAACACTGCAACTCCTCACAGATACTGTACTTGGAGCACACCAATGAGCCCTGTTGCAAAGTATTGCTTCAAAAATTGTAATGACACGCCCCTGTTAAACAGGGGCTGAAAAATTGGGCCTTAGGCACTGGTGGCACAACACTGCAACTCCTCACAGATACTGTACTTGGAGCACAGCAATGAGCCCTGTTGCAAAGTATTGCTTCAAAAATTGTAATTACACGCCCCTGTTAAACAGGGGCTGAAAAATTGGGCGTTAGGCACTGGTGGCGGCACCCATAAACAAAAATGATCTTACAAGCTATCATCATCAATCGTATCATTGAGGACTCGGAGGAGGAGGATAGCCAGTCAACATAACAGCACAGGCACTCAGCATCAGCATCAGTCTTGAAGGGATGTGACATGTTAAAATCAATTAGTCTGTTATATCAGCATCAGGTGTGTGGTAGCTGGTGGTGATCCAAGACTGGTTCATCTTGATGAAAGTCAGTCGATCAACCGAGTCGGTGGACAGGCGCACCCTGTGATCCGTGACAAATCCTCCAGCAGCACTGAATGTGCGTTCCGAAAGAACGCTGGATGCAGGACAGGCCAGTAGCTCAATTGCATACTGTGCAAGCTCTGGCCAGTGATCCATCCTCAAGACCCAGTAAGCCAGAGGATTTTCGGTGGGGAAGGTGTCCAAGTCTGACCTTGCCCCTAGATATTCCTGCACCATGTTTATCAGACGCTGGCGATGGTTGCTGGAACCGATCATACTTTGGGGCTGCGGACTAAAGAATTGTCTGAACGCATCGGTCAGACGGCCACCTTCCCCACCGCTCCTTCTTTGACTGGCCGAAGCCTCAGCAACTCGTTGTCCAGGACCAGGAGTTTGCAACCTCCCAGTCTCTGGGAACGCGTTGCACAGACCTTTCTGCAAGGCCTCCCGGAGTTGTCTCATCCTCTGCTCCCTCTGCGACGGTAACATAAGGTCCGCAACCTTACCCTTGTACCGTGGATCAAGGAGAGTGGCCAGCCAGTAATGGTCCCTCTCCTTGATCCGAAGAATACGAGGATCCTTCCGCAGACTTTGCAGGATCAGGGAGGCCATGCAGCGTAGGTTTGCTGAGGCATTCGCTCCGGAGTCCTCTGGGTCACTAAGGACGACATGATCCGCAGTCACCTCCTCCCAGCCACGTACAAGTCCACTGGTTTCTTGGGACTGTAAATCATCCCTAAAAGACTGCTGCTGATGATGCTGAGTGCCAGCCTCCACCTCCATGCTGACACAATCCTCCTCCTCCTCCTCCTCCTCCTCCTCTTCCTCTTCCTGTGCGATGGGTGGGACAGAAGGAACACTGTCTGGGTAAAGGGGGCCTTGAGAGGCAAGGAAGTCCTCCTCTTCCTGCCTCTGTTCTGCCTCAAGTGCCCTGTCCATTATTCCACGCAGCGTGTGCTCCAACAGGTGGACAAGAGGTACAGTGTCACTGATGCATGCACTGTCACTGCTCACCATCCTCGTGGCCTCCTCAAATGGTGCCAGGACAGTGCATGCATCCCTGATCATGCCCCACTGGCGTGGAGAAAAAAAACCAAGCTCCCCTGACCCTGTCCTGGTGCCGTAGTCGCACAGGTACTCATTGATGGCCCTCTGCTGCGTGTGCAGCTGCTGCAGCATGGCCAACGTTGAGTTCCACCTGGTGGGCATGTCACATATAAGGCGGTTCTTGGGCAGGTTCAACTCCTTTTGCAGCTCAGCCAGGCGAGCACTGGCATTATAAGATCTGCGGAAATGCACACAGACTTTCCTGGCCTGCCTCAGGACATCCTGTAAGCCCGGGTACCTGCCCAAGAAGCGCTGCACCACCAGGTTAAGGACGTGAGCCACACAGGGCACATGGGTCAGTTGTCCCTGTCGGAGGGCGGAGAGGAGGTTGGTGCCATTGTCGCAAACCACCATTCCTGGCTTAAGCTGGCGTGGCGTCAACCACCTCTCGGCCTGGCCCTGCAGAGCAGACAGGACCTCTGCCCCAGTGTGGCTTCTGTCCCCCAAACACACCAGCGCAAGCACGGCATGGCATCTTTTTGCCTGCGTACTTGCGTAGCCCCGTGAACGGCTACGGAGCACCGCTGGTTCATAGGACAAACCACAGGAAGAGGCCATGGAGGAAGAAGAAGAGGAGGGGGTGGAGGAGAGAGGTGTGTCACAACCAGTAGTAGCATTTTGGAGGCGTGGCGGTGGGACAACCTCCAACACTACTGCACCTTGTCCTGAATCCTTCCCAGCTGCCAAAAGAGTGACCCAATGGGCCGTGAAAGAAAGGTAACGTCCCTGTCCATGCCTGCTGGACCATGAGTCAGCGGTAATATGCACCTTACCGCTGACCGCCCTGTCCAGCGAGGCCAAGACATTGCCTTCCACATGCCGGTAGAGAGCCGGAATAGCCTTCCGTGAGAAAAAGTGGCGTTTGGGAACCTGCCACTGAGGAACTGCACATTGCACAAACTCACGGAAGGGGGCCGACTCTACCAACTGAAAAGGCAGCAGTTGAAGCGCTAGCAATTTAGCCAAGCTAGCATTCAACCGCTGGGCATGTGGATGGCTGGGAGTGAACTTCTTTCGACGGTCCAGCAGCTGGGGCAGGGAAATTTGCCTGCTAGAATCGGACGTCGGTGTACTGCTAGCAGAGTGGGCGCAAGTACTTGGCTGTGACACACCTAATTCTACACCTTCATTCCTCTCAGTGCATGTTTCAGAGAGGACTGAAGTTATAGTGGGGTTGGAGATCCCAGCTGATGCGGTGCAAGGAGAGGTCCGCTTTGTTCTTTGGTGTGGGTCTTTGAGGTAGGCTTGCCAACGAGCTGCATGGCAGGTCAACATATGTCTGGTCAGGCATGTGGTACCCAAGCGGCTGATGTTTTGGCCACGCGATATACGCTTGAGACATATGTTGCAAACAGCAGCTGTGCGATCTGATGCACTAGCCTCAAAAAAGGCCCACACCAAAGAACTTTTTGAATGACGGGCAGAGGCAGCGCCCTGCACAGGCGGAGCTCTGCGGTGTGATTCCGTCGGTGTACTGCCCTTACGCTGGCCACCAAAGGGCATCCTGCCTCGTTGGAGATGTGCCTCCTCCTCATCCTCCTCCTCCTCCTCTCTCCTATTAGGCACCCACGTGGAGTCAGTGACCTCATCATCCCCTCCCTCCTCATCACTGGAGCCAATCTGGCAGTATGCTGCAGCTGCTGGAACATGACTGCCAGATTGGTGTCCTTCTTGAGCATCCCCTCTGTCTGCTCTCACGCTACTGCCTTCCTCTAGCTGGGTTTCATCATCAGACCCTTCGAAACGCTGGGCATCCTCCTGGAGCATGTACCCAACACTGTGCTGAAACAGTTCGGGGGACTCCTCAGGAGGAGGACATGGTGGGTCTAGGGAAGGAGTGACTGATGATTTGTCTGACATTGATACCAGGGAAGACGACGCTTTGGCAGCTGCTTTTCCAGTACCCTGAGCCTGGGTGAGAGAGGATGAGGAGGAGGAGGAGGGCTTGGTCATCCACTCTACCAAGTCTTCGGCATGATGTGGCTCAACATGTCCAGCTGCCGAAAAGAAGGACAAGCGTGTCCCATGGCCATGTGCTGATGACAATGCACCGCGTCCACGACCAGCACTGTTGCCCCCAGACACAGAGCCTGCTTGCCCTCTTTTATTGCCTCCTGACTGTCTGCCTCTCCTTGTTTGCCTTCCAGACATTCTAATAGATGGCCTGCAGGGAGATGGGAAAAAAGCAATAAGGGCTACCTTCAGGTGTCCTTCTCTGTCCCTTGAAACAAGGACTTTCACAGTGAAAGAAACTGACACTCTCCCTACCTACAGTTTTCTGTCCCTAGAAAAAATGTTTTTTTTAATCACAATATAGCACAAGGACAATTCACTCACTGTCCTTACAGGTCCCTGGAAACAAGGACTTGCAGAGTGAAATAAACTGACACTCTCCCTACCTACAGTTTTCTGTCCCTAGAATAAATGTTTTTTTTAAGCACAATATAGCACAAGGACAATTCACTCACTGTCCTTACAGGTCCCTGGAAACAAGGACTTGCAGAGTGAAAGAAAAAAAACACTCTCCCTACCTACAGTTTTCTGTCCCTAGAAAAAATGTTTTTTTTAATCACAATATAGCACAAGGACAATTCACTCACTGTCCTTACAGGTCCCTGGAAACAAGGACTTGCAGAGTGAAAGAAAAAAAACACTCTCCCTACCTACAGTTTTCTGTCCCTAGAAAAAATGTTTTTTTTAATCACAATATAACACAAGGACAATTCACTCACTGTCCTTCCAGGTCCCTGGAAACAAGGACTTGCAGAGTGAAATAAACTGACACTCTCCCTACCTACAGTTTTCTGTCCCTAGAATAAATGTTTTTTAAGCACAATATAGCACAAGGACAATTCACTCACTGTCCTTACAGGTCCCTGGAAACAAGGACTTGCAGAGTGAAAGAAAAAAAACACTCTCCCTACCTACAGTTTTCTGTCCCTAGAAAAAATGTTTTTTTTAATCACAATATAGCACAAGGACAATTCACTCACTGTCCTTACAGGTCCCTGGAAACAAGGACTTGCAGAGTGAAATAAACTGACACTCTCCCTACCTACAGTTTTCTGTCCCTAGAATAAATGTTTTTTTTAATCACAATATAGCACAAGGACAATTCACTCACTGTCCTTCCAGGTCCCTGGAAACAAGGACTTGCAGAGTGAAAGAAAAAAAACACTCTCCCTACCTACAGTTTTCTGTCCCTAGAAAAAATGTTTTTTTTAATCACAATATAACACAAGGACAATTCACTCACTGTCCTTCCAGGTCCCTGGAAACAAGGACTTGCAGAGTGAAATAAACTGACACTCTCCCTACCTACAGTTTTCTGTCCCTAGAATAAATGTTTTTTTTAAGCACAATATAGCACAAGGACAATTCACTCACTGTCCTTACAGGTCCCTGGAAACAAGGACTTGCAGAGTGAAAGAAAAAAAACACTCTCCCTACCTACAGTTTTCTGTCCCTAGAAAAAATGTTTTTTTTAATCACAATATAACACAAGGACAATTCACTCACTGTCCTTCCAGGTCCCTGGAAACAAGGACTTGCAGAGTGAAATAAACTGACACTCTCCCTACCTACAGTTTTCTGTCCCTAGAATAAATGTTTTTTTTAAGCACAATATAGCACAAGGACAATTCACTCACTGTCCTTACAGGTCCCTGGAAACAAGGACTTGCAGAGTGAAAGAAAAAAAACACTCTCCCTACCTACAGTTTTCTGTCCCTAGAAAAAATGTTTTTTTTAATCACAATATAGCACAAGGACAATTCACTCACTGTCCTTACAGGTCCCTGGAAACAAGGACTTGCAGAGTGAAATAAACTGACACTCTCCCTACCTACAGTTTTCTGTCCCTAGAATAAATGTTTTTTTAAGCACAATATAGCACAAGGACAATTCACTCACTGTCCTTACAGGTCCCTGGAAACAAGGACTTGCAGAGTGAAAGAAAAAAAACACTCTCCCTACCTACAGTTTTCTGTCCCTAGAAAAAATGTTTTTTTTAATCACAATATAGCACAAGGACAATTCACTCACTGTCCTTACAGGTCCCTGGAAACAAGGACTTGCAGAGTGAAATAAACTGACACTCTCCCTACCTACAGTTTTCTGTCCCTAGAATAAATGTTTTTTTTAAGCACAATATAGCACAAGGACAATTCACTCACTGTCCTTACAGGTCCCTGGAAACAAGGACTTGCAGAGTGAAAGAAAAAAAACACTCTCCCTACCTACAGTTTTCTGTCCCTAGAAAAAATGTTTTTTTTAAGCACAATATAGCACAAGGACAATTCACTCACTGTCCTTACAGGTCCCTGGAAACAAGGACTTGCAGAGTGAAAGAAAAAAAACACTCTCCCTACCTACAGTTTTCTGTCCCTAGAAAAAATGTTTTTTTTAATCACAATATAGCACAAGGACAATTCACTCACTGTCCTTACAGGTCCCTGGAAACAAGGACTTGCAGAGTGAAATAAACTGACACTCTCCCTACCTACAGTTTTCTGTCCCTAGAATAAATGTTTTTTTTAATCACAATATAGCACAAGGACAATTCACTCACTGTCCTTCCAGGTCCCTGGAAACAAGGACTTGCAGAGTGAAAGAAAAAAAACACTCTCCCTACCTACAGTTTTCTGTCCCTAGAAAAAATGTTTTTTTTAATCACAATATAACACAAGGACAATTCACTCACTGTCCTTCCAGGTCCCTGGAAACAAGGACTTGCAGAGTGAAATAAACTGACACTCTCCCTACCTACAGTTTTCTGTCCCTAGAATAAATGTTTTTTTTAAGCACAATATAGCACAAGGACAATTCACTCACTGTCCTTACAGGTCCCTGGAAACAAGGACTTGCAGAGTGAAAGAAAAAAAACACTCTCCCTACCTACAGTTTTCTGTCCCTAGAAAAAATGTTTTTTTTAATCACAATATAACACAAGGACAATTCACTCACTGTCCTTCCAGGTCCCTGGAAACAAGGACTTGCAGAGTGAAATAAACTGACACTCTCCCTACCTACAGTTTTCTGTCCCTAGAATAAATGTTTTTTTTAAGCACAATATAGCACAAGGACAATTCACTCACTGTCCTTACAGGTCCCTGGAAACAAGGACTTGCAGAGTGAAAGTAAAAAAAACACTCTCCCTACCTACAGTTTTCTGTCCCTAGAAAAAATGTTTTTTTTAATCACAATATAGCACAAGGACAATTCACTCACTGTCCTTACAGGTCCCTGGAAACAAGGACTTGCAGAGTGAAATAAACTGACACTCTCCCTACCTACAGTTTTCTGTCCCTAGAATAAATGCTTTTTTTAAGCACAATATAGCACAAGGACAATTCACTCACTGTCCTTACAGGTCCCTGGAAACAAGGACTTGCAGAGTGAAAGAAAAAAAACACTCTCCCTACCTACAGTTTTCTGTCCCTAGAAAAAATGTTTTTTTTAATCACAATATAGCACAAGGACAATTCACTCACTGTCCTTACAGGTCCCTGGAAACAAGGACTTGCAGAGTGAAATAAACTGACACTCTCCCTACCTACAGTTTTCTGTCCCTAGAATAAATGTTTTTTTTAATCACAATATAGCACAAGGACAATTCACTCACTGTCCTTCCAGGTCCCTGGAAACAAGGACTTGCAGAGTGAAATAAACTGACACTCTCCCTACCTACAGTTTTCTGTCCCTAGAATAAATGTTTTTTTTAAGCACAATATAGCACAAGGACAATTCACTCACTGTCCTTACAGGTCCCTGGAAACAAGGACTTGCAGAGTGAAATAAACTGACACTCTCCCTACCTACAGTTTTCTGTCCCTAGAATAAATGTTTTTTTTAAGCACAATATAGCACAAGGACAATTCACTCACTGTCCTTACAGGTCCCTGGAAACAAGGACTTGCAGAGTGAAAGAAAAAAAACACTCTCCCTACCTACAGTTTTCTGTCCCTAGAAAAAATGTTTTTTTTAATCACAATATAGCACAAGGACAATTCACTCACTGTCCTTACAGGTCCCTGGAAACAAGGACTTGCAGAGTGAAATAAACTGACACTCTCCCTACCTACAGTTTTCTGTCCCTAGAATAAATGTTTTTTTTAATCACAATATAGCACAAGGACAATTCACTCACTGTCCTTACAGGTCCCTGGAAACAAGGACTTGCAGAGTGAAAGAAAAAAAAACACTCTCCCTACCTACAGTTTTCTGTCCCTAGAAAAAAATTTTTTTTTAATCACAATATAACACAAGGACAATTCACTCACTGTCCTTCCAGGTCCCTGGAAACAAGGACTTGCAGAGTGAAATAAACTGACACTCTCCCTACCTACAGTTTTCTGTCCCTAGAATAAATGTTTTTTTTAAGCACAATATAGCACAAGGACAATTCACTCACTGTCCTTACAGGTCCCTGGAAACAAGGACTTGCAGAGTGAAAGAAAAAAAACACTCTCCCTACCTACAGTTTTCTGTCCCTAGAAAAAATGTTTTTTTTAATCACAATATAACACAAGGACAATTCACTCACTGTCCTTCCAGGTC
Source organism: Rana muscosa (assembly GCA_029206835.1). Taxonomy (NCBI): domain Eukaryota; kingdom Metazoa; phylum Chordata; class Amphibia; order Anura; family Ranidae; genus Rana; species Rana muscosa. Next base: position 574,593,967 of record CM055116.1, read on the forward strand.
CCTGGAAACAAGGACTTGCAGAGTGAAATAAACTGACACTCTCCCTACCTACAGTTTTCTGTCCCTAGAATAAATGTTTTTTTTAAGCACAATATAGCACAAGGACAATTCACTCACTGTCCTTACAGGTCCCTGGAAACAAGGACTTGCAGAGTGAAAGAAAAAAAACACTCTCCCTACCTACAGTTTTCTGTCCCTAGAAAAAATGTTTTTTTTAATCACAATATAGCACAAGGACAATTCACTCACTGTCCTTACAGGTCCCTGGAAACAAGGACTTGCAGAGTGAAATAAACTGACACTCTCCCTACCTACAGTTTTCTGTCCCTAGAATAAATGTTTTTTTTAAGCACAATATAGCACAAGGACAATTCACTCACTGTCCTTACAGGTCCCTGGAAACAAGGACTTGCAGAGTGAAAGAAAAAAAACACTCTCCCTACCTACAGTTTTCTGTCCCTAGAAAAAATGTTTTTTTTAATCACAATATAGCACAAGGACAATTCACTCACTGTCCTTACAGGTCCCTGGAAACAAGGACTTGCAGAGTGAAATAAACTGACACTCTCCCTACCTACAGTTTTCTGTCCCTAGAATAAATGTTTTTTTTAATCACAATATAGCACAAGGACAATTCACTCACTGTCCTTCCAGGTCCCTGGAAACAAGGACTTGCAGAGTGAAATAAACTGACACTCTCCCTACCTACAGTTTTCTGTCCCTAGAATAAATGTTTTTTTTAAGCACAATATAGCACAAGGACAATTCACTCACTGTCCTTACAGGTCCCTGGAAACAAGGACTTGCAGAGTGAAAGAAAAAAAACACTCTCCCTACCTACAGTTTTCTGTCCCTAGAATAAATGTTTTTTTTAAGCACAATATAGCACAAGGACAATTCACTCACTGTCCTTACAGGTCCCTGGAAACAAGGACTTGCAGAGTGAAAGAAAAAAAACACTCTCCCTACCTACAGTTTTCTGTCCCTAGAAAAAATGTTTTTTTTAATCACAATATAGCACAAGGACAATTCACTCACTGTCCTTACAGGTCCCTGGAAACAAGGACTTGCAGAGTGAAATAAACTGACACTCTCCCTACCTACAGTTTTCTGTCCCTAGAATAAATGTTTTTTTTAATCACAATATAGCACAAGGACAATTCACTCACTGTCCTTACAGGTCCCTGGAAACAAGGACTTGCAGAGTGAAAGAAAAAAAAACACTCTCCCTACCTACAGTTTTCTGTCCCTAGAAAAAAATTTTTTTTTAATCACAATATAACACAAGGACAATTCACTCACTGTCCTTCCAGGTCCCTGGAAACAAGGACTTGCAGAGTGAAATAAACTGACACTCTCCCTACCTACAGTTTTCTGTCCCTAGAATAAATGTTTTTTTTAAGCACAATATAGCACAAGGACAATTCACTCACTGTCCTTACAGGTCCCTGGAAACAAGGACTTGCAGAGTGAAAGAAAAAAAACACTCTCCCTACCTACAGTTTTCTGTCCCTAGAAAAAATGTTTTTTTTAATCACAATATAACACAAGGACAATTCACTCACTGTCCTTCCAGGTCCCTGGAAACAAGGACTTGCAGAGTGAAATAAACTGACACTCTCCCTACCTACAGTTTTCTGTCCCTAGAATAAATGTTTTTTTTAAGCACAATATAGCACAAGGACAATTCACTCACTGTCCTTACAGGTCCCTGGAAACAAGGACTTGCAGAGTGAAAGAAAAAAAACACTCTCCCTACCTACAGTTTTCTGTCCCTAGAAAAAATGTTTTTTTTAATCACAATATAGCACAAGGACAATTCACTCACTGTCCTTACAGGTCCCTGGAAACAAGGACTTGCAGAGTGAAATAAACTGACACTCTCCCTACCTACAGTTTTCTGTCCCTAGAATAAATGTTTTTTTTAAGCACAATATAGCACAAGGACAATTCACTCACTGTCCTTACAGGTCCCTGGAAACAAGGACTTGCAGAGTGAAAGAAAAAAAACACTCTCCCTACCTACAGTTTTCTGTCCCTAGAAAAAATGTTTTTTTTAATCACAATATAGCACAAGGACAATTCACTCACTGTCCTTACAGGTCCCTGGAAACAAGGACTTGCAGAGTGAAATAAACTGACACTCTCCCTACCTACAGTTTTCTGTCCCTAGAATAAATGTTTTTTTTAATCACAATATAGCACAAGGACAATTCACTCACTGTCCTTCCAGGTCCCTGGAAACAAGGACTTGCAGAGTGAAATAAACTGACACTCTCCCTACCTACAGTTTTCTGTCCCTAGAATAAATGTTTTTTTTAAGCACAATATAGCACAAGGACAATTCACTCACTGTCCTTACAGGTCCCTGGAAACAAGGACTTGCAGAGTGAAAGAAAAAAAACACTCTCCCTACCTACAGTTTTCTGTCCCTAGAAAAAATGTTTTTTTTAAGCACAATATAGCACAAGGACAATTCACTCACTGTCCTTACAGGTCCCTGGAAACAAGGACTTGCAGAGTGAAAGAAAAAAAACACTCTCCCTACCTACAGTTTTCTGTCCCTAGAAAAAATGTTTTTTTTAATCACAATATAGCACAAGGACAATTCACTCACTGTCCTTACAGGTCCCTGGAAACAAGGACTTGCAGAGTGAAAGAAACTGACACTGTCCCTACCTACAGTTTTCTGTCCCTAGAATAAATGTTTTTTTTAAGCACAATATAGCACAAGGAGAATTCACTCACTGTCCTTCCAGGTCCCTGGAAACAAGGACTTGCAGAGTGAAAGAAAAAAAACACTCTCCCTACCTACAGTTTTCTGTCCCTAGAAAAAATGTTTTTTTTAATCACAATATAGCACAAGGACAATTCACTCACTGTCCTTACAGGTCCCTGGAAACAAGGACTTGCAGAGTGAAAGAAACTGACACTCTCCCTACCTACAGTTTTCTGTCCCTAGAATAAATGTTTTTTTAAGCACAATATAGCACAAGGACAATTCACTCACTGTCCTTCCAGGTCCCTGGAAACAAGGACTTGCAGAGTGAAAGAAACTGACACTGTCCCTACCTACAGTTTTCTGTCCCTAGAATAAATGTTTTTTTTAAGCACACTATAGCACAAGCACAAAACACACTGACACTCTCCCTACCTATCCTTCTCTTTCCCTAAACTAAAGGAATCCAGGTTAAGCAAGAAAGAAATAACAGTCACTGTCCCTGCCTATGCTGCTCTATCCCTGCTCCGGAACACACTACACTAGGCCGCCGTGCTGGCGGCCTTTTATAGTGTGGGGCGTGTACTAAACACCCTCAGCAATAATTGGCCACAGGCATCCTGCCTGTGGCCAATCATTGCTCTCCTCGCTGCCGGCGCTGTGATTGGCCAAGCATGCGGGGTCACAGTGCATGCTTGGCCAATCACAGCGCCTGGATGACACTGCGATGGCGTAGTGCATTGTGGGCCGTTCGCGTCACTCGAATTTGGCGCGAACGGCCCAAATCGTTCGATCTTCGTCGAACGATCGAACAGCCGATGTTCGAGTCGAACGTATGTTCGAGTCGAACGTATGTTCGACTCGAACACGAAGCTCATCCCTACTCCTGATCCTTGATTACACCCTGGAGCCCTACAGCCTGTGTTATGTATCCTAAACCTGACGCTGACTGCAGCACTCCCTGACCCCTGTGCTCTGCCTTACACACTCCTGCACTATATACACAATACTGTACACTATATACTTCTCTCCAAAGTCTTTATTGCCTCAACAGATGCTGGCTTCTATGCACTCCATGATTATTCTAATAAAGTTCTTCTTTTAGGTAGGCTCAGTCAAAGCAATCAAAACATATTGTATAGGTACAAGGAAGCCTGGATTTTGTTTAATCACACCCCTTAAGCCCCTCCCAATGGTAAGACTTTGGTCACAACCACATTTGCCGCGGCATACTACGCGCAACACTTGACGGTCAGGTCACTTCTTCCCTTAAGTATCCCTCATTCTGTTTCAAAAGTTTTTTATTAAAGCATAATATTGAGTACAACAAGAAGTAGTCAGAAATGGTGAATGTATATCGTTCACGTTACATATAAAGCATAACTATTACAAAACATCAGAAAATTAGTGGATTAAGTGCTATCATTTGTCGCTGATCAATATTAGGGAGGGTGTTGACACGGTGGCATCAGTGTGTATCAGCGGGGGTGGTCCCCAGAACTTCGACAATGGGTAATGTTATGCGTTTACATCAGGTTCATGGGGTATCAGAAAATGTGAAATCATAGCCTCAGAGGCCTGTTCTTGTTGAGGAAGTAAGGGAACATGGGTACAAGCGGGGTTCGCAGATGAGGGATAGGCGCGTGAGGAGAGGAGGGGCACATAGGGGAAAAAGAGAAAGAGAGAGAAGAGAGAAGGGGGAGGGGGAACGTTGTCGGCGGGGCCGCGGTGTGGCCAGGGGGGCCACCACGCGCAGTGGTAGAGGTAGGTGGAAGATCATGGGATAAGGAGGTTGGGATCAAAGTCCGGGGGTAGAAAGTTATCCACCCATGGGGTCCATATGCTAGTGTGTCGAGGGACACGGTCTAACAATGTGGCCTCAATTTTGCTGTGTATCATGGCTTGGGTTACTCTATTCTTTGTTTCTGCTATGTAGAGTTTCGGGGTTTTCCAGGCTTTGGCAATAGTTTGCTTGGCAGCAGTGGTCAGCTGGAGGAGAAGACTGATTTGATTTCTGGTATATTCTCCCTGTATGTGGTTTAGGAGTGCCAGGGCCGGGTCAGGGATCACTGTTTCATGCAGTATTGTGGAAACCATTTGAAAGATAACCTTCCAGAATTGTTGTGCTATCTTACAAGACCACCAGATATGGAGATGGGTACCCTGGTCACTGCAACCTCGGAAACAGGTCGAGGGATAATTCGGTACAAATTTAGATATTCGTGCTGGAACCAGGTACCAGCGCATTAAAACTTTATAGTTTGTTTCAAGCGCTACCACATTTTGGGAAGAAGATTTGGTGGTGGCCCATATATCGGACCATTCTTCAGGAGAGAGAGAAATATTTAGGTCCTTGGACCACTGTGCAGCGTATAGAGGGAGGTCAGCTGATAGAGTGGAGAAGTGGCTATATAGGCTAGATATAATGCCTGGGGCATGAGGGTCTGCTGCGCAGATTTTCTCGTATATAGATTGGGTGGTCAGACTAGTGCACGGGCCGACTATTGATTTGGCAAAGTGGAGTACTTGAAGGTAACGGAAAGATTCCGAGGTTGGGAGTGAGGCGCTGGATTGGAGATCTGAGAAAGATTTAAAGGTGGAGTTGGCAGTAAGATCGCATATTTTAGTTATGCCCGCTTGCGACCAGCGAGAAAAGGTGCTGGGTTGAGTGTAGGCAGGGTAGAATGAAGGGTGGTGTAAGAAGGATAATAAAGGGTTATGTGGAGAGATCAGTTTAACCACCTCCCTACTGTGCACGAAAACCCCCTTCCTGCCCAAGCCATTTTTCAGCTTTCAGCGCTGTCACACTTTGAATGACAATTGCGCGGTCGTGCGACGTGGCTCCCAAACAAAATTTGTGTCCTTTTTTTCCCACAAATAGAGCTTTCTTTTGGTGGTATTTGATCACCTCTGCGGTTTTTATTTTTTGCGCTATAAACAAAAGAAGAGCGTCCAGTTTGGAAAAAAACACTATTTTTTACTTTTTGCTATAATAAATACCCATTTTTTTTTTTAATAAAATTTTCCTCAGTTTAGGCCGATACGTATTCTTCTACATATTTTTGGTAAAAAAAAAAAATCGCAATAAGCGCGTATTGATTGGTTTGCACAAAAGTTATAGCGTGTACAAAATAGGGGATAGATTTATAGCATTTTTATTTTTTTATTTTTTTATTAGTAATGGCGGCGATCTGCGATTTTTTATTGTGACTGCGATATTGCGGCGGACACATCGGACACTTTTGACACATTTTTGGGACCATTCACGTTTATACAGCGATCCCTGCTATAAAAATGCATTGATTACTGTATAAATGTGATTGGCAGGGAAGGGGTTAACCACTAGGGGGCGGGAAGGGGTTAAATATGTTCCCTCAATGTGTTCTTACTGTGGGGGGAGGGGACTGACTGGGGGAGGTGACTGATGGTTGTCCCTATGTACAAGGGACACACCATCAGCCTCCTCTCCCTCACAGGACGTGGATCTCTGTGTTTACACACAGAGACCCACTTTCCTGCTCGTTTCCTGGGCAATCGCGGGTGCCCGGCGGCAATCGCGGCCACCGGGCACGCGCACCGGGGCCTTGTGAACGCGGCGAGCGCGCGCCTTCTAGCTCGTTTTAAAGGGAGGACGTCATATGACGTCCTCCCAGAACGAGAGTATCCTCCGCCCGCCGTCAATTGACAGTGGGCGGTGGACAAGTGGTAAAGGGGTCGCGTAGCCTGTCCCATAGCTTTAAGGAGTGGTAGGTGATGGGGTTGGTAATATGACCACAGACGGAAGGGGGTAGCCATAGAATATTATTAACTGTCAGTGGGTAAAGGTCTATAGCTTCGAGGGAAACCCATTTCGGGGTTTCAGTAAGTGCATGTAATAGAGCTAGTTGGGCTAGTTGGGCTGCCTGGTAATATTTGGCAAAGTTCGGGATGCCCAGGCCCCCGTGTAGTTTATGGCGAAGAAGGATAATTTTCGGGATTCTGGGTTTGGTGAGGCCCCATATATATTTAAAGACTCTAGATTGAATAATCCGGTGGAAGTAAGAAGGAACATTGATCGGGAGGACTCTATATAGATATAAGAGTTTGGGAAGCAAGGACATCTTAACAGCTGCCACCCGCCCCAGCCAGGAAACACACAAAGGTTTCCAGGTGTCCAAGATAGATGACAATTGTGCCAGCATGGGGAGATAGTTAGCTTGGTATAAAGAGGTTGGGTTTCCGGTCAGTTTTATGCCAAGGTACGGGAGAGAGGTAGCAGACCAAGTAAAGGGGAAGTTTAGTTGTAAATGGGTGACTTCGTGGGGTGGGAGAGATACATTAAGAGCTTTAGACTTTGTTTGATTAACCTCCAAACCTGAAATGGAGGCGAATTTATCCAGGGTTTGAATAAGGTTAGGGAGAGTGGTGCGGGGTGATGTCACAAATAAAAGTGCATCATCTGCAAAGAGGCAGATTTTATGCGAGGTGGAAGCGATTTCTAGTCCTTTAATATTAATGTTTGTTCTAATCAGAGCTGCCAATGGTTCGATAGCTAATGCAAAAAGTAAAGGGGAAAGGGGGCATCCCTGTCTAGTACCTCTTGCTATAAGAAAACTGTCCGAGCGAAATCCCGAGTACCTAATATAAGCTTGCGGCTGGTTATAGAGGGAGTTTATCCACTGTAGAAAGTGTGGGACAAAGCCCCAGCGTTTAAGAATGTAGTCTAGGTATGGCCAGGACACCGTGTCAAACGCCTTCCTTATATCAAGAGATAATAAGTGCATTGGGATATGACAGGTTTTTGCAATATGTTGGAGGAGTATCACTCGTCTGATGTTATCGCTAGCTTGTCTACGGGGTATAAAGCCTACCTGGTCTTTGTTTATTAGTTTGCCGATAAGAGGGTTGAGGCGAAGTGCCAATATTTTAGCCAGGAGTTTGATGTCCAGGTTAAGTAGGGAGATGGGTCTAAAATTAGACCAAAGGGAATTATCAGTGTTAGGTTTGGGTATCATTGCTATAATAGCTGTCAGTGTGTCTCGGCCAAAGACCTGATTCTGAAGTAGGGCGTTGAACGTTTTACTTAAGAGGGGGGCTAGAGTTGTAGCAAATTTTTTGAAGTATGTGGCTGATAGTCCATCTGGGCCTGGCCTCTTATGGGATTTGAGGGTTTTTATCGCTGCAAGGACTTCTTCTGTAGAAATGGGTGCCTCTAAGGGTTCACGGTCTGAGTCCGAGAGAGCAGGCAAAGTGGTGTCGTGAAGGAGTGAGTCAGCGGCAGAGTGGGAAAAGGTAGATTTAGCTTTATAGAGGTCTTCTAGACGCTTGCGGAATTCATTTAGAATTTTGATAGGGTTACTAGTGTATGCATTTTTCTCGATCCGTAATCTGATGGGAACATGGTTCCGTTCTGGTCGACGGAGACGCATGGCTAGGAAAGTATCGGGTTTGTTGGCCTCAGTGTAAATGGTATGGCTGGATCTGCGGATGGCCTTATCAGCCGATTCAGACAGCAGCAGATCCAGTTCAGTTCTGGATTTTTCCATTGCTATCCTATGGGGCTCAGTCGGGGTTTTCTGGAACTGAAGAAAGTTCTGGTGGTACTCCTTCTCAAGGTTGGCTAGTTGGAGCTTCTTATCTCGTTTAAGATGTGTAGATACTGATATGCATGTGCCTCGGATTACCGGTTTGTGTGCCTCCCAGAGGAGAACTGGAGAGATATCAGGGGTATTATTATGACGCAGGTAATCTGTGAGGGCCACCTGAATGTCAAGGCAGTATGACGGATTAGTAAGATGAGCTTCATTAATACACCAGGAGCGGTCGCTGGTTTGGGGTATCAGAGAGGAAACCGTGGTAAGGACTGCACAGTGGTCCGACCATGGTATAGGTTGTATAGAGGAGTTGACAAGTGTTGGGGAGGACGCAACCGAGAGGAATATGTGATCGATCCTAGAAAAGGATTTATGGGGATATGAGTAGAACGTGTAGTTCTTCTTTGTTGGGTTGCATTCTCGCCAAGTGTCAAGCAATGAGGCTTGTTGCAGTAATTTTCTAAAACGTGTGGAGGGGGCATACTGGTCTGGAGCATATGGGGATTTATCCATATGTGGCTGCAGTACTGAGTTGGAGTCACCGCAGAGGATCACCGTGCCCCTGCAATGTGTCCGGATGACTTGTAGGAGGTGAGAAAAGAAGGGGTTCGGGTTATCATTTGGGGCATAATAGGATACCAATGTAGTTTCCACTTCTTGAAGCGTGCCTACAAGGATTATATAGCGACCTTCCGGATCTTTGATTTCTGAGGTTAATACAAAAGGGAGGGATTGGTGAAGGGCTATGAGTACACCGCGCTTTTTCACATTAGCCGAGGCAGTATACACTTGGGGGTATCGGGGGCTAAAGAATTTTGGTGTCGCTTGCGTCGTGTAATGAGTTTCCTGGAGGGCTACAATACTAGCTTTTAATGCTATGAATGTTTGGAAGGCCTTAACTCTTTTATGTGGTGAGTTGAGTCCCTTTACATTAAGGGAAAGAATGTTCAGGGGGGCCATGGGGAAGGAGATGAGATATTAGGCAGAGGGGCCCCAAGGGCCCCGCAGCCCCGCCGACAAGGATCAGGAAAAGAGAAGATACAAGGGAGAAGGGAGGGAAGAAAGGGGAAAAAGAGAGGGTAGTAGTTGTAAGGTAAATGGATGAATAGATATAGGAAATGGCAATGGGGTTTGGTCACCCGACCAGGTAGTGGACAGACTCGCCAGTCGGCCAGCCGACTCGCGAGTGTGCACACCATGCAGAGGGGGGGGGGCAATGACAGCCTCCCGCCGCTAATGGGGGATTGTGGTTAAAGCTTTAAAAGTTAAACCAACAAGAAGTAACAGGAAAGACAGTGGTTATGCAGGTATTGCAATGTAACCTATGTTTGTCTGGAGGCACACAGACCTCCAGATTGACTCTGTGGAGACATGGTACAGGGACATACAAATACTCAGGTAGGGTATATCCGTATACATATATCCTCCTATAAGCATTTAAAGTAAGAAACAGAGAAAGAAAACAAGTAACCGTTCATAATATTTCAATTTACCAAAGTCATGCACAGATGGACAAAGAATAGGCGGCAGTGTCCGGGTCGCCGCATGCGCCCAGGGAGAGCCCCGAGCACATGCGGCGAGCCAGAAAACAGGCGCCAACTAAAATGTCACATAGTGAATGTTGTGCAAGAATCATAGTACATTTTCCCAAAAAGGAGAAATGGCGCAAGGACACACAAATACTCAGGTAGGGTGTATCCGTATACACAGATCGTCCTATAAACATTTAAAGTAATAAACAGAGAAAGAGAACAAATAACCGGTGATGACATTTCAATTTACCAAAATCATGCCCAAATGGACAAAAAATAGGCGGTATCGTCCGGGTCGCCGCATGCGCCCAGGGAAAGCCCTGAGCCCATGCGGCGAGCCAGAAAACAGGCGCCAACTAAAATGTTACGTAGTGAATGTTGTGCAAGAATCATAGTACATTTTCCCAAAAAGGGGACACCGTAGGAAAAGGAAGAAGAAAAAAAAAGGGGAAATAACCTTCCTGGTTTTCCTGAACAGTAAGATAAAAAAAAATAAAAAAAAATAAAACAATAATAATAATGAAAAAAAGAGGGGAGAAAAGTGTATAACACTTGTTGATGAGAAAGGGAATATAAAAGATTCATGGGGTCTGAGCCCCCGCAACCCCGGGGAGAGGGGGGTAGGTGGACTGCACAGACATCCCCCTTACCATTAGGGGGTGTCTATCACAGGACAGTCTCCCTTTAACTTGATTGAAGAGTTATCATCACGTCATAAAGTATAGGTTAGCTTCAATCAAGGGGCCTCCGGTGGCAAACAAGAAGTGGTTGTGAAAGGAGCAAAAGTAAATTCAACGTGGAGAGTAGACTTGTCGGTCCCGGGAGATGTCCCTGGGTGGGCGAGCTGGTGTACCTCTACGGATGGATGAAGGGCCAGAATTAGATCTCCTTGGAGTGGTATTATAGGGATGCGTTGCTGCCCGGGCGGGGGTGCGAGGCAGTGTCGTCTCCGCAGGTTGCTCCGGGGTAGTTAGGTGCAGGGACTCAAGAAGACGTTGGAGGGATTCCGGTGATGTGGAGGAGTGTTGCTGGCCCTGGTAGGAGAATTGCAAAGCAAAAGGGAAGCGCCAGGTGTATTTAAGTTGGTGCTGCAGGAGAATCTGGAGTTGTGGTTTCATGGCACGGCGTTTAGCAATTGTAGATGGAGCTAGGTCAGAGAACAATTGATACGTGTGACCCTGGAACAGGAGAGTGTCCTTATTGCGAGCAGCAGCTAGGAGTTGTTCCTTTGTACGGAAAAAGTGCAGTTTAATGATAATATCTCGCGGAGGCCCGTCTTGCTGTCGGCGGGTCAGGGCCCTGTGTATTCTATCGAATTCCAAGCGTTCTATTGGTATAGCAGGTGATAGTTCTTGGAATAGGGCCGTTGAGAAAGATTGTAGGTCTTCCACATTTTCTGGAATACCTCTCAGGCGTAGATTTGATCTACGGGAGCGATTTTCAGCGTCCTCGAGACGTGAGAGTAGCATGTTGTTCTCATCACGGAGGGCTGCCTGCTCTTGAACCTGCTCTTGGAGTGTAAGCTCTATATCATCTACCCTGGTTTCCAGGTCTGCCGTGCGCTGGCCTAGCTCCCTGATCTCACGTGACAGCCTGCTTGTTATCTGATCAGATGTAGTTTTTAAGGCCTTTTGCAGCATGGCTTCCATAAACTGTAGAAAATCACCCTGGGACATACCTGAGGAGGGCAGGAAGGAAGGACCGCTGATTGGACCGTCTATGGAGGCCTCATCCTCGCTTTCAGCGGTGGCTTGTTCTGGCTTGTCTGGTGAGGCAACGTGCTGTTTAGTCAGGGCCTTCGCCGCCATCTTGGACGAGGCGCGGGCCAGGGCGTCTTTGATCGGTTTAGATTTGGATCTACCGCGATGGCCGGTTAAAACCATCCCGGACGATGCTGTGGCCGTTCCGGAGGCTGTATTCAGCAAAAGCGGGGTTGCAGGGCGGCTCAGGCGCAGCGTATGATCCCGATGTTGCGGCGGGAGGTGCGGAGCTCTAGTGGAACACGTCCACCATACAGAGCCTCGCGCATGCGCCCCCCAAGTATCCCTCATTCTGAAGTTAAAATGTTGGGAAGTATGGGACAGTGTTAAGCTGGATACAAACTTTACAACTTTTGGTGTTCGATTTCCTTCAGATTTACCTCAAACTATGTAGTACAAGGGCCTGCCTGATTGCATACAAATGAAAAGTGTTTAGGTTTGACCTCATATTATATGGTTTTGGTAATCTAAAGGAAAAAAATCTAAAGAAAATAGTATACTGTGTATCCAGCTTTAGACCATCAGATTTAGATGGACTTGACTAACAAATTGAAGCTGAACCCCAGCTAATACTTTATAAGCAGTTATTGAAACTATTTTTTTGCCTTTTGGGATAAAGATTTTACATAAATGAATAAAAGCTGACCATTTTAAGCACACTTGTCATTGGTAAAAGGTTTATCTCAACCCTCCAACTGACACTTTTGTTGGACAGCTTGGCTTGTTAAAGGAAGTTGAAAAATAACAGACTTACTGGCAGGATCACCAGGTGAAAATAAAGGAAAAAAGCCTAAAAAAGAAAACTAATGCAGCCATCACATTTAAGATTTGGTTAGCAGTAATTGAATAAATATTTGTCTTTGAGTTAAAAAGAGAAGTATGGCTTTTTAATAAAAAAAAACAACAACATACTCACCCAGGTGGATGCAGCATCGATCCGATGCTTATCCGATGCTGCATCTGTCCCCCGCTGGTTCTGTAGTGAAAACTGAGCGCCGCTGATTGCTCATTTCCCCCCCTCCCCTCTGAGCAAAGATCTGTGACTGTCAGTCAGCAGCTCTCTACTCTCCCCTCCAGCACTCACTAGAGCACTGGGCTGAGGAGGGGACGGGAGGGGCTGGTGGATTGCTGAGAGGCTGAGCTAGGTGCTGGTCCAGGCATCTGGGTGTATCCCGACCATGTGGTCAGGATCTTTTCTGAGCCTGAACCGGCTCTGTAATGTCAGCCAACAGCGGGTTTTAGCCAGCTGTCAGCTGAGAATGGGTCACAGGAGTGCAGAACGAACTACACTACTGTGATCTATAGGAGAAGCCAATAAAGCTTGGCTATACTTCTCCTTTAATTCCACTTTCAGGGAAGCAGCACAGAAAAAGCTAGAGCCAGTGGCATTAACTGCAAGTCCAATAATATTAACAAATAATTTACTTGGGAAAGCTTATTCTATTGTCCTCAATGTGTTAAGCTAAAAAACACAGAGGATTTATTACCATATTAAAGTGTATGCTGGGGCAAAATAACAAAAAAAAAAAAAAAAAACATTATGCATATTTAATGTTAGTCTTTTTTTTCCTTTATATAATAATACTTAAAGTGATTGAAAAAGCTTAATTTTTTTTTCTTAAAAATAACAAAACATGTTATCCTTACCTGCTCTGTGTGATGGATTTGCACAGAGCAGCCCAGGTCCTCCTCTTCTTGGGTTCCCTGTCAGCGCTCCTGGCTCCTCCCCCCATGAGTGCCCCATAGGAACCTGCTTCCCATGGGGGGTACTCGTGCATGCTCGATCCCGAGCCAGGCTGTTTGCATCTATCTACTATTTATTCGCACTGCCCCCACTCTCTGCTCACAGGTTTTGATTGAGAGCAGCAGGAGCCAATGGCTCCTGCTGCTCTTAGTTAAACCTGTGAGAGCCGGGAGAGTGGAGAAGAGCTTCTGCAGATGTGCACAACGCTGGACCGAGATCAGCTTCTGGTAAGTATTTAGGGGGGAGCCACTATTAAAATATTTTTTATCTTAATGCATTAAGGTAAAAAAACGATTACCTTTAGAACCACTTTAAAGAATATGTTACCCCAGCATTTCATATTCCTGATCTGTGCCTTTTGTACCATGTACTTGTTTAAAAAAGTATTCTGTTCCTTTTGTGTTGTTTCCTTTGTGTGAAATTCCAGATGGTCCTGCCAGTTCCCCTGCTTTCCTATTTCAAACCGACCACACTAGGCATAGAACAACATTCATCTGAGAGTGGTCAGTTTTCTGTCTGCACTGGGAGCACAGCCTGCCTGTTCTCTGATCAGCCTGCCTTGTCAAACTTGTGGTGATATGTATGTTCCCCTGCACTGGCATTCACTGGGAAGATCAGTATCTTGCTGTTTTCCACTTCCACCACCACCTCTTTAAGCCCCTTATTCAGCTGAGTGTATGTGTGTGTGTATATATATATATATATATATATACACTGAGCAAAATTATAAACACAACACTTTTGTGTTTTCCCCTATTTATCATGAGCTGAATTCATATACGACAGCGTGTTCCAGTTCCTGCCAATATCCAGCAACTTTGCACAGCCATTGAAGAGGAATGAACCAACATTCCACAGGCACAACACTGTATCCTGGCCTAGGCCAACAAGGCCCAGGTCTAGGGCAGCACTTTGCAGGTGGGTCCCTGCCGCCTTGCGTTACACTGTTAGTGTAGTGCCAGTCTTATAGAGCAGACTGGGCTAAGAGGCAAATTAGTCTAACGCCCCCATAAAGTGGCCACACTGCTTGCTATGTGGGCGGCCGGCATTCCGCAACTGTGGGGGGCGACGCTGCTTCTAATTTTGATTGTCCTATCATCCTGGACCACAAACCTTCCTCACTGTGCTATATGTTTTCTGCTGCACCATTGGCATGGTTATATCTTCTTAGTTCTCTCCATAAAAGTATCAGAAATTTGTGCTTAAAGTAGAACTATAGGCAACACTTTTTTTTTTCATTTTGGATAGAGTAAGGGAGGGTTATAGCCCCTGTCAGTTTATTTTTTACCATCCCTGTCCCATTGCAGAGATTTCCATTCACTTCCTGCCCCATAGTCAAACAGGAAGTGAGAGGAATCTATGTAAATTAAGGGAATCCATTGCCCCCCCCCCCCCGGCCCTCAGAACTAGTGTCCTCACTCAAAAATTTCAGGGCGGGTCTTAAACAGAGGGGTGTGGCCTTGACAGGAAGGGGTGGGTCATATTTAAATTAGGGGGTGCACCAGTTAAGTCAGGCCTAGGGCAGCACAAATCCTAAATACACTACTGAACAAGCCACAATCAACAACCTGATCAACTCTATGCAAAGGAGATGTGCTGCACTGCATGAGGCAAATGATGGTTACACCAGATACTGACTGGTTTTTGGACCCCCCAACCCCCAATACAGTAAAACTGCACATTTTAGAGTGTTCTTTTATTGTGGTCAGCCTTAAGCCTCGTACACACGGTCGGACTTCAAACAAACTTTTCCGTGGATTTTTGTCCGAAGGGAGTTGGCCGGGCACACCTATAGCATACACACGGCAGAACTTTTCTGCAAACTTTCCCAAAACTTTCCCAACATCACGTGTTTTTTCTGCTCTTTACCGCCACCCTTTGGTCAACTTCTGCTATTGTTGGTTGATTTTAACATTGGTTCTGAGCATGCGTGTTTGTACTTCGGACAAAAGTCTGATGGATTTCTGTACACACAATAGGACTTTGCACCGTAGGACTTTTGTTGCCGAAAAGTTTGTCCGTTTGCAGAGCGAACTTTTGTCCGATGAAAACCGAAAAAGGTTGTCCGCTTACACACGGTAGGATTTTTTTTAAAACTTGCTCATTTTGAAGTTTGTTGTCAAAAAGTCCTACCGTGTGTATGGGGCTTAAGGCTGGATTCACACCTATGCAGTTTTAGTTCTTTTTGCATTTTGCAGATTTGCACTACAGTCCATTTACCATGGTTACCTATGGAACACGTTCTGTAGTGCAAATCTGCAAAATTCAAAAAGCACTAAAATTGCATAGGTGTGAATCCAGCCTAAAGCCTTGTACACACGGTCGGACTTCCATCTGACTTTTCCGTGGATTTTTGTCCGAACAGAGTTGGTTGGGAACACCCATAGCATACACACACTCAGACTTTTCTGCAAACTTTCTTAAAACTTCTTACAACATCGCGTGTTTTTTCTGCTCTTTTCTGATCTTTACTGCCACCCTTTGGTCAACTTCTGCTATTGTTGGTTGATTTTAACATTAGTTGTTTTGTCCATCTGACTAAAGTCTGATGGTTATCTGTACACACGGTCGGCAGGGCCGCCATCAGGAATTTTGGGGCCCCTTACACAGCTTCAGACATGGGGCCCCCCCTGGAGCAAATTGAGAAGCGGGGGGGGGGTGCCACGAATTGAGCAGCAGGGGGTTTGGGTGCTGACGAACACAAATAAAAAAAAGGGGGGTTGCCATCCAGGGCCATGGGGACCTCCTGGGCCCCTTACAAAAAAAAAAAAAATCATTATAAAAAAAAATAATAATAATAATCATTTTTATAAAACAAAAAAAAAAAGGGAGGTTTCCATCTGGGGCCATGGAGACGTCCGGGCCTCTGGGGACCTCTGGGCCCCTTACAAAAAAAAAAAATTAAATTAAATAAATAAAAAAAATGTAATAAAGAATATATAATAATTAATTTTTATAAAAAATAAATAAAAAAGGGAGGTTTCCATCTGGGGCCCTGGGGACCTCCGGACCTCTGGGCCCCTTACAAAAAATAAATAAAAAAATAAAAAAATAAAAAAATTTAATAAAAAAATTTATAATAAAAAAAATTATAAAAAAAAATACAAAAAAGGGGGGTTGACATTCGGGGCCCTGGGGAACTCCGGGCCCCTGGGGACCTCTGGGCCCCTTACAAAAAAAAAGGAGGGGGCCATCCGGGCCCCTTACAGGTGTACTGCCTGTACCCCCCTGATGGCGGCCCTGACGGTCGGACTTTGCTCCATCGGACTTTTGTTGGGCAAAAGTTTGTCCGTTTGCAGACCCAACTTTTGTCCGATGAAATCCAAAACCAAACGAAAAAAGTTTGTCCGATGGAGCGTACACACGGTCGGATTGTTGGTCCAACTTGCTTAAGGCGGCCTGGTTCACACTGGGGCGACAAACGCTCCGACATTGGGAGCTCATGTCGCATGACGTGTGAAAATCAATGTTTCCCTATGGGAGCCGTCTTAACTGGTCCGACACATGTCGGTCCGACTTTGAGAATGCTCCCTCTACTACTTTGGTCCGACTTTGATCCGACTTCAGCCCATTGACTATCATTGAAGTCGGATCAAAGTCGGACCGCAGTCTTGCATGATCCGACTTTGGCATGCGACTTGTGCTCTACTGCTCTTGAGGGGAAACTCCAGGCCAAATTTTAAATAAAAAACCGGCATGGGTTCCCCCTCCAGGAGCATACCAGGCCCTTGGGTCTGGTCTGGATTTGAAGGGGCGCCCCTACGCCGAAAAAACGGCGTGGGGGTCCCCCCAAAATCCAAACCAGACCCTTATCCGAGCACACAACCTTGCAGGCCGCAGGGGAAGAGGGGGGGACGAGAGAGCGGCCCCCCCTCCCTCCTGAACCGTACCAGGCCGCATGCCCTCAACATGGGGGGTTTGGTGCTCTGGGGCAGGGGGGCGACCTGCGGCCCCCCCACCCCAGAGCACCCTGCCCCCATGTTGATGAGGACAGGGCCTCTTCCCGACAACCCTGGCCGTTGGTTGTCGGGGTCTGCGGGCGGGGGGCTTATCGGAATCCGGGAGCCCCCTTCAATAAGGGGGCCCCCGGATCCCGGCCCCCCCACCCTATGTGAATGAGTATGGGGTACATCGTACCCCTACCCATTCACCTGGTGGAAAAAAATTGCAATAAAAAAACACTACACAGGTTTTTAAAGTAATTTATTACACAGCTCCGGGGGTCTTCTTCCGACTCCGGCGCTCTTCTTCCGACTTCCGGGGGTCTTTTCCGACTTCGGGGGTCTCCGGTGTCGTCTCCGCGCTCTCCAGTTCTTTCTTCCGCCGGGCCTCCGCTAACTTCTTTTTAGCTCTTTTGCTAACGGAGGCCCGGTCTTCCCATTGTCTCGTCCGGCTCTCCGTTGTCCTTCTGCCGGCCCCTCCACTAACTTCTTGGTAGCTCTTTCGCTAGTGGAGGAGCCGGTCTTCCCGTCGTCGCCGTCGGCGTCTTCTTCCCTCTTCTCCTCCTCGATGTTGACGCGTCGCTTCCTCCCGCTGTAATACTGGCTCTCCGCTCCGCATTAATATAGGCTTCTCATGACGTCACAGTCACATGTTCCGGGGCACATGGCCCCGGAGCATGTGACTGTGACGTCATGGGAACATGTGACTGTGACGTCATAAAAAGCCTATATTAATGCAGAGCGGAGCGGAGAGCCAGTATTACAGTGGGAGGAAGCGACGCGTCAACATCGAGAAGGAGAAGAGGGAAGAAGACGCCGAGGACGACGACGGGAAGACCGACCCCTCCACTAGCGAAAGAGCTACCAAGAAGTTAGTGGAGGGGCCGGCAGAAGGACAACGGAGAGCCGGATGAGACAACGGGAAGACCGGGCCTCCGTTAGCAAAAGAGCTCAAAAGAAGTTAGCGGAGGCCCGGCGGAAGAAAGAACCGGAGAGCGCGGAGACGACACCGGAGACCCCCGAAGTCGGAAAAGACCCCCGGAAGTCGGAAGAAGAGTGCTGGAGTCGGAAGAAGACCCCCGGAGCTGTGTAATAAATTACTTTAAAAACCTGTGTAGTGTTTTTTTATTGCAATTTTTTTCCACCAGGTGAATGGGTAGGGGTACGATGTACCCCATACTCATTCACATAGGGTGGGGGGGCCGGGATCCGGGGGCCCCCTTATTGAAGGGGGCTCCCGGATTCCGATAAGCCCCCCGCCCGCAGACCCCGACAACCAATGGCCAGGGTTGTCGGGAAGAGGCCCTGTCCTCATCAACATGGGGACAGGGTGCTCTGGGGTGGGGGGGGGCGCAGGTCGCCCCCCTGCCCCAGAGCACCAAACCCCCCATGTTGAGGGCATGCGGCCTGGTACGGTTCAGGAGGGAGGGGGGGCCGCTCTCTCGTCCCCCCCTCTTCCCCTGTGGCCTGCCAGGTTGTGTGCTCTGATAAATGTCTGGTTTGGATTTTGGGGGGACCCCCACGCCGTTTTTTCGGCGTAGGGGCGCCCATTCAAATCCAGACCAGACCCAAGGGCCTGTTATGCCTCTGGAGGGGAACCCACGCCGTTTTTTTATTTTATTTAAAATTTGGCCTGGAGTTCCCCCTCAAGATTCATACCAAACACAGTGCCTGCTATTGGCGGGGATCCAAGTCGGATCCCCGTTCATTGAAAGTCGGACATATGTCGGCTTCATGTCGCAGGGCAAAGTCGGATCCAAAGTAGGACAGATGTCGTGTCGCACTAGTGTGAACCCAGCCTCAAACGAAGTTTGTTGGGCAAAAGTCCGACCGTGTGTACGGGGCTTAAGGCACACTTGTGCAATAATCATGCTGTCTAATCAGCATCTTGATATGCCACACCTGTGAGTTGGACGGATTATCTCGGCAAAGGAGAAGTGATTTAGACAGATTTGTGAACAATATTTGAGAGAAATAGGCCTTTTGTGTAGATAGAAAAAGTCATAGATCTTTGCGTTCAACTCATGATAAATAGAGGCAAACACAAAAGTGTTGCATTTATAATTTTGCTCAGTGTATATATACTTTATATATATATATATATATATATATATATATATATATATATATATATATATATATATATATATATATATATACACACACACACACTATATTACCAAAAGTATTGGGACACCTGCTATTACACACACATGAACTGTAATGTCTTAGTCCGTAGGGTTCAATATTGAGTTGGCCCACCATTTGCATCTATAACAGCTTCAACTCTTCTGGGAAGGCTGTCCACAAGGTTTAGGAGTGTGTCTATGGGAATGTTTGACCAGTCTCCACTCTTATGCCGCGTACACACGATCGGAATTTCCGAAACAAATGTTTGATGTGAGCTTTTGGTCGGATATTCCGACCGTGTGTAGGCTCCATCGGACTTTTGCTGTCGGAATTTCTGACAACAAATGATTGAGAGCTGGTTCTCAATTTTTCCGACAGTAAAAGATCTTGTCAGAAATTCCGACCATGTGTATCCAATTCCGACGCACAAAAATCCTACGCATGTTCGGAATCAATTTGACGCATGCTCGGAATCATTAAAGCGGAGGTTCACCGAAAATATAAACTATCTTTCTAATCAATTAATGCACTATGTACATCATTAAAAGGCAGGTCACTGTTTTTATAAATATATACATACCGTAGTATTTAGATTTGAATGGAGACTTCCGGGATTCATCTCCCGCGGGAGTAGGCGTGTCTAAGCCTTTTCCCTGAGCCGCAATGATAGTTGGGAGTTCCTGTGTATCGCCGAGCAGCGAAATCTCGAGAGATTTCACATACTGACGCGTGACGCCGGTCACGTGACGAGCGTGTCTCTACATTCTCCATTTTAAAAAAGGGCATGCAGGTAAATCTTGCTATTATCTACCTGCACACGCGAGGCAAAGGAGGCGATACTAGCGTAAAAACACTACCTATGCAGCTGCAGCTCTATCCCCATACTGAGCCGTGTCAGTTTTTTTTTGCAAACCATCACAACGGGGCGTGAACTATCATTGACGCCACCCGTTGTGATGGCAACCAGTTTGTTTACGGCGCTATAGCGGTGAATGCTGGGATGGCATTCACCGCTTCCAGGAAATACTTGCTTGTGGGCTTCACAATGCCCACAAGCAAAATGGAAATATGCAGTAAAGGATTTTATAACTCCGTTTTTCTTACGAAAACTGACACAGGATAAAGGAGGAGACCTAAAAAGTGAGTGTACATTTCAATAGTTAAACCACATGAAATCATTGCAAAAAAAAAAAAACGATCTGCCGCGGAACCTCCGCTTTAAACTTAATTTTTCTCTGCTCGTTGTAGTGTTGTACGTCACCATGTTCTTGGCAATCGGAATTTCCGAGCAACATTTGTGTGACCGTGTGTATGCAAGACAAGTTTGAGAGAAAATCTGTCGGTAAAAAATACACGGTTTTGTTGTCGGAAATTACGATCGTGTGTACGCGGCATTAGCCTACTTTCAGACTGAGGCGCTTTGCAGGCGCTATAGTGCTAAAAATAGCGCTTGCAAAATGCCCTGAAAGAGCCTCTTCTCTCACTCCAGTGTGAAAGCCTGGATAGCGGCGCTTTACCGCTGACCGCGCAATGCCCCAGTGTGAAAGTAGCCTAATTCATCCCAAAGGTGTTCTATTAGGTTGAGGTCAGGATCTTGCTTTGTGCACTGGTTCAAATCGTTTGGTGGAGGGGGGGGGGATTATGATGGGGTTGTTTTTCAGGGGTTGGGCTTGGCCCCTTAGTTCTAGTGAAGGGAACTCTTAAGACGTCAGCATACCAAGACATTTTGGACAATTTCATGCTCCCAACTTTGTGGGAACAGTTTGGGGTTGGCCCTTCCTGTTCCAACATGACTGGGCACCAGTGCACAAAGCAAGGTCCATAAAGACATGGATGAGCGAATGTGGGGTGGAGGAACTTGGCTGTCCTGCACAGAGTCCTGACTTCAACCCGATAGAACACATTTGGGATAAATTAGAGCGGAGACTGCGAGCCAGGCCTTCTCTCCAACATCAGTGCCTGACCTCACAAATGCGCTTCTGGAAGAATGGTCAAACATTTTCATAGACACACTCTGAAGCTGTTATAGCTGCAAAGGGTGGGCCAAGTCAATATTGAACCCTGTGGAATAAGGCCCCTTACACATGGGCTTTCCGATCAGGTCTGTCTGTCAGTTTTTCAGGTGGACCTGATCGGAGCCTTCATTCACTCCTATGGAGCGGCAGATTTCAGTGGTGGCATGTCCGCTGACACCCGCTGCTATCCGATCCGATCCTGTCTGTGAAATCCAGATGGATGGTGACCCTATTTTCCATCTGTCTGGCAGATCGGATGGGATTGGATGAAAACGGACTGGCGGTCTGTTTTCATAAATCTCCCCATAGAGGAGAGAGGGGCTCTTACAGGTCGAGATGGACCTGTCATCTGCCTGCTCAGCAGGGATCAGCTGATCGATCCCTGCTGAGCAAAGCGGAGTCCGCTGGGCGGACAGCCTGTGTGAAAGGACCCTAAAGGCCCATACACACGATCGGATATTCCAACAACAATTGTCCGACGGACGTGTTTTGTCAAATAATCCGACCGTCTGTATGCTCCATCGGACAATTGTTGGCGGAATTTCCGACAACAAATGTTGGCTGTGCATCCTCTCAAATTGTAATATAGTGTGTGTGTATATATATATATATATATATATATATATATATATATATATATATATATATATATATATAGTGTTCCGTCGGATTATCCGATCATGTGTACACAAATCTATCGGACTAAAATCCAAACACGCATGCTCCGAACCAATGGTAAACATCAGACAACAATAGCAGAAGTTGCCCAAAGGATGGCGGTAAAGAGCTGAAAAAACACGTAGTTTGGTGTATGTTGGCTGAAAATGTTCTGCCGTCTGTATGCAGAACAAGTTCACGGACAATGCCCTTCAGACAAAAATCCACGGATTTGTCAGATGGAAATCCGATTGTGTGTACAAGGCTTTAGATTGGTATGCCATTAAAGTAGTAGTAGTGATCTCTCATATTCATGTAAAGGCAGGCGTCCCAACACTTTTGGGAATATAGTGTGTATATATAATTATATACAGTGGGGATCGAAAGTTTGGGCACCCCAGGTAAAAATGTGTATTAATGTGCTTAACGAAGCCAAGGAAAGATGGAAAAATCTCCAAATGGCATCAAATTACAGATTAGACATTCTTATAATATGTCAAAAAAAGTTAGATTTTATTTCCATCATTTACACTTTCAAAATTACAGAAAACAAAAAAATGGCGTCTGAAAAAGTTTGGGCACCCTGCAGAGTTAATATCTTGTACTGCCCCCTTTGGCAAGTATCACAGCTTGTAAACGCTTTTTGTAGCCAGCCAAGAGTCTTTCAATTCTTGTTTGAGGTATCTTTGCCCATTCTTCCTTACAAAAGTCTTCCAGTTCTTTGAGATTTCTGGGCTGTCTGTCACGCACTGCTCTTTTAAGGTCTATCCATAGGTTTTCAATAATGTTGAGGTCAGGAGATTGTGAAGGCCATGGCAAAACCTTCAGTTTACGCCTCTTGATGTAATCCCCCGTGGAATTTGAGGTGTGTTTAGGATCATTATCCATTTGTAGAAGCCATCCTCTCTTTAACTTCAGCTTTTTCACAGATGGCATCAAGTTACCATCCAAAATTTGCTGAAATTTTATTGAATCAATTTTTCCTTCTACTCGTGAAATGTTCCCTGTGCCACTGGCTGCAATACAACCCCAAAGCATGATTGATCCACCCCCATGCTTAACAGTTGGACAGAGGTTCTTTTCATTAAATTCTGTGCCCTTTCTTCTCCAAACGTACCTTTGCTCATTCCGGCCAAAAAGTTATATTTTACAAAGAGCGGTGTCTCTACTGCAGTGGATATTTGAGGTCAGTCTACCCACATCCCTAAATACATGCAGAAAAAAATGCACTCCGAAGAGGGCGGTTCCTCAGTGGGATTTTTTAGGGTGACTGTTGAGAACCTCTATATAAAATAACAGAGTACAAGAGTATTTGTCATAAAGACTTATAGTTTATTTGAAAAACGTTTTCTACAAAAATTATAAAGTGTGGTATAATATGAAGGGCTACTACTCTATGCGCACAACACGCATCCAAATAACCAGTGTGTAACAATGAAAGAAAATAATCACAACGCATGTAAACAGATATCATGGATTACATAAGAAAGGGAAACAGAGAATGTAGTACAGGACCCGGCTCTGTCCCAAGAATGGGGCAGATACCCAACGTTTCAAGGCCTTTGGATTGTACAGCCTCTTCTTCAGGGGTGGGGGTGCTGCACCTTTTTGTAATGAATGATATCTGTGTTCAAAAGATAGTACAAAATCAAAATACAGAATACAACAATGTAAGAATATAAAAATCTGCATAAAACATTGATGGAGAGGGTGGGGGTGGGGGTCGGGGGGGATTCTTTTTTTTGGCTTGTTAGTTATGGGGGCACATGCTAGATTCCAAAATGTATACAAATACAAAGTGCATTCTCAAAAAACTTTTTGAATACTAACCCTATGAATAGAGTACACACGTGTTGTTTGGTAGTAGTAAAGAATAAAAAGGCACTAAAGTTCTAATTTGATGGTGCTGTTATTCCCTGGAAGGTCAGACTAACGGGTGACAGAGGTGGACCCTCAGTCCAGATGGTGGGATCCCGGTGGGTGGTTTGGCCCACAAAGGGCGTAAAGGGTGTCCAACCCTGACCTCACAGCACAGGCGCAGTGGAGCTGCTGTCCGTACCGTGGGGATGACTTCCCAAGATGCAAAGTGTGCCTAGGTATAAATGAATAATAAATATTAAGATGTTTCCACAGTGCATATAAGAAATGGAAATGCAAGGCTGTCAAATGACATGTGTCGTGGGGGCAACCTACCTGGAGTGGTGGTTTTTGCCACGCATAAGCCACACCTAAGGGCTAAGACTGAAGCCTAAACAATGAGGCTGACCTAAATACAAAGGGAAGTAAGGCTCATTTAATACCACAGGGAAACAGAAAGAGCTCACACAGATTAGATGAACTGAAAAACAACCTACCCAAAATGGTATTATTGCCTAGCATAAGCCGCTTTTCGAAAAGTTATATTTTAACCTCATCGGTCCACAGAACTTGTTTCCAAAATGCCTCAGGCTTGTCTATATGTTCATTTGCAAAGTTCAAACGCTGATTTTTGTGGTGAGGACGTAGAAGAGGTTTTCTTCTGATGACTCTTCCATGAAGACCATATTTGTACAAGTATCTCTTTGTAGAGGAATAGTGTACCACAACTCCAGTGTCTGCCAGATCTTTCTGGAGGGATCGTGCAGTCAAACGTGGGTTTTGAATTGCTTTTCTCACAATCCTGCGAGCTGTTCTGTCTGATATTTTTTTTGGTCTTCCAGATCTTGCTTTAACTTCCACTGTTCCTGATGACTGCCATTTCTTAATTACATTCCGAACAGAGGATATTGACATCTGAAAACGCTTTGCTATCTTCTTATAGCCTTCTCCAGCTTTGTGAGGGCCAACTATTTTCAGTTTCAGTTTTCTAATCTAGACAACTGCTTAGAAGAACCCATGGTGCTGATTGTTGGGGCAAGGTCAGATGAGTCTGGCCATTTAAAACCTTTGAGATTGACATCACCTGGTCTTCCCAGACGATGATTGAGAACAATCCATGACACTGGCAGGTCTCAGCTTTGCAAAGGGGCCAGTGCATGCTATAAATTCTGCAGGGTGGGCAAACTTTTGCAGACGCCATTTTTTTGTTTTCTGTAATTTTGAAAGTGTAAATGATGGAAATAAAATCTAACTTTTTTTTGACATATTATAAGAATGTCTAATCTGTAATTTGATGCCATTTGGAGATTTTTCCATCTTTCCTTGGCTTCGTTATGCACATTAATACACATTTTTACCTGGGGTGCCCAAACTTTCGATCCCCACTGTATATATATATATATATATATATATATATATATATATATATATATTGCTAGAGTGCAGTATGTGTGATATCTCCATTACGAAGTTATATACGCCATTTTTTCACGGTTCCAGGGGAATTTCTAACAGTGTGATTTGTAGGAAATTAGCATTCACTGCAACTACTTTATTTTATATTTAGTATAGCACAAAATAGTTATCAGAATTGGTTTATGTCTTCTTTTCTGTAACCTTTTTATCAATAATTGTAATAATAACAAACTAAAAATGAACATGTAACAATAGAATACAATGTGAAATAAATAACATACAGAAAGTACTTGTGTCATAAATATATTTGTTTTACTTATTTTTTATTTAGCATTTAATATAAAAATAAAACAAAATCAGCACGTTCAGAAATCTCTGTAATTAGGTGTGATTTTTTTTTAATGGATTTATTTATTGATTTGGGATGTATTTTGTCATATGATTTTTTTTAATCGAACTAGCCAGTAATTAAATTAAGCTACCTTTTATTTAATCATTTACTCCACTGCTGTAAAGCAAGCTTGGTTAACCGCAATTAATAGAAAATGTACAAAACATGCTTTCATGTGGATTTGTATAGGCTTGGTCTATAATTTGCTTTTTAGGCCCAGTTCACATCTGTGCGGTGTGATTTAGGTGAGTTGCTTTTTTAAGGTGCCTTTTACATGCGTTTTAAGTGCATTACCATTGGACTGTATGTAACGTGCATTTTAATCAAAGTTGCAGCAAGCAGGATTTTTTTTTTTTAATGCACCACACCTAAAACACACATAAAGCAAACGGGTGAACAGGGCCGAAATGCGTTAAATTAAAAGTGGGTGGAGTAAATGAGCACTTAAAGGCTGCTACCCTCCCACGTTTATTTCCCGCAATGATTTTCTCCCTGCTTTTGCCATGGACTTAATCGCTTCATTTTGATATACAGAGGAAGTACAGTTGGTAGATGTTACTGCTTCCTTGGACTGGTGTCCTCCACCCACCAGCTCAGACATCCTTGTTTCCAGGTGCTCATGAGGTAATAAGACTGGGGAAACTTCCTCTACTATTTAAAGAGAAGAGCATACAGGGTTCAGGTACACTTCACACTTTCTGTTAAGATATTATTTAACATTTGATCAACTTTGCTAAATAACTAAAACATGCATAAGAGTAGGTGTACAGGAACATTTTGTATGCCTCTATCTTTAGGTTACTTTCTTCACAAGAGGAACATGACTAGGATAGTATCGTTTTTAGAGTCCTTTAAACAGGGAGCCAAGCTGTCAAAGTACAGGTCATCAAAATATAGGTGATATTACATGTTTGATGTTGACCTGTCTACCGAAAAACTAAAAAAATCTTTGTAAAATTCATTGCCCACAGAACAGCAACTAATATGACCCTATCACAGTAGAATATCTAAAATATCTGAAAAGAGATTGTAATGTCCCATTTGATGCTCCAGACCAAAGACTGAACAAATGTGCGTTTTTAACAAACAGAGTGTATAACAGTAACATATGGTAAAATGCAGATTGCAGTGTGGAGTAGTGGCATTAATTTTATATTGCACCCCAATAGACTATTATATTAGTGGGCATCACAAAGTGCAATGTGCATCATGTTAAACTGCATGCAATGTGGTGCACTTCGCAAAAAAAAAATAATTATTGAGAGTCAGGTCTGTTTTTTAATATGTTAATTTGCACAGCCATGGGGGCTTGCTATGGGGCTATCCGAGCTGAGTCACAGTTCCCAGCGTATATTCAGTTATGGAGCTGCAGCCAAGCCCCGCCCCTCTTTCTTCTCATTGGCTGACTGACTTTGATTGACAGCAGTGAATGAGGGTGGGAGTCCCGGGCAGCCAAGACAATCCTACAACATCGCTGGATCTAGAGGGACCTCAGGTAAGTGTTAAGGGGGCTGAGGGGGGCTGCTGCACACAGAAGTCTTTTAAACTAAGACCCCTTTCACACTGGAGTGTATTGCAGGCGCTATAGCGTTAAAAATAGTGCTGAAATCAATGGGACAGCGTGGGTATACCATGGCGGGGTCATCTGTCACGTCATTGGGTAACCCCGGCGATTCCCCTTGCGTCTCTGGTCCCGCCCTCAGCTACAAAAGAGCTGTCAGGCTTGCGGCGTGTCATTTGTGGGGTTCCTCCAGCAGAGCCAGGATCGTGTGTGTTTATCATCGCTGGACACATCATCGCTGGAGAGTGGAGATCACAGACCCCCAAAGCATCCCCCCCATGTTGAGGGCATGTGGCCTGGTATGGTTCAGGAAGTGGGGCCGCTCTCTCGTCCCCCCCTCTTTTCCTGTGGCCTGCCAGGTTGCGTGCTCGGATAAGGGTCTGGTATTGATTTTTGGGGTGAACCCACGCCATTTTTTATTTTTTTTGGTGCGGAGTTCCCCTTAAAAGCCATACCAGACCTGAAGGGCCTGTTAATTGAATTTTGGGGGACCCCCACGCATTTTTATTTTTCAATGACTTTCAATGACTTCTCTGTATTGCCGGGACCCGACAATTCATTACAGCCGCGAGTAGTTTTAAATTACTTTTTTGCCTTCAGAAATTACATTTTGTGCAGGGACAGTTCTAAACACGGGAAACATGCACTACTTTACAGGCATACTTTAAACACCCCCCAGGTACGAAATTTAAAGGAAGATTTCACTTTTATTGTTTCACTTTAAGCATTATTAAAATCACTACTCCCAAAAAAAGTCAGTTTTTAACACTTTTTGTTGCATTGATACATGTCCCCTGGGGCAGGAGACAGGTCCCCAAACACTTTTTATGACAATAACTTGCATATTAACCTTTAAAATTAGCACTTTAGATTTTTCACGTTCGTGTCCCATAGACTTTAACGGTGTTCGCGTGTTCGAACAAATTTTTTGCCTGTTCGCATGTTCTGGATGCAAACCGAACCAGAGGGGGGGGTTCGGCTCATCCCTAATAAACAAATTCACCTTGTATGAGCAGGTTGCCTTATACAAAGAACAGTTTAAAAATGGCTTGGAAATGGCTTGGAGTATAGCTGGTTGCTAGTTTATTGGCATAGACACATTTCCATCTTTTATAATGGGATCACATAATTTTTGGAACTCCCTTTCTCCAAGTATTATGATTTTTGCAGTATATATCTGTTTTTGTTATTGGGTACTGAGCAGGGCAGACATTGGGTTGATTTACTAAAACTGGAGCGTGCAAAATCTGGTGCAGCTCTGCATAGAAACCAATCAGCTTCCATTATTTTATTTTTTTTGTCAAAGCTTAATTGAACAAACTAAAATTAGCTCTAAAGGCAAAAGTTTATATGCATTAAGATAAAAAAAACTTCTGTGTACAGCAGCCCCCCTTAGCCCCCCTAATACTTACCTGAGCTCCCTCTCGATACACCAATGTGAATGAGTGCCTCGGCCGTCTGGGACTCTCCCTCATAATTGGCTTAGACACAGCAGTGGCGCCATTGACTTCTGATGCTGTCAAAGTCAGTTAGCCAATGAAGAGAGAGGGGTGGGGCCGATTCGCAACTCCGTGTCTGAATGGACACACAGAGCTGCGACTCAGCTCGTGTCCCCCCATACCAAGCTGCTTGCTGTGGGGGCACTCGACAGGAGGGAGGGGCCAGGAGTGCCAAAAAGGGATCCGAGAAGAGGAGGATCCAGGCTGCTCTGTGCAAAACCATTTCACAGGACTGGTAAGTATAACATGTTTGTTATTTTTAGCCCCTTCCCAACCAGCGCACTGCGATATACGTCGGCACAATGGCACAGGTACCCGTACGTCCCTCCATGTTAGCCGCTTAGGACTCGATGTCCACCGGTGGCCCGTGATCGTGGTGAGGAGAGGCAGAACGGGGAAATGTAAACAAGGCAGTTCCCTGTTCTGCCTAGTGACATGCCAGGGATCTAGTGCTCCCTGTCATCGGGAGTAGTGATCTCTATCATGTCCTAGGTAGCCCATCCCCCCTACAGTTAGAGCACACTTAACCCCTTGATCGCCCCGAGTGTTTAACCCCTTCCCTGCCAGTGACATTTATACAGTAATCAGTGTCTATTTTTAGCTCTGATCGCTGTATAAATGTCACTGGTCCCAAAATAGTGTTAAAAGTGTCCGAACTGTCTGTCGCAATCACGATAAAAATCGCAGATCCCCGCCATTAGTAGTAAAAAATTAATAATAATAAAAATGCCATAAAACTATCCCCTATCTTGTTTGGATGCTATAATTTTTGCGCAAACCAATCAATATACGCTTATGGCGTTTGTTTTTTTTACCAAAAATATGTAGTAGAATATATATCGGCCTTAACTGAAGAAGAAATTTGTTTTTTTATATATTTTTTGGGAATATTTATTTTAGCAAAAAGTGAAAAATATTGTTTTTTTCCAAAGTTGGCACTCTTTTTTGTTTATAGTGCAAAAAAAAAAATCGCAGACGTGATCAAATACCACCAAAAGAAAGCTCTGTGGACATGAAGGACATCAATTTTGTTTGGGAACAACTTCTCACGACCGCGCAATTGTCAGTTAAATCGACGCAGTGCCGTTTCGCAAAAACTTCTCTGGTCATTAGGGGGGCAAATTCTTCTGGGGCTGAAGTGGTTAAACTAAAAAAACAAAACAAGACTTTAGTATTAGAAACTGATTGGCTAACATGCAAAGCTGAACCAGATTTTGCACTCTCCAGTTTTAGTAAATCAACCCCATTATATTTACATTAAATATGGAACTCATGAAATTGTGTTGGTATCTCCTTTGGATACAATGTGGAAGAGCCAAACGTGTTGGCTCCTGTGTCCCTGCTGGGAAGACAGCCTTCCTATTGGTCCTCGTGAGCATTGCCTCTGGTACAGAAAGGGATAGGAGATCTACAACTCACAAGAACAGGGCTAGTGACAACTGTTTAAGAGGGGATATCATATACATTTGCAGCGATCTCGTTTTTCCTCCTGCTATGTCTTTGGTACAGGAAGTAAAAGGAAATCCCCCCCCAAAGGGACACGGGCAAAAAAAAACATTTTCCACTCTAGCCAAAACCATAATAAAAAGTTGTGACACTAAATACACTTTAGAGTCCAATGATGGGTCCAGCTTTATACTCCCAATTGCTTTCCACTAAAAGTCTCCTCTGCATATGTATATTTGTTCTGTTCTCTTATACTTACCTGATGTGTCCTGGACGTTCATGTGACATGCTGCGTCTTCTTCCTCTTTGCCTATCGGGCTCAGGGAGCTACTCTGATGATGCAAACAGCAGTGCTGACGTAATGCTAACACTGCTATCTGCTACAATACACTAAGAATGAAGGATGCTTTGGGACCGCTTATGAAGCCAGGCCATGATACCCATTCATTCATAATATGTTCTCAATGTTGAATGATGCTGAGCTTAAAAGGGACTGCAAGGGACTGCTACACATTGAATTTGAGTATTGAATCCTGAGCTGCTTTTTTATTGTACACCCTAAGTTTAAAAAATGCCCAGAGTTGGACCTGTGCATTGCATAAAAAGGCTGTTTGATCCTGTCTTCTGTGATCCTCTCCTTCTTCCATAGTCCCCAATTAATTTCCTGATAGTACTGAGCCTTGGGGGCACTCTGCATATACTCAGTTTGGTGTGTGTTGTTCGAGAGTTTTTTTTTGGGAGGGTGCATGTGATCAGCACGGGGCCAATCAGCACTGTCCAGACAGAGGGTCAGGAGTCATGCAGCCTCATTGGAAAGTCGGAGGAGAATAAAAACTCCTCCTACACGCTTTAACCAGTGCTCGGCCAGACACTGATAGAAGTCACAAGACTGCTATATACTGCTGATGAGAAAAGGTATTTAGTTGTTTATATTTATTAAAATAATTGCATTTCCATGTTCTGTGTATTGTGGGAGACCAGATAAAATTAATGCAGGGTCCTGGGTTTAGTAACACTTTAAGACAATATGTTCCCTTTTTAACATGTTGGCGCATCTACTGTATATAGTGCATAGTTTCTATTGCAGAGATTTAGGCTGGGTTCACACCTATACGAATTGGATGCAGTTTTCCCCGCATCCAGTTTGCATAGCAGGAGAATGTGACCGGCTGTCTATGGAGCCGGTTCACATATGTCCATGGCGGCTGCGGAGCGCACTGCACAGTGTGCACGTTTCTGTGCGTCTTTGGCTCCATTTCAGGGTCGAATTCAGGCAAAGATTCGGCTCTGATTCGTCCCTGAAGCGAACAACAGGGACGCACAGCGTTCCTGTGCAATTCGCAGCCGTTTTAGGTGTGATCCGAGTCTCAGGGAATTATTACAGAAAAAGAAACTACTTACCCAGTCTTCATGTCTTTTCAAGCTGCCTGATTCAGACTCAGCAAAAACTATTTTGGGGTATATTCTTGGTGTGAACATTTGTACATTTGGTGTGTAGGAAGGTAAAGGGCTGGATGAACTGCTTTTCCTAGATGCAGAAGACCATGTTCTTGAACCATCTAAGAGATAAACATTAAATAGTTTATTACATTATGAATACACTGTTCATCTAAAATTGTCCATCAAACTCTTAAAACATTTGGCGTGCAGAAATATTGCCTTAATATATGATAAATAAAGACTAAAAGATGCTGTTAAGTATGTTGTAGTAAGGAAAATGTCAATAATATATACATATACAGTGCATCCGGAAAGTATTCACAGCGCTTCACTTTTTCCACATTTTATTATGTTACAGTCTTATCCCAAAATGGATTAAATTCATTATTTTCCTCAAAATTCTACAAACAATAACACAAAATTTAAAACAGAAAAAACTTTACTCAAAACAATCTGAGTGAGAAAAGCAAATAGTGGCGCTAAAAAACAATAAAACGATATAATAGTGTAATAAATTCAATAACAGCACGTGACAAGTGATATAAAGTTCATAACATAAATGATGAAATCGGTGAAAAAATTCCTTATTTCTGTAAATCTTCCACCACACCACCGTGCTGTGCCAACTTTGTTGTCTATCTCATGTGGTGCCCGTGTGGGTTAATATATGTGGGTAGAACTAAAAGATTATTAAAAGTGCGCATTGCCGAACACCTGGCTAATATTAGGAAAGGCTTTCACTACCATAGCGTATCACTCCATTTTAGGGAAAAACACAATCAAGACCCCTCTGTTCTACAGTTCTGTGGAATAGATACCATCTACCCGGCCTGGAGAGGCAATAATAGGGTGAGAGATCCCGCTGGATTTTCTTGTTGAAATATTTATCGCCCAGAGGGTTAAATATTGAAGTAGACCTCAACTGCTTTAATAATAATTACTGATAGGCTTATGTCAACTGGAGAGGTGTGATAATCACTTTCCATTTTCACATAACCTATACCACTGCTTTATCTTTATATCCCGGTCTAAGAACTCTTTATATGCACACCATCATGTGTTCGCATAATTTTCTATTGTATATAGGTCACATACACTAAGGTACGGTTGTTAGATAGTCTAGTATGCCAGCATGTGAGCTCATATGGTGTGTAATTTATCATACTGATAATACATTGGGAGATTGTGTGCATCAAACGGAAGAGTCTCTTCCAGTGAGATTAGTTTGTCATATTATGAAGCACACCGTCTCCTAGTGTTAGTTATTTTATTTTTATTTACTTTTCTTTTTTATCTAAATTCTATTGCACTTCTATTGAACTCATTAATGATTTTCAGTATCTAGTGCATTGCACATATCTTTCCCTGGAATGCGATAGCAACATTCGGGTTGATTTAAGGTTGTGCGTTTTTGGTCAATATGAATGACATTATTATACTAATCAATTATGTTTGCATTAGACTGAAGGGTCAATCTTATTAATGTTGAGATGGGCTTGGCAGACTGATTATTCATTAGTGGGATAGATATAAATTATGCCGCTTTTAAGAAATAGCATTATTTTTATCAGATTTGTTTTTAACAAATAGGTTCTCTTTAAAATGTCTTAATTGTTTTATTTCACGTGCTCCATGTCTTGTATTGCTTTACTGTAGTGCTGCTCTTCAGAGTGAGTCAGCACACAGATAGAAATGGGATTGCTTAGATGTAGTGCTCACATCATGCAGCTTACCACACAGGGCCGGACTGGCCTACCGGGATAACGGGAGATTTCCCGGTAGGCTGCCTGTCCTGGGGCCGGTTTCAGTTGCGGCTGCAGTGCTCCCTGTCCCCTCTCTCCTGCTCCTATGTATCACGGAGCTGCCTGGCTCAGTCTGTGTTCGGCGGCGGCGGCACTGTAACACGGTCCCGCCCCCCTAGACCGGCTCGTGTGATAGTAGATAGAGTCAGTGTTCAGCCTATCACAGGAGCCGGTCTAGGGGGGCGGGACCGTGTTACAGCGTCACCGCCGAACACAGACCCAGCCAGGTCAGCTCCATGATAAACAGGAGGAGATGCCCGCCGTACAGCCTGCCCTGTGTGCCTGAATAGGAGGATTGGCAGGGGGGCGCATATAGAGGAAATTAGCTTTCTATATTCCTCCATACAGCCGCTGAATGTTTGCAGAAGGGGGTGGAGGAGAATCAAGCATTCCGCGGCTGTATGGAGGAATATAGAAAGCTAATTTCCTCTATATGGGGTCCCCCTGCTTCTCCTCCTATCCAACTTATTTTGCTGGCCCCTCCCAGTTCTCCTTGTGGCTCCCCCCCTCGGTGCTCTCCTCCCCCACCACACTCTCCAGCCCCCCCACAGTTCTCTCCACCTCTGTTCTTTCTGTCCCCCCCCTGCTCTCCAGCTCTCCCCATCCTTCTCCAGCCACCATTCCAGTGCTCTCCACTCCCCCCACCCAGTGCTCCCCACCCCTGTTCTCCCCCCAGTGCTCTCCACTCCCCCAGTGCTCCCCACCCCTGTTCTTTCTCCCCCCCAGTGCTCTCCAGCTCTCCCCATCACTCTCCAGCCCCCACCCCAGTGCTCTCCAGCCCCCCATGCTCCCCACCCCTGTTCTTTTTGCCCCCACCCATGTGCTCTCCCACCCCACCAGTGCTCTCTGCCCCCCATAATGCTCTCCAGCCCCTGTACTTTCCACCCCTGTTTTTTCTGACCCCTACTGGTGCTTTCAAGCTCCCCCCAGTGCTCTTTGTACCCCCCAGTGCTCTCCAGCCCCCGTGCTCTCCACCAGTGTTCTTTCTGCCCCCCCAGTGCTCTCAAGATCCCCCCAGTGCTCTTTACCTTCTACACTCTTAGCCCCCTCAGTGCTCTCCAGCCCCCCCTCTCAGCCTCCCGTGCTCTCCACCCCTGTTCTTTTTGCCCCCCCCCAATGCTCTCAAGCCCCCCCCCAGTGCTCTCCACTCCCCACCCCTGTTATCTCCACTCCCCCCTGCTCTTTGCCCCCACCCATGTGCTCTACAACCCCGCCAGTGCTCTCCACTCCCCCTTCTCTCCAGCTCCCACCCAGTGCTCTCACTTCCCCAGGACCAGAGGACAGGCTGACTGGGGCCGGAAAATGAGGATGGCTGAAGGTGCAGGTGGCCAGGGACCACTCCATCTAACAGCAAACAGATCCTCTGGAAGGAGCACTGTCCCCATCCAAAACGAGAACAGACCGATCATGAATATCCTGCTGGCATGGAAGGTACCATACCGAGCATCAACAACACACCTTCCCACAGACAGGGACATGGGGCATAGGAGAGGCTGCATTCATGGGCACAGTGAGACTCCATTCACGGGCACAGAAAAGCTGCATTTGATGAGCACAGTGAGGCTGCAATGATGGGCACAGTGAGACTGCATTCATGGGCACAGTAAAGCTGCATTTGATGAGCACAGTGAAGCTGCATTTATGGGCACAGTGAGGCTGCATTTATGGGCACAGTGAGGCTGCAATGATGGGCACAGTGAGGCTGCAATGGTGGGCACAGTGAGGCTGCATTTGATGAGCACAGTGAGGCTGCATTTGATGAGCACAGTGAGGCTGCAATGGTGGGCACAGTGAGGCTGCAATGGTGGGCACAGTGAGACTGCAATGGTGGGCACAGTGAGGCTGCATTGATGGGCACAGGGAGGCTGCATTGAGCTCTTGTATCATGTCTGCAGCCTCTGACCATCTCCTGTATCATGTCTGCAGTCTCTGAGGGAGTGTGGAGAGGAGTCAAGAGTGGGAGCACCGCCGGGATGGAGGTCATGGGAGAAGTCAGATGTGTGTGGTCTGTGGAGAGGAGACTATATAGGCTAAAACCAGAGCCACCGAGCTGGAGCCGACTGACTGAGCCCTGCACGGTGCACCTGAGAGGAGGTCAGTGACAGCACCGCTAGGCCAGTCTGAGGGGGGTCACTGATGTAAGGGGGGGTGAATATGATAATGTAAGGGGGCACTGATATAAAGGTCTCCCCCTATATCAGTAACCCACCCCCCCCTTACCTTAGTGTATTCTTTCTGCGGAAGGTGGTCCCCCCCCCCACGTTCTGAGTTCCTGGGGTCCCCCTTGATGATTGACCACTTTTACCACTTTTAACTGGAATTTGCGTTTATATATATAAAGCCCTATGTGCTTTCATATCTGTCTTATCTATATATAATACACTCTTCAAATGTGCTTTAAAATGTATGGTTTTCCCTTTTATGAAGAAAATAATGACGTTATGCTGTTACGCTGGTATAATAATGCTGTGGTATGACATTTTTTCCAGGGCTGGATTTTAGTCCCAGTCCGGCCTTGTTACCACATCAAGGTTTTACAAACTGCTGTGCTTCGCGGTCATGGGGACATGATGTGCGCGCATGCGCAGGACGATCAATCACGTGATCAGGCATGGGGAGTCTATATAGGAAAGAAGAGATATTCCAGTGGCCAATCCCATGACTAAGCATATACTGCGAAACATGTCGGGAACTTGGCTACAACTTTATTAGCTTTAACTTTATTAGCTTTACCTATTAGGGACCATCTACCGCTATTGCGAGCCGGGAACCTGGAGTGTGGTGAGATTTACAAGCATAAAACACCTCAGGTCAGCCATGGCCGCTTAGCACCGCAGAGCCAATCTTACACTGTTGATTGCTGTGAATTTTATTTGAAGCTCTTTATTCACTTTTTACATGTGAATTGAATGATTGAAGAGTTGCTATAATTTTATTATTAAACTGGAGTTTGAATTTTACACTATTGGAGCACTTTCTTTATTCTTATATGTGCAATACTGAGGACTATCACAGTGATTCAGCTGAGATTGCTTTTTCCATTTGTGGGATCATACACAAGCGAATTTAGCCTGACACGAGAGTAAAAGGCAAATTTATTTGGTGAGTGCGTTTTTCAAAGGGAAGTTGGCACAGCACGGTGGTGTGGTGAAAGATTTACAGAAATAAGGAATTTTTTACCCGATTTCATCATTTATGTTATGGACTTTATATCACTTGTCACGTGGTGTTATTGAGTTTATTACACTATTATATCGTTTTATTGTTTTTTAGCGCCACTATTTGCTTTTCTCACTCAGATTGTTTTGAGTAAAGTTTTTTTCTGTTTTAAATTTTTATTCACTAAGTGGCAGCTATAGTTACTTGCACATATTTTTTCATTGGCGTAGTGTTGATATGGGATATAAACGCCCTGAATAACCTCTATCAACAACACATTGTCAATAACCCAAAATGACAATGTGAAAGAAGTTTGTTTGAAATCTTTGCAAATGTATTAAAAATAAAAACGAAAAAAACACATGTACATAACACAGCCTTTGCCATGACACTCAAAATTGAGTTCAAGTGCATCCTGTTTCCACTGATCATCCTTGATATTTTTTTCACAACTTGGAGTCCATCTGTGGTAAATTCAGTTGATTGGACATGATTTGGAAAGGCACACACCTGTCTATATAAGGTCCCACAGTTAACAGTGAATGTCAGAGCAGAAACCAAGCCATGAAGTTCAAGGAATCGTCTGTAGACCTCCGAGACAGGATTGTATTGAGGCACAGATCTGGGGAAGGGTACAGAAAAAGTTCTGCAGCATTGAAGGACCCAATAAGCACCGTGGCCTCCATCATCCGTAAACAGAAGAAGTTTGGAACCACCAGGACTCTTCCTAGAGTGGGCCAAAATGAGTGATCGGGGGAGAAGGGCCTTAGTTAGGGAGGTGACCAAGAACCCGATGGTCACTCTGACAAATTTCCAGCGTTTCTCTGTGGAGAGAGGAGAATCTTCCAGAAGAACCATCTCTGCAGCCCTCTACCAATCAGGCCTGTATAGTAGAGTGGCCAGACGGAAGCCAGTCCTCAGTAATAGGCACATGACAGCCTGTCTGGAGTTTGCCAAAAGGCACCCAAAGGACTCTCAGATCATGAGAAACAAAATTCTCTGGTCTGATGAAACAAAGATTGAACTCTTCGGCCTGAATGGCAAGTGTCATCTCTGGAGGAAACCAGGCACTGTTCATCAGTTGGCCAATGCCATCCCTACAGTGAAGCATGGTGGTGGCAGCATCATGCTGTGGGGATTTTTTTCAGTGGCAGGAACTGGGAGACTAGTCAGGATCAAGAGAAAGATGAATGCAGCAATGTACAGAGACATCCTTGATGAAAACCTGCTCCAGAGCTCTCTGGACCTCAGACTGGTGCGAAGGTTCATCTTCCAACAGGACAACGACCCTAAGCACACAGCCAAGATAACAAAAGAGAGGCTACGGGACAACTCTGTGATTGTCCTTGAATGGCACAGTCAGAGCCCAGACTTGAACCCGATTGAACATCTCTGGACAGATCTAAAAATGGCTGTGCACCCACGCTCCCCATCCAACCTGATTTAGCTTGAGAGGTCCTGCAAAGAAGAATGTGAGAAACTGCCCAAAAATAGGTGTGCCAAGCTTGTAACATCATACTCAAAAATACTTGAGGCTGTAATTGGTGCCACAGGTGCTTCAACAAAGTATTGAGCAAAGGCTCTGAATACTTATGTACATGTGATTTTTTTTTTAAAAATTGTTTTAATAAATTTGCAAGGATTTCAAACAAACTTCTGTCATTATTGGGTATGGTTTGTAGAATTTTGAGGAAAATAATGAATTTAATCAATTTTAGAATAATGCTGTAACATAATGAAATGTGATAAAAAGTGAAGCGCTGTGAATACTTTCCGGATGCACTGTACACTGTATATTATGACAAGCAGATTCTCAGAGGCTGTTTACCTGATGTTAGCGATGGCCCTCCATACTGATTATATCCATAATGATCTTCTTTGGATGTGACAACAGGAGTAATTTCACTATTTCTTCTTTGTTCTTGTAATTCCTGATCTCTCTCTAATGTTTTGCGGATTTCTTCCTCAATCACAAAAGAACGTGAAGGCCTCAGCCTCATATTGTATTTCAAACCGCTATCAGCAGATTCTGGTGTTTTCTCCATCTTAACGTCCTTTTCCTCTTCAGCCTGACCTTCTTGTATGTGTATGCTGAACTTCAAAGGCTGAACTTGAAAATTCTGTTCGTGAACAAATGTTTCCTCTGACGTTTCCTGAGCTGTAGTGGTTTCAGTAGGTGTCCATGCATCTAGAATATTATCAATACTTAGCCTTCTGGTTCTGTAGGGGTTGAGTGGTGTTGGTTTCCACTTCGTTCTTACACTGTAGGGTAAAGGAGCATCAATGACTGTCAAATTAATTGTCTCATTTTCCTCCCCTGAGTCTCTCTGGTTTGTACTAGCTTGGATGTCAGCTATGATTTCCTTAGAGGTAGTTTTGGTTGTTGTTTTCTGTGGCTGAACCGGTATTTCATCTGGCAGCTCAAACAACTTTCTGCGCTCATCTAATTCTTGGGCATTTCCTTTATCATAAAGCCCAGCCACTTTTCCTTCATTTTTTAAATCAGTTTCCCTTTGCTCTTCTCGTTGAATTTCTCTTTGAAGGAAGAAGGCAGTGCGAGCTTTGTCTTTGTTCTTTTTGGACATCTGTTTTTCTGGGGAAATAGACAGCACTGGATTTTTTTGTATTTCTACTATCTCTTTCGATTCCACTGAATGCTGAATTCCCCTTTCTCTCCTTAAATTTTCCTCTCTTTGCAACGCAAAACGGATTTCTCTTTCAATAGGAGTCTCATCACTGGGGTTTGGAATGTTGTCATTCTCTACTGATATCAACTGCGAAGTCTCCCCTCTGTAAACTTCAGTTGACTCTTCCTGCTCTCCATTATCTACAGAATCTAAAGTAAAATCCCTTAAGAACTGTTTACGAAGTAAACTGGCACTTCTTTCCCTACCAGTTGTTTCTTGGGTGACAGTTCCTTTATCTGTATATTCTTTCATGTCCTGCTCCAATATGGAAGACTCTTTCGGCTTGGCAATATCTGAATAGCTGTCGTTTTCATATAGAGACTGAGAAAAGAACCTAGGTGGTCTGTGCTGGAGTCGAGGGGTTATAGGCAGACTGTTCTTCTTCTTTTCTAACATTACAAACTGCTGCCTGGCAGCTTCAAAATTGATCTGTTCCATGTCTACATCTGCTGTAGCTTGACCACCAGATTGTCCATTCACTTCTTTGTTTGTAAATGGGGAATCATTGCTGTCTTGTATGTTGATCAAATCTTCTATGTCCAAACTTTTACGCTGACCTTGCTTTTTGATAATGTCTTTTCTTTCCTGTTCAAGCTCCCATGCTTTCTCTGGGGTAAAGTGATGTGAACCTACCCTAGATTTTCCACCATTTTCATCATCACTTCCAACAAAGAGCTTGCTTGGGCTAGTCTCTGAACGATGTGAACGTAGTTCAAAACGTTCCTCCTCCCTCAGCACTTTCAACTTACTATTTCGGTCTGGTGGGGGAATCCACACATCCTTTCTCTTATCTGCCACTTGGCTTTCTTCAGGTGTGGAATTAGTCAGATCTTCTCGGGAACCATCTATACTTCTGGATGAGGCGAGAGAAAAGATTGGGCTTCTGGTCACTCTGTCCATGGTTACGTCTGGAGCAGTGTTTGCCTCTGTGTTAGTGGTATTTTGCCTTCGCTCTTCAGAAATATAAGTTATTTCTTCATCCGCATGAATGTTCCCTGTATGCACATTCAATTCCCTTTCAGTTTGTGTTTCAGATCTTAGTTCTGTTAATTTGAATGAATTCTGTATGTCTTCATTGTTTTTTTGTAAATCTGTATTTGAGTCAGTATTCAATGAACCAATAATTTGATACTGTGTTGAGATTTCTGCTATAGTCTGAGTAGAGTCTGTTTTGTCATACTCATTTCCGTAAACTTCTGATAACTCAGATTCTGCTTGGTTCGAGCTTCCTTCTTCACCACTAACTGACACCTAATGTGGAAAAACAAAGGGAAATACACTGGTAAAATATTTTATTTTTTTGTTGCAATTGTAGAGTTTGTTTTAACTTTCTATTTATTTATTTTGAAATAATAGCAAACAATGCAATTGCCAATAGCAAATGGCAGTGTAACAAACAACATCTAGATGTTGATGATGCATGCATTTCAAGACAGTAGACAATAATATAGACACTATGTAATGCATACAGTAAAGTTGTTGGAACAAGAGAAGTGTCTACAGTCTTTTAATATACAGTGCCTTGAAAAAGTATTCATACCCCTTGAAATTTTCCACATTTTGTCATGTTACAACCAAAAACTTAAATGTATTTTATTGGGCTTTTTATGTGATAGACCAACACAAAGTGGCACATAATTGTGAAGTGTTAGGAAAATGATAAATGGTTTTCCAAATGTTTTTCAACTAAGGCTGGCCATACACCTATAGATTATCTACAGATTTTCTATGGTCAGATGGAAAAAGTAGGAGATTCTTCCATCCACACAGTCTAGCGTACATTGAGAAATCTGTTGTACTTTTTCCATCTAACCATAGAAAATCTGCAGATAATCTATAGGTGTATGGCCAGCTTTAATATTTAAAAAGTGTGCTGTGCATTTGTATTCAGCCCCCTTTACTCAGATACCCCTAACTAAAATCTAGTGGAACCAATTGCTTTCAGAAGTCACCTAATTAGTAAATAGAGTCCACCTGTGTGTAATCTAATCTTAGTATAAATACAGCTGTTTTGTGAAGCCCTCAGAGGTTTGTTAGAGAACCTTCGTGAACAAACAGTCATGAAGGCCAAGGAACACACCAGACAGGTCAGGGATAAAGTTGTGGAGAAGTTTAAAGCAGGGTTAGGTTATAAAAAAAATATCCCAAGCTTTGAACATCTCACGGAGCACTGTTTAATCCATCATCCGAAAATGGAAAGAGTATGGCACAACTGCAAATCTACCAAGACATGGCCATCCGCCTAAACTTTTCAGATATTTATTTGTAAAACACTTTGAAAACCCTTTATCATTTTCCTTCCACTTCACAATTATGTGCCACTTTGTGTTGGTCTATCACATAAAATCCCAATAAAATACATTTACGTTTTTTGGTTGTAACGTGACAAAATGTGGAAAAATTTCAAGGGGTATAAATACTTTTTCAAGGCACTGTACATATTCAAGTAGATACTAAGATGATGTATTCTAAAGATGAATGTCAATGGAGTATATATTGCAGCTTAATAGTCCTTGGTGTGGTGGCTGCATTTGTTTTCTTTCACCAAGCTTCTTTTGCTTTTTTTCACCTATTGACTCTGCAAATAACACATGTCACTCCTCCACTCTATCTCTGGAAGAATTCATGGTTGTCGTTAGCAGGGGAGGGCTGGGCCAGGGGGCAGGGTGGCAATTGCCTCCCAGGCCGCCCTAACTTATGTTCAAAATGGCCGGCAGCCGCTGCCGGCTACCATTTTCTTTTTTATTCTGGTCTAGGAAGTCGGGCCGGGGGCATGGCCATGGTGGCCGACCACTAGCTTTCGCATTCCGGGAGTTGTAGTCCGCACTCAAGCTTCTGGTGGGTGGAAAACACAGCAGCGCAGAGGAAACTACAACTCCCTGGGACCGGATTCTTGGAAGCAGGCAGAGGCAGGGCGTGCCAGGGAGTCGGGACGCAGGGCTGCAGGGCTGAACACTGGCTGCAACTTGACCCCAGGATCCAAAGCGTTACCCCCCCCAGGAGCCCGTGGCGTGCAAGGACCTGCTGAGATCGCTGAGGTGAGAGACCCTGACACCCCTAGCTGACCCCCCATCTCCCCCCCATATACCCCATGTAACCTGCCCCAGTGATCAGGCTGCATTGATGGGCACTGGAGTTGGCTGCACTGATGGGCACTGGTGAGGTTGCATTGAAAAACCAGGTGAGCCATGGATGGTGAGCTGATTCGGCGGTTCAATGGGTCACTTGACTGGACTTGCCCCCCAGGCCTAAGGCCACCAGCCCTCCCCTGGTCATTAGACTGCTCTTCTTATATGGACTACAAACACATCTGTGTCTCTTCATCTCTTTGACATGGGGGGCAGAGCAATTACTAGTTTACAGAAGATATGTAGGGAGATAATCTTCTATGAAGCTCAAAGGAAGTGACAAGGAAACTGCATTTCTGACAACAACAACAGGTGTTTTCTGTATTTGCTGAAAATGTCCCTAGCTTGAAAAAGAAAATTAATGCAGCCACCACATCTAAGGACTTTACGCTGCAATATATTGCATCTTCGTTTATGGCTTTAGTTATCCTTTAATATACACAAAATGAAGAACCAAACAATTAACTAGACTGATAATATATATTGGGGGAGGAAATGGGCAGGGGTGGGAGAACCTCTCTCTGTTAGTAGCAGTGAAAAAGCTACTGCTTGACATATAATTAAAAGGGTGCCATTAATTATTCCAATGGAGACCAGGTGTTGGTATAGATGGGCAGGAAGGAATGTGTTTCAACTGTGCTGTGAGATATTTCATGTTTTGGATGTCGTAAATACATTTATTTAAATCAGGATTGGATGATCCAGCTGGGTGCCTCCACTTCAGAGCTATTAAAGCGGAGTTCCACCCAAAAATGGAACTTCAGCTTTAAGTACTTGTGACCCCCTGACATGCCACATTTGGTATGTAATTTTTTTTGGGAGGTAGCGGGTACCTAGTTTTCACAGGTACCCAGCTCCCACTTCCTCTCCTTGCACAGAGCAGAAGTTCACCTCGACCCCCTCCCTCCCTGCAATCTTCTGGGACAAGTCACAGGTCCCAGAAGATTGCCCGG
Source organism: Rana muscosa (assembly GCA_029206835.1). NCBI lineage: Eukaryota > Metazoa > Chordata > Amphibia > Anura > Ranidae > Rana > Rana muscosa. Next base: position 574,637,377 of record CM055116.1, read on the forward strand.
CCATTCCCAACGCGCAGTGCGGCTCGTGCATGCGCACTGCGCGCCTGGCAGTGGAGCCACATCCGGGTGCCCACACTTGTAATGCCGGCACCGCAGAGAGGTGGGGGAGAGGAGCGAGGCTTTGGGTCGGCCGCATCGCTGGACCATGGGACAGGTGAGTGTCTGTTTATTAAGTCAGCAGCTACACCTTTTGTAGCTGCTGACTTTTAAATGAGTGGAACTCCGCTTTTGTCTGAAAGAGGTCAGAATGTGATTCACAAATTTAATAGAACATCTAGGTAGATCACTTATAGGTACTTCTTAAAGATTTTTATATATTTTTTTCCAAGTTAAGTACAGCCAAAAAAGGGTAGTATGGCACAATCCAAAGGTGACAATTCAGGAATATTTAATAAAGACAAAAAGCACCATTACAGTCAAGGGTTATGGTGCAAAGAGAATACAGTGACAACTGCTGAGGACTACAAATACATTTGAGATTGTGAAGCTTTTGGGTGTGGTGTATAAACAGCTGGGGGGAATAGTGGTGCCTAAGAAGTTGGATATTAAGGTAAAAATATCTGACCAAAATTTTCAAATTGCTGGGCAAGTTTGAACAAAAAAGTCTTCTGCATAGCAGCACTCCAAAAATAAAAGCCTTTATTTTAGAATTCAGGGATCCAAATACACACTGCACATCACGTCACACTGGTCAAAAAACTGCCTAACGCGTTTCACACTGTACTAGTGCTTATTCATATGGCTAGGAATAAGCACTAGTACAGTGTGAAACGCGTTAGCCAGTTTTTTGACCAGTGTGACGTGATGTGCAGTGTGTATTTGGATCCCTGAATTTTAAAATAAAGGCTTTTATTTTTGGAGTGCTGCTATGCAGAAGACTTTTTTGTTCCTGTTTGCTGATATTGGCATTGCCTGCACCCTTGGCTGCTGGGAGGAGGTAATTTTGAGGATTTCTACACCTGAGCGGCTCCCTTTTCTCTGCTGGGCAAGTTTAGTGTAGTTGGGTGCCTAGGTCCATGTGGCCCTTAAAGCTTATGGGCATGTATGTATGGACGAGTCACAAGGATACATATTTCTAACAGAGCCCTGGATAGCAGTAAACCTGATAAGACTTTCAAAATCTCTCCTACTTTATCCAAAGCTAGAAAAAAAAATTGGTTTGACATATGCTTTATAGACACTCTGGGGTTTATTTACTAAAGGCAAGTAGGCTGTTCAAATCGCAAGAGAAGTTGCACTTGCTTGAGAATTTCCCCCCAAGCTTAGTGAATGGGGTGAAGCTTTGAATCTATCATTCAATTCAAGCAAAAATGCTATTTCTTTATTTTATTTTTTATTTTAATTTTTTCTTACACGTGACCAGGTATATTTTTGCTAAATAAAACTTAACCACGTTAACTACACTCTGTGTCTAATTTCTTTGCAAAGTGAATAGCCTATTTGCCTTTAGTAATCAACCCCCCTTTTAACAACTACCAGAAAAATTACTGGTAAAACCACAGAAAAATCAAGTATATTTCTTACATACTTAATTGCATTTTTTTAAATTTTCCATAAATAATTTTTTATTCTGAGGTATTATAGTATTACCACTTTATTCAGCCAAAGAACTTTATAGACTTGCAAACAATTACCATTTTGTAAAAGGGTAATATAATTTGTCTTGTCATAAATTCCTTACAAATGACCAAAGTACCTACTATATGTAAACTAGCTTTACACACCCTCATTTTAAATGGTTTTATTTTTAAATAGTTAATTATTACTGTGCATCCAAATGGTAAGAATATGTATCTCTCGGTCTAATAAATTCCTTACAAATGGTCAAAGTACCTACTACATTCAAAGTTCAAAAACAGACCCTTTTTTAAATGATTTTATTTTTAGATGGTTAATTATTACTTTGCATCCAAATGATATGAAGATATATATATCTAACTCAGTGTTTCTCAACTCCAGTCCTCAAGGCGCCCCAACAGGTCATGTTTTCAGGCTCTCCATTGATCAGTTTAACTGCTTTAGTAATTCCCACAGCTGTTTCATCTGAGGGAAATCCTGAAAACATGACCTGTTGGGGCGCCTTGAGGACTGGAGTTGAGAAACACTGATCTAACTGATATCTATCTTGTTGATAACCATATCAAACATAGACCTATTGACCTTATCATAGTCCAGGATTTCAACAATCACGATGTAGCACCCTGATGTTTAGGCAGGGCTGCTATCAAATTTAGTGGCCAGGCGATAGTTGCCTTGGCCAGTTGTTAGGAGATCAATTGATTTCTTCCTAATTCTGGCATTGCTGCACTTTTCTCTTCTGTCACCAGGTGACATTGTAGCTCGTGACATTAGATAAGACAAGGGCATAGCAAGGACAGATTAGGAATGAATGGGGTGTCTCAGCCAATGGGCAGGTATTTTCTTGGGTCCCTTGGCCTTCTGGGAGAGCCTATTTATTTGGGTGGAGTCAGGTGATTTGGCTTCTGTGCCACCTGGATGGCTGTCTGGGTGGATGTGTGTTGCAGTGCCCAGGGCTGCTAGGCCAGAAACCTAACGCCTATCCTGGGGGCATCTGGCTGCTAGGCTGTCTGAGGGCCTATCCAGAAGCAGGAAAGGCAGCATAAGGTTGGGATTGCGGGATTGTAGTCCAACCAGAAGTAACGGTTCCACTGGCCGGGGAACCAGTCATGGTTGGAGGTAGAGGGGAAGCTGTTGCCACTAAGGGAACATCCACCTTGTGTGACAGCAGGAAGGTAAAGTCACCTGGTTGCATCCAGGGGGGTAGATATATTTCGCCCAGATTCAGGCTTTACGCCGACTTATACAACTAGGGAGTTGATGAAGCCCAGCTGAGGCTAGTGGGCTCATGGATGACTCATACCTCTAGGGAGAGGGCTGGGCGTCGTGCAGGCAGGGAGTTGATGAGACCAGCTGAAGCTTGTCAGCTCATTTAAAGGCCTCTATAAAAACTCCCAGCTTCATTAGATGTTAGCTCATGCCTGGAACCAGACCTGTGTGGACTGTCTAGGGAGAGTGAACCCCTGTGCGGTGAGGCAAAGCCTGTGTGGCTATTTGTTTGGACTTTTACTAAACCAGGGACTTAGGGACTAGGACAGCACCAGGCTGATCCCAGTTGTTAGTTTAGGAAACCTGCATGTTTAGTCAGAGGTCAAACTGACCAGGATTTATTTTGTTTATGTTTCTTTTTGGCTTTGCTGTGTTTTTGTCACTGTACATAGAGAAATAAACCGCACCTTTTGATTTTGAAAACCACAACCTCCGTCTGCTGGCCCTGTTTTTGTGTGGGGAGCCCAACCAGGGGGTCACACACACCCGCTACCGAGTTAACCCCCTCACAGTTGGTGGAGAATGCGGGCAGAAGAAACCGTTGAGCAGCTTGTGGTGCCCAAACCTTACAGGAAGTTGGTGTTGGAGTTGGCCCATGGGCACATTCTTGGAGGTCATCTGGGGACAGAGAAAACCCGAGAGAGGGTATTACAGAGATTCTATTGGCCTGGGGTGATGAAGGACATAGAAAATTATTGTTCCTCCTGCCCTGTGTGTCAGAGGTCGGCCCCGATGCCACATTTCCGTAGCCCGCTGGTCCCTCTACCCATCATTGAGGTCCCGTTTGAGAGAATCGCAATGGATTTGGTAGGTCCTATAATCAAGTCCGCTAGGGGGCACCAGTACATATTGGTTATAATGGACTATGCCACCCGTTATCCAGAAGCGATCCCTCTCAGAAATACCTCGGCCAAAACCATAGCCAAAGAGCTATCTCTTGTTTTTAGCCGGGTGGGTATTTGTAAAGAACTGCTTACGGACCAAGGTACACCCTTTATGTCCCGGGTTATGAAAGAGCTGTGTAAATTGCTTAAAGTGACGCAATTGCGTACATCTGTGTATCACCCCCAAACCGATGGGCTGGTTGAAAGATTCAACAAAACCCTAAAACAAATGTTGAAGAAAGTGGTGGATAGAGATGGAAAGGATTGGGACTGTCTACTTCCTTATTTGATGTTTGCTATTAGGGAGGTGCCCCAATCCTCTACGGGATTCTCCCCCTTTGAGTTACTGTATGGGAGACACCCAAGAGGGCTGTTGGATATTGCCAAGGAAACTTGGGAAAGTGAGAGTTCTCCCCACAGGAGTGTGATTGAGCATGTCGCCCTGATGCAAGATCGAATTGCACAGGTAATGCCCATCGTGAAGGAACATTTGGCCCAAGCGCAGTTGGCACAGCAGAGAGTGTACAACCGTGGAGCAAAGACCCGTACCTTTTCCCCGGGGGATAGGATATTGGTACTTGTCCCTACGGTTGAAAGTAAATTCCTTGCCAAATGGCAAGGCCCCTACGAGATAATGGAAAAAGTGAGCGAAGTGAATTACAAGGTCAGACAACCAGGAAGGCGAAAGCCCGAACAGATATATCACGTTAATCTGTTGAAAGCCTGGAGGGATAGAGAGTCCCTAGTCGCAGAAACTTGGTCACCAGCTCAAACTGGTTGCGTGATTCCGGAGGTTGGAATAGCAGCCACCTTGTCACAACCCCAACAACAGGAGGTTAAGGAGTTTGTGCTTCGCAACAAGGAGGTGTTCTCTGAGCTGCCGGGACAAACATCTGGGGTAGAGCATGATATTATTACCCCGCCCGGTGAAAGGGTGAAGTTAAAACCCTATCGGATCCCAGAGGCCCGACGGGAGGCAATACGGGAGGAAGTACAGAAAATGCTGAACTTAGGGGTGATAGAGGAGTCCCAAAGTGATTGGTCTAGTCCCATTGTGTTGGTGCCTAAACCGGATGGGAGCTGGCGATTTTGTAACGATTTTCGTCAGTTGAACAAAGTTACAAAATTTGACACCTACCCCATGCCACGTATAGATGAGTTGATCGACCGGCTGGGAACAGCCCGATACATGACGACTCTTGACCTCACAAAAGGGTATTGGCAAATTCCCCTGGCCAAGTCGGCCAAAGAGAAAACCGCATTTGTAACCCCAGACGGGGCGTTCCAATATAAGAGAATGCCGTTCGGGTTACAGAATGCGCCGGCCACATTCCAGCGGAAAATGGACCAGATACTGAGGCCCCATCGGAAGTATGCTGCGGCTTACCTGGATGACGTAATTGTCCATAGCACAGATTGGGCCTCACATCTGCCAAAAGTGCAAGCAGTCCTAGACTCTATCCGGGAAGCGGGGTTTACGGCTAACCCCAAGAAGTGTACCATTGGGCAGGAGGAGGCCAAATATCTTGGGTACACCATTGGCAGGGGAGTGATAAAACCCCAACTCAACAAAGTCGAGGCCATCCAGAGTTGGCCACGTCCCAACAGCAAGAAGCAGGTACGGGCCTTTCTGGGAATCGCGGGTTATTATCGGCGCTTCATTCCCCACTTTGCTTCTAAGACTGTGCCCCTAACCAACCTGACGAAAGGGAAAGGGTCGGTCATGATTAAATGGACCCCCGAGGCTGAGGCAGCATTCCAATTCTTGAAACAAGCCTTATGTAGCCAGCCAGTGTTGTACTCACCCGACTTCTCTAAAGACTTTGTCGTACAAAGTGATGCGTCAGATGTGGGGTTAGGAGCAGTATTGTCCCAGGTCTGGAACGGGGAAGAGCACCCAGTCATTTACCTCAGCAGGAAGTTGAAGTCCCATGAGGTAAATTACGCCACGGTTGAAAAGGAGTGTTTAGCGGTGAAGTGGGCTCTAGATTCCCTTCGGTACTATCTGCTAGGTAGGCACTTTGACATGGTTACGGATCACGCTCCGTTAAAGTGGATGGCTCAAAACAAGGAAACAAATAGAAGAGTGAATAGGTGGTTCCTGGCCCTCCAGGAATTCAACTTCACAGTAAAGCATCGCCCTGGCGTTCAAATGGGGAATGTGGATGCTTTGTCTCGAGTACATGAATGCCTGATTGCTGGTGTTCCAACCCCGAGGTTAAAACAAGAGGGGGGGGTATGTGACAGCAGGAAGGTAAAGTCACCTGGTTGCATCCAGGGGGGTAGATATATTTCGCCCAGATTCAGGCTTTACGCCGACTTATACAACTAGGGAGTTGATGAAGCCCAGCTGAGGCTAGTGGGCTCATGGATGACTCATACCTCTAGGGAGAGGGCTGGGCGTCGTGCAGGCAGGGAGTTGATGAGACCAGCTGAAGCTTGTCAGCTCATTTAAAGGCCTCTATAAAAACTCCCAGCTTCATTAGATGTTAGCTCATGCCTGGAACCAGACCTGTGTGGACTGTCTAGGGAGAGTGAACCCCTGTGCGGTGAGGCAAAGCCTGTGTGGCTATTTGTTTGGACTTTTACTAAACCAGGGACTTAGGGACTAGGACAGCACCAGGCTGATCCCAGTTGTTAGTTTAGGAAACCTGCATGTTTAGTCAGAGGTCAAACTGACCAGGATTTATTTTGTTTATGTTTCTTTTTGGCTTTGCTGTGTTTTTGTCACTGTACATAGAGAAATAAACCGCACCTTTTGATTTTGAAAACCACAACCTCCGTCTGCTGGCCCTGTTTTTGTGTGGGGAGCCCAACCAGGGGGTCACACACACCCGCTACCGAGTTAACCCCCTCACACTTGCTACCGGAGACTATTGTGAGTAAGCTGAGGCCAGTACCAGAGCAGACTTCTAACCAGCCAGAAGTGGGAAAATTTCAGCAAGTGCCAAGTCAGGGACTCAGCTGGACAGCAGAGGTGAAGCTTGTGGAGCATCAGTGAGTGCCAAGCCAGAGACCTAACGTGTCAGCGGGGGTGAAGCTTGAGGAGTATCTGTGAGTGCCAAGCCAGGGACCCAGCAGGGAAGCTGGAGTGACGCTTGAGGAAGATACTGGGGAGCTGGGAGCGGGGAGCCTTCCTTACCAGCAGAACACAATGATTATTGCTAGCAGCTATAGCCACCAGCAGTAATTGAATGTAAAAAATCTGACAGGCTGGTTGTACTGCAGTCGATCGACTTGGGTGCAATCAGCCTGAAGCAGCCAAATTTCAATCTATGTATGGCCAGCTCTACATAAAAAAAATATTTTTAGGAGACACACAGACCTCTGGGATATCTGCCCTGTACCTTTAAATGGATGCAAAATATGCTAGATTACCATCACAACCAAATGAACTGGTTTGACATCCAATTAATAGATTTTCACATGAACATTGGTACAAAAATACAATTAATGACTTTATGACTTATTTCAACATTTCAACATTTCATTTGTTTTTAACATTCGGTTTTCAATTGAATGTAATTTCCCAAATAAAACCACATGCACTGTTAGGCCTCATTCATATAGGCGTACTACAGTGAATACCCGTGGGATGATTGCGTTTGGCCAAACGAGGATGCACAGGTTTTTTTTTACATTTCCGTGAAGGCAGTCGCAGGCAGCTGCTGTCAGCATCCCAGTGTGGGCAAACACTACCCTCACACAGGTGTAAACTGCCATACACTCCACACTCCTCTCCTGCACATACCACCCACCGCCATACACTCCACACCCCTCTCCTGCACATACCACCCACCGCCATACACTCCGCACCCCTCTCCTGCACATACCACCCACCGCCATACACTCCGCACCCCTCTCCTGCACATACCATCCACTGCCATAAACTCCGCACCCCTCTCCTGCACATACCACCCACCGCCATACACTCCGCACCCCTTTCCTGCACATACCACCCACCGCCATAAACTCCGCACCCCTCTCCTGCACATACCACCCACCCCCATACACTCCGCACCCCTTTCCTGCACATACCACCCACCGCCATACACTCCGCACCCCTCTCCTGCACATACCACCCACCGCCATACACTCCGCACCCCTCTCCTGCACATACCACCCACTGCCATAAACTCCGCACCCCTCTCCTGCACATACCACCCACTGCCATAAACTCCGCACCCCTCTCCTGCACATACCACCCACCGCCATACACTCCGCACCCCTTTCCTGCACATACCACCCACCGCCATACACTCCGCACCCCTCTCCTGCACATACCACCCACTGTCATACACTCCACACTCCTCTCCTGTGCATACCTTCCACCGCCATACACTTAGCACCCCTCTCCTGCACATACCACCCACTGCCATAAACTCCGCACCCCTCTCCTGCACATATCACCCAACTCCATACACCCCGCACCCCTCTCTGTACAGACCACCTTTGCCATACACTCCGCACCCCTCTCCTGCACATACCATCCACACCCCTCTCTTGTACATATCACCCACCGCCATACACTCCGCAACCCTCATGTACATACCACCCACCGCTATACACTCTGCACCCCTCTCCCGTACTTACCACCCACCGACATACACCCCGCACCCCTCTTCTACATGTACCACCCACCACCATACACTCCGCACCCCTCTCCTGCACATACCACCCACCGCCATACACTCCGCACCCCTCTCCTGCACATACCACCCACTGCCATAAACTCCGCACCCCTCTCCTGCACATACCACCCACTGCCATACACTCCGCACCCCTCTCCTGCACATACCACCCACCGCCATACACTCCGCACCCCTCTCCTGCACATACCACCCACCGCTATACACTCCGCACCCCTCTCCTGCACATACCACCCACCGCCATACACTCCGCACCCCTCTCCTGCACATACCACCCACTGCCATAAACTCCGCACCCCTCTCCTGCACATACCACCCACCGCCATACACTCCGCACCCCTTTCCTGCACATACCACCCACCGCCATAAACTCCGCACCCCTCTCCTGCACATACCACCCACCGCCATACACTCCGCACCCCTTTCCTGCACATACCACCCACCGCCATACACTCCGCACCCCTCTCCTGCACATACCACCCACCGCCATACACTCCGCACCCCTCTCCTGCACATACCACCCACAGCCATAAACTCCGCACCCCTCTCCTGCACATACCACCCACTGCCATAAACTCCGCACCCCTCTCCTGCACATACCACCCACCGCCATACACTCCGCACCCCTTTCCTGCACATACCACCCACCGCCATACACTCCGCACCCCTCTCCTGCACATACCACCCACTGTCATACACTCCACACTCCTCTCCTGTGCATACCTTCTACCGCCATACACTTAGCACCCCTCTCCTGCACATACCACCCACTGCCATAAACTCCGCACCCCTCTCCTGCACATATCACCCAACTCCATACACCCCGCACCCCTCTCTGTACAGACCACCTTTGCCATACACTCCGCACCCCTCTCCTGCACATACCATCCACACCCCTCTCTTGTACATACCACCCACCGCCATACACTCCGCAACCCTCATGTACATACCACCCACCGCTATACACTCTGCACCCCTCTCCCGTACTTACCACCCACCGACATACACCCCGCACCCCTCTTCTACATGTACCACCCACCACCATACACTCCGCACCCCTCTCCTGCACATACCACCCACCGCCATACACTCCGCACCCCTCTCCTGCACATACCACCCACTGCCATAAACTCCGCACCCCTCTCCTGCACATACCACCCACTGCCATACACTCCGCACCCCTCTCCTGCACATACCACCCACCGCCATACACTCCGCACCCCTCTCCTGCACATACCACCCACTGCCATACACTCCGCACCCCTCTCCTGCACATACCACCCACCGCCATACACTCCGCACCCCTCTCCTGCACATACCACCCACTGCCATACACTCCGCACCCCTCTCCTGCACATACCACCCACTGCCATAAACTCCGCACCCCTCTCCTGCACATACCACCCACTGCCATAAACTCCGCACCCCTCTACTGCACATACCACCCACTGCCATAAACTCCGCACCCCTCTACTGCACATACCACCCACCACCATACACTCCTCACCCCTTTCCTGCAAATACCACCCACCGCCATACACTCCGCACCCCTCTCCTGCACATACCACCCACCGCCATACACTCCGCACCCCTCTCCTGCACATACCACCCACTGCCATAAACTCCGCACCCCTCTCCTGCACATACCACCCACCGCCATACACTCCGCACCCCTCTCCTGCACATACCACCCACTGCCATAAACTCCGCACCCCTCTCCTGCACATACCACCCACTGCCATAAACTCCGCACCCCTCTCCTGCACATACCACCCACCGCCATACACTCCGCACCCCTTTCCTGCACATACCACCCACCGCCATACACTCCGCACCCCTCTCCTGCACATACCACCCACTGTCATACACTCCACACTCCTCTCCTGTGCATACCTTCCACCGCCATACACTTAGCACCCCTTTCCTGCACATACCACCCACCGCCATACACTCCGCACCCCTCTCCTGCACATACCACCCACCGCCATACACTCCGCACCCCTCTCCTGCACATACCACCCACTGCCATAAACTCCGCACCCCTCTCCTGCACATACCACCCACTGCCATAAACTCCGCACCCCTCTCCTGCACATACCACCCACCGCCATACACTCCGCACCCCTTTCCTGCACATACCACCCACCGCCATACACTCCGCACCCCTCTCCTGCACATACCACCCACCGCCATACACTCCGCACCCCTCTCCTGCACATACCACCCACTGCCATAAACTCCGCACCCCTCTCCTGCACATACCACCCACTGCCATAAACTCCGCACCCCTCTCCTGCACATACCACCCACCGCCATACACTCCGCACCCCTTTCCTGCACATACCACCCACCGCCATACACTCCGCACCCCTCTCCTGCACATACCACCCACTGTCATACACTCCACACTCCTCTCCTGTGCATACCTTCCACCGCCATACACTTAGCACCCCTCTCCTGCACATACCACCCACTGCCATAAACTCCGCACCCCTCTCCTGCACATACCACCCACTGCCATAAACTCCGCACCCCTCTCCTGCACATACCACCCACTGCCATAAACTCCGCACCCCTCTCCTGCACATACCACCCACCGCCATACACTCCGCACCCCTTTCCTGCACATACCACCCACCGCCATACACTCCGCACCCCTCTCCTGCACATACCACCCACTGTCATACACTCCACACTCCTCTCCTGTGCATACCTTCCACCGCCATACACTTAGCACCCCTCTTCTGCACATACCACCCACTGCCATACACTCCGCACCCCTCTCCTGCACATATCACCCAACTCCATACACCCCGCACCCCTCTCTGTACAGACCACCTTTGCCATACACTCCGCACCCCTCTCCTGCACATACCATCCACACCCTTCTCTTGTACATACCACCCACCGCCATACACTCCGCAACCCTCATGTACATACCACCCACCGCTATACACTCTGCACCCCTCTCCCGTACTTACCACCCACTGACATACACCCCGCACCCCTCTTCTACATGTACCACCCACCACCATACACTCCGCACCCCTCTCCTGCACATACCACCCACCGCCATACACTCCGCACCCCTCTCCTGCACATACCACCCACTGCCATAAACTCCGCACCCCTCTCCTGCACATACCACCCACTGCCATACACTCCGCACCCCTCTCCTGCACATACCACTCACTGCCATACACTCCGCACCCCTCTCCTGCACATACCACCCACCGCCATACACTCCACACCCCTCTCCTGCACATACCACCCACTGCCATACACTCCGCACCCCTCTCCTGCACATACCACCCACTGCCATAAACTCCGCACCCCTCTCCTGCACATACCACCCACTGCCATAAACTCCGCACCCCTCTACTGCACATACCACCCACTGCCATAAACTCCGCACCCCTCTACTGCACATACCACCCACCGCCATACACTCCTCACCCCTTTCCTGCAAATACCACCCACCGCCATACACTCCGCACCCCTCTCCTGCACATACCACCCACCGCCATACACTCCGCACCCCTCTCCTGCACATACCACCCACTGCCATAAACTCCGCACCCCTCTCCTGCACATACCACCCACCGCCATACACTCCGCACCCCTCTCCTGCACATACCACCCACTGCCATAAACTTCGCACCCCTCTCCTGCACATACCACCCACTGCCATAAACTCCGCACCCCTCTCCTGCACATACCACCCACCGCCATACACTCCGCACCCCTTTCCTGCACATACCACCCACCGCCATACACTCCGCACCCCTCTCCTGCACATACCACCCACTGTCATACACTCCACACTCCTCTCCTGTGCATACCTTCCACCGCCATACACTTAGCACCCCTTTCCTGCACATACCACCCACCGCCATACACTCCGCACCCCTCTCCTGCACATACCACCCACCGCCATACACTCCGCACCCCTCTCCTGCACATACCACCCACTGCCATAAACTCCGCACCCCTCTCCTGCACATACCACCCACTGCCATAAACTCCGCACCCCTCTCCTGCACATACCACCCACCGCCATACACTCCGCACCCCTTTCCTGCACATACCACCCACCGCCATACACTCCGCACCCCTCTCCTGCACATACCACCCACCGCCATACACTCCGCACCCCTCTCCTGCACATACCACCCACTGCCATAAACTCCGCACCCCTCTCCTGCACATACCACCCACTGCCATAAACTCCGCACCCCTCTCCTGCACATACCACCCACCGCCATACACTCCGCACCCCTTTCCTGCACATACCACCCACCGCCATACACTCCACACCCCTCTCCTGCACATACCACCCACTGCCATAAACTCCGCACCCCTCTCCTGCACATACCACCCACCGCCATACACACCGCACCCCTTTCCTGCACATACCACCCACCGCCATACACTCCGCACCCCTCTCCTGCACATACCACCCACCGCCATACACTCCGCACCCCTCTCCTGCACATACCACCCACTGCCATAAACTCCGCACCCCTCTCCTGCACATACCACCCACTGCCATAAACTCCGCACCCCTCTCCTGCACATACCACCCACTGCCATAAACTCCGCACCCCTCTCCTGCACATACCACCCACCGCCATACACTCCGCACCCCTTTCCTGCACATACCACCCACCGCCATACACTCCGCACCCCTCTCCTGCACATACCACCCACTGTCATACACTCCACACTCCTCTCCTGTGCATACCTTCCACCGCCATACACTTAGCACCCCTCTTCTGCACATACCACCCACTGCCATACACTCCGCACCCCTCTCCTGCACATATCACCCAACTCCATATACCCCGCACCCCTCTCTGTACAGACCACCTTTGCCATACACTCCGCACCCCTCTCCTGCACATACCATCCACACCCCTCTCTTGTACATACCACCCACCGCCATACACTCTGCAACCCTCATGTACATACCACCCACCGCTATACACTCTGCACCCCTCTCCCGTACTTACCACCCACCGACATACACCCCGCACCCCTCTTCTACATGTACCACCCACCACCATACACTCCGCACCCCTCTCCTGCACATACCACCCACCGCCATACACTCCGCACCCCTCTCCTGCACATACCACCCACTGCCATAAACTCCGCACCCCTCTCCTGCACATACCACCCACCACCATACACTCCGCACCCCTCTCCTGCACATACCACCCACCGCCATACACTCCGCACCCCTCTCCTGCACATACCACCCACTGCCATAAACTCCGCACCCCTCTCCTGCACATACCACCCACTGCCATACACTCCGCACCCCTCTCCTGCACATACCACCCACCGCCATACACTCCGCACCCCTCTCCTGCACATACCACCCACTGCCATACACTCCGCACCCCTCTCCTGCACATACCACCCACCGCCATACACTCCACACCCCTCTCCCGCACATACCACCCACTGCCATACACTCCGCACCCCTCTCCTGCACATACCACCCACTGCCATAAACTCCGCACCCCTCTCCTGCACATGCCACCCACTGCCATAAACTCCGCACCCCTCTACTGCACATACCACCCACTGCCATAAACTCCGCACCCCTCTACTGCACATACCACCCACCGCCATACACTCCTCACCCCTTTCCTGCAAATACCACCCACCGCCATACACTCCGCACCCCTCTCCTGCACATACCACCCACCGCCATACACTCCGCACCCCTCTCCTGCACATACCACCCACTGCCATAAACTCCGCACCCCTCTCCTGCACATACCACCCACCGCCATACACTCCGCACCCCTCTCCTGCACATACCACCCACTGCCATAAACTCCGCACCCCTCTCCTGCACATACCACCCACTGCCATAAACTCCGCACCCCTCTCCTGCACATACCACCCACCGCCATACACTCCGCACCCCTTTCCTGCACATACCACCCACCACCATACACTCCGCACCCCTCTCCTGCACATACCACCCACTGTCATACACTCCACACTCCTCTCCTGTGCATACCTTCCACCGCCATACACTTAGCACCCCTTTCCTGCACATACCACCCACCGCCATACACTCCGCACCCCTCTCCTGCACATACCACCCACCGCCATACACTCCGCACCCCTCTCCTGCACATACCACCCACTGCCATAAACTCCGCACCCCTCTCCTGCACATACCACCCACTGCCATAAACTCCGCACCCCTCTCCTGCACATACCACCCACCGCCATACACTCCGCACCCCTTTCCTGCACATACCAACCACCGCCATACACTCCGCACCCCTCTCCTGCACATACCACCCACCGCCATACACTCCGCACCCCTCTCCTGCACATACCACCCACTGCCATAAACTCCGCACCCCTCTCCTGCACATACCACCCACTGCCATAAACTCCGCACCCCTCTCCTGCACATACCACCCACCGCCATACACTCCGCACCCCTTTCCTGCACATACCACCCACCGCCATACACTCCACACCCCTCTCCTGCACATACCACCCACTGCCATAAACTCCGCACCCCTCTCCTGCACATACCACCCACCGCCATACACTCCGCACCCCTCTCCTGCACATACCACCCACTGCCATAAACTCCGCACCCCTCTCCTGCACATACCACCCACTGCCATAAACTCCGCACCCCTCTCCTGCACATACCACCCACTGCCATAAACTCCGCACCCCTCTCCTGCACATACCACCCACCGCCATACACTCCGCACCCCTTTCCTGCACATACCACCCACCGCCATACACTCCGCACCCCTCTCCTGCACATACCACCCACTGTCATACACTCCACACTCCTCTCCTGTGCATACCTTCCACCGCCATACACTTAGCACCCCTCTTCTGCACATACCACCCACTGCCATACACTCCGCACCCCTCTCCTGCACATATCACCCAACTCCATACACCCCGCACCCCTCTCTGTACAGACCACCTTTGCCATACACTCCGCACCCCTCTCCTGCACATACCATCCACACCCCTCTCTTGTACATACCACCCACCGCCATACACTCCGCAACCCTCATGTACATACCACCCACCGCTATACACTCTGCACCCCTCTCCCGTACTTACCACCCACCGACATACACCCCGCACCCCTCTTCTACATGTACCACCCACCACCATACACTCCGCACCCCTCTCCTGCACATACCACCCACCGCCATACATTCCGCACCCCTCTCCTGCACATACCACCCACTGTCATAAACTCCGCACCCCTCTCCTGCACATACCACCCACTGCCATACACTCCGCACCCCTCTCCTGCACATACCACCCACTGCCATACACTCCGCACCCCTCTCCTGCACATACCACCCACCGCCATACACTCCGCACCCCTCTCCTGCACATACCACCCACTGCCATACACTCCGCACCCCTCTCCTGCACATACCACCCACCGCCATACACTCCGCACCCCTCTCCTGCACATACCACCCACTGCCATACACTCCGCACCCCTCTCCTGCACATACCACCCACTGCCATAAACTCCGCACCCCTCTCCTGCACATACCACCCACTGCCATAAACTCCGCACCCCTCTCCTGCACATACCACCCACCGCCATACACTCCGCACCCCTTTCCTGCACATACCACCCACCGCCATACACTCCGCACCCCTCTCCTGCACATACCACCCACCGCCATACACTCCGCACCCCTCTCCTGCACATACCACCCACTGCCATAAACTCCGCACCCCTCTCCTGCACATACCACCCACTGCCATAAACTCCGCACCCCTCTCCTGCACATACCACCCACCGCCATACACTCCGCACCCCTTTCCTGCACATACCACCCACCGCCATACACTCCGCACCCCTCTCCTGCACATACCACCCACTGTCATACACTCCACACTCCTCTCCTGTGCATACCTTCCACCGCCATACACTTAGCACCCCTTTCCTGCACATACCACCCACCGCCATACACTCCGCACACCTCTCCTGCACATACCACCCACCGCCATACACTCCGCACCCCTCTCCTGCACATACCACCCACTGCCATAAACTCCGCACCCCTCTCCTGCACATACCACCCACTGCCATAAACTCCGCACCCCTCTCCTGCACATACCACCCACCGCCATACACTCCGCACCCCTTTCCTGCACATACCACCCACCGCCATACACTCCGCACCCCTCTCCTGCACATACCACCCACCGCCATACACTCCGCACCCCTCTCCTGCACATACCACCCACTGCCATAAACTCCGCACCCCTCTCCTGCACATACCACCCACTGCCATAAACTCCGCACCCCTCTCCTGCACATACCACCCACCGCCATACACTCCGCACCCCTTTCCTGCACATACCACCCACCGCCATACACTCCGCACCCCTCTCCTGCACATACCACCCACTGTCATACACTCCACACTCCTCTCCTGTGCATACCTTCCACCGCCATACACTTAGCACCCCTCTCCTGCACATACCACCCACTGCCATAAACTCCGCACCCCTCTCCTGCACATACCACCCACTGCCATAAACTCCGCACCCCTCTCCTGCACATACCACCCACTGCCATAAACTCCGCACCCCTCTCCTGCACATACCACCCACCGCCATACACTCCGCACCCCTTTCCTGCACATACCACCCACCGCCATACACTCCGCACCCCTCTCCTGCACATACCACCCACTGTCATACACTCCACACTCCTCTCCTGTGCATACCTTCCACCGCCATACACTTAGCACCCCTCTTCTGCACATACCACCCACTGCCATACACTCCGCACCCCTCTCCTGCACATATCACCCAACTCCATACACCCCGCACCCCTCTCTGTACAGACCACCTTTGCCATACACTCCGCACCCCTCTCCTGCACATACCATCCACACCCCTCTCTTGTACATACCACCCACCGCCATACACTCCGCACCCCTTTCCTGCACATACCACCCACCGCCATACACTCCTCACCCCTTTCCTGCAAATACCACCCACCGCCATACACTCCGCACCCCTCTCCTGCACATACCACCCACCGCCATACACTCCGCACCCCTCTCCTGCACATACCACCCACTGCCATAAACTCCGCACCCCTCTCCTGCACATACCACCCACCGCCATACACTCCGCACCCCTCTCCTGCACATACCACCCACTGCCATAAACTCCGCACCCCTCTCCTGCACATACCACCCACTGCCATAAACTCCGCACCCCTCTCCTGCACATACCACCCACCGCCATACACTCCGCACCCCTTTCCTGCACATACCACCCACCGCCATACACTCCGCACCCCTCTCCTGCACATACCACCCACTGTCATACACTCCACACTCCTCTCCTGTGCATACCTTCCACCGCCATACACTTAGCACCCCTTTCCTGCACATACCACCCACCGCCATACACTCCGCACCCCTCTCCTGCACATACCACCCACCGCCATACACTCCGCACCCCTCTCCTGCACATACCACCCACTGCCATAAACTCCGCACCCCTCTCCTGCACATACCACCCACTGCCATAAACTCCGCACCCCTCTCCTGCACATACCACCCACCGCCATACACTCCGCACCCCTTTCCTGCACATACCACCCACCGCCATACACTCCGCACCCCTCTCCTGCACATACCACCCACCGCCATACACTCCGCACCCATCTCCTGCACATACCACCCACTGCCATAAACTCCGCACCCCTCTCCTGCACATACCACCCACTGCCATAAACTCCGCACCCCTCTCCTGCACATACCACCCACCGCCATACACTCCGCACCCCTTTCCTGCACATACCACCCACCGCCATACACTCCGCACCCCTCTCCTGCACATACCACCCACTGTCATACACTCCACACTCCTCTCCTGTGCATACCTTCCACCGCCATACACTTAGCACCCCTCTTCTGCACATACCACCCACTGCCATACACTCCGCACCCCTCTCCTGCACATATCACCCAACTCCATACACCCCGCACCCCTCTCTGTACAGACCACCTTTGCCATACACTCCGCACCCCTCTCCTGCACATACCATCCACACCCCTCTCTTGTACATACCACCCACCGCCATACACTCCGCAACCCTCATGTACATACCACCCACCGCTATACACTCTGCACCCCTCTCCCGTACTTACCACCCACCGACATACACCCCGCACCCCTCTTCTACATGTACCACCCACCACCATACACTCCGCACCCCTCTCCTGCACATACCACCCACCGCCATACACTCCGCACCCCTCTCCTGCACATACCACCCACCGCCATACACTCCGCACCCCTCTCCTGCACATACCACCCACTGCCATACACTCCGCACCCCTCTCCTGCACATACCACCCACCGCCATACACTCCGCACCCCTCTCCTGCACATACCACCCACTGCCATACACTCCGCACCCCTCTCCTGCACATACCACCCACCGCCATACACTCCGCACCCCTCTCCTGCACATACCACCCACTGCCATACACTCCGCACCCCTCTCCTGCACATACCACCCACTGCCATAAACTCCGCACCCCTCTCCTGCACATACCACCCACTGCCATAAACTCCGCACCCCTCTACTGCACATACCACCCACTGCCATAAACTCCGCACCCCTCTACTGCACATACCACCCACCGCCATACACTCCGCACCCCTTTCCTGCACATACCACCCACCGCCATACACTCCGCACCCCTCTCCTGCACATACCACCCACCGCCATACACTCCGCACCCCTCTCCTGCACATACCACCCACTGCCATAAACTCCGCACCCCTCTCCTGCACATACCACCCACCGCCATACACTCCACACCCCTCTCCTGCACATACCACCCACTGCCATAAACTCCGCACCCCTCTCCTGCACATACCACCCACTGCCATAAACTCCGCACCCCTCTCCTGCACATACCACCCACTGCCATAAACTCCGCACCCCTCTACTGCACATACCACCCACTGCCATAAACTCCGCACCCCTCTACTGCACATACCACCCACCGCCATACACTCCTCACCCCTTTCCTGCAAATACCACCCACCGCCATACACTCCGCACCCCTCTCCTGCACATACCACCCACCGCCATACACTCCGCACCCCTCTCCTGCACATACCACCCACTGCCATAAACTCCGCACCCCTCTCCTGCACATACCACCCACCGCCATACACTCCGCACCCCTCTCCTGCACATACCACCCACTGCCATAAACTCCGCACCCCTCTCCTGCACATACCACCCACTGCCATAAACTCCGCACCCCTCTCCTGCACATACCACCCACCGCCATACACTCCGCACCCCTTTCCTGCACATACCACCCACCGCCATACACTCCGCACCCCTCTCCTGCACATACCACCCACTGTCATACACTCCACACTCCTCTCCTGTGCATACCTTCCACCGCCATACACTTAGCACCCCTTTCCTGCACATACCACCCACCGCCATACACTCTGCACCCCTCTCCTGCACATACCACCCACCGCCATACACTCCGCACCCCTCTCCTGCACATACCACGCACTGCCATAAACTCCGCACCCCTCTCCTGCACATACCACCCACTGCCATAAACTCCGCACCCCTCTCCTGCACATACCACCCACCGCCATACACTCCGCACCCCTTTCCTGCACATACCACCCACCGCCATACACTCCGCACCCCTCTCCTGCACATACCACCCACCGCCATACACTCCGCACCCATCTCCTGCACATACCACCCACTGCCATAAACTCCGCACCCCTCTCCTGCACATACCACCCACTGCCATAAACTCCGCACCCCTCTCCTGCACATACCACCCACCGCCATACACTCCGCACCCCTTTCCTGCACATACCACCCACCGCCATACACTCCGCACCCCTCTCCTGCACATACCACCCACTGTCATACACTCCACACTCCTCTCCTGTGCATACCTTCCACCGCCATACACTTAGCACCCCTCTTCTGCACATACCACCCACTGCCATACACTCCGCACCCCTCTCCTGCACATATCACCCAACTCCATACACCCCGCACCCCTCTCTGTACAGACCACCTTTGCCATACACTCCGCACCCCTCTCCTGCACATACCATCCACACCCCTCTCTTGTACATACCACCCACCGCCATACACTCCGCAACCCTCATGTACATACCACCCACCGCTATACACTCTGCACCCCTCTCCCGTACTTACCACCCACCGACATACACCCCGCACCCCTCTTCTACATGTACCACCCACCACCATACACTCCGCACCCCTCTCCTGCACATACCACCCACCGCCATACACTCCGCACCCCTCTCCTGCACATACCACCCACTGCCATACACTCCGCACCCCTCTCCTGCACATACCACCCACTGCCATACACTCCGCACCCCTCTCCTGCACATACCACCCACCGCCATACACTCCGCACCCCTCTCCTGCACATACCACCCACTGCCATACACTCCGCACCCCTCTCCTGCACATACCACCCACCGCCATACACTCCGCACCCCTCTCCTGCACATACCACCCACTGCCATACACTCCGCACCCCTCTCCTGCACATACCACCCACTGCCATAAACTCCGCACCCCTCTCCTGCACATACCACCCACTGCCATAAACTCCGCACCCCTCTACTGCACATACCACCCACTGCCATAAACTCCGCACCCCTCTACTGCACATACCACCCACCGCCATACACTCCGCACCCCTTTCCTGCACATACCACCCACCGCCATACACTCCGCACCCCTCTCCTGCACATACCACCCACCGCCATACACTCCGCACCCCTCTCCTGCACATACCACCCACTGCCATAAACTCCGCACCCCTCTCCTGCACATACCACCCACCGCCATACACTCCACACCCCTCTCCTGCACATACCACACACTGCCATAAACTCCGCACCCCTCTCCTGCACATACCACCCACTGCCATAAACTCCGCACCCCTCTCCTGCACATACCACCCACCGCCATACACTCCGCACCCCTTTCCTGCACATACCACCCACCGCCATACACTCCGCACCCCTCTCCTGCACATACCACCCACTGTCATACACTCCACACTCCTCTCCTGTGCATACCTTCCACCGCCATACACTTAGCACCCCTTTCCTGCACATACCACCCACCGCCATACACTCCGCACCCCTCTCCTGCACATACCACCCACCGCCATACACTCCGCACCCCTTTCCTGCACATACCACCCACCGCCATACACTCCGCACCCCTCTCCTGCACATACCACCCACCGCCATACACTCCGCACCCCTCTCCTGCACATACCACCCACTGCCATAAACTCCGCACCCCTCTCCTGCACATACCACCCACTGCCATAAACTCCGCACCCCTCTCCTGCACATACCACCCACCGCCATACACTCCGCACCCCTTTCCTGCACATACCACCCACCGCCATACACTCCGCACCCCTCTCCTGCACATACCACCCACTGTCATACACTCCACACTCCTCTCCTGTGCATACCTTCCACCGCCATACACTTAGCACCCCTCTTCTGCACATACCACCCACTGCCATACACTCCGCACCCCTCTCCTGCACATATCACCCAACTCCATACACCCCGCACCCCTCTCTGTACAGACCACCTTTGCCATACACTCCGCACCCCTCTCCTGCACATACCATCCACACCCCTCTCTTGTACATACCACCCACCGCCATACACTCCGCAACCCTCATGTACATACCACCCACCGCTATACACTCTGCACCCCTCTCCCGTACTTACCACCCACCGACATACACCCCGCACCCCTCTTCTACATGTACCACCCACCACCATACACTCCGCACCCCTCTCCTGCACATACCACCCACCGCCATACACTCCGCACCCCTCTCCTGCACATACCACCCACTGCCATAAACTCCGCACCCCTCTCCTGCACATACCACCCACTGCCATACACTCCGCACCCCTCTCCTGCACATACCACCCACCGCCATACACTCCGCACCCCTCTCCTGCACATACCACCCACTGCCATACACTCCGCACCCCTCTCCTGCACATACCACCCACCGCCATACACTCCGCACCCCTCTCCTGCACATACCACCCACTGCCATACACTCCGCACCCCTCTCCTGCACATACCACCCACTGCCATACACTCCGCACCCCTCTCCTGCACATACCACCCACTGCCATAAACTCCGCACCCCTCTCCTGCACATACCACCCACTTCCATAAACTCCGCACCCCTCTACTGCACATACCACCCACTGCCATAAACTCCGCACCCTTCTACTGAACATACCACCCACCGCCATACACTCCGCACCCCTTTCCTGCACATACCACCCACCGCCATACACTCCGCACCCCTCTCCTGCACATACCACCCACCGCCATACACTCCGCACCCCTCTCCTGCACATACCACCCACTGCCATGAACTCCGCACCCCTCTCCTGCACATACCACCCACCGCCATACACTCCACACCCCTCTCCTGCACATACCACCCACTGCCATAAACTCCGCACCCCTCTCCTGCACATACCACCCACTGCCATAAACTCCGCACCCCTCTCCTGCACATACCACCCACCGACATACACTCCGCACCCCTTTCCTGCACATACCACCCACCGCCATACACTCCGCACCCCTCTCCTGCACATGCCACCCACTGTCATACACTCCACACTCCTCTCCTGTGCATACCTTCCACCGCCATACACTTAGCACCCCTTTCCTGCACATACCATCCACCGCCATACACTCCGCACCCCTCTCCTGCACATACCACCCACCGCCATACACTCCGCACCCCTTTCCTGCACATACCACCCACCGCCATACACTCCGCACCCCTCTCCTGCACATACCACCCACCGCCATACACTCCGCACCCCTCTCCTGCACATACCACCCACTGCCATAAACTCCGCACCCCTCTCCTGCACATACC
Organism: Rana muscosa; assembly: GCA_029206835.1. Classification (NCBI taxonomy): domain Eukaryota; kingdom Metazoa; phylum Chordata; class Amphibia; order Anura; family Ranidae; genus Rana; species Rana muscosa. Next base: position 574,660,804 of record CM055116.1, read on the forward strand.
ACCCACTGCCATAAACTCCGCACCCCTCTCCTGCACATACCACCCACCGCCATACACTCCGCACCCCTCTCCTGCACATACCACCCACCGCCATACACTCCGCACCCCTCTCCTGCACATACCACCCACTGCCATACACTCCGCACCCCTTTCCTGCACATACCACCCACCGCCATACACTCCGCACCCCTCTCCTGCACATACCACCCACCGGCATACACTCCGCACCCCTCTCCTGCACATACCACCCACTGCCATAAACTCCGCACCCCTCTCCTGCACATACCACCCACTGCCATAAACTCTGCACCCCTCTCCTGCACATACCACCCACCGCCATACACTCCGCACCCCTTTCCTGCACATACCACCCACCGCCATACACTCCGCACCCCTCTCCTGCACATACCACCCACTGTCATACACTCCACACTCCTCTCCTGTGCATACCTTCCACCGCCATACACTTAGCACCCCTCTCCTGCACATACCATCCACACCCCTCTCCTGCACATACCACCCACTGCCATACACTCCGCACCCCTCTCCTGCACATACCACCCACTGCCATAAACTCCGCACCCCTCTCCTGCACATACCACCCACTGCCATAAACTCTGCACCCCTCTACTGCACATACCACCCACTGCCATAAACTCCGCACCCCTCTACTGCACATACCACCCACCGCCATACACTCCGCACCCCTTTCCTGCACATACCACCCACCGCCATACACTCCGCACCCCTCTCCTGCACATACCACCCACCGCCATACACTCCGCACCCCTCTCCTGCACATACCACCCACTGCCATAAACTCCGCACCCCTCTCCTGCACATACCACCCACCACCATACACTCCGCACCCCTCTCCTGCACATACCACCCACTGCCATAAACTCCGCACCCCTCTCCTGCACATACCACCCACTGCCATAAACTCCGCACCCCTCTCCTGCACATACCACCCACCGCCATACACTCCGCACCCCTTTCCTGCACATACCACCCACCGCCATACACTCCGCACCCCTCTCCTGCACATACCACCCACTGTCATACACTCCACACTCCTCTCCTGTGCATACCTTCCACCGCCATACACTTAGCACCCCTTTCCTGCACATACCACCCACCGCCATACACTCCGCACCCCTCTCCTGCACATACCACCCACCGCCATACACTCCGCACCCCTCTCCTGCACATACCACCCACTGCCATAAACTCCGCACCCCTCTCCTGCACATACCACCCACTGCCATAAACTCCGCACCCCTCTCCTGCACATACCACCCACCGCCATACACTCCGCAAGCCTTTCCTGCACATACCACCCACCGCCATACACTCCGCACCCCTCTCCTGCACATACCACCCACTGTCATACACTCCACACTCCTCTCCTGTGCATACCTTCCACCGCCATACACTTAGCACCCCTCTCTTGCACATACCACCCACTGCCATACACTCCGCACCCCTCTCCTGCACATATCACCCAACTCCATACACCCCGCACCCCTCTCTGTACAGACCACCTTTGCCATACACTCCGCACCCCTCTCCTGCACATACCATCCACACCCCTCTCTTGTACATACCACCCACCGCCATACACTCCGCAACCCTCATGTACATATCACCCACCGCTATACACTCTGCACCCCTCTCCCGTACTTACCACCCACCGACATACACCCTGCACCCCTCTTCTACATGTACCACCCACCACCATACACTCCGCACCCCTCTCCTGCACATACCACCCACCGCCATACACTCCGCACCCCTCTCCTGCACATACCACCCACTGCCATAAACTCCACACCCCTCTCCTGCACATACCACCCACTGCCATACACTCCGCACCCCTCTCCTGCACATACCACCCACCGCCATACACTCCGCACCCCTCTCCTGCACATACCACCCACTGCCATACACTCCGCACCCCTCTCCTGCACATACCACCCACTGCCATAAACTCCGCACCCCTCTCCTGTACATACATACCACCCTCCGCCATAAACTCCGCACCACTCTCCTGCACATACCACCCACTGCCATACACTCCGCACCCCTCTCCTGCACATACCACCCACTGCCATACACTCCGCACCCCTCTCCTGCACATACCACCCACCGCCATACACCCCGCACCCATCTCCTGTACATACATACCACCCTCCGCCATAAACTCCACACCCCTCTCCTGTATATACCACCCCCTGCCATACACCCCGCACCCCTCTCCTGTACATACCACCCACCGCCATACACTCCATACTCCTCTCCTGTGCATACCACCCACCGTCATACACTCCGCACCCCTTTCCTGCACATACCACCCACCGCCATACACTCCGCACCCCTCTCCTGCACATACCACCCACCGCCATACACTCCGCACCCCTCTCCTGCACATACCACCCACCGCCATACACTCCGCACCCCTCTCCTGCACATACCACCCACCGCCATACACTCCGCACCCCTCTCCTGCACATACCACTCACTGCCATACACTCCGCACCCCTCTCCTGCACATACCACCCACCGCCATACACCCCGCACCCCTCTCCTGTACATACATACCACCCTCCGCCATAAACTCCACACCCCTCTCCTGTATATACCACCCCCTGCCATACACCCCGCACCCCTCTGCTGTACATACCACCCACCGCCATACACTCCACACTCCTCTCCTGTGCATACCTTCCACCGCCATACACTTAGCACCCCTCTCCTGCACATACCACCCACTGCCATACACTCCGCACCCCTCTCCTGCACATACCACCCACCGCCATACACCCCGCACCCCTCTCCTGTACATACATACCACCCTCCGCCATAAACTCCGCACCCCTCTCCTGTACATACCACCCCCTGCCATACACCCCGCACCCCTCTCCTGTACATACATACCACCCTCCGCCATAAACTCCGCACCCCTCTCCTGTACATACCACCCACCGCCATACACCCCGCACCCCTCTCCTGTACATACCAACCACCGCCATACACTCCATACTCCTCTCCTGTGCATACCACCCACCGTCATACACTCCACACTCCTCTCCTGTGCATACCTTCCACCGCCATACACTTAGCACCCCTCTCCTGCACATACCACCCACCGCCATACACTCCGCACCCCTCTCCTGTACATATCACCCAACTCCATACACCCCGCACCCCTCTCTGTACAGACCACCTTTGCCATACACTCCGCACCCCTCTCCTGCACATACCATCCACACCCCTCTCTTGTACATACCACCCACCGCCATACACTCCGCAACCCTCTCATGTACATACCACCCACCGCTATACACTCTACACCCCTCTCCCGTACCTACCACCCACCGACATCCACCCCGCACCCCTTTTCTACATGTACCACCCACCACCATACACTCCGCACCCCTCTCCTGTACATGCCACCCACAGCCTTACACTCCGCACCCCTTTCCTGCACATACCACCCACCGCCATACACTCCGCACCCCTCTCCTGCACATACCACCCACCGCCATACACTCCGCACACCCCTCTCCTGCACATACCACCCACTGCCATAACCTCCGCACCCCTCTCCTGCACATACCACCCACCGCCATACACCCCACACCCCTCTCCTGTACATACATACCACCCTCCGCCATAAACTCCACACCCCTCTCCTGTATATACCACCCCCTGCCATACACCCCGCACCCCTCTCCTGTACATACCACCCACCGCCATACACTCCATACTCCTCTCCTGCACATACCACCCACCGCCATACACCCCGCACCCCTCTCCTGTACATACATACCACCCTCCGCCATAAACTCCACACCCCTCTCCTGTATATACCACCCCCTGCTATACACCCCGCACCCCTCTCCTGTACATACCACCCACCGCCATACACTCCATACTCCTCTCCTGTGCATACCACCCACCGTCATACACTCCGCACCCCTTTCCTGCACATACCACCCACCGCCATACACTCCGCACCCCTCTCCTGCACATACCACCCACCGCCATACACTCTGCACCCCTCTCCTGCACATAGCACCCACTGCCATAAACTCCGCACCCCTCTCCTGCACATACCACCCACTGCCATAAACTCCGCACCCCTCTCCTGCACATACCACCCACCGCCATACACTCCGCACCCCTTTCCTGCACATACCACCCACCGCCATACACTCCGCACCCCTCTCCTGCACATACAACCCACTGTCATACACTTCACACTCCTCTCCTGTGCATACCTTCCACCGCCCTACACTTAGCACCCCTTTTCTGCACATACCACCCACCGCCATACACCCCGCACCCCTCTCCTGTACATACATACCACCCTCCGCCATAAACTCCACACCCCTCTCCTGTATATACCACCCCCTGCTATACACCCCGCACCCCTCTCCTGTACATACCACCCACCGCCATACACTCCATACTCCTCTCCTGTGCATACCACCCACCGTCATACACTCCGCACCCCTTTCCTGCACATACCACCCACCGCCATACACTCCGCACCCCTCTCCTGCACATACCACCCACCGCCATACACTCTGCACCCCTCTCCTGCACATAGCACCCACTGCCATAAACTCCGCACCCCTCTCCTGCACATACCACCCACTGCCATAAACTCCGCACCCCTCTCCTGCACATACCACCCACCGCCATACACTCCGCACCCCTTTCCTGCACATACCACCCACCGCCATACACTCCGCACCCCTCTCCTGCACATACAACCCACTGTCATACACTTCACACTCCTCTCCTGTGCATACCTTCCACCGCCCTACACTTAGCACCCCTTTTCTGCACATACCACCCACCGCCATACACTCCGCACCCCTCTCCTGCACATACCACCCACCGCCATACACTCCGCACCCCTCTCCTGCACATACCACCCACTGCCATAAACTCCGCACCCCTCTCCTGCACATACCACCCACCGCCATACACTCCGCACCCCTTTCCTGCACATACCACCCACCGCCATACACTCCGCACCCCTCTCCTGCACATACCACCCACTGTCATACACTCCACACTCCTCTCCTGTGCATACCTTCCACCGCCATACACTTAGCACCCCTCTCCTGCACATACCACCCACTGCCATACACTCCGCACCCCTCTCCTGCACATATCACCCAACTCCATACACCCCGCACCCCTCTCTGTACAGACCACCTTTGCCATACACTCCGCACCCCTCTCCTGCACATACCATCCACACCCCTCTCTTGTACATACCACCCACCGCCATACACTCCGCAACCCTCATGTACAAACCACCCACCGCTATACACTCTGCACCCCTCTCCCGTACTTACCACCCACCGACATACACCCCGCATCCCTCTTCTACATGTACCACCCACCACCATACACTCCGCACCCCTCTCCTGCACATACCCCTCACCGCCATACACTCCGCACCCCTCTCCTGCACATACCACCCACTGCCATAAACTCCGCACCCCTCTCCTGCACATACCACCCACTGCCATACACTCCGCACCCCTCTCCTGCACATACCACCCACCGCCATACACTCCGCACCCCTCTCCTGCACATACCACCCACTGCCATACACTCCGCACCCCTCTCCTGCACATACCACCCACTGCCATAAACTCCGCACCCCTCTCCTGTACATACATACCACCCTCCGCCATAAACTCCGCACCACTCTCCTGCACATACCACCCACTGCCATACACTCCGCACCCCTCTCCTGCACATACCACCCACTGCCATACACTCCGCACCCCTCTCCTGCACATACCACCCACCGCCATACACCCCGCACCCCTCTCCTGTACATACATACCACTCTCCGCCATAAACTCCACACCCCTCTCCTGTATATACCACCCCCTGCCATACACCCCGCACCCCTCTCCTGTACATACCACTAGGGATGAGCTTCGTGTTCGATTCGAACATACGTTCGACTCGAACATCGGCTGTTCGATCGTTCGACGAAGATCGAACGATTTGGGCCGTTCGCGCCAAATTCGAGTGACGCGAACGGCCCACAATGCACTACGCCATCGCAGTGTCATCCAGGCGCTGTGATTGGCCAAGCATGCACTGTGACCCCGCATGCTTGGCCAATCACAGCGCCGGCAGCGAGGAGAGCAATGATTGGCCACAGGCAGGATGCCTGTGGCCAATTATTGCTGAGGGTGTTTAGTACACGCCCCACACTATAAAAGGCCGCCAGCACGGCGGCCTAGTGTAGTGTGTTCCGGAGCAGGGATAGAGCAGCATAGGCAGGGACAGTGACTGTTATTTCTTTCTTGCTTAACCTGGATTCCTTTAGTTTAGGGAAAGAGAAGGATAGGTAGGGAGAGTGTCAGTGTGTTTTGTGCTTGTGCTATAGTGTGCTTAAAAAAAACATTTATTCTAGGGACAGAAAACTGTAGGTAGGGACAGTGTCAGTTTCTTTCACTCTGCAAGTCCTTGTTTCCAGGGACCTGGAAGGACAGTGAGTGAATTGTCCTTGTGCTATATTGTGCTTAAAAAAACATTTATTCTAGGGACAGAAAACTGTAGGTAGGGAGAGTGTCAGTTTCTTTCACTCTGCAAGTCCTTGTTTCCAGGGACCTGTAAGGACAGTGAGTGAATTGTCCTTGTGCTATATTGTGCTTAAAAAAAACATTTATTCTAGGGACAGAAAACTGTAGGTAGGGAGAGTGTCAGTTTATTTCACTCTGCAAGTCCTTGTTTCCAGGGACCTGGAAGGACAGTGAGTGAATTCTCCTTGTGCTATATTGTGCTTAAAAAAAACATTTATTCTAGGGACAGAAAACTGTAGGTAGGGACAGTGTCAGTTTCTTTCACTCTGCAAGTCCTTGTTTCCAGGGACCTGTAAGGACAGTGAGTGAATTGTCCTTGTGCTATATTGTGCTTAAAAAAACATTTATTCTAGGGACAGAAAACTGTAGGTAGGGAGAGTGTCAGTTTCTTTCACTCTGCAAGTCCTTGTTTCCAGGGACCTGTAAGGACAGTGAGTGAATTGTCCTTGTGCTATATTGTGCTTAAAAAAAACATTTATTCTAGGGACAGAAAACTGTAGGTAGGGAGAGTGTCAGTTTATTTCACTCTGCAAGTCCTTGTTTCCAGGGACCTGGAAGGACAGTGAGTGAATTCTCCTTGTGCTATATTGTGCTTAAAAAAAACATTTATTCTAGGGACAGAAAACTGTAGGTAGGGACAGTGTCAGTTTCTTTCACTCTGCAAGTCCTTGTTTCCAGGGACCTGTAAGGACAGTGAGTGAATTGTCCTTGTGCTATATTGTGATTAAAAAAAACATTTTTTCTAGGGACAGAAAACTGTAGGTAGGGAGAGTGTTTTTTTTCTTTCACTCTGCAAGTCCTTGTTTCCAGGGACCTGTAAGGACAGTGAGTGAATTGTCCTTGTGCTATATTGTGCTTAAAAAAAACATTTATTCTAGGGACAGAAAACTGTAGGTAGGGAGAGTGTCAGTTTATTTCACTCTGCAAGTCCTTGTTTCCAGGGACCTGGAAGGACAGTGACTGAATTGTCCTTGTGCTATATTGTGATTAAAAAAAACATTTATTCTAGGGACAGAAAACTGTAGGTAGGGAGAGTGTCAGTTTATTTCACTCTGCAAGTCCTTGTTTCCAGGGACCTGGAAGGACAGTGAGTGAATTGTCCTTGTGTTATATTGTGATTAAAAAAAACATTTTTTCTAGGGACAGAAAACTGTAGGTAGGGAGAGTGTTTTTTTTCTTTCACTCTGCAAGTCCTTGTTTCCAGGGACCTGTAAGGACAGTGAGTGAATTGTCCTTGTGCTATATTGTGATTAAAAAAAACATTTTTTCTAGGGACAGAAAACTGTAGGTAGGGAGAGTGTTTTTTTTCTTTCACTCTGCAAGTCCTTGTTTCCAGGGACCTGTAAGGACAGTGAGTGAATTGTCCTTGTGCTATATTGTGCTTAAAAAAAACATTTATTCTAGGGACAGAAAACTGTAGGTAGGGAGAGTGTCAGTTTATTTCACTCTGCAAGTCCTTGTTTCCAGGGACCTGGAAGGACAGTGACTGAATTGTCCTTGTGCTATATTGTGATTAAAAAAAACATTTATTCTAGGGACAGAAAACTGTAGGTAGGGAGAGTGTCAGTTTATTTCACTCTGCAAGTCCTTGTTTCCAGGGACCTGGAAGGACAGTGAGTGAATTGTCCTTGTGTTATATTGTGATTAAAAAAAACATTTTTTCTAGGGACAGAAAACTGTAGGTAGGGAGAGTGTCAGTTTATTTCACTCTGCAAGTCCTTGTTTCCAGGGACCTGTAAGGACAGTGAGTGAATTGTCCTTGTGCTATATTGTGATTAAAAAAAACATTTTTTCTAGGGACAGAAAACTGTAGGTAGGGAGAGTGTTTTTTTTCTTTCACTCTGCAAGTCCTTGTTTCCAGGGACCTGTAAGGACAGTGAGTGAATTGTCCTTGTGCTATATTGTGCTTAAAAAAAACATTTATTCTAGGGACAGAAAACTGTAGGTAGGGAGAGTGTCAGTTTATTTCACTCTGCAAGTCCTTGTTTCCAGGGACCTGGAAGGACAGTGAGTGAATTGTCCTTGTGTTATATTGTGATTAAAAAAAACATTTTTTCTAGGGACAGAAAACTGTAGGTAGGGAGAGTGTTTTTTTTCTTTCACTCTGCAAGTCCTTGTTTCCAGGGACCTGTAAGGACAGTGAGTGAATTGTCCTTGTGCTATATTGTGCTTAAAAAAACATTTATTCTAGGGACAGAAAACTGTAGGTAGGGAGAGTGTCAGTTTATTTCACTCTGCAAGTCCTTGTTTCCAGGGACCTGGAAGGACAGTGACTGAATTGTCCTTGTGCTATATTGTGATTAAAAAAAACATTTATTCTAGGGACAGAAAACTGTAGGTAGGGAGAGTGTCAGTTTATTTCACTCTGCAAGTCCTTGTTTCCAGGGACCTGGAAGGACAGTGAGTGAATTGTCCTTGTGTTATATTGTGATTAAAAAAAACATTTTTTCTAGGGACAGAAAACTGTAGGTAGGGAGAGTGTTTTTTTTCTTTCACTCTGCAAGTCCTTGTTTCCAGGGACCTGTAAGGACAGTGAGTGAATTGTCCTTGTGCTATATTGTGATTAAAAAAAACATTTTTTCTAGGGACAGAAAACTGTAGGTAGGGAGAGTGTTTTTTTTCTTTCACTCTGCAAGTCCTTGTTTCCAGGGACCTGTAAGGACAGTGAGTGAATTGTCCTTGTGCTATATTGTGCTTAAAAAAAACATTTATTCTAGGGACAGAAAACTGTAGGTAGGGAGAGTGTCAGTTTATTTCACTCTGCAAGTCCTTGTTTCCAGGGACCTGGAAGGACAGTGACTGAATTGTCCTTGTGCTATATTGTGATTAAAAAAAACATTTATTCTAGGGACAGAAAACTGTAGGTAGGGAGAGTGTCAGTTTATTTCACTCTGCAAGTCCTTGTTTCCAGGGACCTGGAAGGACAGTGAGTGAATTGTCCTTGTGTTATATTGTGATTAAAAAAAACATTTTTTCTAGGGACAGAAAACTGTAGGTAGGGAGAGTGTCAGTTTCTTTCACTGTGAAAGTCCTTGTTTCAAGGGACAGAGAAGGACACCTGAAGGTAGCCCTTATTGCTTTTTTCCCATCTCCCTGCAGGCCATCTATTAGAATGTCTGGAAGGCAAACAAGGAGAGGCAGACAGTCAGGAGGCAATAAAAGAGGGCAAGCAGGCTCTGTGTCTGGGGGCAACAGTGCTGGTCGTGGACGCGGTGCATTGTCATCAGCACATGGCCATGGGACACGCTTGTCCTTCTTTTCGGCAGCTGGACATGTTGAGCCACATCATGCCGAAGACTTGGTAGAGTGGATGACCAAGCCCTCCTCCTCCTCCTCATCCTCTCTCACCCAGGCTCAGGGTACTGGAAAAGCAGCTGCCAAAGCGTCGTCTTCCCTGGTATCAATGTCAGACAAATCATCAGTCACTCCTTCCCTAGACCCACCATGTCCTCCTCCTGAGGAGTCCCCCGAACTGTTTCAGCACAGTGTTGGGTACATGCTCCAGGAGGATGCCCAGCGTTTCGAAGGGTCTGATGATGAAACCCAGCTAGAGGAAGGCAGTAGCGTGAGAGCAGACAGAGGGGATGCTCAAGAAGGACACCAATCTGGCAGTCATGTTCCAGCAGCTGCAGCATACTGCCAGATTGGCTCCAGTGATGAGGAGGGAGGGGATGATGAGGTCACTGACTCCACGTGGGTGCCTAATAGGAGAGAGGAGGAGGAGGAGGATGAGGAGGAGGCACATCTCCAACGAGGCAGGATGCCCTTTGGTGGCCAGCGTAAGGGCAGTACACCGACGGAATCACACCGCAGAGCTCCGCCTGTGCAGGGCGCTGCCTCTGCCCGTCATTCAAAAAGTTCTTTGGTGTGGGCCTTTTTTGAGGCTAGTGCATCAGATCGCACAGCTGCTGTTTGCAACATATGTCTCAAGCGTATATCGCGTGGCCAAAACATCAGCCGCTTGGGTACCACATGCCTGACCAGACATATGTTGACCTGCCATGCAGCTCGTTGGCAAGCCTACCTCAAAGACCCACACCAAAGAACAAAGCGGACCTCTCCTTGCACCGCATCAGCTGGGATCTCCAACCCCACTATAACTTCAGTCCTCTCTGAAACATGCACTGAGAGGAATGAAGGTGTAGAATTAGGTGTGTCACAGCCAAGTACTTGCGCCCACTCTGCTAGCAGTACACCGACGTCCGATTCTAGCAGGCAAATTTCCCTGCCCCAGCTGCTGGACCGTCGAAAGAAGTTCACTCCCAGCCATCCACATGCCCAGCGGTTGAATGCTAGCTTGGCTAAATTGCTAGCGCTTCAACTGCTGCCTTTTCAGTTGGTAGACTCGGCCCCCTTCCGTGAGTTTGTGCAATGTGCAGTTCCTCAGTGGCAGGTTCCCAAACGCCACTTTTTCTCACGGAAGGCTATTCCGGCTCTCTACCGGCATGTGGAAGGCAATGTCTTGGCCTCGCTGGACAGGGCGGTCAGCGGTAAGGTGCATATTACCGCTGACTCATGGTCCAGCAGGCATGGACAGGGACGTTACCTTTCTTTCACGGCCCATTGGGTCACTCTTTTGGCAGCTGGGAAGGATTCAGGACAAGGTGCAGTAGTGTTGGAGGTTGTCCCACCGCCACGCCTCCAAAATGCTACTACTGGTTGTGACACACCTCTCTCCTCCACCCCCTCCTCTTCTTCTTCCTCCATGGCCTCTTCCTGTGGTTTGTCCTATGAACCAGCGGTGCTCCGTAGCCGTTCACGGGGCTACGCAAGTACGCAGGCAAAAAGATGCCATGCCGTGCTTGCGCTGGTGTGTTTGGGGGACAGAAGCCACACTGGGGCAGAGGTCCTGTCTGCTCTGCAGGGCCAGGCCGAGAGGTGGTTGACGCCACGCCAGCTTAAGCCAGGAATGGTGGTTTGCGACAATGGCACCAACCTCCTCTCCGCCCTCCGACAGGGACAACTGACCCATGTGCCCTGTGTGGCTCACGTCCTTAACCTGGTGGTGCAGCGCTTCTTGGGCAGGTACCCGGGCTTACAGGATGTCCTGAGGCAGGCCAGGAAAGTCTGTGTGCATTTCCGCAGATCTTATAATGCCAGTGCTCGCCTGGCTGAGCTGCAAAAGGAGTTGAACCTGCCCAAGAACCGCCTTATATGTGACATGCCCACCAGGTGGAACTCAACGTTGGCCATGCTGCAGCGGCTGCACACGCAGCAGAGGGCCATCAATGAGTACCTGTGCGACTACGGCACCAGGACAGGGTCAGGGGAGCTTGGTTTTTTTTCTCCACGCCAGTGGGGCATGATCAGGGATGCATGCACTGTCCTGGCACCATTTGAGGAGGCCACGAGGATGGTGAGCAGTGACAGTGCATGCATCAGTGACACTGTACCTCTTGTCCACCTGTTGGAGCACACGCTGCGTGGAATAATGGACAGGGCACTTGAGGCAGAACAGAGGCAGGAAGAGGAGGACTTCCTTGCCTCTCAAGGCCCCCTTTACCCAGACAGTGTTCCTTCTGTCCCACCCATCGCACAGGAAGAGGAGGAGGAGGAGGAGGAGGAGGAGGAGGATTGTGTCAGCATGGAGGTGGAGGCTGGCACTCAGCATCATCAGCAGCAGTCTTTTAGGGATGATTTACAGTCCCAAGAAACCAGTGGACTTGTACGTGGCTGGGAGGAGGTGGCTGCGGATCATGTCGTCCTTAGTGACCCAGAGGACTCCGGAGCGAATGCCTCAGCAAACCTACGCTGCATGGCCTCCCTGATCCTGCAAAGTCTGCGGAAGGATCCTCGTATTCTTCGGATCAAGGAGAGGGACCATTACTGGCTGGCCACTCTCCTTGATCCACGGTACAAGGGTAAGGTTGCGGACCTTATGTTACCGTCGCAGAGGGAGCAGAGGATGAGACAACTCCGGGAGGCCTTGCAGAAAGGTCTGTGCAACGCGTTCCCAGAGACTGGGAGGTTGCAAACTCCTGGTCCTGGACAACGAGTTGCTGAGGCTTCGGCCAGTCAAAGAAGGAGCGGTGGGGAAGGTGGCCGTCTGACCGATGCGTTCAGACAATTCTTTAGTCCGCAGCCCCAAAGTATGATCGGTTCCAGCAACCATCGCCAGCGTCTGATAAACATGGTGCAGGAATATCTAGGGGCAAGGTCAGACTTGGACACCTTCCCCACCGAAAATCCTCTGGCTTACTGGGTCTTGAGGATGGATCACTGGCCAGAGCTTGCACAGTATGCAATTGAGCTACTGGCCTGTCCTGCATCCAGCGTTCTTTCGGAACGCACATTCAGTGCTGCTGGAGGATTTGTCACGGATCACAGGGTGCGCCTGTCCACCGACTCGGTTGATCGACTGACTTTCATCAAGATGAACCAGTCTTGGATCACCACCAGCTACCACACACCTGATGCTGATATAACAGACTAATTGATTTTAACATGTCACATCCCTTCAAGACTGATGCTGATGCTGAGTGCCTGTGCTGTTATGTTGACTGGCTATCCTCCTCCTCCGAGTCCTCAATGATACGATTGATGATGATAGCTTGTAAGATCATTTTTGTTTATGGGTGCCGCCACCAGTGCCTAACGCCCAATTTTTCAGCCCCTGTTTAACAGGGGCGTGTAATTACAATTTTTGAAGCAATACTTTGCAACAGGGCTCATTGCTGTGCTCCAAGTACAGTATCTGTGAGGAGTTGCAGTGTTGTGCCACCAGTGCCTAACGCCCAATTTTTCAGCCCCTGTTTAACAGGGGCGTGTCATTACAATTTTTGAAGCAATACTTTGCAACAGGGCTCATTGCTGTGCTCCAAGTACAGTATCTGTGAGGGGTTGCAGTGTTGTGCCACCAGTGCCTAAGGCCCAATTTTTCAGCCCCTGTTCAACAGGGGCATGTAATTACAATTCTTGATCTAATAATTCACAGCAGGGCCCATTGCTGCACCCACCAAGAGTAACTGTCAGGGCTTACAGTGTTGTGGCACCAGCACCACCATCAAAGGCCCAATTTTTACTACCACTGTTCAACAATTATATGTAATTAAAATTCCTGATATAATAGTTGACAGCAGGGCGTTCCAGCACCAACCAAGAGTAACTGTGAGTGCTTACAGTGTTGTGCCAACACCAACAACTAAGGGGCCTATTTCTGCAGAGTATATACGGCAGGTCCCTACTTTCAAACATCCAACTTACAAACGACTCCTACTTGCAAACGCAAGAAGACAACAGGAAGTGAGAGGAAATCTACCACTAGGAAGGAAAATTCTCTCCTGTAAGAATAAATATGGGAGAAAGGTGTCTCCTCTGTACTGATGCTTTATCAGCAATCCTTGTTTCAAGAAAAACACCACATTTCAAAAACAGTTGTCATTGGGACGGAAAGTGAGGTGAAATGTTCTGAACAGGGGCACAGACAGCAAAACAAATGTTACAGGGGTGATAACCCTTACCTATGTTTTCCAAAAAGTTTAAAAATAGATTTTTGGTCTGGAGCTACACTTCAACAATGTACCTGTTCAAAATTACAAACAGACTCTACATAAGAACAAACCTACAGTCCCTGTCTTGTATGCACCGCCTGTATAGGGCTGTTCAGAGTATATAGGGCCTTTTTTATTTTATGTGCGGGGTTCCCCTTAATATCCATACAAGACCCAAAGGGGCTGGTAATGGGCTGGGGTAGGGGGGGGGGTCATGGGGTAGCTATGCCATTTTTCTTAAAGAATTTCATCCATATTACCGGGACCAGACATTACATTAAAGCCGCAAGCAGTTTTAAATGGCTTTTTTTTCCTTTAGAAGTGTCATTTTGTGCAGGGACAGTTCTAAACACGGGAAACACGTGGCACTTCACAGGCATACTTTAGACACCCCCCAGGTACGATATTTAAAGGAATATTTGACTTTTTTTTTTTCACTTTATGCATCATTAAAATGACTGCTCCCGAAAAACGACCGTTTTTAAAACTTCTTTTTGCATTGATACATGTCCCCTGGTGCAGAACCCGGGTTCCCAAACCCTTTTTAGGACAATAACATGCATAATAGTTGTTATAATTAGCACTTTAGAATTCGAACGTTCGCATCCATTGTATTTAATAGGGTTCTAATGTTCGTTCGAACTTTCGGTCCGTTCGCGGGTTCTGGTGCGAACCGAACCCGGGGGTGTTCGGCTCATCACTACATACCACCCACCGCCATACACTCCATACTCCTCTCCTGTGCATACCACCCACCGTCATACACTCCGCACCCCTTTCCTGCACATACCACCCACCGCCATACACTCCGCACCCCTCTCCTGCACATACCACCCACCGCCATACACTCCGCACCCCTCTCCTGCACATACCACCCACTGCCATACACTCCGCACCCCTCTCCTGCACATACCACTCACTGCCATACACTCCGCACCCCTCTCCTGCACATACCACCCACCGCCATACACCCCGCACCCCTCTCCTGTACATACATACCACCCTCCGCCATAAACTCCACACCCCTCTCCTGTATATACCACCCCCTGCCATACACCCCGCACCCCTCTCCTGTACATACCACCCACCGCCATACACTCCACACTCCTCTCCTGTGCATACCTTCCACCGCCATACACTTAGCACCCCTCTCCTGCACATACCACCCACTGCCATACACTCCGCACCCCTCTCCTGCACATACCACCCACCGCCATACACCCCGCACCCCTCTCCTGTACATACATACCACCCTCCGCCATAAACTCCGCACCCCTCTCCTGTACATACCACCCCCTGCCATACACCCCGCACCCCTCTCCTGTACATACCACCCACCGCCATACACTCCATACTCCTCTCCTGTGCATACCACCCACCGTCATACACTCCACACTCCTCTCCTGTGCATACCTTCCACCGCCATACACTTAGCACCCCTCTCCTGCACATACCACCCACCGCCATACACTCCGCACCCCTCTCCTGTACATATCACCCAACTCCATACACCCCGCACCCCTCTCTGTACAGACCACCTTTGCCATACACTCCGCACCCCTCTCCTGCACATACCATCCACACCCCTCTCTTGTACATACCACCCACCGCCATACACTCCGCAACCCTCTCATGTACATACCACCCACCGCTATACACTCTACACTCCTCTCCCGTACTTACCACCCACCGACATACACCCCGCACCCCTCTTCTACATGTACCACCCACCACCATACACTCCGCAACCCTCTCCTGTACATGCCACCCACAGCCTTACACTCCGCACCCCTCTCCTGCACATACCACCCACCGCCATACACTCCGAACCCCTCTCCTGCACATGCCACCCACCGCCATACACTCCGCACCCCTCTCCTGCACATACCACCCACTGCCATACACTCCGCACCCCTCTCCTGCACATACCACCCACTGCCATACACTCCGCACCCCTCTCCTGCACATACCACCCACCGCCATACACCCCGCACCCCTCTCCTGTACATACATACCACCCTCCGCCATAAACTCCACACCCCTCTCCTGTATATACCACCCCCTGCCATACACCCCGCACCCCTCTCCTGTACATACCACCCACCGCCATACACTCCATACTCCTCTCCTGCACATACCACCCACCGCCATACACCCCGCACCCCTCTCCTGTACATACATACCACCCTCCGCCATAAACTCCACACCCCTCTCCTGTATATACCACCCACTGCTATACACCCCGCACCCCTCTCCTGTACATACCACCCACCGCCATACACTCCATACTCCTCTCCTGTGCATACCACCCACCGTCATACACTCCGCACCCCTTTCCTGCACATACCACCCACCGCCATACACTCCGTACCCCTCTCCTGCACATACCACCCACCGCCATACACTCCGCACCCCTCTCCTGCACATACCACCCACTGCCATACACTCCGCACCCCTCTCCTGCACATACCACTCACTGCCATACACTCCGCACCCCTCTCCTGCACATACCACCCACCGCCATACACCCCGCACCCCTCTCCTGTACATACATACCACCCTCCGCCATAAACTCCACACCCCTCTCCTGTATATACCACCCCCTGCCATACACCCCGCACTCCTCTCCTGTACATACCACCCACCGCCATACACTCCACACTCCTCTCCTGTGCATACCTTCCACCGCCATACACTTGGCACCCTTCTCCTGCACATACCACCCACTGCCATACACTCCGCACCCCTCTCCTGCACATACCACCCACCGCCATACACCCCGCACCCCTCTCCTGTACATACATACCACCCTCCGCCATAAACTCCGCACCCCTCTCCTGTACATACCACCCCCTGCCATACACCCCGAACCCCTCTCCTGTACATACCACCCACCGCCATACACTCCATACTCCTCTCCTGTGCATACCACCCACCGTCATACACTCCACACTCCTCTCCTGTGCATACCTTCCACCGCCATACACTTAGCACCCCTCTCCTGCACATACCACCCACCGCCATACACTCCGCACCCCTCTCCTGTACATATCACCCAACTCAATACACCCCGCACCCCTCTCTGTACAGACCACCTTTGCCATACACTCCGCACCCCTCTCCTGCACATACCATCCACACCCCTCTCTTGTACATACCACCCACCACCATACTCTCCGCAACCCTCTCATGTACATACCACCCACCGCTATACACTCTGCACCCCTCTCCCGTACTTACCACCCACCGACATACACCCCACACCCCTCTTCTACATGTACCACCCACCACCATACACTCCGCACCCCTCTCCTGTACATGCCACCCACAGCCTTACACTCCGCACCCCTTTCCTGCACATACCACCCACCGCCATACACTCCGCACCCCTCTCCTGCACATACCACCCACCGCCATACACTCCGCACCCCTCTCCTGCACATACCACCCACTGCCATACACTCCGCACCCCTCTCCTGCACATACCACCCACCGCCATACACCCCGCACCCCTCTCCTGTACATACAAACCACCCTCCGCCATAAACTCCACACCCCTCTCCTGTATATACCACCCCCTGCCATACACCCCGCACCCTCTCCTGTACATACCACCCACCGCCGTACACTCCATACTCCTCTCCTGTGCATACCACCCACCGTCATACACTCCACACTCCTCTCCTGTGCATACCTTCCACCGCCATACACTTAGCACCCCTCTCCTGCACATACCACCCACTGCCATACACTCCGAACCCCTCTCCTGCACATACCACCCACCGCCATACACCCCGCACCCCTCTCCTGTACATACATACCACCCTCCGCCATAAACTCCGCACCCCTCTCCTGTACATACCATCCCCTGCCATACACCCCGCACCCCTCTCCTGTACATACCACCCACCGCCATACACTCCATACTCCTCTCCTGTGCATACCACCCACCGTCATACACTCCACACTCCTCTCCTGTGCATACCTTCCACCGCCATACACTTAGCACCCCTCTCCTGCACATACCACCCACTGCCATACACTCCGCACCCCTTTCCTGCACATACCACCCACCGCCATACACTCCGCACCCCTCTCCTGCACATACCACCCACTGCCATACACTCCGTACCCCTCTCCTGCACATACCACCCACCGCCATACACCCCGCACCCCTCTCCTGTACATACATACCACCCTCCGCCATAAACTCCGCACCCCTCTCCTGTACATACCACCCCCTGCCATACACCCCGCACCCCTCTCCTGTACATACCACCCACCGCCATACACTCCATACTCCTCTCCTGTGCATACCACCCACCGTCATACACTCCACACTCCTCTCCTGTGCATACCTTCCACTGCCATACACTTGGCACCCCTCTCCTGCACATACCACCCACTGCCATACACTCCGCATCCCTCTCCTGCACATACCACCCACCGACATACACTCTGCACCCCTCTCCTGTACATACATACCACCCTCCGCCATAAACTCCACACCCCTCTCCTGTACATACCACCCCCTGCCATACACCCCGCACCCCTCTCCTGTACATACCACCCACCGCCATACACTCCATATTCCTCTCCTGTGCATACCACCCACCGTCATACACTCCACACTCCTCTCCTGTGCATACCTTCCACCGCCATACACTTAGCACCCCTCTCCTGCACATACCACCCACCGCCATACACCCTGCACCCCTCTCCTGAACATACCACCCACCGCCATACACCCCGCACCCCTCTCCTGTACATACATACCACCCTCCGCCATAAACTCTGCACCCCTCTCCTGTACATGCCACCCCCTGCCATACACTCCGCACCCCTCTCCTGCACATACCACTCACTGCCATACACTCCGCACCCCTCTCCTGCACATACCACCCACCGCCATACACTCCCGCACCCCTCTCCTGTACATACATACCACCCTCCGCCATAAACTCCACACCCCTCTCCTGTATATACCACCCCCTGCCATACACTCCGCATCCCTCTCCTGCACATACCACCCACCGACATACACTCTGCACCCCTCTCCTGTACATACATACCACCCTCCGCCATAAACTCCGCACCCCTCTCCTGTACATACCACCCCCTGCCATACACCCCGCACCCCTCTTCTGTACATACCACCCACCGCCATACACTCCATACTCCTGTCCTGTGCATACCACCCACCGTCATACACTCCACACTCCTCTCCTGTGCATACCTTCCACCGCCATACACTTAGCACCCCTCTCCTGCACATACCACCCACCGCCATACACTCCGCACCCCTCTCCTGTACATATCACCCAACTCCATACACCCCGCACCCCTCTCTGTACAGACCACCTTTGCCATACACTCCGCACCCCTCTCCTGCACATACCATCCACACCCCTCTCTTGTACATACCACCCACCGCCATACACTCCGCAACCCTCTCATGTACATACCACCCACCGCTATACACTCTGCACCCCTCTCCCGTACTTACCACCCACCGACATACACCCCGCACCCCTCTTCTACATGTACCACCCACCACCATACACTCAGCACCCCTCTCCTGTACATGCCACCCACATCCTTACACTCCGCATCCCTCTCCTTTACATGCCACCCACCACCATACACTCCGCACCCCTCTTCTGTTCATGCCACCCACCGCCATACACTCCATACTCCTCTCCTGTGCATACCACCCACCGTCATACACTCCACACTCCTCTCCTGTGCATACCTTCCACCGCCATACACTTAGCACCCCTCTCCTGCACATACCACCCACTGCCCTACACTCCGCACCCCTTTCCTGCACATACCACCCACCGCCATACACTCCGCACCCCTCTCCTGCACATACCACCCACTGCCATACACTCCGCACCCCTCTCCTGCACGTACCACCCACCGCCATACACCCCGCACCCCTCTCCTGTACATACATACCACCCTCCGCCATAAACTCCGCACCCCTCTCCTGTACATACCACCCCCTGCCATACACCCCGCACCCCTCTCCTGTACATACCACCCACCGCCATACACTCCATACTCCTCTCCTGTGCATACCACCCACCGTCATACACTCCACACTCCTCTCCTGTGCATACGTTCCACCGCCATACACTTAGCACCCCTCTCCTGCACATACCACCCACTGCCATACACTCCATACTCCTCTCCTGTGCATACCACCCACCGTCATACACTCCACACTCCTCTCCTGTGCATACCTTCCACCGGCATACACTTAGCACCCCTCTCCTGTACATACCACCCACCGCCATACACTCCATACTCCTCTCCTGTGCATACCACCCACCGTCATACACTCCACACTCCTCTCCTGTGCATACGTTCCACCGCCATACACTTAGCACCCCTCTCCTGCACATACCACCCACTGCCATACACTCTGCATTCCTCTCCTGCACATACCACCCACCGCCATACACCCTGCACCCCTCTCCTGTACATACATACCACCCTCCGCCATAAACTCCGCACCCCTCTCCTGTACATACCACCCCCTGCCATACACCCCGCACCCCTTTCCTGTACATACCACCCACCACCATACACTCCATACTCCTCTCCTGTGCATACCACCCACCGTCATACACTCCACACTCCTCTCCTGTGCATACCTTCCACCGGCATACAGTTAGCACCCCTCTCCTGCACATACCACCCACTGCCATACACTCCGCACCCCTCTCCTGCACATACCACCCACCGCCATACACCCCGCACCCCTCTCCTGTACATACATACCACCCTCCGCCATAAACTCCACACCCCTCTCCTGTACATACCACCCCCTGCCATGCACCCCTCTCCTGCACATACCACCCACCGCCATACACTCCGCACCCCTCTCCTGTACATATCACCCAACTCCATACACCCCGCACCCCTCTCTGTACAGACCACCTTTGCCATACACTAAGCACCCCTCTCCTGCACATACCATCCACACCCCTCTCTTGTACATACCACCCACCGCCATACACTCCGCAACCCTCTCATGTACATACCACCCACCGCTATACACTCTGCACCCATCTCCCGTACTTACCACCCACCGACATACACCCCGCACCCCTCTTCTACATGTACCACCCACCACCATACACTCCGCACCCCTCTTCTGTTCATGCCACCCACCACCATATACTCTGCACCCCTCTCCTGTACATACCACCCAACTCCATACCCTCCACACCCCTCTCCTGTACATACCACCCCATGCCATACACCCCCACCCCTGTCCTGTACATACCACCCACCGCCATACACTCCATACTCCTCTCCTGTGCATACCACCCACCGCCATACACTCCACAGTCCTCTCCTGTGCATACCTCCCACCGCCATACACTCCACACTCCTCTCCTGTGTGTACCACCCAACTCTATACACCCTGCACCCCTTTCCTGTACATACCACACCCTGCCATACACCCCTCTTCTGTACATACTACCCAACTCCAAACACCACGCACCCCTCTCCTGTACCACCCACCGCCATACACTCCACACTCCTCTACTGCACATACCACCCACTGCCATAAACTCCGCACCCCTCTGCTGTGCATACCACCCACCGCCATACACTCCTCTCCTGCACATACCACCCACCGCCATACACTCCGCACCCCTCTCCTGCACATACCACCCACCGGCATACACTCCTCACCCCTCTCCTGTACATACCACCCAACTCCATACACCCAACACCCCTCTCTGTACATACCACCCAACTCCATACACTCTGCACCCCTCTCCTGCACATACCATCCACACCCCTCTCCTGTACATACCATTCACCGCCATACATTTCAAAACCCTCTCATGTACATACCACCCACCGCTATACACTCTGCACCCCTCTCCTGTACTTACCACTCACCGCCATACACCCCGCACCCCTCTTCTACATGTACCACCCACCACCATACACTCCGAACCCCTCTCCTGTACATACCACCCAACTCCATACACCCAGCACCCCTCTCTGTACATACCACCCCTGCCATACACTCTGCACCCCTCTCTGGCACATACCATCCAAACCCCTCTCCTGTACATACCACCCACCACCATGCACTCCGCACCCCTCTCCTGTACTTACCACCCACCACCATATACCCTGCACCCCTCTTCTACACGTACCACCCACCACCATACATTCCACACCCCTCTCCTGTACATGCCACCCACCACCATACACTCCGCACCCCACTTCTGTACATTCCACCCACCTCCCTACACTTTGCACCCTTCTCCTGTACATACCACCCACGGCCATACACTCTGCACCCCTCTCCTGTACATACCACCCAACTCCATACACCCCGCACCCCTCTCCTGTACATACCACCCACTGCCATACATCCCTCACCCCTCTCCTGTACATACCAACCACCGCCATACACTCCGCACCCCTCACCTGTACATACCACCCAACTCCATACACCCTGCACCCCTCTCCTGTACATACCACCCCCTGCCATACACCCCGCACCCCTCTCCGGTACATACCACCCACCGCCATACACCCCACACTCCTCTCCTGTGCATACCACCCACCGCCATACACTCCACACCCCTCTTTTGTACATACCACCGCCCCCCCCTCTAATTTTTTAATATAACGTTTTTTCTCCATCTTATCTTCCTTTTCTTCAGCTGCCCCTTAACTCTCCTCTATGTTATCAGTACATGTACACAGGGTCGTTTATAGTCATTTCTAGGCAGTTAAGTTTAGAAGCATTTTTTGGAAAGCAAAAAAATGCGTTCAGGATGGATGTTCAGAGGCATTTGAAACGCCAAATGCCTGTAACTGCTTGTAAATGCGTGTAAACCCGGTAACTCGTGATTAGCCGCGTTTCGTTTACAGGCATTTTTCATTTTTGACAATTTGCAGAAAAACACTTCTAAACGCAAATGCGACAAGTAAACGCGGCAAAACAGACTTTTTTTTTACTATCTGTCATGTTAAATCGTTCAGGAGAGAAAATCATGCACAAAAAAAAACCTGACAGTTCCGGTCGGAGCCGCTGTACTAACTATCCGGCATTAGTACAGCAATCTCCCCTGCTGAGCTGTTGTGTTCTGACAGGGGGACAGCCCCCCCCACCAGAATACTCCGATCAGCGCTCTCTGCCATTGGCTGAGATCGCTGATTGGGAGTCGGTCGGCTGCCGGTTTTCCAGCATGCTCGTCCAACAGAAGCCGGCCAGACCAACATACACACGGGCTGAATGTCGAACGTTTTTTTGGGAAATGGCAAATGTCTCCCAACATTCAGCCCATGTGTACCCGGCTTTAGTATTACTTTTTACCCCCTCTGTACTGTCCTGGTAGATACCATCTCATCAATTGCAAACTAGATTTATACACCATCTGTTCTAACAAAAGGGTAAACATTTAGAAGCTGGGCTAATCCATTGTATGTTAATGAAAAATGGATTCAGCCTTTCTATTGGGCCAGATCACAGTGAATTTATTGAGAAATGTTTGCAGTCAGCCATGACACCTTCTCTTAGTGCCGGTTCACACTTGTGCGAGTTGATACCGAATGCGATGCGTTAAACACAAACTAGATTCGCATGTCATCCAAAAAGTAATTGTTTTCAATGACGGTCGTTCACATATATGCGTTGCGATTCCTCTCCGAATGCGATGTGATGAAAAAAAGGGTCTTGTGCGAGTTTAGAGCATTGCGTTGCGAATTTAGTCTCCATAGACATTAATGTAAATCGTTCTGGAATCGCATTTGATGGTTCACATATGTGCAAATTCCACCACACTATTCTCCACAAAAACATTAATCGCAGCTATGTCCCACTCCTGAAATTCGCATTAAAATCGTGGCAAAAACGCAATAAATTCGCTGTAAATTCGCACCCAAGAATAGACTGAAAAAACAGAACAAATTCACAGCGCAGCAGTGTGAACCGGCACTTAAGAGACTTTCAAAAAGGTAAGAAATATATATATTTTTTTTTTCAAGTTTTAGCCATGCTGTGTGAATGGGAACACATGTGAATAGGTTTTCCAAAATTTAACTGCAAAAGTGAAAACACTTTTAAGATGCACAAAAAAGCAGCATACAGCACTTTATACCAACACATTACAGGTTTCATAGCAAACCATTATTTGTTTAATGTTTGTGTATTTTTAAGTATTTTTGTTGTTTTGCAAAATCCTTGAAAATGCATCTTGTGGAGGGAGACCACTTATTTTAAAGTGGAAGTAAACCCCCCTATCATTTTCAGCCAAGGAAGCTGCCATCTTTGCCTCTGTTTAATCTCCAACTGCCATTATGCTGCACATGTGATCAGTTATGACACCAGCCATTGGATGGTTTGACAGTTTGATTGAGAGCACAAACAAATGTGACTGTTACATTTCCGGCACATGCTGGGAATGTAACTTTTTTTTTAAATTTTAAATCGATGGGTTTACTTCCACTTTAATATGTAAAATGGCATAATGCTGAATATGTGCATATGCCATGTAGCAAGGTTAACCAAGGAGGCAGGGGGTGCGATTAGGAATGGTCCTGTACTGCTGCAAGTTGCTGATAACACCAGCAACTGATAATTCCAGGAATGTTACCACTGAGCATCTTACAAACACAAACACGCTGACTGCACACATGAAAAGAGCCATACAAAAGTCTTAAAACACAATTACACGTGCATTAAGAAGTATATGTGTACAAATTGCATGAACTGTCCTGCACACAGTAAGCTAATTCTTGACACACCAAATTGCCATAAAATAAAAATACAACTAAAAAAAGTATCAACTGCATGTATCAAAGTTTTAGGTGTATCTAGGTTCATACAGTATAAATACATGAATAATATATAAGAGGGGTCTTCAAAAAGTTTTCGCACTTTTATATACAGTATATAGAAAAAGCTTTTTGAAGAATATATACTGTGTATATATAATACGTAATATATACGGTAAATCGTATATAAATTGTACATAAAGGACGTGCGTGCACACAAAATGCATAACAAATTGTTATTTGAATACTAGTATATACAAGTTGTAAATATGTTGATATTTTACATATTAAAATAAATCCTCATCACTTATAGTAGAACTAAAGCCCCCGATTTTTTATTTATTTTTTTCCATTTTGGATAGAGAAAGGTATGGTTACAACCCCTGTCAATTTTTTTGCTCATCTGTGTCCCATTCAGGAGATTTCCCTTCATATCCTGTCCCACAGCCAAAAACTAAGTGAGGAGAAATCCCAGCAAAAAGCGAGAATCCCTGGTTGTCACCAGAATTGGTGTCGCCATTGGAAGATTTCCCCTCTATTCCTGTTCTAGTGACAACCCAAAATTTTGAATTTTCTTTCACTTTCACTCTGCTAATGGTAAACTTTTATACTTGTGGTGCCCTCTGAAGAGCAATCAGTGTTTAGATTACTTTTCCAAGGGCATTTGACAGGCAGTGGGAGGTGTTTTATCACATCCTCACCCCCTAATTTGACTCTGTAAATGTAATTGCGTGTATTGCTCATGGTTGTGTGGTGGCTGAGACGCAACCCCATTGATGTGAAGGGGCAAGTTTGTCTGGTGGTGCCACCTGTCAAACTCTGCAGCCCAAGTTAAATATGCCACGGCATGTGAGCAGCTCTGCTGGGGTGTAATGTTAAAATTTGCTCAGCTGCTTGAAAATCTAGAAAAAAAAGTTAAGCCTTTAGGTATATTTTAAAGTTTTTTGTTTAATGTAGTGCAGTTAAAAACTCCCACTGTCACTGCCTGTGCCCTCTGGAATCTACAATGACACAATTTAGCCTTCTCAAAATTGGTGTTCCAAGCCATTCCCCTGACCCTAAAACCACATGCATTCTATTACTTGAGTTTAAAATATGTATGTCCCTTCCCTCAGCTTTCTCTCACCTTGCCAGGACTCTGGGTCACTCCGGCGCTGTGCTCATGCTTAAAACTCTGAACCTAAAAGATTTTCATGATTAGGTACTTTAGGGCTAGGCAAAGTCCAGTGATGATAATATAGTCACACACCCAAGGCAGAGGAGGGACTTGATGGTGTAAAAACAGTGTAGACTATGAAACTTCTTACATGCTGTTATACACTAATAATGTGGGCGTGCCAAGAACGGGGCATCACTGAGTGTGATAGTGATTGTGGGTGAGTTTGTGCAACATTTGGGTGTGTACATACCATAACTGTATTTGAAAAGACACAAATCTAAAGTCATGTGGCTTCTAAGGGTTCATTCACACTATGTGCAGTGACCTGCGTTTTTCCGCACTGAATAAATACAGCTCACCATTAGTGCACGAAGCAAACAATTGTTTTCCACACACTCCATTCATATGCAACACTAGTGTGATGTGCAGTGCGGAAAAATGCAGCATGCCTCTATTTTTACACACTGCTGGGGATGGAACCGCATGTCAGTGTACAGCAGTGCAGTGACATGAATGAAATGTCACTATGAAAAAAAACAGCAAAAAATCAATAGAAAAAATATAGCAATAATAAGCAATGAGATGTGCTGGAACAAAAATCAAACTGCTCCCTGCTGGAGCTCACGTTTGCCCCATCCTGCACAGCAAAATGCTGTATCTTACAGTGCAAGCTTGTGGGCGGGACCAAGAAGGCAGTACCCACGTTAAAGCAGAGTTCTACCCAAAAATTTAAGCTCCGCTTATCTAACCCCCCCTTCCGGTGCCACATTTGGCACCTTTGGGGGGTGAGTGGGTTCCTGTTTTTGACAGGTACCTGGCCCCCCTTTTGGGAGATTGTGCGGCGTGCGATCTCTCGGAAGTTCACCCCCCCTCCTTCTTCCCTTGCAGCACGTTTTGCGCATGCGCAGTGGGGATCCGTCTGTGAAGGCTTCGCTGCCGGGTTCCCTTACTACGAATGGCAGTGGCAGCACCCGAAAGTCGATAGAAACATAGGCTAGGGGTGCTGACATCGCTGGATTCCAGGACAGGTAAGTGTTCTAATATTAAAAGTCAGCAGCTACAGTATGTGTAGCTGCTGACTTAAATTTTTTTGCTGTTTTTTAAGGAGAGGGCACACAGAGTCTAGATATGGTTGACAGTTAATGTATTCATAGGTTGCAGGTGTAGCGCACTCACCCCAGCCTTTACCTGCTTTTCTTATAGTTGGCTCCTTCTCAGGAAAGACTGAGGCAGACCGCACCACAAGCCCGTACCCTCCTGGATGGGGAGGTTGAGCGGTGTTAGTTTCTCGGGCCTGCTTGCAGCCAGTGTTTGAAAACCTCCAGAGCTGACCTTGTTTCTGGGGTAGCCAGAAACAAGTCCTTAATTCTCCCCAGTAAGCAACTGTCCATACCAACTGAAAAGTCCAACTTCTTATTTATTCTTAAGGGCAACAAATAGTCTCTTTGAGAGCAGACAGGTTGAGACAGACACGGGTCAGATAAGGTGGGAGGAGGTCCAGGCACAAACTTAATTTAAGGTTTCTCCTGTTCTGATTTTGCACGAACAGGCTTGGCGCATGATCCCTGCATGATCCCTGCCACGGACCATGAGGTTGGTCACTGCCACTGACCTGGTGAATAGTTGCAAGTCACTGCCACTGACCTGGTGTGCGTAGAGTCACTGCCACTATGACATAAAGAACCCGCACTTCCTTCTTTGAGTATCTTGGCCCCTTTTTAGGATAAGAACTTCCCTCCGGAGAGATACCAGAGGCCCCCTCTGTCACCATGACTCTGCGCTGGGTATTCAGAAAGGGTCACCTCCCTGGTCTCCTCGATCCTGGATACGGGTCCCCTCGCAAGGCAGATCCCTGGGAGCCTCGATCCCTAGCGGACCCCAGCCGAAGGTTGCTGGGCTCCAGGCCCTCGCCAAAGTACCTCACCCCAGACTGAAGGTGTCTGGGATGGAAACAGCAGCTCCGTCTCCGGGCCGGAGGCAACACACATGCCCAGGCCTAAGGTGCCTGGGCGCGGAACCAACGACAACGACCCAGGCCTCCGGGCCTAGGGCACCCGGAGGCGACACACACACACACCCAGGCCTAAGGTGCCTGGGCGTGGACCCTGACTGGAAGATAGCCGCCCCTTTTTATACCCTCTCCCGACAGGCACAGCAGGTTCCCCGCCCCGCCGTACTGCTGCCGAGAGGGGACAAGAAAAGGCACAACCCTGTACCATGGTTCAACCCGGGCCTATGGCAACAGCGCCACCTATAGGCCCCAGGGAACTGCACATCAGTACTATCTCCCAGGGACAGAAATGGTCCATGAAACCTAACAATTTGTGCATCTGAGCCTAGTTACCACTCAGATGCTCCCCCTAAATATAGCACCCCGCTACACAGGTATAAAGGATAACAAGGTAGGAAGCAATCTCCAATCACTAGCAATAGTAATATGGCTGTAGAAACTGTAGCAGAGGATGGGGGACAAACTGCACCTGCCTACAAGATAATGTGAACATAGCCCTACATTTACTTTCTGAAAGTATGACCAAAAAACTGAATGAATAATAAAACCATAATTTATTTTGCCTCATTGCACTTGCTGCTGTATGTAAAATATGCATGGCCACCTAGGTTGGATTTACACTGTTATATGTTCATGCAGCACATATTGTAATGCCATTATGTAGGCGTGAATGAGCCCATATTGTTTCTATTTCCAAAAACAATAAACTGCAGCACCAGTATGGATGGGCCTAGGGCTGGGGTACCCAATCAGAGAGATTTCACACACAGTCCTTGGAGTTGTACTGTATAATAACTTGTATATTATATAGAAATAAGCAGTTCTCCAGGAACCACTACTCAGACAACAGAGTGCTAATAGTTCATACAACTTCCAGTATGACAGACAGTAATGCTGTATAAACAATGAGTCTTGCGAGCTACCAAATTAAATTCCAAAACAATGGATAAAAAGAACATACAGCTGCCTAGAAATGAACACAATCCCATATGCTTTGTGCTAGAGTATAAATAAAATCAATAAATTGCAGCGCTGTGTGATTCTATATAACTTACTAACTTAACACATAGATGAATTTATCTATGTGTCAAGTTATTAAGTTAGCGCCATATTACGGAGTAGTAGTATTACTAGGCTGGCTTGATGTACCAAAGGACAGTTTCTACTGGTGGGGTGTTGAACTACAGTGTATTATAACAACACTCTATGCTGCTGAATAAATGCTGGAAAGAAAAGCCCGGAGCAAAAAGTAAAATGACATAGGCGAAGGGCTGGCATGACTAAGGGAACAGGGGACTGAGAGAGAGAGCCAGCCATTGGTTAGTAAGAGGGGGGGCAGGATTGGCTGAGCTGGAGTGGGGGGGAGGGCCAAGGGGAATAACAGTTAAAAGGTTGAGTCCCCTCCCCCCCCGGGCAACACAGCGGGGTGAAGTGTGAGAGATGGCACACGTGCAGGAGTTGCTGGCTCAGCTGCGGGCTGAGGCGGCGCAACATGGCCCAGGTTGGCTCCAAGAGACCTTGGGGCCGATGCTGGCGGAGCCGGCGTGTAATGCGGCCACAGGGGGAAGGACATCGGGGCGAGCTCGGCAAGCCAGGGCGCCGGAGCGCTTCTCTCCCGACCCCCCCCACGAGCTCAGCGTCGCACTGGGAGTCCCTATTCGAGGGCCCCTTCGGCCCCCCCCGCTAAGCGAACAGCCAAGCAGGCGGGGGGAGGCGCCGGAAGGAATCCCCAACCTGGACGGAGCTCGGCGGGCGGTCGTTCCGGGTGCTCCGGAGCGGCCACGAGGCCCGCGCTACGAGTGGAGTCGGACGCGGCGGGCCCCGCCCCCCGGGTGTCGGCTCAGGGGCGGGCGCCTCGGCGAGGGAGATCGGAGAGCGCGGTGGCCGGGCCTTCCACCGCGGCCGGCGACCGGTCACCGACGTCGGGGGTGCGGCATGGTGCGGTGGCAGAAGTTACAGCTGCAGGAGAGCGACGTCGTGGCGGCGGGAAAAAAGCGACGCGGAAGTCGGTGAACGGGTCTGGAGGGCGGAGCCGGATGGAGTCGGGACCCGCGGCAGCCAGGGATCCTTCACCTGGTGGGCCTTCTTCGGCAGAGGAAGAGGTGGATCGCTCAGAGGGAGAACTGGTGGACTCGGAGGGTGACGGCGTTCCACAGCAACGGTCGGCGGCGGTGGAGACGGGACGATCGGCTGGTGGGTCACTTCCTGGGCAGCCTGGTAAGTCAATTTCTCAATTATTCTCCATGGGGTTAGCTGAGGTGCGGCCTGCTAGGATGGGGTCGGCAGGGGGTAGTCAGGAGGTTCCCCTGGGGGAGGTTGCTGGGGACGGTTTAGTGCACGGAGCTGCGGAGATGGATATTGGTTTTAAGGGGTTTTTAGCGGGGATTAAGGAGCTTGTGGGTAAGTTTGAGAGGCAGAGCAGTGCCCCCGTTAGCCCGGCAGCGGCGTGGGTTCCGCCGCAAGATGGGGACGGGGGTCTGGGGGTGATGGCGATGGCGCCAGCGGTTTCGGTGGCGGCGGTGCAGACAACAGCAGCGGAGGACGCGCTGCAGGCGGCGGTTGAAAAGGGGGATGGGGCCAGACAAGACATTGTCAGGTTGGCGGATTCAGCTAGGTGCGAGATGTACATTTGTTTTGCGGGGCCGTTGGGGGCACATTTGAAGTCGGAAGTTCGGGAGAAGATTTGGAAAGGTGAGTACATGGAGATTTTCTCACTGCTTCCACTGGGGAAGTTTAATTTGGATAGGGTCAAGCCGGACGATTCCAAGAAGGAGGATGAAGAAAAACGTAGGTTTCGCCTGATCCCGCGGACGTTCATGAATTGGCTGCAGGCATTCGCCATCCTTGCTAGCGTAATCGGGCAAAAGAAGCCTGAACAGTGTTCGGGTCTTTTTTGTTATCAAGATGCGGTTGGGGAGGCCTACAGGGTGTATGGGGGTTCAGCCTGGTTGAGATACGATGAGGAATTCAGACAAAAGATGTCGGTGCGTTCGGAGTTGAGGTGGGACCACAAGGACATTAGTTTGTGGATGCGTTTGATGAACGCGCCGAGGGCTCCGAATCAGTTTTTTCAGGGGGGGGGCGGTGGATCATCATCCCCAGGACAACCGGCCGGAAAGGCAAAAGGGGTCTGTTGGCAATACAATTCGGGATCTTGCAAGTTTGGAGGATCGTGCAGATTCAAGCATGAATGCTCCGGTTGTGGGGGTTCACATACCTTGTCCAGGTGTTTTAGGAAAGGGAGAGCTGGTGAGTCTTCAAACAAGAGGGATGACTCCGGTGATGGTGGCAAGGATGCGCCCGTTTCTCGGTAGGTATCCGGATAGGCAGGCAGCTCATTTATTAGAAAAGGGTTTTACAGAAGGGTTTGAAATTCCGTGCGTTTTGGGGGCGGTTCCACCAGTGGCTCGTAATCTGCGCTCAGCTTTGCATTACCCGGAGGTGGTTTCAGAGAAACTGCGGAAGGAAGTTGCATTGGGCCGCATGAGTGGCCCTTTTTCGGTAGCTCCACTGGCGGATTTGGTGGTGTCTCCGCTGGGAGTGGTGCCAAAGAAGGAACCTAACAAATTCCGACTTATCCACCACCTGTCTTTTCCAAAAGGAGGGTCTGTGAACGATGCTATCGATCCTCAGGCTTGCACGGTGGGATATACGTCTTTTGATGCGGCGGTGTTTTGGGTTAGGCACTATGGGCAGGGGGCATTGATGGCAAAAGCGGATGTGGAGGCGGCGTTCCGCCTGCTGCCAGTGCACCCCGATAGTTTCCAATTTTTGGGTTGCTCGTGGAATGGAGAATTCTATGTGGATCGCTGCTTACCGATGGGATGCTCCGTATCCTGTGCGCTGTTTGAGAAGTTTAGTTCTTTTCTAGAATGGGTGATTAGGGATGTATCGGGGGTAAGTTCAATCATACACTACCTGGATGACTTCCTCTGCGTGGGCCCAGCCTCATCCAAGATCTGCGCGGTGCTGTTGGCAACGCTGGAACACATCGCGGAACGCTTTGGGGTGCCTTTGTCGCCCGACAAGACGGAAGGGCCGAGAACGGTCATTACGTTTTTAGGGATTACGTTGGATTCGGACGCAATGGAATGCCGTTTGCCGGTGGAGAAATTGGTGGCGTTGAAGTCGGAGATCAGAGGTATGTTGGGTTTACGGAAAGTGCAGCTGAGGACGTTGCAGTCATTACTGGGAAAACTCAACTTCGCTTGTCGCATTCTGCCAATGGGCAGGGTATTTTGCCGACGGCTGTCGGCAAGTACAGCGGGGGTACAGTCACCACGGCATTTTGTGCGCTTGGTAAAGGCTCACAGGGAGGATCTACAGGTCTGGCATGCGTTCCTGGAATCTTTTAATGGCAGAGCGTTGTGGATGACAGGCCCTGTCAATAATTTTGACATGGAACTTTTCACGGACGCGGCTGGCTCCACTGGTTTTGGAGCTTTTTTCCGAGGCAGGTGGAGTGCTGGCCCATGGCCGGTGTGTTGGGTGGAAGCTGGCTTCACAAAAAACCTGGTGCTGCTGGAAATGTTTCCGGTGGTATTGGCGGTCGAACTGTGGGGCGAGGCGTTCAGGGATCTGAAGGTACGCTTCCACGGGGACAACTTGGGTGTGGTGCAGGTGATCAACAGAGTGTCGGCTTCATCACCTCCGGTAGTTAGGTTGCTTCGGCACTTGGTGCTGCGGTGCCTACAATTGAATGTTTTCATATATGCAGTTCATCTTCCCGGGGTAGAGAACGTTATTGCTGACGCTTTGTCTCGGTTCCAGTGGGACAGATTCCGAGAGTTGGCGCCGGAAGCGGAGCAACTGGGGGTGCCTTGTCCGGACTGGCTGTGGAAAATTGCGTTGGTGTAGTCTCCGGATGGATCAGAAGGTCGGTGAGTGAGACGACGTGGGTTGCGTATAACAAGGTATGGCAGGAATGGGAGGCTATGGGTCGGATGACGGATGTGGATACATTAGGACCTGAAGCGAAGTTGTTGTTGTTATACTTTCTATCCCGGCAGATGGAAGGGGGGGTGTCCGTCTCGACGTTGGGAAAGAAGTTGGCTGGGTTGGCCTTTTTATTCAAGTGGCAGGGTGGCCCGGACCTTACTAAAGACTTCTGGGTGCGACAGGCACTTAGAGGTTATAGACGATCCAGGCCGGGTAGGGACACCAGGCGTCCAGTGTCTTTTGACCTTCTGCAGGGAATTTTGGCTCGGTTACCGGAGATCTGCGCCTCAGTATACGAGAGTTGCTTGTTTAGAGCTGCTTTTGCGTTAGCATTTTTCGGGGCATTTAGGATTAGCGAACTGGTCAGCCCTTCTAGGAAGGTTCATGGGGGTATTTGGGGTTCGGAGGTGCGATGCCAAGGTGAGAGTGTGGCGGTATGGTTACGGAGGTCCAAAACAGACCAAAAAGGGAAGGGTAGGTCGGTGCAGGTCTTTTCGCTGCCGGGCTCCCCGCTTTGTCCAGTAAGGGCCGTGAAGGGGTTCATGGGGGTGCGACCGCCGGATGAGGGGTCGTTTTTGATACATGCTGATGGGTCCCCATTATCAAAATTTCAATTTGTGTCTGTGTTCAAGAAATGTTTGACGGTTCTCGGGTTAGACGATAGGGAGTTTGCGTCGCATTCTTTCAGGATAGGGGCGGCTACTGAGGCGGCTCGGTGGGGGTTGGACTCTGAGGCGGTAAAGCGCATTGGCAGGTGGGAGTCCAGCAGATTTCGCCTATACATTCGTCCCCAGCTAGTAATGGGGGTGTGAGGGTTGGGGGCGGGGGGAGGCGTTTGTCATTCATTTTGGGGGGATGGTCTGCTGGGCTTTCGTTGGGTCTGCTGTTGGTTACGGTGGTGTGCTTGTTTTTTCTTTCAGGTGCGGGGCCGGCCCTGGTCTGGATTTTGGGCCATTCCTATGTGTTCTGGGGGGCAAAGAGGGCAGATGTTAGGCCGGAGGGCCGGCAATTGGGGATTCCTAGACAGGAGGCCTGTGTTCGCTGGTTGGGAGTGCCGGGAATGTTATGGAGTAGAATGGTCCCGGAGGTGCATCGTTTTGCACGTCTTGACCGGCCGCCTGACGTTATAGTCTTGCACGTAGGCGGCAATGACCTAGGAGCCAGATCTATGTTGGACGTGACAAAGGATATCAAGTTTGATATACTGCGTCTGCGCATGGCATTCCCGGACATGGTAATTGTTTGGTCCGACATGGTGGCTAGGACATCATGGAGGATGGCTAGGTCATTGGAAGGCATCAACAGGGCCCGGAGAAAGGTCAACAGGGATGTGGCTAGGTTTGTAGTGAGGAATGGGGGGCTGGTAATACGGCACATGGAGCTGGAGGTGGACACATGGCGCTACCTTCGGGGCGATGGGGTTCACCTGAATGACGTGGGGATAGACCTGTGGGCGTTGGGGATTCAAGATGGCATCCAAAGGGCTCTTAGGGTGTGGAGGAGCACACAATTGTAAAGGTTTTTCCAATTGGGTGCTGTGGCGGGTGTCTGGTCTTTGCAGGGGAAGGAGGATACCTCGGGAAGAAGAGTTCAGGACCCGTCGTTGGTATGGGTCCTGATTGGGGGGTTTACAGTTAACGGAGGTTAGCTGTAAGCATGGGTAAAGAGGGCACTGCGGTCATGGTTGTCTCTGAGCCAGCATGTCGGCTTGAGGCCTATTAACAGATTCAAGAGGTACCGCAGTGCAAGAGTTACACAGATGGTAATCGAGGTTCCTGCAAAGATCGTCACTGGGATTTTTGACTGATGGGTTTTTTCATAACAGATGTTTTTAGGTTATTGTTAATGAAAATATTATTTTAATAAATAAGGCTGCTACGGCCTATGTTTTCCCCAACGCCAGTGTGGGCTCGTTTACTTAAGTAAGGAGGGTTAATGTGGGATTGTGTAAGGTTAAAATGTTAAGCAAAGGTACCTCTGTTATACGATAGTCAAGAAAAGCCCGGAGCAAAAAGTAAAATGACATAGGCGAAGGGCTGGCATGACTAAGGGAACAGGGGACTGAGAGAGAGAGCCAGCCATTGGTTAGTAAGAGGGGGGGCAGGATTGGCTGAGCTGGAGTGGAGTGGGGGGGGGAGGGCCAAGGGGAATAACAGTTAAAAGGTTGAGTCCCCTCCCCCCCCGGGCAACACAGCGGGGTGAAGTGTGAGAGTTCCCGCCCACCCTCCCTTGTTTAGGTGATTGGGAGATAGGACGGTTTTGGTTGTATATTTACAGGAATGGTTTGTGACGGTGTGGAAGTCGTGGCGGCGGCGGGTGTCTGGTCTTTGCAGGGGAAGGAGGATACCTCGGGAAGAAGAGTTCAGGACCCGTCGTTGGTATGGGTCCTGATTGGGGGGTTTACAGTTAACGGAGGTTAGCTGTAAGCATGGGTAAAGAGGGCACTGCGGTCATGGTTGTCTCTGAGCCAGCATGTCGGCTTGAGGCCTAATAACAGATTCAAGAGGTACCGCAGTGCAAGAGTTACACAGATGGTAATCGAGGTTCCTGCAAAGATCGTCACTGGGATTTTTGACTGATGGGTTTTTTCATAACAGATGTTTTTAGGTTATTGTTAATGAAAATATTATTTTAATAAATAAGGCTGCTACGGCCTATGTTTTCCCCAACGCCAGTGTGGGCTCGTTTACTTAAGTAAGGAGGGTTAATGTGGGATTGTGTAAGGTTAAAATGTTAAGCAAAGGTACCTCTGTTATACGATAGTCATGTCCACTGTGAACAAGAGATGTCCCTGCACTGACTCTACGTCGACACTGACTATGCGATAGGAACCTCTCCCTGCTCTGTTTATAGGGTTGCCACTTTTTCTTCAAGCCAAACCCGAACACTTTAGCACCATGGTGAACAGTGGGTGTAGCTAAATTGCGTTAACAGTGGAACCTGGACAGATGGGGTGGCGGGGTTGGCATTCACTAGAACCAATTTGGCTGTGTTTTCCTGCTGCAGCAGCTGAAACCCGGCTTCTCCTCCTCTACCTCCTGCCGGCATTTAGCTGCTGCAGGAGGAAAATACAGCCAATCTGTTCTAGTTCTTTCTCTACTGTCATCATCATGGTCACCATTATCCTCACCATATTCCCCTTTATCATGCTCATTTTTATCCTCTCTGCTGTCATCACCATGATCATCCTCATTATTGTTATCACCCTTATCATATCCTCTATAATGTCATCATCATCCTCACCATCATTATACTTATCCCTATCATTATTTTCTGTATTATCATCCTCACCATTATTTACCTGATCACTTTACATTATTATTGTCATCCCTGTCCTCATCCTTCCATCATCATCCTCATAATTTTCCTCTCTAATGTCATCACCATCCTCATCCTTATCTAATTTTTTACTCTCCTTCCATAATCATCATCCTCATTACGTCTTTATCATTTTCATCTTCTTTACTGTCATCATCGTCCTCATCATCATTTCCCCCATTACTATATATGATCCCTGCAATCTCTGTCCTCACCATCCATTATTATTATCCCCATCACTGTCATCCCCTTTCTTATCATCCTCACCATAACTTTACTACTCTCCTATAATCTCCATTATTCTCTATACTGTTATCCTCCGCCTTCTCCTCATGATGATCTTTCTCTCCATTACTTTACAGTGTCTTCACCCTCTTATTCCCTTCCTCCAAGCTCTGGACTCACATTGAGTGATGTGATGAAGTAGCGCTCACCTGCTGGGGCCCAGGGCAGGCAGGAGAGGCCACTGGGTGGGCATTCAGTCGGCAGCTCAGGAAGAGGAGCATGATGATGGCACCCCACATTGCTGATTGCCCGGTTGGGTCACTCTGCGCCTATCTCTCAGACTGGGCAAGGGTCAGGGGCAGTGACACTCTTCAGGGGTCAAAACTAGGGATGAGCTTCGAGTTTGAGTCGAACTCATGTTCGACTCGAACATTGCCTGTTCGCCCGTTTGCTGAACAGCGAACAATTTGGGGTGTTCGCGGCAAATTTGAAAAGTCTATGGGAGAAATCTAGAGTGCTCATTTTAAAGGCTTATATGCAAGTTATTGTCATAAAAAGTGTTTGGGGACCCGGGTCCTGCCCCAGGGGACATGTATCAATGCAAAAAAAAGTTTTAAAAACGTCCGTTTTTTTGGGAGCAGTGATTTTAATAATGCTTAAAGTGAAACAATAAAAGTGAAATATTCCTTTAAATTTCGTACCTAGGGTGTGTGTATAGTATGCATGTAAATTCGCGCTTGTTTCTTGTGCTTAGAACTGTCCCTGCACAAAATGTAATTTCTGAAGGAAAAAAAGTCATTTAAAACTCACTCGCGGCTATAATGAATTGTCGGCTCCCGGCAATACATAGAAAAGTCATTGATAAAAAAAAAAAAAAACCCTTGGGGGTTCCCCCAAATTTAATTACCAGGCCCTTCAGGTCTGGTATGGATATTAAGGGGAACCCTGCCGCAAATTTAAAAAAAATGCGTGCGGTTCCCTCCAAATATCCATACCAGGCCCTTCAGGTCTGGTATGGATTTTAAGGGGAACTCCACCCCAAATTGAAAAAAAAATGGCGTGGAGTTCCCCCCAAAAATCCAGACCAGACCCTTTATCTGAGCACGCAACCTGGCAGGCCGCAGGAAAAGAGGGGGGGATGAGAGAGTGCCCCCCCTCCTGAACCGTACCAGGCCACATGCCCTCAACATGGGGAGGATGTCCATGTTGATGGGGACAAGGGCCTCATCCCCACAACCCTTGCCCGGGGGTTGTGGGCATCTGCGGGCAGGGGGCTTATCGAAATCTGGAAGACCCCTTTAACAAAGGGGACCCCAGATCCCGGCCCCCCCCTATGTGAATTGGTAATGGGGTACATTGTACCCCTACCATTTCATAAAGAAAGTGTAAAAAATTGTAAAAAATACCGTTGGGAAAGTCCTTTATTAAAAATAAAAAAATATAAGATAAAAAAAAAAAACATTCCAGCGATGAAATCCAGTGTCCCACGGCGATCAGATGTCCAGCGCTGTCCACACGAAACGTCATTGGCTGAGCCTGATCGGACCTGATGGGGAACTTCCCCCGCAGTGTAATAAATGAATAGACCCGCCCCTTCTAAAGTTCCCCATCAGGTCCGCTCAGCCAATGACGTAAGTTTAAGGCTAAGGACCTGATGCGGAACGTTAGAAGGGGCGGGTCTATTCATTTATTATACTGCGGAGGAAGTTCCCCATCAGGTCCGCCATCCAATGACGTAGGTGGGGTCTGACATACAAGGGGGCAGACCTGATGGGGAACTTCCTCCACAGTGTAATACATGAATAGACCCGCCCCTTCTCACGTTCCGCATCAGGTCCTCAGCCTTACACCTGATGCGGACCTGATGGGGAACTTTAGAAGGGGCGGGTGTATTCATTTATTACTAATAAATGAATACACCCACCCCTTCTAAAGTTCCCCATCAGGTCCGCTCAGCCAATGACGTAGGTGTAAGGCTGAGGACCTGATG
This sequence comes from Rana muscosa, assembly GCA_029206835.1. Classification (NCBI taxonomy): domain Eukaryota; kingdom Metazoa; phylum Chordata; class Amphibia; order Anura; family Ranidae; genus Rana; species Rana muscosa. The sequence goes on from CM055116.1 coordinate 574,699,382, forward strand.
CGGAATGTGAGAAGGGGCGGGTCTATTCATGTATTACACTGTGGAGGAAGTTCCCCATCAGATTTTTAAAACTTTTTTTTGCATTGATACATGTCCCCTGGGGCAGGACCCGGGTCCCCAAACACTTATGACAATAACTTGCATATTAGCCTTTATAATTAGCACTTTTGATTTCGAACGTTCGAGTCCATTGTATTTAATAGGGTTCTAAAGTTTACGCGAACATTCTGTCTGTTCGCAGGTTCTGGTGTGAACCGAACAGGGGGGTGTTCGGCTCATCCCTAGTCAGAGCCAGCATGGATGGAGAGGGAAGTCACATGTTTCTGGGGATCGGCTCTCTCCAGGGTGATGAGGATCGGGATGGAACGCAGGAGATTGGGTTTGGAGAGAGGACTCCGCCCCCTCCTCTACCTCACTCTCCCCTAGCTGTCCCCGCAGGGGAGAAGGCAGGCAGAGGGGGAGAGCACACAGCAGAGAAAGCTGCACTCGGCAGGATTAATTATCACTGCATTCAAGGATACCCCCCATGGAGTTCCCGCACTGGCTCCAGTCATCCATCCCTAGGACTGATAGCTGAGGGTTGGGATTGGAGGTATGCTGCTGTGTCCGGGTTTCAGGAGGACAGAAACTCGGGCACAACTGTCAAAACCCGGACTGTCCAGGTCATTCTCGTACAGGTGGCAACCCTATCTGTTTACTCTCGCTGACAAATGGGGTCTATGTCCCTCACCTACCACAAGCTCCAGACGTACACAAGAGTCCCACACCAAGGTGGCCATCAGAGGTCTTCAGAAGTTGCAGTGTCAAATCAGACAGCTGCAACTTCTGTGGCAACTATAGAGTCTATAAAAGAACCCTAAACCTCTTAAGACTCCGCTCCAGGTGTACAGTGGGACAGCGCCATCTACTGGATGGAGGCTAAGTTTCACCTGCCTACACCTATATGGAAACCAGTTTTAGAGAAAAGAATGAGCTTTCTGTGTTAAATGCATTTTTCTGCAGCAAAATGCATTTGTTTAGATGCATAAAAATGGACAAGTAAGATTAGGCCCCTTTGTCTTTTTATAGTACCCAAGATTATTTACAACAGAGTGTCTTCTGTTTTGTTTATTAGACTGAAGCCTGCATTATTAGCAGGGCCGCCCGTCTTTAATGCAGGGCAAATGGGGCACCTGCTCTGAGCCCGCGCAACCCCTGAATTGGGGCCCCAATGATGGCATTGCAGAGCGCACAGAGGACACAGGAGGCTGTATTCCCGAGCAAGCCAGCAGAGGGGGTCGGGGCCGGGAGCTTCACTAACGCTCTGACCCTGCCCCATGTAGCCTGTATGCTCTAAACAGAGTGTCTGTAGTGAGAGCAGTGATCGGAGTGGGAGCTCCCAGACCTCTGTATTCCCGAGCCAGTATAGAGGGGGCGGGGCTCAAAGCCCACCCCATGTAGCCTGTATGCTCAGGAGGGAGCAGCTGTAGTATGAGCAGAGATCAGAGTTGGAGCCCCGCCCCCGGATGGCTGGCCATGTATATCCTTACACCAATAGAATGCCTGACTGCTATCCTGAAACCCTGCGTGTGATTCAACTGTAAAGGTGTGCATTGCTGAAGGTTCTCTGACCATCTCCTGTAGTATGTCCACAGTCTCTGATTGTCTCCTGTACTACAGTATGTCCGCAGTCTCTGACCGTCTCCTGTAGTATGTCCACAGTCTCTGATAGTCTCCTGTACTATGTCCGCAGTCTCTGATTGTCTCCTGTACTATGTCTGCAGTCTCTGATTCAGTGGTGGTGCATCCATAGAGGGCGCAGGGGCGCTGCCCCCTCTCGCTCCTGCACCGCCACTGAAAAACAATACATACATTCATGAATTGCATGAATGTATGTATTGTCGCCGCTGCCGCCCACTATTCAGATAGACGGCCCCCTGGCGAGCGCCGGCCATCTGAATAACGGCAGCTGGTTGGCTGTGGAAGTGTCTATCAGAGCCAGCAGCTCTGATAGGCTTTCCGATTACAGCCTGAGGGCTGTAATCGGCTTCCAAATAGTTAACCAGGGGACGCACGGGGGGTGCGTTCCTTGGTTAACACTGACACGCATCTCAGCCAATCAGGTTCGCTGGATCTGGTTACCGGTAACCTGATTGGCTGAAGCGTCATCGAGGGCGGGACTACATCGAGGGATCGTGGAGGAGGATCCGAGGATGGCTGACCGAGAAAGGTAAGTGCCAGGCGGGGGGGGGCAAACTGGCGGCAATTAATGGGCACAGTGGCGACAATGGCATGGCACAGTGGCTGCGTTTGGCATGGCACAGTGGCGACAATTGATGGGCACAGTGGTGACAATGACATGGCACAGTGGCTGCGTTTGGCATGGCACAGTGGCTGCATTTGGCATGGCACAGTGGTGACAATTGATGGGCACAGTGGCGACAATGGCATGGCACAGTGGCGACAATTGATGGCATGGCACAGTGGTGACAATTGATGGGCACAGTGGCGACAATTGATGGCACAGTGGCTGCGTTTGATGGCATGGCACAGTGGCCACAATTGATGGGCACAGTGGCTGCGTTTGATGGCATGGCACAGTGGCTGCGTTTGATGGCATGGCACAGTGGCAACAATTTTATGGCACAGTGGCGACAATTTTATGGCACAGTGGCTGCGTTTGATGGGCACAGTGGCTGCGTTTGATGGGCACAGTGGCTGCGTTTGATGGGCACAGTGAGGCTGCAATAGATTTTGAGCACCAGCCGCCACTGCTCTGATGGTCTCCTGTACTATATCTGCAGTCTCTGATTCTCTCCTGTACTATGTCTGCAGTCTCAGATTGTCTCCTGTAGTATGTCTGCAGTTTATGACTGTCTCCTGTAGTATGTCCGCAGTCTCTGATTGTCTCCTGTAGTATGTCCACAGTCTCTGACCATCTTCTGTAGTATGTCCGCAGACTCTGATTGTCTCCTGTAGTATGTCTGCAGTCTCTGACCGTCTCCTATATTATGTCCGCAGTCTCTGACGCTCTCCTGTAGTATGTATGCAGTCTCTGACCCTCTCCTGTAGTATGTTTGAAGTCACTGACGCTCTCCTGTAGTATGTTTGCAGTCTCTGACCCTCTCCTGTAGTATATTTGCAGTCTCTGATGCTCTCCTGTAGTATGTTTGCAGTTTCTGACCATCTCCTGTATTATGTCTGCAATCTCTGACCCTCTCCTGTATTATGTCTGCAATCGCTGACCCTCTCCTGTAGTATATGTAGTAATGTGCCCAATTATTTGGGATTGCTCAACTGCTCATTGAGTGGTAAACATGTGCAGTAACATGAACAGTAGTGATCTACTGTAATCTCTCACAATCAATCAGTGAACAGTAGTGATCTGCTGTAATCTCTTGCAACCATTCAGCGAGCAGTAATAATGTGCAGTAACCTCTAGTAGCAACCAATCGGTGAGGCTGTAACCTCTGGCAACCAATTTTAATCGCTGCGTGATCTGCTGCAGTAAACTGAATTTGAGTCTACCTGCTACTTTTTTGTATGTCTCATAATGGGGGGATGGGGGGCAAGAAAATGTTTGCCCAGGGCCTAATCAATATTAAAGACGGCCCTGATTATTAGGCCTTTTGTACATACACACGTGAAAAAAAGACACTTTTCGCCATGTAGCTTTTTTTTTTTTAATGCAGCAATTTACGCACTTGCGTGTTATACACTAGTATATATCAGTGTATATGTGTAAAATGCAACACTGGCAGGAAGAGGAGGAAGAATATTACATGTGTAAACACATACGCACATTTACATGCCTATATACGTGCATATCCAAGGTCTTAACATAAATAAAATAATGTTTTTACACAGGATTTTTCTGCCAGCAAGATCCTGCATATAAACATCAGTAAATATTTTTGTGTACAAGAGGCCATGTCATGAACACTGCTGCACTTCTCTTATAAAAAGATCAAAGTATATCTAAAACATTGACAAAGAACAGGGTATTGTTGAAACAAAGTTTTGTTTTTTTTGCTGTGTTTTCCATTGGGGATACTTTATTTCACATCCTGTCTTGGAGGTACAACAGGAGGTAAAGATAAATCCTCATTTAGACAGTTGTCACTAGTACCATTGTTATGTCGCCTACACACGATCGGATTTTCCGTCGGAAAAACCTTGGATGTTTTTTCCGATGGAATTCCGCTCAAGCTTGGCTTGCATACACACGGTCACACAAAGTTCTCTGGAATTTCGACCGTCAAGAACGCGGTGACGTTCAACACTACGACGAGCCGAGAAAATTAAGTTCAATGCTTCCGAGCATGTGTCGAATTGTTTCCGAGCATGCGTCAGAATTTTGCACGTCAGAATTGCTACAGATAGGAATTTTTTCCGTCGGAAAATTTGAGAACCAGCTCTCAATCTTTTGCTGGTAGAAATTCCGACAGCAAAAGTCCGATGGAGCATACACACGGTCGGACTTTCCGACCAAAAGCTCACGTCAGACTTTTGCTGGCGGAATTTCCGACCGTGTGTACGCGGCATAAGATTTCTTATCTATTCCTGTTTTGGTGACAACATAACATTTTGGACTTCCTCAAATGTCCATTCTCATTGGTCACCAGGAAAAATAAAAAGGGTGATACTTCCTACAGGACACATTTGCTATTCTATCATAAGTGAAAAAAAATTTTTTGGATACACGTTGAATTTCCCAAAGACAAACTCCCTACTAGCATTTTCTTGGCAATGCTGTATTGCCAGGTCTGAATCTGCAAGTGAGCTTTGATTGTAGCTGCATTATTGCACTTGCAACAAAAACAATTGAGTACATTCTGATCTTTTCCTTTTATTTGCACTAACATTGAGATTTTCAGGGCAAACTTTTTTGAGGTTTCCGACCTTCTTCTAAGCTTCAAGTAGAGTACTGCTTGGACCTTAGAAGATGGGTGTAAACCCTGAAAGCTAGTCCTGAGAATCTGAATGTTAGTGCAAATAAAAATGATTACGGACAGAGACATAGTGAACTTTGGATACTGTGTTTGCAGCCTAAGGTAGGTAACGCTACATAAAAGTTATGTAGTGATATGTCCCCTGAAACTTCTCGGTCCCTTAGCAGTCACATTAGCTGATATTACATGGTTACAACTTACAAATACATATATGCCATGCCTTGAATGCCCACGGTTATTCACCACACTCATCACAGCACTCTTTGCACTTACCTGCTCTCTCTTCTCCAAATTGCTGCACAGCACCTGCCATGGAGAGGGGTATTTAAACATCCTAGGCTTGCACACACCACCGGGCAGCTGCCAGGGGTACCCAGATACTTGGCAGTTGGGACGATCAGGAAACAAGAGGAGCACTGGCAGGGAGCTGTTCTAGTCCTACAGAACAGATATCAGAGTGAAACAGAAAGGCGGAGAAACAGCATTGACCTTGTACATACTCACTGCAAATATATCTCACACAAGTGCCCTTGCAATAAAAAAAAAAAAAACTTTATGCACACCAACTAACTATAAAATTACTGGTGACTGAATGTATTCCTTTTTTGGAAGCTTAATTCTTAAGATAATATGCATCTCAATAATAATTATTATTTTAATAACAACAACAGTAACTCTTACTCATGCAACAACATTATTTATTAAATCAATAAAGTTGTAGGAGAAACTGACATTAAAGCAGTAATTTTGTCATCTTTCCATCTATTAAATTGCTGCCCTTGTTGTTTTAACTTTGGATAGTAAAATAAAAAAAATTCTGCCAGTAAATACCTTATACAGCCCACTTCCTGTTACATGTCTGGTCATAAGCCTAGGCGTATGACATCATGCACAGCTCTCTCACTAAAGCCCCATGCACACGAGACGCCGGTGCAAACTCTGCTGAACACACGTTTTTAAAGGCTAAAACCGGCGTTTAAAAACGCCCGTTTTGCTGCGATTTTAGCGGCGTTTTACCGCGTTTTACCCTCCCTAAGCTCAAAAACATTATTATTTAACCATTTCAGCCATTTTGGGAGACCAGCAGCTGAGAGAGCAGCAGTGTACTTGTATTTAGCGTATCACTTGCCACATCATCTGCCACAAGCTGTGGATTGTCCACTTGCCACGTCACCTGATACGTCACCTAGCCACGTCACCTGCCACAAGTTGTGAATTGTCCACTTGCCACGTCACCTGGCCACAAGTTGTGGATTGTCCACTTGCCACATCACCTGGCCACGTCACCTGCCACGTCACCTGCCACAAGTTGTGGAATGTTCACTTGCCACGTCACCTGCCACGTCACCTGGCCACGTCACCTGGCCACGTCACCTGCCACAAGTTGTGCATTGTCCACTTGCCACGTCACCTGCCACAAGTTGTGAATTGTCCACTTGCCACGTCACCTGCCACAAGTTGTGCATTGTCCACTTGCCACGTCACCTGCCACAAGCTGTGAATTGTCCACTTGCCACGTCACCTGGCCACAAGTTGTGGATTGTCCACTTGCCACATCACCTGGCCACGTCACCTGGCCACGTCACCTGGCCATGTCACCTGCCACGTCACCTGCCACGTCACCTGCCACAAGTTGTGGAATGTTCACTTGCCACGTCACCTGCCACGTCATCTGGCCACGTCACCTGCCACAATTTGTGGATTGTCCACCTGCCACAAGTTTTGGATTGTCCACTTGCCACGTCACCTGCCACGTCACCTGCCACAATTTGTGGATTGTCCACCTGCCACGTCACCTGCCATGTCACCTGGCCACGTCACCTGGCCACGTTACCTGCCACAAGTTGTGGATTGTCCACTTGCCACGTCACCTGGCCACGTCACCTGCCACAATTTATGGATTTCCACCTGCCACGTCACCTGGCAACATCACCTGCCACAAGTTGTGGATTGTCCACTTGCCACGTCACCTGCCACAAGTTGTGGATTGTCTACAGTGCAATGCAAGCAATTACAGTTTTTTTTCATATTTTTTTGATGGTTTTTCATCATTTGCCATCATTTTTGAGATTTCTAATGTAAAAAAATAGGTCACCTTTAAAAACGCTAATAAACGAAATCGCGGCAAAACGCCGGTACCGCGTTTTGCCGCGTTTAGCCGTGTTTTGCGTCTGAAACGTGGAAAACTTTTGCGTCTGAACCCATTTTTTTGCTTCTGGAAAAACAAGGTTAAACGCAACTGCCTAAAAACGGCAATAAACGAGACTGTGTGCATGGACACATAGGATAACATTGAATGGGTTCAGGAGCAGTTGAAAAAAGTGTCCAACTGCCTCTGAACGCGCGTTTAACAGCAAATAACAGCGTCTCGTGTGCATGGGGCCTTAACTTTCATGAGAGTTTGCCAGGAAGGGAGGGGAGGGTGAGTCATAGGAGGGCCAATGAAAGCTGCAGAGCTGGAGGTGTGTGTGTGTAAATCCAGGAAGTGAACAGGCAGCAGCTTCAGCTGCCCACAGTTAAAATGAATGAAGCCAGAAATAGTGGAGGGAGATTTCTGCAGCATATTTGGCAAGTACAGAATCACAGTATATATAAAATAATATGCAAATCTCAGGGGGTTTTATACAAATTTTTTATGATATATCATTCTCCTGCACCAGGACGCTAGTGGACGTAATTGGTAGGTTTACTTTCCTTCAGTGTCACATATGTGATTTTGAATTGATTATTACTGCCATTTATATTCCTCCTCCATATAACCCTGAGCTCTTTCTTCAGCTTATGTCATTTGTAAAGGCCTCTCCTACACTTCCAATATTGGTGACTGGTGATCCTAATAATGTAATCAACCCAGAACAAGATAGATTTCCCTCTCCTCGCTCTTTACCTATAGATGGCCTCTCTTCTTTAGGGAGGCTCTTTAGGGAATTAGGGTTACATGATATGTGGCGGATGTTACATCCTACTGAAAATTCATACACTTGTCATTCTAAAACATTTGGTTCGGTATCAAAAATCGATCTGGTGTTGTGCTCCGCAGACCTTGTCATGGCTTTTAAGGATGTGGTAATAGAGCCAAGAGGTATCTCTGACCATTCCTCTGTAATATTTAATTTTGCCTTTGGGCATTCAAGGTCTAATATCCCTTGGCGTCTAAAGCCATTCTGGTTGGATTTATTTCCTGAGGATGGAGTCCTGTTGGAAATGATCCTTTATTTGAACAGCTAGGGATCATTTATAGAGATGTGGGCACAGTTGACTACGTAATGTTATAGGTTCACAGTCTCCTGCCCATCAAGTCGGGGATATCACACAGTGTGTGTGGAAAGAGTGGCTATGACGGTTGACGTTTAGAGGGTCTATGCCAGGCTGCACCATGTATCTAATGACAGGCAGACAAGGTGGGCGGTGCTCACTATGTTGGGTGTGGCAGGCTGTGGTGGGCGTCCAACTAGACACATGACTGTGAGCTTTTATAGAGGGTCCTGGGAGGTCTAGTTATATCACTGTGGCTCTGAGGAAGAGGGTACGCCCTCGTAGCGTGTAAGTCGCGATTGATGCTGTCTCCGGTCATCTGGTCCAGGTTGCGGGCGCATAGAGATATTGTGCGCAACTGTTGGAGGGTTTTTAAGCTGTATTTTAAAGCTCGTTTGTGAGTATGAATTTTATCATTATATTTTATGAATAAACCTTGCCATTGGTAATGCACTAGGTCGGTGCGCCCTCCTTTTCTTTTTCTTTGTTTCAGCCTCAAGATTACCCATTGTTCTGAGGAGGGCTGCAAGACTCTAGTCTTTCCATATTTCATTAGCGCATTCAGCGCAGGAGATAGTTTCTGCAGTCCTGTTGGACTACCTGGGGATGTTTATCACTAAGAATGCGGGATCAGCACCTCCTAGAATAGTGTGGGATGCTCTTAAAGTGGTTGTAAACCCTTTACAACCACTTTATGCTACAGGTAAGCCTATATTACCTGTAGCTACCCAGGATATCTCTGCGATACCCAGAAGTAACCCCCGGGAGAGATGTCACCACCGGAGGGAGGGACAAGGACCGCAGCGGGGGCTTCGATCTAAGGTAAGTATTCATAATGAGCTAGTATGCGATGCCTTTGTCGTGCAGGGTTTGTTTTTTTTTTGTTTTTTTAGATTGGGTTTACAACCACTTTAAGGCCTACTTGAGAGGACTTTTGATTAAACAAGTTAGTAGCATTAAAACATCATCGCGTAGAGAGCTTGAACAGGTTAAGGGGGAGGTGCTAGCGGCCGAAGCCAGATTTATTTCAGACCCCAGTTCAATCAATAAAATAGCCTGTGAAACCTCACAGATTAAGTTAAGCTCGCTGTTGGTAGATAGGGCCAGAAATAAACAATTCTTCCAGAAACGGCTGACCTGGGCTGAAGGGGAAGCAGCAGGCAAAATATTGGCTCAGGTCGTACGTGCGCAATCAGGCATAACATATGTAACAGCACTTAGGGATCAGGGTGGGCAGGTGTACACTAGCACAGGAGATATTTTGCCTATCTTCTCTCCTTTTTATCAAGATCTATATACTTAACGAGTTAACTGTAGTTAACTGAGGTGTACCTCTGCTGAGTTGACTGCTTACCTTGAAAGGATTATTCTTCCAGGAGTATCACAGGTATCACTTGACTCTATTGGAACTGGAAGCTGCAGTGGCTAGTTTTGCGAATAATAAAGCACCAGGGGTGGACAGTATTCCCGTTGAAGTTTATAAATAATAAGGTGAAGCGTTGTTACCTACCCTACTTAAAACATTTAATTGTCTCCCGGACTCAATGTCCAAAAGCCGCGATTTTGGTTATCCCGAAAAAAGATAAAGATCCACTTTTTCCAGAATCATATCGGCCTATTTCCGTATTGTCAACAGATATTAGCTAAGGTTTTAGCCAATAGATTGAAAAGGATGATAACACATATTATTCATCCTGATCAAGCTGGCTTTATACCCAACATGTCAACAGATATTAATATTAGGCAAACTTATTTTAATATGCAGATTCCCCCGGTTAATAATACGGATCAGGCCTTCTTGGCACTGGATGACATCAAGGCATTTGACAATGTGGAATGGCCCTATCTATGGGCTGCTTTGCAAAAATTTGGTATGGGGGATATATTCTGTCAATGGGTCCAATTATTATACTCTAGCCCTAGGGCTTCGATTAGGGTTAATGGCGTGCAATCCTCCTCTTTTATGTTATTTCGTGGCACAAGGCAGGGGTTCCCTTTGTCATCCCTCCTTTTTGCCATTGCCATTGAACCATTAGCAACCCTTCTTCGGGCGGCTTCGGGCGTAACGGGTCTGGTAAGAGGAAATCTGGAGGAAAAGGTAGCATTATATGCTGACGATGTTATTTTATTTTTATCAAATCTTCGGTCCTCTGTGCCAGCGGCTATGAGCTATATGGATGAGTTTGCTAGGTTCTCAGGGCTTGCTATTAACTGGGAGAAGTCTGTGCTTCTGCCGTTGGATTCACTACCGAAGGATTTGCCCTCAATATGCCACCAACTTGTTATTGTTTCCTCTTTAAAATACCTGGGAGTTACTATGACCGCATACCCTTTGTCATACAATATGCCTCATTATTGACAAGATTTCAAATGCATAGCAGGATTTGGTGTAAACTTCCCCTTTCAGTAATAGGCCGCATACATTTATTTAAGATGGTTTAGATGCCGCGACTTTTGTATTTTTTACATAATTCCCCAGTTTGGATTCTCCTGAAGAATTTTATTAAGATCAACAGGATATTTAGACATTTGATTTGGGGAAATAGGACCCCCCGTATCAAACTAGATCTTCTACAATATCCAAAGGAGGTTGGGGGGTTAGCGGCTCCAAACCCGAGGATTTACTTTCTAGCTGCTCAATTGCAGCATCTAGCACAGTGGGAATCAGAGGCCTTAGCTACTCCCTCCTTTCGCATAGTTTCTCTTGGTTTCCAGGGGCGCCAGCCGCTGCTAGCCCTGGAGGGGTCATCAGGGTGTTCTGCTTTGTCTAATATACCCACTCAATTGTTATACAAGGTGTGGGAATCTGTTAAGAGGATAATGGGGGTTTCCTACTTGACTAAATATACCCCTCTTTGGGGCAATGAAAGGCTACCTGAAATACTGACCCTCCAGGGCTTTCAGCAATGGGAACAAGCGGGGATTCTTACCCTATCTCAACTTACTATGTAACTATCTCAACTCTATAAGAGGGGTGTAATGAAATCTTTTGATCAGTTGGTAAGGGAATTTTCTTTGAACCTGAGATGTTTTTTTATTCTTATTATTTTTTATATACAAATTTTCTTCTTCTCCTGTTTTGTGTGCCCGTTCCCAGTCTTGGAAAGATTGGTTCAGGCAATTGTAACCAAAGGCTTAATATCTGTTACAAATAAGTCTCTATTACAAGCTTCTTCTAATAAGTTTGACTGTCCATCAAGAGAAAAATGGGAGCGCGATATTGGTCCAATCTCTGACCATGTCTGGGATAGGATTCTTCTGGCTCTTCCTCTTGTATCTCTTTCACCCTCATTTAGATTAACACAATTTTATATATTGTATAGGACCCCAGAATTTTTGTTCAAAATTGGCTTAACAATTGACTCGGCTTGACTCGGCTTGCTCTAGATGTGGCAATCCGGGGTCATTGATACATCTATTATGGCGATGCCTGAAACTCCAGAGGTACTGGACAGAGGTAGTGGGTACACTCTGAATCTTTTGGTGGATCCCTTAACCTCCCTGGTGGTAATCCTGAGTCTGGCTCGGGGTAAGATTTCAGTACCATTAGCGGTAACCCCGAGCCAGACTCGGGCTGCATGGCAGGATACAGGGAGAGTTACTTACCTTGTTCCCTGGATCCTGTGATGTGTCCCCGCTGTGTGTGCGAGCTGTCTCCTCACTCGATTCACACACAGTGCCGCCGAGCTCCGTTCCCTGTGACGTTGTGGCGCACAGGGGCGGAGATCGGCGCCGAATTCAAAAAAGTAAAAACACAATACACATACAGTACACTGTTATCTTACAGATTACAGTACTGTATGAAAAAATTACACATCCCCTTTATCCCTAGTGGTCTGTCCAGTGTCCTGCATGCACTTTTATATTATAAATACTGTTTTTTCTGCCTGGAAACTGGAGATTGTCCATAGCAACCAAAAAGTGTCCCTTTATGTCAAAAGTGGTTTTAGACCAGCTAGAAAACAGCGATAATAAATTAGAATCACTCGCAGAATTGAGCGATAGCGATTTGTGGGGAAATTCGTCATCAAACTCTAAATCTAATGACAGCGACAATTCTGCAACTGAGCAAATTTTAGTGTTTTTGATTTGATTACATTATTGAATAATATTTATTATTATTATATTATTTTTTTGTTATAATTATAGTTATTTATTATATTATAATTAATGATTTCGTGTTTCAAACTTTATCATACCCGGGATGTCTACTAGACTCTGGTTTGGACAGATTTAAGTGAGTTATTACTAAGAATTACAGGCCTACAATATAAAACGCCAAATTTCCATGCAAAATAATTGTACCGCTTTCAGCACCTAAAATCTGACAGAATCATACCGCCAGGGAGGTTAATGTGTCTACTAGGCTAGCTTGATATCTTAGTGCTTAAACCACCAATGTGGTTTACTGTTGTAAGAGTGCTTTTTGTGGCACAAAGACAAATTGCCATTAGGTGGACCTCCCCTCACCCGCCAACTATATCTTTTTTTTTTTAACAGAAAGTGTATTGAAATGTTAAAAAGCGGACAAACCGCCAACTATATCTGATAGAATGTTTGATCTGAATAGATCCATTTCCTATGAGAGGCATCTTTTTTTTAGGAGGAATTTATCTAATAGGTTTGATACTATCTGGAAACCGTGGCTTGACCACATGGATATGGGACTCCTTTTCTCTTTGTTTGTTCTTTTTGTGCACATGTTGTTGTGTTATTAAAAAAAATGGAATTGTTTAGTTTTGATGTTCCCCTGTTATGTCTTAACCACTATTTCCCCTCGATCCCCCCCCCCCCCCCCACTTGATCTTATGACTATACTCAGGTTCCTGTATGTTCCTGCACAAGGCTATGACCCTGACTATTGAATAGAGCTGCATTTTGTTAGATCGAATTTACGTTTCCTACTTTTTGATAATATCTGACGGACTTTATATCTTCAACAGGTTTACCTGAGAATTTCCTGGGACTATTGTTTATTCTCTGGTATTCATAGACCATACAAAGTTCCTTTTGTTTTTGTATGATATATTTTTTGTATCTATATATTTGTTATGGTGGCAACTTCTTGAATATTGGCCTATGTTTACTTGGTATTTCTGTTCTTTATGGACTTCTTTTTTTCAATAAAAACATTGAAATATAAAAAAAAAATGGAAAATAAAATCTGATTTAAAAAAAATAAAATAATAATATGCAAAGTGGTTGGAGGGAAGCTTCAGAAAAGATGTTTTTATTACAAATGATGTGAGCAAACTGCGTTTCCTCTTTAAATAAAATGTTGTACATACTGTAATATAATTTATGTTTTGTTTACATACATTGGTGAACTACTAATATGTGAAGCAATTTGCTGCAAAAAGAAAGATCTTGTTTCATTTTCAATCCATTTTTTTTTACATTTTTCGAAACACAGTTATTACAAAGTACAAGTAATAATATAAAGAAACAAGTTAATATAGGATATAGCCACCAATAACACTGAGTCATTTAAACATATATAAGGTCCTTAAATAAGTAAGACATTAGGGTAATGCTGCAAAGTAAACAATAACTGTCTGAGGAGGAGTAAGGTGACTGGCAAGACAAAGACCAGGATACCGGGATGTGCTGCTAGGTCCAGTCCATGAGATTAGTCTGCTTCAAAGAAGAGGTCAAAGAAGTAAAAAGACCCCCACGTTAGAGTTGAAATAGGGCATCAAGAGAGGATAGAAAATGAGAAGAAAAAGGAAGCTGGGGGGAAAGAAAGAGTACATCAGAGGACATCAAAGAGACCTAGGCTAGGGCCCTCAGTTTGCCCCCTAAAGAGATGAATACTTTGCTATGGCCATCAAAGGATGGGCATATTGTAAAATGATGCTATTGTTTTAACGGTCAGATACAGATGATTGTTTTTTTTCATTTTAAAGTGTTATTTTGAAGGGTTAGTGCACCTGATCCTTATATTTTTGGTTTTGGTAGATTTTTGGATGTTTAACTACTTCAATACAGGGCACTTATACACCTTCCTGCCCAGCACAATTTTCAGCTTTCAGCGCTGTCGCACTTTGAATGACAATTGCGCGGTCATGCTACACTGTACCCAAACAATTTTTATCATTTTGTTCCCACAAATAGAGCTTTCCTTTGGTGGTATTTGATCACCCCTGGGATTTTTATTTTCTGCTAAACAAATAAAAAAAAAAAAAAATCTTTTTGTTTCATTTACAAAATAAGTAAGTTTTCTCCTTCACTGATGGGGCTGCACTGACGGGCACTGATAAGGCGGCACTGATGGGCACCGATGAGGTGGCACCAATGAGGTGGCACTGATGGGCACTAATATGCGGCACTGATGGGCACTGATAGGTGGCAAGTATGGGCACTGATAGGTGGCAAGTATGGGCACTGATAGGTGGCATGGATGGGCACTGACAGGTGGCACTGATGTACTGTAATGTATGTCACTGATGGATGCCAATCAGTGCTAAACAATAATGCCTGCCAATCAGTGATGCCCATTGTGGGCACTGATTGGCATCCATTGTGGGCACTGATTGGCATCCATTGTGGGCACTGATTGGCATCCCTGGTGGTCTAGGGTGGCATACCTGGTGGTGACATCCTTGGTGGTCCTAGTGGCATCCCTGGTGGTCCAGTGTGGGCATCCTCAGGGGGGCTGTGCTGATAATCGATCAGCACAGACCCCCCCGTCAGGAGAGGAGCCTATCGGCTCTCCTCTACTCGTGTCTGTCAGATGCGAGTGAGGAAAAGCCGATCACTGGCTCTTCCTGTTTACATCGTGTTCAGCCGTGATTGGACGCGTCTGATCACGTGGGAAAGAGTTTCCGTCAGAGACTCTTTACCTAGATCGTTGTTGCGGGGTGTCAGACTGACACCCCACAAAAACGATCGGCGCAATGCGCGCCCCCGGTGGCGCGCAGCTGCTCAATATCCTGAAGACATCATATGACGTCCGGTCAGGGTATTGAAACCACTTTGCCGCCGTCATTTTGCTATAGGGCAGGCGGCAAGTGGTTAATGTCTTATATTATTTGTATGCTGTGACGGCGAGATCCTGGCAGTTGAGATCCAACCTACACACATGCTGCAGCCATTGTGAAGGGTACAGCTTTGGATTTTTAAATTATTTTACAATATGGAGAATAAAGCAGAATGAGTTTGAATGTAACAGATCTTTACTGCAGGGGCTTAAACTGCACACAAGGACATCTAAGAGCCTGGCTGGCATAGCATTCAGCTAGTTGCTCAACACATGTTGTAGGCAAGTGCCTTGCTGGGAGTACATATTTCCCCAGATTCTACCTCATGCTGTAATTTTGTGCCATTTTTACTGTTTTAGTAAAAATACAAGGAGATGCAACCTAGCTGGGTCCATGGATGGGGAATTGTATGGAGGACTGTGGTCATATGTAGCTCTGTTCTCTCTTTTCTGGCTCCACTTTGGTGGGCACCCAGTCAGGCTACCGAAGGCAGATTCATTGACTTTAATCAAAGGACATTGCACTAGTTTATAAGGTATGATGCTGGGCAGCCTGAAGTTAGGATGAGCTGGAGTTATGTATGGAAGAATCTGGAAAGACTGTACTATGCTGGGACGTAACTGCAAAAGTCTTAGGTAAAGGTCTGGAGTTCTACTTGCGCCTGCTCTGAAGTTCTTAGAAAGGGGTGCATCATACATGTGTAGCAATACCCCCAGCTAAGAGGGCTGCTGATATAGTTTTGGGCCTGTAACACACTGCTGTCAACCCCCAGGAACTGTCTCTAACCTCCCTTGGCACAGCTAGTGCAAATGGAAGTGTGAAACCCGTTATGCTATAGGAATCACCACTCCGCAATAAAACACACACAATCAGTTAATATCAAGTTACCTGAGCTGACTGCTTCAGCTGGAATAGACAGTACACCACACAATGTGTTTGCTTAACCACAAAAACTTTTACTGAGTAGAAGATATAAGGTTAGACAATGGTACATTTATCTATGCAGAGCTCTGCACAATATTAAAAGTCAAGCAAATAAACAAGGACTATGTTATAACAGTCTTATACACACTGAATGCCTTTTAGTAAACTACGCTCGCGAACTTCCCCCTTGTGGCCAATATGGCGCCCAAACAATATCTCCCTGCTGAACAGTCAGGCCTGACTATTTCACACACAGTTATTCTGTTGAGAAGGATCTTCGCTAGCAATGGTTGTGCACTTTAAAAGTTATTTGTAATCCAAAAGGTATTAAGTGGTTAATTATGCGGCATGCAATAATAAACTTAACTCCGGCTGCACAACACACTGTTCTTCTGGGGTGCAATGTAATACTCCGGTAACGGTGGGCCCTGACCAAGGGATACTGGGCCTAAAAGATAATCAATAAATCCTGAGCAAGTGCTCTCTCACCCGACCGGACCAGTCCGTACAACCGACTTCCGCAGCTGGGGCTTCAGCACACAGTCTCACGACACCCGTAGTCTCCGATCCTCCCGACCATCCGAGGGAGATTGATGGATGAGACGACTCTGGGTTCTCCCGTGAAGATCAGAAAGCTCTTCGGATCTACTAGGCCCAGACTCTCCGGCCTAGTCCAGAGCAACAGGCCCCAACGTAGGCTCCACTTGCTAGGAGGGCAGTGTCCAAAGAGACCCGTGTGTTGCTCCTCCCTGTTTAAATAGTCCTTCCTCAGCAGACCTTGCGCCGGGCAATGCACTGTGGGTGTCCCGCTGCATACTGGGTATAGTAGTCTTTGTACTCATTAAAGTGACACCCCGCTACACATGCATGGTGTATCAAAAGGACAGGGCTTGGAAAGGGCATAAGAGGAAAGAGAAGTTAGGGAAGGGGCATTAACGTCTAACCTGCAGTGAAAGGAGAAGAAGCTATATTGCCTGGAGTAAAGTCGGGTGCTAAAGCAGCTAGCCAGCAGGTAGTCATGGTGGCTTGGCATGGATGATGTAAGGAAGAAAAGAATGGCTGCACACCACAGGAACGTTCCAACAATTTTATTCCAAAAATAGCAAATAACAGCCAACAAAGACAGTGTCCGAACCTAGGAGGTGACGTGTGCGTTTCACACTGACCTCAGTGCTTCTTCAAACCTGGGTGATGTAAGGCCCTGGTAGTAGTTAGAAAGATTAATCCCTCCCTAATGATCAGTGCCCCGCATACATTGACTGACGTCGCAGGACAGGGTATCCTATGTACCCAGCCTGGGAAGTCATGGAAGAGGAGAAAAGAGTGAGAGGCCTTGGGAGTGACAAAACTCAGGAGTGTGTGAAGAGATGATCTCTTGTGTCAGAGAAAAGTATCATAGTGTCACTGGCAGTGAGGTAACATGTCAGGCTGTGCTGGTGGAGTTGGGTACAGGCTCCATGGTACCCACTCAGTTTCCCTGCATCCATGGATAGAAGTTAGAGAGCAGTTGAAGTAAAAGTGTAACCATTATGAAGTGAATGTACACAAAGCGTTAACTATGCAAGAGAAACTCGCTCGCTTCTAAGCTACAGTGCTGCTTTAATGCTGGTTTCACATGACCACTGCCTCAACCTGTAAGTGCAGGCATTAGCGAGTGTAGTACTGTTACTTTACCAGGATCTGGAGAGTTAATCAAACATGTGCAAGAGAGTCTTCTCACTTTTAAGTCAGAGCACTACCTTAATGATGATTTCACATGTGGGCAGCCTCTGCCTGTAAATGGCATTAGCAAGCAGTACTAGTGAGCCCCTGATCGGACGCATTAAGCCCCTAGCCCCTTCCACATGTTTTCACAGTTTGGTCTCTGCATGAGGAACCAAGGAGTGCAGGAAGGCTAGCCCAGCTCAGAGTATCTTTTGCAGGAGGCTGTCGTGGTTCATAGTCATCTTGATAGTTGTTTATAAGCCATCTGACCTGAGAGGCACCAGGAAACCTCTCTTTAGTACTCCCAAAGTGTCATTTGACCAGGGATGGGCAGCCATACTTAAAACCACTACTTTCTATTCTCACTATACATGTTGACAGTCACAGTGACTAAAATAGAACATTTTGCAGAGGTCAAAAAATCCAAACTACACATTGGATGCCATGACAGTATGTTCTCAATCTGTGGACACAGTAAAACTGGCTACACAACAGAATTTGGACCCTGGTGTGAATGAGACTTTAGTCTGCAGAGAAGGAAAACTATTCAAGATGCAACACATGAAGGCTAAACCTCACATTGATCTGCAACTGCAACACATCTTTTTATAGTTTTCAAGGCTGCATGTTTGTCTAGAAGAAAACAATTGTTTGTAATATTTCCTCCCCCGACATATTTAAACACAGGAACATTTTAGGCCCCTTTCACACGGGCGGCTGTTCTGCCGCAGTTAAAAGCATGTTTCTTTCTTTTGAAATTCAAGACCCCAGGCACAGCGCTCAGCTGCATTTGTACACTGCGATTAGTTGCGTTTACGTGCATTTACATGCGGCTGTGTTTAGCTGCGGTTGGCCATTATTGTCATCCCCACAGCAACCATTTTTATTTTGATGTGCTTCCTGTTGTTTTTTTCTTTTGTTCACGCTGCTATCCGCAGCTGACACAGTGCACTGCGATTACCTGCAGTTATGTGCAGATAGCTGCGCTACATCGCACCTGGACGCATTCAATTCTATTTTTTCTATTCGCACCGAACCGCATGTAACAAAATCGCAGCTAAACGCTGTGTGTGAATGGGGCCATAGGAAAGCATTGTGTGCTTTTAGCTGCAGTAGAAAACTAGAAAATCCGCAGCTAAAAGCACCATTCTATCCGTCCGTGTGAAAGGGGCCTTATACTATGGCTGGATATTACTGCCATATACTGTAAATGCACATTGCTATCACCAAAGATCTCAAGGTGGTGCTAAAATGTGGCCAGGCATAGAGCCATGAAAAAAAGGTTTCCCTGACGGCATTAAAGCTGTGTAGAAGTGAGCTCTGAGTTACCTGTTTTCTGACCTTCCTTAACTTATTGATAAGGAAGATAGCCCTTGAGCAGAAACTGACTTTACAACCTGCTGGAAGGGGCAGTTGACGCCATCCAAACCCAGTCACTAGAGGTAGCTGCCTTAAAGTGAATGTAAAGGATTAATTTTTTTTAAAATAACAAACATATTCTACTCACCTGCTCTGTTCAATGGCTTTCCACAGAGCAGCTCTAGTCATCCTCTTCTCAGGTCCCCCGCTGGTCCTCCTGGCTTCTCTCCTTTACTGAGTACTCCATAGCAAGCAGCTTGCTATGGGGGAACTCGTGCATGCTCGCTCCCGAGCCAGCTCTGTGTGTCTATGAACACACAGAGCTCAGCTCAGTCCTGCCCCCCCCACTCCCTCTGCACTGGCTTTAATTGACAACAGCTAATGGCGCCCACTGCTATGTCTGAGCGAATGTGCTCTCGTGCACATTGCTGGATCTGGATCAGGCTCAGGTGAGTATAGGAAGCTGCACTCAGAAGGTTTTAAGGTTTTTTACCCTAATGCAGTCATCTCCAAACTGTAGCCCGTGGGCCGCCCTTTGCTTGCCTTTATCCAGCCCTTCGGGCACAATTCCTCTCACTGACAATAATGATGGGGCACTATTCCTTCCATTGATGCCAATAATAGGACCTATTCCCTCCATTGATACCAGTGAATGGGCACTATTCCTCCCACTAATACCAATGACTACTGATCACAGGCGCTATGTAATTTGTTTTACGCTCACTGACCTCCAAGCCTGAGGCACTGTTTATTCTTGATGACATTAGGGCATTTTATAGGGCCACTGGCCAAGGTCTGGCCCACCTAAAGTTTAAAGAACAGTAAACTGACCCTTTGTTTGGAAAGTTTGGAGACTCCTGCCCTAATGCAAAGAACACATTAACGTGTTATTAAACCCACAACAGTAAAATCAGTCTGTATATGCAGTAAAGACTGCTTGTTATACTCACTGTGAAACCTAAAGGGTTAATCCTTTGCATTGTGTATAAAGGCTGCTTGATCCTGCCTCTCTGATCCTCCTCTTCTTCCACTGTCTCAAAAAAAAAACCCCTGATATTTACAGACAGGGAATGGGCTGCACATGCTCAGTATGATGTGTATTGCTAGAGAGTTTTTTTTTTCTTGGGAGGATGCATGTGTTCAGCACAGGGCCAATCAGCACTGTCCAGACATGTCCAGAAAGAGGATAAGAAGAGAATGAAAACTCCTCCTACAAGCTTTACTAGGAACTGATAGAAGTCACAAGGCTGCTATATACTGCTGATGAGAAAAGGTATTTATCCAGGGGCACGCAGCGTATCGATCGCGGCAGCACTGTGTTGCTAGGACACGGTGCAACCCCGTTCTCTGTAAAGAGCCGCTGATGTGGCTCTTTAACCATGTGATTGGCTGTGTCCAATCACAGCCGGTCACATGTAAATACAGGAAGTGCTGGTAATCATCCCTCATCACCTCACACTGACAGAGTGTGTGGTGAGGAGAGCCGATCAGCGGCATCTCCTCACAGGGGACAACAAGACATGTGATTACATTAACCACTTAAGCCCCGGACCATTTCGGGCCATTAGGACCAAGCCTGTTTTTGGGATTCGGCACTGCGCTGCTTTAACTGTAAATTGTGCGGACATGCAATGTTGTACCCAAATGAAATTTGCGTCCTTTTCTTCCCACAAATAGAGCTTTCTTTTAATGGTATTTGATTGCCTCTGCGATTTTTATTTTTTGCGATATAAACAGAAAAAGACCGAAAATTTTGAAAAAAAATGATATTTTCTACTTTTTGTTATAAGAAAAATCGAATAAACTCAATTTTAGTCATACATTTAGGCCA
Organism: Rana muscosa; assembly: GCA_029206835.1. Lineage (NCBI taxonomy): Eukaryota > Metazoa > Chordata > Amphibia > Anura > Ranidae > Rana > Rana muscosa. Next base: position 574,720,366 of record CM055116.1, read on the forward strand.
AAATGTATTCAGCCACATGTCTTTAGTAAAAAAAATGTCAATAAGCGTATATTTATTGGTTTGCGCAAAAGTTATAGCGTTTACAAACTAGGGTACATTTTCTGAAATTTACACAGCTTTAAATTTATGACTGCCTATCTCATTTCTTGAGGTGCTAAAATGGCAGGGCAGTACAAAACCCCCCCCAAATGACCCCATTTTGGAAAGTAGACACCCCAAGGAAATTGCTGAGAGGCATGTTGAGCCCATTGAATATTTATTTTTTTCGTCCCAAGTGATTGAATAATGACAAAAAAAAAAAAAATTACAAAAAGTTGTCACTAAATGATATATTGCTCACACATGCCATGGTTATATGTGGAATTGCACCCCAAAATACATTCTGCTGCTTCTCCTGAGTACGGGGATACCACATGTGTGGGACTTTTTAGGAGCCTAGCCACGTACGGGACCCCGGAAACCAAGCACCGCCTTCAGGATTTCTAAGGGCGCAAATTTTTGATTTCACTCCTCACTACCTATCACAGTTTCGAAGGCCATAAAATGCCAAAATAGCACAAAACCCCCCCAAATGACCCCATTTTGGAAAGTAGACACCCCAAGCTATTTACTGAGAGGCATGTTCAGTCCATGGAATATTTTATATTTTGCCACAAGTTGCGGGAATATGACAAACTTTTTTTTTTTGCACAAAGTTGTCACTAAATGATATATTGCTCACACATGCCATGGGCATATGTGAAATTACACCCCAAAATACATTCTGCTGCTTCTCCTGAGTACGGGGATACCACATGTGTGGGACTTTTTGGGAGCCTAGCCGCGTACGGGACCCCAAAAACCAAGCACCGCCTTCAAGGTTTCTAAGGGCATAAATTTTTGATTTCACTCCTCACTACCTATCACAGTTTTGAAGGCCATAAAATGCCAAGATGGCACAAAACCCCCCCAAATGACCCCATTTTGGAAAGTAGACACCCCAAGCTATTTGCTGAGAGGCATGTTGACCCCATTGAATATTTTTTTTTTTTGTCCCAAATGATTGAATAATGACAAAAAGAAAAAAAAAATGTACAAAAAGTTGTCACTAAATGATATATTGCTCACACATGCCATGGTTATATGTGGAATTGCACCCCAAAATACATTCTGCTGCTTTTCCTGAGTACGGGGATACCACATGTGTGGGACTTTTTGGGAGCCTAGCCGCGTACAGGGCCCCAAAAACCAAGCACCGCCTTCAGGATTTCTAAGGGCGTAAATTTTTGATTTCACTCCTCACTACCTATCACAGTTTTGAAGGCCATAAAATGCCAAAATAGCACAAAACCCCCCCAAATTACCCCATTTTGGAAAGTAGACACCCCAAGCTATTTGCTGAGAGGCATGTTGAGTCCATGGAATATTTTATATTTTGCCACAGGTTGCGGGAATATGACAAACTGTTTTTTTTTTGCACAAAGTTGTCACTAAATGATATATTGCTCACACATGCCATGGGCATATGTGAAATTACACCCCAAAATACATTCTGCTGCTTCTCCTGAGTACGGGGATACCACATGTGTGGGACTTTTTGGGAGCCTAGCCGCGTACGGGACCCCAAAAACCAAGCACCGCCTTCAAGGTTTCTAAGGGCATAAATTTTTGATTTCGCTCCTCACTACCTATCACAGTTTTGAAGGCCATAAAATGCCAAGATGGCACAAAACCCCCCCAAATGACCCCATTTTGGAAAGTAGACACCCCAAGCTATTTGCTGAGAGGCATGTTGAGCCCATTGAATATTTTTTTTTTGTCCCAAATGATTGAATAATGACAAAAAGAAAAAAAAAAAAAATGTACAAAAAGTTGTCACTAAATGATATATTGCTCACACATGCCATGGTTATATGTGAAATTACACCCCAAAATACATTCTGCTGCTTCTCCTGAGTACGGGGATACCACATGTGTGGGACTTTTTGGGAGCCTAGCCGCGTACGGGACCCCAAAAACCAAGCACCGCCTTCAAGGTTTCTAAGGGCATAAATTTTTGATTTCACTCCTCACTACCTATCACAGTTTTGAAGGCCTTAAAATGTCAAAATAGCCCAAAACCCCCACAAATGACCCCATTTTGGAAAGTAGACACCCCAAGCTATTTGCTGAGAGGCATGGTGAGTATTTTACAGCTCTCATTTGTTTTTGAAAATTAAGAAAGACATTTTTTTTTCTTTTTTTTTTTCTTTTTTTACATTTTCAAAACTTTGTGACAAAAAGCGAGATCTGCAAAATACTCAACATACCTCTCAGCAAATAGCTTGGGGTGTCTACTTTCCAAAATGGGGTCATTTGGGGGGGTTTTGTGCCATCTGGGCATTCCATGGCCTCCGAAACTGTGATAGGCAGTGAGGAGTGAAATCAAAAATTTACACCCATAGAAATCCTGAAGGCGGTGCTTGGTTTTTGGGGTCCCGTACGCGACTAGGCTCCCAAAAAGTCCCACACATGTGGTATCCCCGTACTCAGGAGAAGCAACAGAATGTATTTTGGGGTGTAATTCCACATATGCCCATGGCATGTTTGAGCAATATATAATTTAGTGACAACTTTTTGTACATTTTTTTTTTTTGGTCATTATTCAATCACTTGGGACAAAAAAAAAAAATATTCAATGGGCTCAACATGCCTCTCAGCAAATAGCTTGAGGTGTCTACTTTACAAAATGGGGTCATTTGGGGGGGTTTTGAACTGTCCTGGCATTTTATGCACAACATTAGGAAGCTTATGTCACACATCATCCACTCTTCTAACCACTTGAAGACAAAGCCCTTTCTGACACTTTTTGTTTACATGAAAGAAATTTTTTTTTTGCAAGAAAATTATGTTGAACCCCCAAACATTATATATTTTTTTAAAGCAAAGGCCCTACAGATTAAAATAGTGGGTGTTGCATTTTTTTTTCCACACAGTATTTGCGCAGCGATTTTTCAAACGCATTTTTTGGGGGAAAAACACACTTTTTTTATTTTTAATGCACTAAAAAACACTATATTGCCCAAATGTTTGATGAAATAAAAAAGATGATCATAGGCCGAGTACATGGATACCAAACACGACATGCTTTAAAATTGCGCACAAACGCGCAGCGGCGACAAAACTACATTCATTTTTAAAAGCATTTAAAAGCCTTTACAGGTTACCACGTTAGATTTACAGAGGAGGTCTACTGCTAAAATGACTGCCCTCGATCTGACCTTCGCGGTGATACCTCACATGCATGATGCAATTGCTGTTTACATATGACGCTAGACCGACGCTTGCGTTCGCCTTTGCGCAATAGCAGGGGGGGACAGCGGTGCTTTTTTTTTTATTTTATTTTTTTTTATTATTTATTTGGCTTTTTTATTTTATTTTTAAGCTGTGCCTTCCATATTTTATTTTTTTACCATTTTTATCGTTATCTCAGGGAATGTAAATATCCCCTATGATAGCAATAGGTAGTGACAGGTACTCTTTTTTTGAAAAAAATTGGGGGGTTAGACCCTAGATCTTTCCTCTGCCCTCAAAGCATCTGACCACACCAAGATCGGTGTGATAAAATGCTTTCCCAATTTCCCAATGGCGCTTTTTATATCCGGGGGGGGACATTCCCTCCCACTGCTTGTAAAAGCAGTCTAGAGGCTAATTATCTGCTAGAATTGCTTTTACATGAAAGCCGGCTGCTGGCTGAAAAGAATGATACCAAGATGATACCTAAACCCGCAGGCATCATTCTGGTATAAACATTCAAAGTCCAGCAACATACCAGTACGTTGCTGGTCCTTGTTGGACATGTATTGTAATCTTTTTTTTCATACAGCCTATTGGCTGAACGAAAAAAAGAGATTGATTGGTGGGTATGCCCACCATTAGAATACCTCCCTTCATCCACCCACTTCTAATGATGGGCATATATGCCGAAGCATGGGGGCATCCTCCCGCAAAAAAGTTATGCCGCGTACACACGGTCAAGCCTTCGTCGGAATTTCGACCGTATGTACGCGGCATAAAAGGTTATGCCGCGTACACACGGTCGGACTTTTCCACGGATAAGCCTCCGTTGGAATTTCGACCGTATATACGCGGCATTAGGAGCAAAATCGCTCCTCCGCCCCTGCTGCCCCCATGCTTCGGCATATATGCTCTTTTTTTTAACTGTGGTGGTGAAATCACCTCCTACAGCGTTGGAGTCACGGCTTTATGTATCGTGGGAGCAAACGCTGTTGCTGTCAAGATAAATAGATCCGTGCTGCAACTGAATGGCGTACCTGCTAAGCAAATGGTGGTTAACATTAAAACAAAGTAACATTACAGTACAACAGTAAGACCTTACCATGCCATACCTGCAAAGCAAATACCAAAACAAAACCTAGTAAAAAATAAAAAAATGTTTTAACGCAACCTGTGCCTAAAATATATATATGCCGAAGCATGGGGGCATCCTCCCGCAAAAAAGTTATGCCGCGTACACACGGTCGGAATTTCGACCGTATGTACGCGGCATTAGGAGCAAAATCGCTCCTCCGCCCCTGCTGCCCCCATGCTTCGGCATATATGCTCTTTTTTTTAACTGTGGTGGTGAAATCACCTCCTACAGCACTGGAGTCACGGCTTTATGTATCGTGGGAGCAAACGCTGTTGCTGTCAAGATAAATAATTCCGCGCTGCAGTTGAATGGTGCACCTGAAAACAAAAAATTACATACCTGAAAAGCAAGCATGATAAAACATTGCAGAATAGAATACAGTAAAAAAGAGCAGAACAATAGAGAGAAAATAGAGAGAGAGAGAACAATAAAACGACAACTATTTTTGGTTTTTTTATTTTATATTTTTTTTGTGTTTTGTTTTTTACGTTTTTTTTTTCTTTTTTACACTTTTTTTTGTAACTTTACAACTGTAATGGTTCGGGTCTCTCAAAATGTAATGGCATCTTGGGAGACCCTGTGTAAGTGTGTCCTAGTCTGTGAAATGCTGTACCCTACGCTAAAACTTCACTTTTGAGTGGTAGCGTTCAAAACATTCACCTTGGCAAAGACCAGGCTTGTCAGGACAGCGTGGACAAAAACTACGGGTGTCACGCCTAAATCCGCGCTTGCTACAGACACGACATCTTTTTTGGGGGTGGCTTTGGGTAGGGGTACTCGGGAGGACATACGAATAATGCCTCTCATGCAGCCGGCTTACTGCATTTGGTTGGGGATGGTGAGGTGCAGAACCGCCTGGATACAGGAGTTCTGTGACTATCTCATTCTGGAATTTTAGAAGAGATAACGTCCCGCCTGAAGCTCTGTATAGCACATGAGCGTTCAGCAAAGCCAATTGGAATAATGATAGAGACACTTTTTTGTACCAGCGTCTCGCCTTACGGTCAATTAGATACGGCGCCATCAACTGGTCGTTGAGGTCCACCCCTCCCATATTTTGGTTATATTCGTGGACACAGAGGGGTTTCTCCACAACACCAGTCGCCGTAGGAATTTGGACTGTCGTGTCTGCATGAAGGGAGGTAAGAAGGAAAACATTCTTATTGTCCCTCCACTTCATAGCGAGCAAGTTATTACACTTCAAGCAGGCTCTCTCCCCCAGCCTAAGACGGGCATCTACAAGCCGCTGGGGAAAGCCCCGGCGATTAGGTCGCACGGTGCCACATGCTCCAATCTTATGATCAAACAAGTGACTAAACAGTGGCACGCTCGTGTAATAATTGTCCACATACAAGTGGTACCCCTTTCCGAATAAGGGTGACACCAAGTTCCACACTATCTTGCCAGCGCTCCCTATGTAATCCGGGCAGTTGACCGACTCAATCTGACTGTCTTTTCCCTCATAAACCGTAAAGTTCACTACATAGCCTGTTGCCCTGTCACAGAACTTGTAGAGCTTGACCCCGTATCTAGCATGCTTGCTGGGAAGGTACTGCTTGAAAGACAAGCGGCCAGAAAATTTAATCAGGGACTCATCAACGCAGACAACTTGATCGGGAGTAAACAAGGCTGCAAAACGTTCGTTGAAGTGGTTTATGAGGGGCCGAATTTTATAGAGCCGGTCGTATTCAGGGTCCCCACGTGGACGACAAAGTTCATTGTCGTTGAAGTGCATGAACCGCAAAATCTGCTCGTATCGTGCCCTGGACATGGAGGCAGAGAACACGGGCATGTGGTCAATTGGGTGCGTGGACCAATAAGCACGCAATGACGGAAATTTATGTGTGCCCATGTTGAGGGAAAGGCCCAGAAAGGTCTTAAATTCGGAAACCGTAATTGGTTTCCAATTTCTGGCAATTTTAGGCAACTGGGGGTTAGCGGCGATAAATTGACCAGCATATAAATTACTCTGGTCCACAATAGATCTATAGAGATCTTCCGTGAAAAACAGCGAATAAAAATCGATTGGCATAAAATCAGCTGTTTCCACCTGAATACCGGGTTGGGCAGTGAATGGGGGAAGTACGGGTTCTGCAGAAGTGGTGGGGACCCAATCAGGATAGGCGAATTCTGCAGGAAGGGCAGTATGGGCACGACGGGCCTGCCTTTGTCTTCTTGGTGGCAGCGGGACACTACTTGTGCTTGCCACCTCGCCAGCTTGAACTGCACTTATGGGACTCGCCACGTCACCAAGTGTTACTGCAGTGCTGGATGTACGTCCAGGCTGTACTAGGCCGCTGGTGCTTGCCAGTTCACCAGAAGGAATAGCGGCGCTAGTACTACTCTGCTCCATGATACGAGAGACCTGCGGTTCTTGCTCCTCAACAACCTCAGAAGATCGGGATCGGGTACGCCTGACCTTAGCAGGGACCTCAACTTCGTCGTCAGAGCTATCTGACGTGGGGCCGCTGACGTCACTGTCTTCTACGGGAAGATATTCTGAGCCTGAATCTGACAGATACGTGACCTCCTCTTCACTATCTGTCATGCTCAGAATCTCGTAGGCCTCTTTACTAGTGTACCTTCGACTTGCCATTTTGGGCTCTAAATTTAGGGGTACACTAGTAAGATTCACAGGAAAAAAAGCACCTGACTGTCGTCAGCAAATATATCAAACGCTACAAAAAAACTGTTAGCGATCGCAGGGATCAGGCCTGTCTCTGCGAACGCTGCAGTTATGTGTGTTGTGTTTGGTAAGTGACAGTGATCGATCGATACTGCACTTGGGTGGGCTGGGCTGGGCTGGGCTGGGCGGAGGGGCTAAACGCAGGTACTAGCAGGTATCTGGGCTGATCCCGCTAACACTGCATTTTTGGGAACCCTAAACCGCTGGGGATGCTAGTATAGATCTGATCAGATACTATACCACTAAGGGGGGTGTATGCTTTGCGCGTGGGTGTTAGCGTTACTGGCACTAACCTAACACTGCCTGGGGCGACGCAGACCCTCTCTGGCGCTAAAACCTAATTGATCTCACCCGCCGGGCGATCAGGGGGGTTAAACCTTTATTGGGTTATATACGGCGGGTGCCCTGATGCTATAAAAAGCAAACTAATCAACCAGCGTCACCCGTAACCTTTATATGGTGATCACTGGTGAAAGGGTTAACTAGGGGCAATCAGGGGGTTAAAACCTTTATTAGGTTAAATATGGGGGTACCTGACACCAATAAAAACCTGCGGCGAACCTAAAAAAAAAATAACTGCCTATCTAAAACACCAGCGACACGAATACAGCGATCGGAAAAACAATCGCTTAGTGACGCTGAAGTTAGGGGGTGAAAGGGTTACCTGGGGGGTGATCAAGGGGTTAAACCTTTATTAGGGGGGGGGTTAGGGGGCTACCCTGGACCTAAAGGGGCCTAATCCTAACTGCCTTGCAACTTTTTACAATCACAGATGACACTAAATGCAGTGATCAGTAAAATAAATGATCACTGCAATCAGTGACACTGTGATTGGGGGCTTTGGGGTGACCTGGGGGGTGATCTGGGGGTGACTGGGGGGTGATTTGTGTGCCTATGTGTACCTACGTGTCAGTGGACTGTTGGAGCACTAACCTCTGTCTTCACTCCTCGGCGCCGGGAACGAAAAGACCGCGGCGAGGGAGATGACATCACTTCCTCCAGCCTGTGTTTACATCACATGGCGGAGGAAGCAATTTCATTGGCCGGGAGCGATCGCGAGGGGGGGGGGGGCGGAATCGAGCGGCCGCCCCCTCATGCCTGATCGCTCCCGAACACTTAACGGCCGCTCACTGCAGTGAAGGGGGGTCCGGATGGACCCCCCAACTGCACAAAGGCGATCACGTAGATCTACGTGATTCTGCCTGTCCGTGCCATTCTGCCGACGTAAATCGGCGGTGGGCGGTCGTTAAGTGGTTAAAGCGCCACCAGTGCCAGCAATCAGTGCTCATTAGTGATGCCAGTCAGTACTCGCTTTCAGTGCCACCTATCAGTGCTGCCCATCAATGCTCATCAGTGCTGCCCATCAGTGCCACCCATCAATGCCGATAAGTGCCGTCTATCCGTACCACCTATCAGTGTCCACCAGTGCCGCCTATCAGTGCCCATCAGTGCCACCTATCAGTGCCTACCAGTGCCATCCATCAGTGCCACGTATCAGTGCTCATCAGTGCCACCTATCATTGCCCATAAGTGCGGCATATTAGTGCCTTCTCATCAGTGCTACCTAATCAGTGCCCATAAGTGCCACCTCATCAGTGCCCATCAGAACAGCCTCATCAGCTCACATCAGTGAAGGAGAAACATTTCTTATATGTGTGGCACTACCCCCGTAGGAGCTGCTGGTTATTATTTTGGGTCATTGCCGTCACCCCTACCCACAGTTCACCAGGACAGAAGCTTAGAGTCTATACTGGGCATTGCGCCCACGGATGTATGCACCAGTCACTTATTGTTTTTTCCAATGCTTTTTATTAAACAACTTGAGCAGTAAAGGGGTGGAGGGTTAGGGGAAAGTTCAGATACCTTGTGCAGATCACTGAGGACACTTGAGATCCTGGAGACAAGTACGCTTCAGTCAACGGATCTTGCTCACCCGGATAGGCCTCTCTCACTGACCTAGCAGCCAGAATGATGCACGGAACAAAAGTCTCTGCCACAGACTTGACGAGAATAATAGTTGAACAATCCTCTGCCACAGGATTTAGTGTTAGTTGAACAATCCTCTGCCACAGGATTTAGTAATGGTAGCGAACACAGCAACACAGTATCAAAAGTTCCTTTAAGCCATCCGGCAGTACTGTGAGGTAGATTGGTTATGGTGCACCCTCCAATGGAGTCACCAGGCTCCTCTTGAGATACCAGCCTTTCGCTCAGTCCTCTCCAAGATGAGTCCTCCCCCGGATCCTTCAATTGCGCGGCTTCTTCCCGCAGGACAGACAGCACAGGACCACCTCTGAACCAGTAGGCCCCAGACAGCTTCTGGGCCTACTTGCAGTCACGTAGCCTCGGGCCAGCAGGGCCCCGAGGCAGAAGAGGAGTTGTCACATACCTTTGGCCAGGCGGGCCATGAGGTGAGAGAGAAATAAAGATGGCGTCTGCCCATTATGTATCCTCTCCCAGAATGCACACTCTCTCCCACTGGGCTGTTTCTGGGGAAAAGGACACCCAATACACCTCAGCCTGTTGCCCTTCCATCACTGGCCTTTGGTGATAACAACACCTACAGGCGACAGTGCGGAACTGCACGCAACAAAGCCAACGCTGGAGCAGAGGCTAATTTAGCCATAATATTGAATCTGAACTATGTACAGAACAGATAACCCACTAAATTTACAGTCAGGTCCATAAATATTGGGGCATCGACACAATTCTAATCTTTTTGGCTCTATACACCACCACAATGGATTTGAAATGAAACGAACAAGATGTGCAGACTTTCAAGATGTGCAGAAAAGTCTCTCACTGCAGACTTTCAGCTTTAATTTGAGGGTATTTACATCCAAATCAGGTGAACGGTGTAGGAATTACACAGTTTGTATATGTGCCTCCCACTTTTTAAGGGACCAAAAGTAATGGGACAATTGGCTGCTCAGCTGTTCCATGGCCAGGTGTGTGTTATTCCCTCATTATCCCATTTACAAGGAGCAGATAAAAGGTCCAGAGTTCATTTCAAGTGTGCTATTTGCATTTGGAATCTGTTGCTGTCAACTCTCAATATGAGATCCAAAGAGCTGTCTCTATCAGTGAAGCAAGCCATAATCAGGCTGAAAAAACAAAACAAACCCATCAGAGAGATAGCAAAAACATTAGGTGTGGCCAAATCAACTGTTCGGAACATCCTTAAAAAGAAAGAACGCACCAGTGAGCTCAGCAACACCAGAAGACCCGGAAGACCAAGGAAAACAACTGTGGTGGATGGCCGAAGAATTCTTTCCCTGGTGAAGAAAACACCCTTCACAACAGTTGGCCAGATCAAGAACACTCTCCAGGAGGTAGGTGTATATGTGTCAAAGTCAACAATCAAGAGAAGACTTCACCAGAGTGAATACAGAGGGTTCACCACAAAATGTAAACCATTGGTGAGCCTCAAAAACAGGAAGGCCAGATTAGAGTTTGCCAAACAACATCTAAAAAAGCCTTCACAGTTCTGGAACAACATCCTATGGACAGATGAGACACAGATCAACTTGTACCAGAGTGATGGGAAGAGAAGAGTATGGAGAAGGAAAGGAACTGCTCATGATCCAAAGCATACCACCTCATCAGTGAAGCATGGTGGTGGTAGTGTCATGGCGTGGGCATGTATGGCTGCCAATGGAACTGGTTCTCTTGTATTTATTGACGATGTGACTGCTGACAAAAGCAGCAGGATGAATTCTGAAGTGTTTCGGGCAATATTATCTACTCATATTCAGCCAAATGCTTCAGAACTCATTGGACAGCGCTTCACAGTGCAGATGGACAATGACCCGAAGCATACTGAAAAAGCAACCAAAGACTTTTTTAAGGGAAAGAAGTGGAATGTTATGCAATGGCCAAGTCAATCACCTGACCTGAATCCGATTGAGCATGCATTTCACTTGCTGAAGACAAAACTGAAGGGAAAATGCCCCAAGATCAAGCGGGAACTGAAGACAGTTGCAGTAGAGGCCTGGCAGAGCATCACCAGGGATGAAACCCAGCGTCTGGTGATGTCTATGCGTTTCAGACTTCAGGCTGTAATTGACTGCAAAGGATTTGCAACAAAGTGTTAAAACTTGAAAGTTTGATTTATGATTGTTAATCTGTCCCATTACTTTTGGTCCCTTAAAAAGTGGGAGGCACATATACCAACTGTTGTAATTCCTACACTGTTCACCTGCTTTGGATGTAAATACCCTCAAATTAAAGCTGAAAGTCTACAGTTAAAGCACATCTTGTTCGTTTCATTTCAAATCCATTGTGGTGGTGTATAGAGCCAAAAAGATTAGAATTGTGTCGATGTCCCAATATTTATGGACCTGACTGTACATGCGAGTGCCTGGTCAACAGGAGCAGGGCGCTACACATGCAAAAAGTAATGACAGAAACTAAGCCTATTAATGAGCACAGACCGCAATATAAATCTGACAGATATTCTAACTAGTGGTGCACCGAAATTTCAGTTGCTGAAACATACTGGCCAAAAACTGTGTTTTCGGCATGCGGCCAAAAGAAGAAAAGGTACTCATAATGGGGAGGTATGGTCCGCCCAGCTGGGGGCCACCCATTGCAGGGTGTCTTCCTGGCAGCTTAAGGCCCTGTCCTTCCCTCCCTCCTCTCCTCCCTCCCCCTCTTCTTACAGAGCGGCGATCTCCCTGTGTCATGGAGCTGGCAAGGCTGTATCTGACAGGCACAGGCAGGCTGCACCTGACAGGCACTGGCAAGGCTGCATCTGACAGGCACTGGCGAGGCTGCATCTGGCAGGCACTGGCGAGGCTGCATCTGGCATGCACTGGCAGGCTGCATCTGACAGGCACTGGCAAGCTTCATCTGACAGGCACTGGCAGGTTTCATCTGATAGGCATGCTACATTTGACAGGCACTGGCAAGGCTGCATCTAACATACACTGGTGAGGCTGCATCCGACAGGCACTGACAAGGCTGCATCTGACAGGCACTGGCAAGGCTACATCTGACATGCACTGGTGAGGCTGCATATGATAGGCACTGGCAAGCTGCAACTTACAGGCACTGGTGAGGCTACATCTGACAGGTACAGGCAGGCTGCATCTGACAGGCACAGGCAAGCTGCATCTGACAGGCACTGACAAGGGTGCATCTGACATGCACTGGTGAGGCTGCATCTGAGAGGCACAGGCAGGCTGCATCGGACAGGCACTGGCAAGGCTGTATCTGACAGGCACTGGCAAGGCTGCATCTGACAGGCACTTGTAGGCTGCATCTGACGGGCACTGGTAGGCTGCATCTGACATGCACTGGTAAGCCGTGTACACACGATAGGTTTTACCAATGAAAACACTCCGATGGACTTTTTTCATCGGACAAACCGATCGTGTATGGGCCCCATCGGTCTTTTTTCTATCGGTGTTTAAAAATAGAACATGTTTTAAATTTATCCGATGGTTAAAAAACCGATAGCAAATTACTATCGTCTGTGGGGAACTCCATCGGATAAAAAACCCACGCATGCTCAGAATCAAGTCGACGCATGCTCAGAAGCATTGAACTTAATTTTTCTCGGCTCATCGGAGTGTTTTACGTCACCGCGTTTGGAACGGTCGGTTTTTTGACTGATGGTGTGTAGGTAAGACTGATGGAAGTCAGCTTCATCGGTTTTCCGATGGAAAAATACATCGGTTTAAAAAACATAGGAAATCCGATCGTGTGTACAGGGCTGTAGTCTGCATCTGACATGCACTGGTAGGCTGCATCTGACATGCACTGGTGAGGCTGCATTGATCTCTTGTATCATGTCTGCAGTCTCTGACCATCTCCTGTATCATGTCTGCTAGAGGTGCACCAAATGGAAATTTTGCTAATACTATTAGCAGTGTGTTTAAGTAAGAGATTGCAGACATGATACAAGAGATGGTTAGAGACTGGGGACATGATACAAGAGATGGTTAGAGACTGTGGACATGATACAAGAGAAGGTTAGAGACTGAGGACATGATACAAGAGATGGTTAGAGGCTGAGGACATGATACAAGAGATGGTAAGAGACTGTGGACATGATACAAAAGATGGTTAGAGACTGAGGACATGATACAAGATATGGTTAGAGACTGTGGACGTGATACAAGAGATGGTTAGAAACTGTGGACATGATACAAGAGATGGTTAGAGACTGCAGACTGCATTTTTCTTGAGCTTTTCTTGCACTAAAGGTGCCAATAATGGCCAACAATAAATTCAAATTACCATAATTTAAGTTGATGATATTAATTAAAAAGTCAAATATAATATAATTATATACAGTGGAACCTCGGATTGCGAGTAACGCAGTTAACGAGCGTTTCGCAATACGAGCACTGTATTTTAAAAAATCGTGACTCGGTTTGCGAGTGTTGTCTCGCAAAACTAGCACGATTCAGGCCAAAGCGGGTGCAGTACCGCATTTGGCCTGAAGTAGGGGGGCGCCGGAGCCGAGCAGAGGCGAACGTCGCAGATCTCAGTTGATCAGCGCCGTTCGTAAATGCACGGAAAGGCCCGAGGACAGCACAGCTGACCTCTGCAAATCTCGGGAACAAAGTCTTTCCGGGTTTGCCGAGTTCAGCCGACGTGTCCTCGGGCCTTTTCGGCCGTTTCCGAGGCCCCCCGGTGCCCCCCACCTCAGGCCAAACGCGGTACTGCATCCCATTGAAGTCAATGCGGAACAAATTATTTTAATTTCCCTTGACTTCAATGGGAAAACTCGCTTTGATATGCGAGTACTTTGGATTACGAGCATTCTCCTGAAATGGATTATGCTCGTAATCCAAGGTTTCACTTTGTGTAAATATTTTTTTTAAATTTACATTTTTTGTTTCAGTTTTGGTTTTCGGCAAAGTGCATCCTGCATTTTCGGTTTCATGATCAAAATTTCCATTCGCTGCTCCCCTAATTCTAACTCTATATTCTATCAAAAATGTCTAAATAAATGTCTCCTTTATTATACTTATATAACAACAAACACCCCTACATTACACTATTACAGAAAAATGCAGCGGTGCCCGTTCATTTCAAAGGGCAGGAGCGGTGGAGGAGCGGTGTAGACACTGCTCCTTCACCGTTCTAAAGATGCTGCTTGCCGGACTTTTTTTAATGTCCTGCCAGCCCATCACCCCAGTGTGAAAGCACTCTGGCTTTTACACTGAGACTGCAGGGGAGGTGTTTTACAGGCGCTATTTTTAGCCCAAAAGCGCCTAAAAAACGCCCCAGTGTGAAAGGGGTCTTACACCTCTTCTGCTTCTCCTGGATGACCAGGACCACAACAAATATTGTCAGGATGGTAAGCGGGGGAAGAACTCCTCTGCTGACTGTCAACAAAAAGTGCTCAGCTATGAGCATTTAAGGGTTCAGAGCTATCAAAGTCCTGGCTGAAAAGCACAGATTTTTACTTGACCCGCTGGAGCAGAGGGCAGGGTAAACATTAGGGGTCTAATGTTTCCATAAAGAACACATGTCCCCTACCCAATGCTTTCACATAGGTTGTTTGATAGCCTCCTTGTGCTATCAATAAAATTATATGAAAAAATGTTAAAAACTGTCAAATAAAATAGATAAAACAACAAACAAAACAAAAAAATTAACCCTGCGCACACAAATACGAATATAAATTACACGTGTAAATTGCCCACATGTACATAATCAATTGTGCAACAAATATGGGGTATCACCATGCATGCCGAAGTGGGAGAAATAATTCTAGGGCCCTCATTTATGGTTAACTCTAAACTAATGAGCTTTGAAGGCATTTCAATCGTCATCAATAATAATTTCAATTTGAAGCTTGACATTAGTGATGAGCCGAACACCCCCGGGTTCGGTTCGCACCAGAACCCGCGAACGGACCGAAAGTTCGCACGAACTTTAGAACCCTATTAAATACAATGGATGCGAACGTTCGAAATCTAAAGTGCTAATTATAACGACTATTCTGCATGTTATTGTCCTAAAAAGGGTTTGGGAACCCGGGTTCTGCACCAGGGGACATGTATCAATGCAAAAAGAAGTCCTTAAAAACTGACGTTTTTCTGGAGCAGTCATTTTAATGATGCATAAAGTGAAAAAAAAAAGTCAAATATTCCTTTAAATATCGTACCTGGGGGGTGTCTAAAGTATGCCTGTGAAGTGCCACGTGTTTCCCGTGTTTAGAACTGTCCATGCACAAAATTACATTTCTAAAGGAAAAAAAGCCATTTAAAACTGCTTGCGGCTTTAATGTAATGTCTGGTCCCGGTAATATGGATGAAAATCTTTAAGAAAAATGGCATAGCTACCCCATCACACCCCCCCCCCTACCCCAGCCCATTACCAGCCCCTTTGGGTCTTGTATGGATATTAAGGGGAACCCCGCACACAAAATAAAAAAGGCCCTATATACTCTGAACAGCCGTATACAGGCGGTGCATACAAGACAGGGACTGTAGGTTTGTTCTTATGTAGAATCTGTTTGTAATTTTGAACAGGTACATTGTTTAAGTGTAGCTCCAGCCAAAAAATCTATTTTTAAGCTTTTTTGGGGGGAAAACATAGGGAAGGGTTATCACCCCTGTAACATTTGTTTTGCTGTCTGTGCAGTGTGCACCTGTTCAGAACAGTTCACCTCACTTTCCGTCCTAATGACAAATGTTTTTTGAAAATTTGTTTTTTTTATTGAAACAAGAATTGGTGATAAAGCATCAGTGGAGAGGAGACACTTTTTTTCCCATATTAACTCTTACAGGAGAGAATTTGCCTTCCTAGGGGTAGATTTCCTCTCACTTCCTGTTGTATCCTTCCGTTTGCAAGGAGGAGTCGTTTGTAAGTTGGATGTTTAAAAGTAGGGGCCTGCCGTATATACTCAGCTGAAATTTGCCCCTTACATGTTGGTGTTGCCACAACACTGTGAGCCCTCACAGTTACTCTTGGTGGGCGCATGAATGGGCCCTGCTGTGAATTATTAGATCAAGAATTGTAATTGCATGCCCCTGTTGAACAGGGCCTGAAAAATTGGGCCTTTGGTGGTGGTGGTGGTGGTGGTGTTGACACAACACTGTAAGGCCTCACAGTTAGTCTTGGTGGGCGCAGGAATGGGCCCTGCTGTGAATTATTAGATCAAGAATTGTAATTACATGCCCCTGTTAAACAGGGGCAGAAAAATTGGGCCTTAGGCACTGGTGGCACAACACTGCAACCCCTCACAGATACTGTACTTGGAGCACAGCAATGAGCCCTGTTGCAAAGTATTGCATCAAAAATTGTAATTACACGCCCCTGTTAAACAGGGGCTGAAAAATTGGGCCTTAGCCACTGGTGCTGGTGCCACGACACTGCAACCACTCCCAGATACTCTAGTTGGAGTGCAGGAATGAGCCCTGCTGCAAAGCATTGCATAAAAAATTGTAATAACACACCCCTGTTAAACAGGGTCTGAAAAATTGGGCCTTTGCCACTAGTGGCGGCACCCAGAAACAAAAATGTTCTTCGAAGCTATCATCGTCAATCGGATCACTGAGGTGGAGGAGGATAGTCAGTCAACATAACAGGACAGTGTCTCGACATCAGCATCAGTCTTGAAGGGATGTGACATTTGAAAATAAAATAGTCTGTTATATCAGCTTCAGGTGTTTGGTAGCTGGTGGTGATCCAAGACTGGTTCATCTTTATGAAGGTCAGTCGATCAACAGAGTCGGTGGACAGGCGAACCCTGTGATCCGTGACAAATCCTCCAGCAGCACTGAATGTGCGTTCTGAAAGAACGCTGGATGCAGGACAGGCCAGTAGCTCAATTGCATACTGTGCAAGCTCTGGCCAGTGATCCATCCTCAAGACCCAGTAAGCCAGAGGATTTTCGGTGGGGAAGGTGTCCAAGTCTGACCTTGCCCCTAGGTATTCCTGCACCATGTATATCAGACGCTGGCGATGGTTGCTGGAACCGATCATACCTTGGGGCTGCGGACTAAAGAATTGTCTGAACGCTTCGGTCAGACGGCCACCTTCCCCACCGCTCCTTCTTTGACTGACCGAAGCCTCAGCAACTCGTTGTCCAGGACCAGGAGTTTGTAACCTCCCAGTCTCTGGGAACGCGTTGAACAGACCTTTCTGCAAGGCCTCCCGGAGTTGTCTCATCCTCTGCTCCCTCTGTGACGGTAAGATAAGGTCCGCAACCTTACCCTTGTACCGTGGATCAAGGAGAGTGGCCAGCCAGTAATGGTCCCTCTCCTTGATCCGAAGAATACGAGGATCCTTCCGCAGACTTTGCAGGATCAGGGAGGCCATGCAGCGTAGGTTAGCTGAGGCATTCGGTCCGGAGTCCTCTGGGTCACTAAGGAAGACATGATCAGCAGCCACCTCCTCCCAGCCACGTACAAGTCCACTGGTTTCTTGGGACTGTAAATCATCCCTAAAAGACTGCTGCTGATGATGCTGAGTGCCAGGCTCCACCTCCATGCTGACACAATCCTCCTCCTCCTCCTCCTCTTCTTCCTGTGCGATGGGTGGGACAGAAGGAACACTGTCTGGGTAAAGGGGGCCTTGAGAGGCAAGGAAGTCCTCCTCTTCCTGCCTCTGTTCTGCCTCAAGTGCCTTGTCCATTATTCCACGCAGCGTATGTTCCAACAGGTGGACAAGAGGTACAGTGTCACTGATGCATGCACTGTCACTGCTCACCATCCTCGTGGCCTCCTCAAATGGTGCCAGGACAGTGCATGCATCCCTGATCATGCCCCACTGGCGTGGTGGAAAAAACCCGAGCTCCCCTGACCCTGTCCTGGTGCCGTAGTCGCACAGGCACTCATTGATGGCCCTCTGCTGCGTGTGCAGCCGCTGCAGCATGGCCAACGTTGAGTTCCACCTGGTGGGCATGTCACATATAAGGCGGTTCTTGGGCAGGTTCAACTCCTTTTGCAGCTCAGCCAGGCGAGCACTGGCATTATAAGATCTGCGGAAATGCACACAGACTTTCCTGGCCTGCCTCAGGAAATCCTGTAAGCCCGGGTACCTGCCCAAGAACCGCTGCACCACCAGGTTAAGGACGTGAGCCACACAGGGCACATGGGTCAGTTGTCCCTGTCGGAGAGCGGAGAGGAGGTTGGTGCCATTGTCGCAAACTACCATTCCTGGCTTAAGCTGGTGTGGCGTCAACCACCTCTCGGCCTGCCCCTGCAGAGCAGACAGAACCTCTGCCCCAGTGTGGCTCCTGTCCCCCAAACACACCAGCGCAAGCACGGCATGGCATCTTTTTGCCTGCGTACTTGCGTAGCCCCTTGAACGCCTACGGAGCACCGCTGGTTCCGAGGACAAAGCACAGGAAGAGGCCATGGAGGAAGAAGAAGAGGAGGGGTGGAGGACAGAGGTGTGTCACAACCAGTAGTAGCATTTTGGAGGCGTGGCGGTGGAACAACCTCCAACACTACTGCACCTTGTCCTGCATCCTTCCCAGCTGCCAAAAGAGTGACCCAATGGGCCGTGAAAGAAAGGTAACGTCCCTGTCCATGCCTGCTGGACCATGAGTCAGTGGTAATATGCACCTTACCGCTGACCGCCCTGTCCAGCGAGGCCAAGACATTGCCTTCCACATGCCGGTAGAGAGCCGGAATCGCCTTCCGTGAGAAAAAGTGGCGTTTGGGAACCTGCCACTGAGGAACCGCACATTGCACAAACTCACGGAAGGGGGCCGAGTCTACCAACTGAAAAGGCAGCAGTTGAAGCGCTAGCAATTTAGCCAAGCTAGCATTCAACCGCTGGGCATGTGGATGGCTGGGAGTGAACTTCTTTCGACGGTCCAGCAGCTGGGGCAGGGAAATTTGCCTGCTAGAATCGGACGTCGGTGTACTGCTAGCAGAGTGCCCGCAAGTACTTGGCTGTGACACACCTAATTCTACACCTTCATTCCTCTCAGAGCAGGTTTCAGAGAGGACTGAAGGTATAGTGGGGTTGGAGATCCCAGCTGATGCGGTGCAAGAAGAGGTCAGCTTTGTTCTTTGGTGTGGGTCTTTAAGGTAGGCTTGCCAACGAGCTGCATGGCAGGTCAACATATGTCTGGTCAAGCATGTGGTGCCCAAGCGGGTGATGTTTTGGCCACGCGATATACGCTTGAGACATATGTTGCAAACAGCAGCTGTGCGATCTGATGCACTCGACTCAAAAAAGGCCCACACCAAAGAACTTTTTGAATAACGGGCAGAGGCAGCGCCCTGCACAGTTGGAGCTCTGCAGTGTGATTCCGTCGGTGTGCTGCCCTTACGCTGGCCCCCCGAGGGCATCCTGCCTCGTTGGAGATGTGCCTCCTCCTCATCCTCCTCCTCCTCCTCCTCTCTCCTATTAGGCACCCACGTGGAGTCAGTGACCTCATCATCCCCTCCCTCCTCATCACTGGAGCCAATCTGGCAGTATGCTGCAGCTGCTGGAACATGACTGCCAGATTGGTGTCC
Source organism: Rana muscosa (assembly GCA_029206835.1). NCBI lineage: Eukaryota > Metazoa > Chordata > Amphibia > Anura > Ranidae > Rana > Rana muscosa. Next base: position 574,739,879 of record CM055116.1, read on the forward strand.
TTCTTGAGCATCCCCTCTCTCTGCTCTCACGCTACTGCCTTCCTCTAGCTGGGTATCATCATCAGACCCTTCGAAACGCTGGGCATCCTCCTGGAGCATGTACCCAACACTGTGCTCAAACAGTTCGGGGGACTCCTCAGGAGGACATGGTTGGTCTAGGGAAAGAGTGACTGATGATGACATTGATACCAGGGAAGAGGACGCTTTGGCAGCTGCTTTGCCAGTACCCTGAGCCTGGGTGAGAGAGGATGAGGAGGATGAGGAGGGCTTGGTCATCCACTCTACCAAGTCTTCGGCATGATGTGGCTCAACATGTCCAGCTGCCGAAAAGAAGGACAAGCGTGTCCCATGGCCACGTGCTGATGGCGATGCACCGCGTCCACGACCAGCACTGTTGTCTCTAGACACAGAGCCTGCTTGCCCTCTTTTATTGGCTTTTGACTGTCTGCCTCTCCTTGTTTGCCTTCCAGACATTCTAATGGCCTGCAGGGAAATGGGAAAAGCAGCAATACAGGCTAAGTTAAGGTGTAATATGGTCAGGAGGTACACTCCGCCCGCTGTAAGTGCCGCAAAATCCTGTTGGTGTAACACACCAGGAAAAAGCAGCAATACAGGCTAAGTTAAGGTGTAATATGGTCAGGAGGCACACTCCGCCCGCTGTAAGTGCTGCAAAATCCTGTTGGTGTAACACACCAGGAAAAAGCAGCAATACAGGCTAAGTTAAGGTGTAATATGGTCAGGAGGTACACTCCGCCCGCTGTAAGTGCCGCAAAATGCTGTTGGTGTAACACACCAGGAAAAAGCAGCAATACAGGCTAAGTTAAGGTGTAATATGGTCAGGAGGCACACTCCGCCCGCTGTAAGTGCCGCAAAATCCTGTTGGTGTAACACACCAGGAAAAAGCAGCAATACAGGCTAAGTTAAGGTGTAATATGGTCAGGAGGCACACTCCGCCCACTGTAAGTGGCGCAAAATCCTGTTGGTGTAACACACCAGGAAAAAGCAGCAATACAGGCTAAGTTAAGGTGTAATATGGTCAGGAGGCACACTCCGCCCGCTGTAAGTGCCGCAAAATCCTGTTGGTGTAACACACCAGGAAAAAGCAGCAATACGGGCTAACTTCAGGTGTATAATGTGCAGGAGGCTTAGCAACAATGACACTGACACTGTCCCCTGCCTATCCTTCTCTCTCCCTCCACACAAGGTTTATCAAAGTATATGACACTGACACTCTCCCTGCCTATCCTTCTCTCTCCCTGCACACAAGGTTTAGCAAAGAATATGACACTGACACTGTCCCCTGCCTATCCTTCTCTCTCCCTGCACACAAGGTTTATCAAAGTATATGACACTGACACTCTCCCTGCCTATCCTTCTCTCTCCCTACACACAAGGTTTAGCAAAGAATATGACACTGACACTCTCCCTGTTTGCTAAACACAAGGTTTGCTAAACACAAGGTTTAGCAAAGAATAGATTTGACAAGATTTGACACTGTCCCTGCCTATCCTTCACTTTCCCTGCTCCGGAACACACTACACAAGGCCGCCGCGCTGGCGGCCTTTTATAGTGTGGGGCGTGTACTAAACCCCCTCAGCTATAATTGGCCACAGGCATCCTGCCTGTGGCCAATCATTGCTCTCCTCGCTGCCGGCGCTGTGATTGGCCAAGCATGCAGGGTCACAGTGCATGCTTGGCCAATCACAGCGCCGGGATTACACTGCGATGGCGCAGTGTATTGTGGGCCGTTCGCGTCACTCGAATTTGGCGCGAACGGCCCAAATCGTTCGTTGTTCGCCGAACGCTGCGAACATCGAGCTCCTCCCTACTTGACATATCTGCTTTCTATTTCCTCATTGCTACTTTATCTTTTATTTTGTTCAAGTAAATTGGGAATTAAATTGTGTTTGTGCACTAAAATATTCAGTGTTTTTGTATTTTTTCCTACAAATATGGTTTTGATAAATAGATATCATGCAACATCTATTTATTCTGCAAGGCCTCTGTGTTCAGAAATTATATGATGCCCTGGGAGTTTTAAGTTTATTTATAGCCAAAAAGACAGGTTTTAACATGCGTAAAACATGAAAAAATTGCTTAAGAGCGGAAGTGATTAACTTAAACATTACATATTTGTGGGGAACTGTGTCAAATACTTTTGCAAAGACCGAGTATACTATATCTACAGTCGCACCTTTCTCTAGGGTTTTAATTACTTCCTCATAAAAGAAAGTAGATTTGTTTGACAACTTCTGTCTTTTGTAAATCCGTGCTATCATTTATATTATTGCTCTCTACTAAAAACTCATCTATGTGGTGCTTAATCAAACACTTAAGTATCTTCCCAACTATAGAAGTTAAGCTTACAGATCTGTAATTAAGACCCCTTTCACACTGCAGTGCTGCTAAAGTGCCGGTTGTTTTTGCGGTGCTTTAACTGCGTTTTAGCGGTGCTTTCCAGTGGTAGCGGGGCGTTTTGCTGTGCTTTCAAATCGCTTTTAACCACTTAAAGCGGTTGTATACCCGCTGATTTTTTTTTTTTTTATACACCTGTAAAGGAAAAGGCATAATGAGCTTGTATGCACAGCATACAAGCTCATTATGAAATACTTACCTTAGAACGAGGCGTCGGTGTCCCTCCCGGTCCACGCCTCGGTGTGTCTTCCAGGTATCGCGGCTCCAGCGCTGTGAGTGGCTGGAGCCGCGATTTGTCACTCCCGCGCATGCGCACGGGAGACTTCTTTCCGGCAAGGTCCGGCGTCCGCCGGGCCTTCAGCCGAGAATCCCCTGTGCACTTCCCTAAAGGTTTAGGAGATATTTCTTTTACCTACAGGTAAGCCTTAGTATAGGCTTACCTGTAGGTAAAAGTTACAAAACAGACTATACAACCGCTTTAACGACTGCTCACTGTACATATACGTCAGCAAAATGGAACGGACAGGCACAATCACGTACCTGTACGTGCCTGCCTTCATATGGGTGGGGGGTCCAATCGGATCCCCCTCCGGTACAGTGAGCGGTGGTTTTCTGTGCGGGAGCGATCCGTGATGAGGGGGCGGCCATTGGTTTCCGGCCACACCCTTGCGATCGCTCCCGGCGAATGACAATCTTCCTCTGCCTGTGTAATGTAAACACAGGCAGAGGAAGTGATGTCATCTCTCCATGCGGCGGTCTTTTCGATCCACCAACACTACACTAACACATAGGTACACATAGGCACACTTTCACCCCCCAGTCAACCCCAGATCACCCCCAGTACCCCCAGTCACAGTGTCACTGTTTGCAGTGGTAATTTTTTTACTGATCACTGCAATCAGTGTCATTTGTGACAGTAAACAGTTGCAGGGCAGTTAGGTTTAGGCCCCTTTAGGTCCAGGGTAGCCCCCTAACCCCCCTAATAAAGGTTTAACCCCTTGATCGCCCCCCAGGTAACCCTTTCACCCCCTAACGCCAGCGTCACTAAGCGATCGTTTTTCCGATCGCTGTATTAGTGTCGGTGGTGCCCTAGGTAGCCAGTTATTTATTTTTAGGTTCGCTGCAGGTTTTTATAGCGTCAGGTACCCCCATATATTATTTTAACCCCCTGATTGCCCCTAGAGTTAACCCTTTCACCAGTGATCACCGTATAAGTGTCACTGGTGACACTGGTTAGCCAGTTAGTTATTTAGGTTACCCGTCAGGTTTTTATATATCGTCAGGTACCCCCATATATTACCTAATAAAGGTTTTAACCCCCTGATTGCCCCTAGTTAACCCTTTCACTAGTGATCACCGTATAAGTGTTACGGGTGACACTGGTTGGTTAGTTTGCTTTTTGTAGCATCAGGGCACCAGCCGTATATAACACAAAAAAGGTTTAACCCCATGATCGCCCGGCGGGTGATATCAATTAGGTTTTAGACTCAGAGAGGGTCTGCGTCGCCCCAGGCAGCGTCAGGTTAGTGCCAGTAACGCTAACACCCACGCGCAAAGCATACACCTCCCTTAGTGGTATAGTATCTGATCAGATCTATACTAGCGTCCCCAGCAGTTTAGGGTTCCCAAAAATGCAGTGTTAGCGGGATCAGCCCAGATACCTGCTAGCACCTGCGTTTAGCCCCTCCGCCCAGCCCAGCCCACCCAAGTGCAGTATCGATCGATCACTGTCACTTACCAAACACAACACACATAACTGCAGCATTCGCAGAGACAGGCCTGATCCCTACGATCGCTAACAGTTTTTTTTTAAGCGTTTGATACATTTGCTGACAGTCAGGTGCTTTTTTACCTGTGAATCTTACTAGTGTACCACTAAATTTAGAACCCGAAATGGCAAATCGAAGGTACACTAGTAAAGAGGCCTACGAGATTCTGAGCATGACAGATAGTGAAGAGGAGGTCACGTATCTGTCAGATTCAGGCTCAGAATACATTCCCGTAGAAGACAGCGAAGACAGCGGCTCCATGTCAGATAGCACTGACAACGAAGATGAGGTCCCTGCTAAGGTCAGGCGTACCCGATCCCGATCTTCTGATGTTGTTGAGGAGCAAGAACTGCAGGGCTCTTGTTTTATGGAGCAGAGTAGTACTAGCGCCGCTATTCCTTCTGGTGAACTGGCAAGCACCAGCGGCCTAGTACAGCCTGGGCGTACATCCAGCACTGCAGTATCACGTGGTGACGTGGCGAGTCCCATAGATGCAGTTCAAGCTGACGAGGTGGCAAGCACAAGTAGTGTCCCGCTGCCACCAATAAGAAGACAAAGCCAGGCCCATCATGCCCATAGGGCCCTTCCTGCAGAATTTGACTATCCTGATTGGGTGCCCAACACTTCTGCAGAACCCGTACTTCCCCCATTCACTGCCCAACCCGGTATTCAGGTGGAAACAGCTGATTTTACGCCACTTGATTTTTTTCCGCTGTTTTTCACGGGAGATCTCTATAGATCTATTGTGGACCAGAATAATTTATATGCTGGTCAATTCATCGCCGCTAGTCCCCAGTTGCCTTCCATTACCAAATACGGTTTCCGAATTTAAGACCTTTCTGGGCCTTTCCCTCAACATGGGCACACATAAATTCCCGTCATTGCGCGCCTATTGGTCCACGCGCCCAATTGACCATATGCCCATGTTCTATGCCTCCATGCCCAGGAAACGATACGAGCAGATCTTGCGGTTTATGCATTTCAACGACAATGAACTTTGTCGTCCATGTGGAGACCCTGAATACGATCGGCTCTACAAAATTCGGCCCCTCATAAACCACTTCAACAAACGTTTTGCAGCCTTGTTTATTCCCTATCAAGTTGTCTGCGTTGATGAGTCCCTAATTAAATTTTCTGGCCGCTTGTCTTTCAAGCAGTACCTTCCCAGCAAGCGTGCCAGATACGGGGTCAAGCTCTATAAGTTCTGTGACAGGGCAACAGGCTATGTATGGAGCTTTATGGTTTATGAGGGAAAAGATAGTCACGTAGAGCCGGAGAACTGCCCAGATTACATAGGGAGCACTGGCAAGATAGTGTGGAACTTGGTGTCACCCTTATTCGGAAAGGGGTACCACTTGTATGTGGACAATTATTACATGAGCGTGCCACTGTTTAGTCACTTGTTTGATCATCAGATTGGAGCATGTGGCACCGTGCGACCTAATCGCCGGGGCTTTCCCCAGGGGCTTGTAGATTCCTGTCTTAGGCTGGGGGAGAGAGCCTGCTTGAGGTGTAATGATTTGCTCGCTGTGAAGTGGAGGGACAATAAGAATGTTTTCCTTCTTACCTCCCTTCATGCAGACACAACAGTCCAAATTCGTACGGCGACTGATGTTGTGGAGAAACCCCTCTGTGTCCACGAATATAACCAAAATATGGGAGGGGTGGACCTCAACGACCAGTTGTTGGCGCCGTATCATATTGCCCGTAAGGCGAGACGCTGGTACAAAAAAGTGTCTCTATCCTTATTTCAATTGGCTTTGTTGAACGCTCATGTGCTATACAGAGCTTCAGGCGGGACTTTATCCTTCCTAAAATTCCAGGATGAGATAGTCACAGACCTCCTGTATGCAGGCGGTTCTGCACCTCACCATCCCCAACCAAACGCAGTAAGCCGGCTGCATGAGAGGCATTTTCCGTATGTCCTCGAGAGTACCCCTACCCAACGAGCCCCCCAAAAAAGATGTTGTGTCTGTAGCAAGCGCGGATTTAGGCGTGACACCCGTTATTTTAGTCCACTCTGTCCTGACAATCCTGGTCTATGCATTGATAAATGTTTTGAACGCTTCCACACAAAAGTGAAGTTTTAGCGTAGGGTACAGTATTTCACAGACTAGGAGACACTTACACAGGGTCTCCCATCGCATTTTGAGAGACCCGAACCGTTACAGTTGTTAAAGTTACAAAAAAATATATATAAAATCAAAAAAAATTAAATAGTTGTTGTTTTATTGTTCTCTCTCTCTCTCTATTTTCTCTCTATTGTTCTGCTCTTTTTTACTGTATTCTATTCTGCAATGTTTTATCATGCTTGCTTTTCAGGTATGTAATTTTTTGTTTTCAGGTGCGCCATTCAGCTGCAGCGCGGATTTATTTATCTTGACAGCAACAGCGTTTGCTCCCACGATACATAAAGCCGTGACTCCAGTGCTGTAGGAGGTGATTTCACCACCACAGTTAAAAGAAAGAGCATATATGCTGAAGCATGGGGGCGGAGGAGCGATTTTGCTCCTAATGCTCCGTACATACGGTCGAAATTCAGACGGAGGCTTGCCCATGGAAAAGTCCGACCATGTGTACGCGGCATAACTTTTTTGCGGGAGGATGCCCCCATGCTACGGCATATATATATATTTTAGGCACAGGTTGCGTTAAAAAAATGTTTTATTTTTTACTAGTTTTTTTTTTGATATTTGCTTTGCAGGTATGGTATGGTAAGGTCTTACTGTTGTACTGTAATGTTACTTTGTTTTAATGTTAACCATCATTTGCTTAGCAGGTACGCTATTCAGTTGCAGCGCGGATCTATTTATCTTGACAGCAACAGCGTTTGCTCCCACGATACATAAAACCATGACTCCAACGCTGTAGGAGGTGATTTCACCACCACAGTTAAAAAAAAGAGCATATATGCCGAAGCATGGGGGCAGCAGGGGCGGAGGAGCGATTTTGCTCCTAATGCCGCGTACATACGGTTGAAATTCCGACAGAGGCTTGCCCGTGGAAAAGTCTGACCGTGTGTACGCAGCATAACCTTTTATGCCGCGCACATGCAGTCGAAATTCCGACGGAGGCTTGCCCGTGTACGCGGCATAACTTTTTTGCGGGAGGATGCCCCCATGCTTCGGCATATATATATTTTAGGCACAGGTTGCGTTAAAAATGTTTTTTATTTTTTACTCGTTTTTTTTTTGGTATTTGCTTTGCAGGTATGGTATGGTAAGGTCTTACTGTTATACTGTAATGTTACTTTGTTTTAATGTTAACTATCATTTGCTTAGCAGGATGCCCCCAGGCTTCGGCATATATAAATGGTGCATGTATGGCCATCATTAGAAGTGGGTGGATGAAGGGAGGTATTCTAATGGTGGGCATACCCACCGATCAATCTCTTTTTTTCGTTCATCCAACAGGCTGTATGAAAAAAAAGTAGGGCTGTTACTAATTAAAAATTTCGTGTTCCACCATGTCCCGTATAGATTTTATATTCATTTCTAGTACCCTTGCCCCAAGATTACTGGAAGCTGAATTTGCCCCCAGATTACTTTCAGACCATAGCCCATATTTCATTAGCCTCTCCATCCCATTAGACAAACCGCCCCGTACGTGGCGCCTGAATCCGTTTTGGCTCACCCTGTTGTCGGAGGATGACGAGCTTGGTAACAGTTGGAGAACTTACTTTTTAGAGAATGACGGATCTGCATCCCCAGACGTAGTATGGGAAGCCTTCAAACTGCATGCACGTATGACTCTGACCTCCTTTATCAACAGGCTGAAGGCTAATTCATCAGCCATACTGGACGGGGCAATGCGGGATCTGTCCTCCTCTGAACAGGGGTACATGTCGAACCCCTCTCCTGATGGAGCTGCCCGACTCAGGTTACAAACCAGGGTGGTTAATCAGCTACAACACGAGACGGCCAGGAAAAAACTTTTCTTTGCCAGACAAAAATTATATGAACATGGGGAGAGAGCGGGTAAACTGTTGGCCTACTTGGCACATAGTGAGGATAGACCCCCTACTGTCATTTCCCTCACTGGTCCTAATGGGGAAAAGATTACGGAACCCCAGGCTGTCACTTCTGAATTTAGGGACTTCTTTTCTCAACTATATACGTCCCAGGTTTCTACCACTGACTCTCAATTGGAAGATCTACTGGCGGAAATCATCTTTCCACAGCTAGACGATGCCCAAATGGCTATGCTAGACGCACCTATTACACTCGACGAAATAACCACAGCGATTGGGAGCTTCGCCAGATCCAAGGCCCCGGGTTCAGATGGGTTGCCCATAGAATTTTACGCCCAATACATCGAGATACTTGCCCCCAAGTTATTGTCCCTCTTCAACCATCTATTTGACAATTTCACCTTACCCCCATCGATGGGCGAGGCGGTAATTATCCTCATACCTAAGCCAGGCAAGGACCCAGGCCTCCCGGAATCTTATAGACCAATATCGCTACTCCAGGTAGACATAAAGATTCTGGCTAAAGTACTTGCCCTACGCCTTAACCAAGTGATTCTAACCCTGATCCATGCTGACCAAGCTGGATTTATGCCGGGGCGTAACACCTCCTTCAACCTCAGAAAATTGTATATTAACTTACAAGCGACACATACTAATGTTGGGTCCCGGGTGGTGGTGGCTTTGGATACTGCCAAGGCCTTTGACTCAGTGGAGTGGCGGTACCTTTGGGGATGCCTCCGTGGCTTTGGTTTTGGACCTAAATTTATTAAGTGGGTTCAATTATTATATCTGGCACCCAGGGGTAAAGTAGTGGCCAACGGGAGGGCCTCCCAGACATTTGACTTATCCAGGGGCACTAGACAGGGCTGCCCACTGTCTCCGCTCCTCTATGCCTTGGCGGCGGAGCCCCTTGCAATCTCCATTAGAGGGGACCCCGAGATTCAGGGTCTCTGCCTTGGTTCCCTGACTGAAAAAATTAGCTTATACGCAGACGACACGCTACTATACCTGGCCGACTCTGCCACATCGCTTCAGAAGGCGTTGCATACAATTGAACACTTTGGTCAGTTCTCTGGCCTTAAAATTAATTGGGAGAAATCTCAAATACTGCCTATGGATAGTTTCCCCTCTCCCAAGCTACAGGCACAGTTACCACTCCAGCGAGTGAACACTATCAAATATCTTGGAGTATTGGTGAATAGAACACCGGCTGACTATATATCCCTGAACATAGAACCCCTTTTCGATCTCATCAAGTCTAGAACCCAGGTATGGGCGAGACTGCCGCTCGGCGTGTGGGGCCGTATTAACATTGTTAAAATGATATTATTTCCGAAAATATTGTATATACTCTGGCACACACCCGTATACTTACCCTTGAAATTTTTCAAGTCAATGGAGGCCATACTCAAGACATTTATTTGGGGTAACAACAGACACAAGCTGGCCTGGAGAGTCCTTAAGAACCCTACTGACCTAGGTGGAACAGCCCTCCCTGACTTAAATCTTTATTACCTTGCGTCCCAACTGTCTCAACTATACCACATAGATAAAACCGACAGACTCAGATTCCTCACCCTCCTCTGTCCACGGTGGGCACAACTGACCACTGACCCACTCACTGCAATTGCAGTGGGACATAGTGGGAATAACTCCAATAGAGACCGTGGGTCCCTATTATACCAATATAGGCGCGTATGGGACATCACCACTAAAACATTAACGACCCCTAAACACAACAACTATACCCCCTTATGGCACAATAGACTACTCTCAGAGTTTCTCTTGATCCCTGACACAGAGATATGGTGCGAATATGGAATATATTATTTGCACCACATAATTTCCGATGGCACACTTAAAAACTTTGAGGACCTCCAAAATGAGTTCCTGCTGCCCAATTCTATGCTTTTTAGATTCTTCCAGGTGCGTCACGCAGCCCAAGCTCAGTTTCCCCAGCCTTTGCCACAATCTACGCCTAATGTTATTATGGCTGTGGTTAAAGGTGTGGACCCGCGAAAGCTGATCTCTGATTTTTATGTCATGCTTCTCACCCCATCATCTACCACGCTAGCTTACAGCCTTAAACCAAGATGGGAAAGAGAGGTGGGCCCACTGGAGGATGAGGAGTGGAGTGAAGCACTAGACTCGTGCAAGACTGTATCCCCCAAGCTCTCTGACAGGCTGACCCAGTTATACGTGGTGCACCGAGCGTATCTCACCCCCCTAAGAATCGCCCGCTTTAGACGACAGTTTTCTACCTTGTGCACAATGTGTAACCAAACGACGGGCACATTCTTCCATCTACTCTGGGCGTGCCCGGTCCTTCAGGGTCTGTGGAAGCAGATTGTTGACTTCCTCCATGATGACATGGGATCCCCATTGACCCTGGACCCCAAACAATGCTTACTGGGGATATTCCCCGACTCTGAGATGGACAAATTCACTAAAACATTCTTGCATGAAACATTGTTTAATGCTAGAAAAATTATAGCCAGACAGTGGATGAGACCCACTCCCCCCAGCTTCAACGATTGGAAACTAGATATAAATAACACTCTTCCCTACAAAAAGTTCATATACATCAACAGAGGTTGTCCAGATAAGTACTACAAAATCTGGGATCGATGGCTTGAGTCCGCAGACACATGCACTGATGGTCCGTAATACTATACATCCTTCTAGCGTGCAATTCCATGAATAGCGTGGACATAGGGTTTTCCACTTATTGATAGTCACTGAATCCAGTGTTCAATCTGAACAAGTTTTTTGATCTACTGTGCCTATATATGTATAAGCCACATTTCTTGTTTTATGCATTTCTCCAGTATTGCCTTGTAACTTGCAGAATTATGTTCCAAATGTAAATTGTTCAATAAAAAACTTTTTTCTCAAAAAAAAAAAAGAAATTTCGTGTTCGATTAATCGATTTTTTTTAAAATTGATTAATCAACTAATTTCGATTAATTATAACGCACATAGATCCAACTACTTTTAGCTGATCTCCTTGCAGACCGATTCCCAGTGCAGATACCAACCACTGGAAAAATCGATAGCAGGATACAAAAAACACACAAAGGCAGCGCTCGATGGGAATAGCATAAAAACTTTTATAGTCTTCAAGTAGATAACAAAATAAATATTGCACTGGAGATAAAATCAATGTAGCTACATAAACTGTAAAAATGGTGCGAGTAATACCAAACTGTAGCAAAAGCAGTCATAAAAACATGTAGCTAAGTATGATACTGGTATAAAAATGTCTACAACGATACCACTGCTGAATCCAGATGAGAAGGGGCTAACATCAGTCCGTCGGCATGTAGATGTCCCGTGAAGGGAACTATCACAACTCCCAGTGGATGGCTGTAGAATCCCAGGTTGATAGAGGGAAGTGATAGAGGGAAGTGTAAAGCCTCGTACACACGACCGATTTTCTCGTCGTAAACAGTCAAGAAAAGTGCCGCGAGAGTTTTTTTGTCTAGAAAAACGTTCGTGTGTATGGTTTTACGACGAGAAACTTGATGAGAATCTCGACGAGAAAATAGAGAACCTGCTCTCTATTTTCTCGTCAGGATTCCAGATTTCCTCGTCGTGTTTCTCGTCGGCCTGTTTTGTGACGAGAAAATGGTTCGTGTGTATGCTTTTACGACTCTTCCAAAAGCGCGCATGCTCACAAGCAACTATGAGACGGGAGCGCATCTTCTGGTAAAACAAGCCTTCATAATGGAGAGAGCACATTCGTCACGCTCATAAATATTTCATCGTTTAAATGTTCTGCATTGAATTCTTCGTTAGAATGTTACATTAATCAAAACGAGAGACCTTCTTTTGCTGCTGATATTCACACAGAGTTCTGCCTTATTTTTAACCTTTTTCATGCTGCTCTTTATAAGATTTATGTGTATTATATCGTGCAAGTTTTTAGGAATAATTTAAATGGTTAGATTTTTCAAAATGATGTTAATTATAATTTCTCAATGTTTTGATAGCGATCTCACATTTAATTTTCTAATCTATATTTTTTAAATTTCACACCATGTTTTTGAGCTAATCAGATTTAGTTATTCTTTTGGGGGGGTGATATCTGTGCCTTTTATTGTCAGTCAAATGTATCTGCTTACTCCAAAGCTTTTTTTTTATTATTTAAAAATACACATAGTCAAGTATGAACTTAAACAAAAAACACATTTATTCATGTTTATAAATTAAATAAAGAGAAGGCAGCGCTGGAGAAGCTGCTGCCATTTGTGCATCCCAGGGACCCCAGAGCACACACCAACCCTGTGTGGACACTAAAATTGGGAGCTTGAGAAGGCCCACATTTCAGAACACAATCTGATGCTGGCCTCCCAGAGGTCAGGAACAGCAGCAGGTGAGATATATGTCCCAAGTGTGTGGTACTACAACAGGCTGCCTTCTGTCCGACCAGTGCGACCACAATGAAGCAAGGCCATCACTTCCTCTTCTTCCTGGCAACCTTCCCTGCAGCCTTTCCTGAAGCCTTTCCTGAAGCCTTTCCTGCAGCCTTTCCTGCAGCCTTCCTTCTTCGTTTAGCTGGAGGCTGGCCCACTGGAGGGGTACTCCTGTCAGGAGGAGGAGGTGGAGGTGTAGCAGAAGGGGGTGGGGCAGAAGAAGAAGGTGGAGGTGTAGCAGAAGGGGGTGGGGCAGAAGAAGAAGGTGGAGGTGTAGCAGAAGGGGGTGGGGCAGAAGGTGGAGGTGTAGCAGAAGGGGGTGGGGCAGAAGGTGGAGGTGTAGCAGAAGGGGGTGGGGCAGAAGGTGGAGGTGTAGCAGAAGGGGGTGGGGCAGAAGAGGAAGGTGGAGGTGGAGGTTGAGGTTGGGTCAGTTGGGCCACCTCACATATGGCGGTATTGGGGGTAATTTGCTCCATCACCCCCTTGTTGAGCAAGGTGATGAGCAGGGGTTCGCATAGGAGGCGTTGCTCCATGCTCATCACCTTGAACTTAGCCTCCACTAGGCCGGCAATGGCCTCTTCAGGGGATGTGGGCTCCTTGAGGGTGGCATGGGCCTCTTTAATAAGGGCCATTGCTGCGTCACTGGTGGTCCTGTCCCTCCTGCCTCTTTTGTGAAGCCTGATGGGAGGCACCTGGGATCTGGTGCTTCTCCTTTGCCCTGCCACCTCCTGTCTGCCACTGGGCCCTGCCACCTCCTGGCTGCCACTGGGCCCTGCCACCTCCTGGCTGGTACTGGGCCCTGCCACCTCCTGGCTGCCACTGGGCCCTGCCACCTCCTGGCTGGTACTGGGCCCTGCCACCTCCTGGCTGCCACTGGGCCCTTCCTCCTCCTGCCTGACAGTTTCCAGACCCTCCTCCTGGCTGATTTCATCCTGTGTATGAAAAAGAAACATAGTTTAATATGTTGGTTTAATCTTTGCCTCAAACTTTGTAATCCTGATGGAAGCAATTAGAATGTAAATGCATAAATCCTTGCTTTAAATTTACCACTACATCAGCTTGACTATTTACCACACAATTAAGTGCAGAATAATGTCTACAGATCATGATTTCACTTGTGGAATACAAAATAATGTATGTTTCTCATCCTGACATATTTGGGAAACATTAATTTTATCCCACTACATTTTCAGTTAATACTATACCTGGCTCCAGATGGACAAATCAGGATCATCCAGGATGGCTGCCTCCTCTTGCTCCAGAGAAGGCTCAGGTTGGCTGCAGGGAAGTCTGGGGGGAAGAGTGGAGAGTGATGGCCTTGGCTCAATGTGGTCATCCAGGAAGGACATCCTGCTGTAGTACCACAAAACCGGGACATAAACATCATCTGCTGCTGCTCCTGACCTCTGAGAAGCCAGCACCTTAGAGCGTTCAGTCCTGTAGGTACCTCTCAAGCTCCCAATTTTAGTGTCCACTTGTTTTGCTGTGGCTGTGGGCACCTTGGTATGCACAAATGGGAGCAGCTTCTCCAGCGCTGCTTTTCTCACCCCTTTTTTTTTATGGATGGGGTTTTTGGTCTCCCACAGAGCCGGCAGCTCCCTTACCCGGTCAATAAATTCCGCCAGGAACTCTTTGTCGCTAATAAAGACATTCATATTGTATCTGCAAGTAAAATAATTTATATTTAAATAATGTGAGGCAAACAGTCTAACCTCCTTCACATCCTAGTCACCATATATATCCTCCACCAATCTCAAGACAGTATAGGCCCACAATTTTTACAAGTCTCACAAAATCACATACCTTCGTTCGCACGTCCGTCACTTGAACTCCTCTCTCCGCACACCGAACGTACTATAGTCACATGTGTGTTTGCTATATACACACCACGCATGCGTCCAAATTCGAACACGTCGCTCCGCACACGTCGCCCGCCCATGACGTTCTAACTAACATCTTTTCCCCGCCCCTTCTCTTTCGGCGCGCAGACAGATATGGCGGAGTTACAGCAGGTGTCTGATAATTCCGCAACTAGCGAGGAGACAAGCCCGGAGACCGAGGACACGTCACGATCAAGGAGGAGATTCAAGGCATCGAATATGTCTTTGGCGGAGATGGCGGAGATGGTGGACATCTTGGTCAAGGCTGATTATGATGCCAAGCATGGGCCGTATAGCAAACCAAATAGAAGGAAGGCCAAAATCCTCACTAAAGTTGTGAAGAGTCTGAGGGCGAAGTTCGGGGTGAAACGCTCAAATGAGCAGCTCAGAAAGAGGTGGTCAGACCTCAAACTGAGGGAGCCAGACCAGTTGAGGAGCATAAAGAGGATGCTCGCTAAAAGTAAGTAAAATGACGACCTTTCTGCTATTAATCTTTTTAGAAACTGACTTTTTTTTTTTTTTTTTCATATTGGACTCCCTTCCAAAATGTAATATTTTGAACTAGGTTGGGCACAGTAATCGTTCGTTACGTTACCGACACTTCGTTCGGCCACTATCCGCGGTTTTGGCTTATTTAAGACCCCCAAAAGTAATTAGACATCTGCCATTTTTGATCAAGTATTGTGGCTAATTTTTAAGTCTAGATGATGTGTTTGTAAGGAGAATGAAATGCAAACTTTAATCAGTGTAAAGGAGAGGACACTCAGCAGCTGCTTCCACATCTGTACTTTGGAGCACTATAGTGTGGGCCACCAGACCCGCCTTTTTTGGGTGTCCCACACAGGTGCATCAGAGTTTATTTGTGGTGCCTCCATGTCCAAAAAATTACATCCAAATGTGAATACTAAACATATTTGGGGTCATAAATAATGCATTTTTCTTTAAATTCCGCACAAACACACACTTGTACCCCACTTCCAAACAATTTAGCCTGTTTTAAGTTTAAAAATGAGATTTTTACAGTGTGATAAATAGACCTTTGGTTTTATTCTCATAGGGGAGAGAAGACTGGGAGGAGGACACTCCAGGGAGCACATGCACCACACAACTTCCAAGCAACCCCAAACTCCCAAAGATCCACAACCGAAAGATGTGCAGGAAGTTGAGGTGGAGGAAGGAGAAGTGCAGGAAGGAGAGGTGGATGACGTTGTGGATCTGGTCACCACAACAGGTCAGTATCTGACACCACAGCTTAAGGTAAGCGAGGTAGGCCTGCAGAGTTTTATTATTTTTTTTTTATGGTTTTTAGGGGATGGAAATGTTGTGAAGGATAGCACACCGTTCTCTGCTGACAGTGCCCTCCGCCTCATCCAGCAAGTGATGGAATGTAGCACGGAACTGGACCTAATTAAACAAAGAATCCATGTGATGGAACAAACATTTAAAGACATTCTCGATGTTTTGGGGAGAATTCAATAAGCCATCCAAACACATTTGTTTTTACATGTTTGTTTTTATATTTTTACTAATTTTTTGAGTAACAAAGCAGCCAAAAATTGAATATGCACACAGTGTGTGAACATGTGCTATCTGCCATCAGGGGATATCCATGTACGTCTTTTGTGGGTGCAACCCCTTCCTCGTATCAAAAGTCGGTGAACTGAGGAAGGGGATGCACCCCCAAAACACGTCCATTGATCACCCCTGATGGCAGATAGCACATGTTGACAATAGGGATCAGGATTGTAAACTTCCTATTTGCAAAAAATTAAAAATGTGTGCATATTGAATTTTTGGCTGGGCAAGGGGTGGCAGGACCCCATATTAGGACGGGCACATAGAGACATAGTTTGTGTAACTGAATGTCTCAGATTGCTCAGAGGTATCCAATGTTGTCATTTTAGAAATGCAAGTGGTATTTTTGTATTTTCATAAGCCAAAATTTGCCGGGTTGTGGCCAGGCCAACCCCAAAGTAAAAAAAAAAAAAAAAGTGCAGAGAGTAAAATATTTGACCACAAACAACGTGTAGCTTCTTTTTATAATACTCTCTAAGCTTATTTGGTTCTTTTGTAAGGTAACATAGTGAAATTGGTTGTTATTTACTAAAGTAAAATACACTTGCCACTACAAATGCACAAAGACAAACTAGGAGACAGGAAAGAACAAATAATTAAAGGTTTAAACAAGATTTTTATTGGGATACTTAGACATAGGCTGGCATAGGAATTGCCCCCCTACCCGTGAAATACTCCATGTATTTGTCCCGAACCACACGGGCATTTTGGGGGGGCAAGCCAAGACGGGCAGATTCCAGGCCCGGAAGGGGATTTGCAGGGGAAAGTCCAGCCTCTGGCAAAACTGAGGCCATATACGAATTAGATTTTTGGCTCAGAAAGTTGTGTAGCACACAGCAGCATAACACTACATAGTTTATTTTGTAGTCCGCCAAGTGGATGGAAGTCATAAAAAGGCGGAACCGGCTGGCCATTATGCCGAAGGCATTTTCAACGACTCTTCGGGCCCTGGCCAGCCGGTAATTGAACACACTCTTCTCTGGGGTCAGGGTCCTCTGTGGAAATGGCCTCATAAGATGCCGTCCGAGTCCGAAGGCTTCATCAGCCAAGAAAACAAAGGGGAGTCCTTCAATATTCCCTGCATCCGGTGGCAATGCAAGGTCGTCACTCTGGAGACGGAGGGCAAACTCCGTCTGGATGAAGGATCCCCCATCGGACATCCGGCCATTCTTCCCTACATCAACATAGAGGAATTCATACCGTGCTGACACCACCGCCATCAGCACAATGCTATGAAACCCCTTGTAGTTGTAGTAGTAGGACCCAGAACGGGGTGGCGGCACGATGCGGACGTGCTTCCCGTCTATGGCACCACCGCAGTTGGGGAAGTCCCACCGCGTGGCAAACTCTGATGCCACAGTCTGCCATTCCTGTGGCGTGGAAGGAAGCTGTGGAGTGAAACAAGATGAAATAATATTAGAAAAACAAAGGCATACATTACAAGCAAATTCTAAACCAAAAAATTAGAGACCAACATCAATCTAATTATACGTTTATTAAGGTGTGTAAAAAAAAGTATAATGGAAGGCTCATTTATCATATTCATCACCACCTCTGATGGGCCATTACTAAATTATTTTGGGGGGGGGGGAGATGTGTTTGGCCACAGGATAGCATTGCAGTGGCGGTGCGTCCAGAGTGGGCGCTGGAGCACTGTCCCCTCTCTCCTGTGCCCATCACTCAGAACAATACATAGGTTCATGCGTTGCATGAACCTATGTATTGTCTATGCCGCACACTATTCAGGTGGATGGCCTCTTGTAAAGCGACCGACATATGAATAATTGCGTCATTTAGGGGGTTAAAATTGCAGAGCAGAAACAGGTATTAAAAAAGTCTTGCAAATTACAACCTGAGGGATGTAATTGGCTTCCTCAAAGAAAAATCGGGGACGCAAGGAGGGGGCATTCCTTGTGTAAACACTGACAGGCTGCTCTGGCAATCATGTTCACCAAGTCTGTTTAATGGTAACATGATTGGCTGATGCAACATGAAGGGAAGGAGAAGACATCAAGGACAGAAGAAGGATGGCGCTGACCACAAGAAGGTAAGTGCAGGGCTGGGGGGAAACTGGCTGCATTAGAGGGGACTAAATGGCTGCATTGGAGGGGACAACTGGGGGCGTTTATTAGGCAACAGAGCAAAAAAGGAGGAAGTTTATTTCCGAAATTGGGGTTGGAACCCCCCAACATTTGGAGCAACAGGCGCCCCTGCTGGAAAAGTTAGTGAGGGGAAATATTTAGGGAGGATAAAAAAGGGGCAATCTAAAGCTTCCAACATGCATGGGGACAAAGGGGACATTCTCAGCATATTACAATCATGGTAATTAGGGAAGGATGAAAGAAATACAATACATTAGCATACATGTAATACATAAAATGTGATGTTAAGGGAGAAAACTTACCCTAATATAGTCCTCCTGCAGGACTTGTATAATAGCAGAACAGGTGTCTGGGATTATGAGGCCCAGAGCCTGGGGGGAGATGCCTGTGGTGAACTTCAAGTCCTGAAGACTTCTCCCTGTCGCCAGGTAACGCAACGTGGCGATGAGCCTCTGCTCAGCACTGATGGCTTCCCGCATAACGGTGTCCTTCCTGGTAATATAGGGGGACACCAAAGCCAACAGTTCCTGAAAAACGGGGTCAGACATCCTCAGAAAATTCCTGTAGTCCTCAGGATTATTCTCGACGATCTCCCGCAGCAGAGGCATGTGGCAGAATTGGTCCCGCTGGAGCAACCAATTCTTGGTCCATGAACTCCTCCTCACACCATTCATGGACTGGTCTTGGTCCAAAACAAGCAGACCAACACCAAGCGCACGCACAGCACGAACTCGACGACAAGAACGTCCAGGCGACATGGCTAGGAAACGGTCGTCTAATCAGAACGTACAGAACAGAACGCACTTTAGAACAGCAAGGCCTATGAATAACGAACTGAAATTCAGAAACGAACAGGCAATAACGCACTGTAAAACAGATACGACCTGCCTAGACGCCCTGAAAGTCAAGATACGAACCCACAAGCACAAACTGAACCGCAGAAAACGATCTGAAAAGTACGAAGACTGAAAAGCGCGAATCGTCTCTTCCCAAACTTTTACTTCACACGCGGTAACACGAGATCAGCAAAAGCAGCCCAAGGGGTGGCGCCAAGAAAAAAGATCTTCCCCTTTATAGTGCCGTCGTACGTGCTGGACGTGAGCGCAGAGAACCACGAGGAAATTGGAAAATGACAGTGTGTACGCATAGAAAGCTTGACGAGAAAATCGACAAGCTTAACAAGAATCTCGTCGAAAAAAACGACGTGTTTTTTACGACGAGAAAATCGGTCGTGTGTACGAGGCCTTACAGCCCTTGCGTGTGGCAGATAGTAAGGTCCCGCCGGCATGCAGATATGAAGGCACAGCAAAGGAGCCCTTCAGATGGACACAGCAAGCCCCGCCAGTGTCCGTGACATCACTGGATCTCCCTGAAGACCCGGAAGCCGGGGGAGAGGTGAGTACTGATTAAAAGAATTTTAATCGATTAAAATAATTTTGAACGATCAAAACAATTAATCTATTAATCAAGGAATAGTTAATTTCCACAGCCCTAAAAAAAAGATTACAATACATGTCCAACAAGGACCAGCAACGTACTGGTATGTTGCTGGACTTTGAATGGGTATACCAGAATGATGCCTGCGGGTTTAGGTATCATCTTGTTATCATTCTTTTCAGCCAGCGGTCGGCTTTCATGTAAAATAAATCCTAGCTGATAATTAGCCTCTAGACTGCTTTTACAAGCAGTGGGAGGGAATGTCCCCCCCCACCCGGATATAAACAGCGCCATTGGGAAATTGAAAAGCATTTTATCACACCGATCTTGGTGTGGTCAGATGCTTTGAGGGCAGAGGAAAGATCTAGGGTCTAACCCCCAAATTTTTTTCTAAAAAAGAGTACCTGTCACTACCTATTGCTATCATAGGGGATATTTACATTCCCTAAAATAACAATAAACATGGCAAAAAAATAAATAAAAAATGGAAGGAACAGTTTAAAAATAAAATACAAAAGCAAAATAAATAATAATAATAAAAAAAAAAAAAAAGCACCCCTGTCCCCCCCTGCTCTTGCACAAAGGCGAATGCAAGCGTCGGTCTAGCGTCATATGTAAACAGCAGTTGCACCATGCATGTAAGGTATCACCGCAATGGTCAGATCGAGGGCAGTCATTTAAGCAGTAGACTTCCTCTGTAAATCGAATGTGGTAACCTGTAAAGGCTTTTAAATGCTTTTAAAAATGTATTTAGTTTGTCGCCGCTGCGCGTTTGTGCGAAATTTTAAAGCATGTCGTGTTTGGTATCCATGTACTCGGCCTAAGATCATCTTTTTTATTTCATCAAAAATTTGGGCAATATAGTGTGTTTTAGTGCATTAAAAATAAAAAAAAGTGTGTTTTTTCCCCAAAAAATGCGTTTGAAAAATTGCTGCGCAAATACTGTGTGGAAAAAAAAATGCAACACCTACTATTTTAATCTGTAGGGCCTTTGCTTTAAAAAAAATATAATGTTTGGGGGTTCAACGTAATTTTATTGCAAAAAAAAAAATATGTTTTCATGTAAACAAAAAGTGTCAGAAAGGGCTTTGTCTTCAAGTGGTTAGAAGAGTGGATGATGTGTGACATAAGCTTCCTAATGTTGTGCATACAATGCCAGGACAGTTCAAAACCCCCCAAATGACCCCATTTTGAAAAGTAGACACCCCAAGTTATTTGCTGAGAGCATGTTGAGCCCATTGAATATTTTTTTTATTGTCCCAAGTGATTGAATAATGACAAAAAGAAAAAAAAATGTACAAAAAGTTGTCACTAAATGATATATTGCTCAAACATGCCATGGTTATATGTGGAATTGCACCCCAAAATACATTCTGTTGCTTCTCCTGAGTATGGGGATACCACATGTGTGAGACATTTTGGGAGCCTAGCCGCATACATGTACCCGAAAACCAAGCACCGCCTTCAGGCTTTCTAAGGGTGTACATTTTTGATTTCACTCCTCACTGTCTATCACAGTTTCGGAGGCCATGGAATGCCCAGATGGCACAAACCCCCCCCCCCCAAATGACCCAATTTTGGAAAGTAGACACCCCAAGCTATTTGCTGAGAGGTATGGTGAGTATTTTGCAGATCTCGCTTTTTGTCACAAAGTTTTGAAAATTGAAAAAAGAAAAAATATATATATATTTTCTTTCTTTATTTTCAAAAACAAATGAGAGCTGTAAAATACTCACCATGCCTCTCGGCAAATAGCTTGGGGTGTCTACTTTCCAAAATGGGATGTGGCATGTGTGAGCAATATATCATTTAGTGACAACTTTGTGCAAAAAAATAAAAAGTTTGTCATATTCCCGCAACTTGTGGCAAAATATAAAATATTCCATGGACTCAACATGCCTCTCAGTAATAAGCTTGGGGTGTCTACTTTCCAAAATGGGGTCATTTGGGGGGGTTTTGTGCTATTTTGGCAATTTATGGCCTTCGAAACTGTGATAGGTAGTGAGGAGTGAAATCAAAAATTTGCACCCTTAGAAATCTTGAAGGCGGTGCTTGGATTTTGGGGCCCCGTATGCGGTTAGGCTCTCAAAAAGTCCCACACATGTGGTATCCCCGTACTCAGGAGAAGCAGCAAAATGTATTTTGGGGTGCAATTCTACATATAACTATGGCATGTTTGAGCAATATATCATTTAGTGACAACTTTTTGTAAAATTTTTTTTCTTTTTGTCATTATTTAATCACTTGGGACAAAAAAAAATATTCAATGGGCTCAACATGCCTCTCAGCAAATAGCTCAGGGTGTCTACTTTCCAAAATGGGGTCATTTGGGGGGATTTTGTGCCATATTGGCATTTTATGGCCTTCAAAACTGTGATAGGTAGTGATAGGTAGTGAGGAGTAAAATCAAAAATGTATGCCCTTATGCCGCATACACACGATCATTTTTCCAGTCGGGAAAAATTACATTTTTTTTTTTCGCCGAGAAAAACGATCGTCTGTGGGCTTTATGCCGTTTTTCTCGTTGAGAAAAACGGCAGGAAAAACGATGAGAAAAATTAGAACATGTTCTAAATTTTCTCATCGTTTTTTCCATCATTTTTTTCCGCTGCAGTTTTCCCATAGGGAGACACTGCCGCGGAGACCACAGACGGTCGTTTTTCTCGACAAAGAAAAAAATGACGGGAAAAACGGTCGTGTGTGGGGGAAAATGCCGTTCCCTCGTTTTTCATTTAATTTCATGTCGTGATTCACGGCGGTGTTTTCACCGCCGTGAATCACGATCGTGTGTACGCGGCATTAGAAATTCTGAAGGCGGTGATTGGTTTTCGGGGTCCCGTACGCGGCTAGGCTCCCAAAAAGTCCCACACATGTGGTATCCCCATACTCAGGAGAAGCAGCAGAATGTATTTTGGGGTGTAATTTCACATATGCCCATGGCATGTGTGAGCAATATATCATTTAGTGACAACTTTGTGCAAAAAAAATAAAAGTTGTCATATTCCCGCAACTTGTGGCAAAATATAAAATATTCAATGGACTCAAAATGCCTCTCAGCAAATAGCTTGGGGTGTCTACTTTCCAAAATGGGGTCATTTGGGGGGGGGGGTTTGTGCTATTTTGGCATTTTATGGCCTTCGAAACTGTGAAAGGTAGTGAGGAGTGAAATCAAAAATTTGCGCTCTTAGAAATCCTGAAGGCAGTGATTGGTTTTGGGGTCCCTTATGCGGTTAGGCTCCCAAAAAGTCCCACACATGTGGTATCCCCATGCTTGGGAGAAGCAGCAAAATGTATTTTGGGGTGCAATTCCACATATAACCATGGCATGTGTGAGCAATATATAATTTAGTGACAACTTTTTGTAATTTTAATTTTTTTTTTGTCATTATTCAATTGGGACAAAAAAAAAATTATTCAATGGGCTCAACATGCCTCTCAGCAATTTCCTTGGGGTGTCTACTTTCCAAAATGGGGTCATTTGGCGGGGTTTTGTACTGCCCTGCCATTTTAGCACCTCAAGAATTTAGATAGGCAGTCATAAATTAAAAGCTGTGTAAATTCAAGAAAATGTACCCTAGTTTGTAAACGCTATAACTTTTGCGCAAAACAATAAATATATGCTTATTGACATTTGTTTTACTAAAGACATGTGGCTGAATACATTTTGGCCTAAATGTATGACTAAAATTTAGTTTATTCGATTTTTCTTATAACAAAAAGTAGAAAATATCTTTTTTTTTCAAAATGTTCAGTCTTTTTCCATTTATATCGCAAAAAATAAAAATCGCAGAGGCAATCAAATACCATTAAAAGAAAGCTCTATTTGTGGGAAGAAAAGGGCGCAAATTTTTTTGGGTACAACATTGCATGTCCGCGTAATTACCAGTTAAAGCAGCGCAGTGCCAAATTGTAAAATCACCTCTGGTCTTTAAGCTGCGTATTGGTCCGGGGCTTAAGTGGTTAAGGCGCTTTGGAAGCGCTGACCATTAATTTCAATTGGCACTGGTGTTCTGGGAGCGCTTTTTATTGCGCACCCAACCCGCCCCAAAGATGCTGCTTGCAGGACTTTTTCTAACGTCATGCAAGCGCACTGCCTGAGTGGGAAAGCACTCATTGCAATGAATGGCAGGCAGTTTTCAGGCGCTTTTCAGAGGCAATTTCTAGCGCTAAAATGCCTGAAAACTGCCTCAGTGTAAAGGGGTCTAAAAGATAAAAACTTTGAACCCTTTTTAAATATAGGCACCACATCAGCCTTGTACCAATGCATTGGTACTGCCTGTCAATGAAGAGAATCTAAAAACTAGAAAAAAATGGCTATTAAATAACTGAGCTCAACACTTTAAGGACATGTGGGTGTAAGCCATCTGGTCCAAGCACTTTATTCACCTTTTTTTATCTAGCTGTCTCGGAACCTGTCTCATTTTTGAGCCATTGTGGTTAGTTTTGGAACTATCATGACCATTATGGACTTTAGCTCCACAATTTTCTTCTGTAACTACAGAGCTGAAGAAGGTATTTCAATGATTTTCCTTCTCTTTGTCCCCAGTCACAAACCCTGAGTTATCTTTCAAGGGGCCTGCATGCTCTGACCTAACATTTCTACTACAAAAAGAGTCTTATTGGGTTTTGTCTTATTCCCGATTTCCTTTTTACATATTTTGTTGTATTCTTTGTAACCTGATAAAAATGTCCTTCATTTTTATATTATTTCTTATTCTTTTGTGTTTTTTTTACCATTGGATGTGAGCCATATTAGTTTAACTTTTAGCATTTTAAACTTATTGCCCATGGAAATATATTTTGCAGCATGTTTGCATACAGTCAAATTGAATTGTTCCTATTTCTATTCTGTGTTGTTTGATGACAATTCTCTTTCCCAGTGTACATCTTGGAGAGCAGACATCAGCAATGGAAAATGTTCTTCTCCTAAAATTAGGAGTTTTTTTTTATTTCTTGTGTAGCGGGTGGTTACATTTAGGGGAGGCATCTGAGTGATAACAGGCTCAGATGCAGCAATTGTTAGGGTTCATGGACCAATTTATGCCAGTGGAGGATATCAATGGTGTCCAGTTCCCTGCGGCCTATAGGTGGCGCTGTCGCCATAGGCCGGGGTTGAACCACCATTGGAGGGCTGTGCCTTTTTGTCCTCTCTCGGCAGTGGTACAGCGGGGCGGGGAACCTGCTGTGCATGCTGGGAGAGGGAATAAAAGGGGCAGACATTTTCCGCTCGGGGTCCACGCCCAGGCACCTTCAGCCTGGGTGTGAGTGCTGGTGGACTCCGGGCGCCCTCGGCCCGGAGACGGAGCTGCGATTCCACCCCAGACACCTTTGGTCTGGGGTGGGGTACTCTCTGGAGGCCTGGGGCCCAGTACCTTCGACTGGGTCTCGCAAGGGATGGAGGATTCCTAGGGTGGACACCCGAATCTAGGGCGAGGGGGACCAGAGAAGTGACCTTCCAGCACAGCATTGGCTGGTGACGGTGGAGGCCTCTGGTGACCGTCCGGATGGATGACTCCCCTGACAGGGGCCGCATCTCAAGAAGGTAGTCTACGTTCTCATGGTCGGTGGCAGCGGCCCTACTAAAACCCAGGTCGGTGGCAGAGACCTCAAGCCTAATTCACCCGGTCGGTGGCAGCGACCACCCTCACGGTCGGTGGCAGCGACCGTGCGCCAAGCCAGTTTGCGCACACCGAAACAGGAGAGTAACAACAAGTTCATGTTTGTGCCTGGACCTTCCTCTTCACCTTGTCTGTTCGTTGTCTAACCAGTCTGCTCTAAAAGGACTATTTATTGCTCTAAAAGAATAAATAAGTGTTGGACTTTTAATGGTGTGGAACTTGGCTTTCTGGGAGTTAAAGGTCATTCTCAAGGGAAGTTTTGGCTCTGGACAGGGGCACAGGCCCGAAGGGAATTGGTTATAGCTCACACCTCTACACACTAGAGGATACGAGCTGGTGGTGCGTCACACTCTCCTCCCTGGTCCCCTAGACGAGAGCCATTGACATTGACAGAGAAGGAGGGAGTGAGAGGTGAGGTCGCTAGACTAGAATGTGCTCATTATTTATAACCTACATTTATTAAAACCATATTATGGTGACTGCTACCCAGATTTTCTTTTATATGAACATTAGTAAAAAGTTCCACATTGCCAAAGGTTAACAGGTTTACTTGGGGCTTCTATAAACTGTTCCATTAAATGACTTTGCAGTAAGTTTATACATTACAGTGCCTTGAAAAAGTATTCATACCCCTTTAAATTTTCCACATTTTGTCATGTTACAACCAAAAACGTAAAAGTATTTTATTGGGATTTTATGTGATAGACCAACAAAAAGTGGCACCTAATTGTGAAGTGGAAGGAAAATTATAAATGGTTTTCCATATTTTTTACAAATAAATATGTGAAAAGTGTGGCGTGCATTTGTATTCAGCCTCCCTGAGTCAATACTTTGTAGAACCACCTTTCCCTGCAATCACAGCTGCAAGTCTTTTTGGGGATGTCTTTACCAGCTTTGCTCATCTAGAGAGTGAACTTGTTGCCCGTTCTTCTTTGCAAAATAGGTCAAGCTGTCAATTGGATTTAGGTCTGGATTTTGACTGGGCCATTCTAACACATGAACATGCTTTGATCTAAACCATTCCATTGTAGCTCTGGCTGTATGTTTAGGGTTGTTGTTTTGCTGGAAGGAGAACCTCCGCCCCAGTACCAAGTCCTTTACTGAGTGTAAAAGGTTTTCTTTTAAGATTGCCCTGTATTTGGCCCTATCCATCTGCCCATCAACTCTGACCAGCTTACCTGTCCTTGCTAAAGAAAATCACCCTCACAAAATTATGCTGCCACCACCGTGTTTACGATGTGGATGGTGTGTTCAGAGTGATGTGCAGTGTTAGTTTTCCACCACACACAGCATTTTGTTTTTAGGCCAAAAAGTTCAATTTTGGTCTCTTCTGACTAGACCACCATCTTCCACAAGTTTGCTCTGTCCCCACATGGTTTCTCGCAAATTGCAATCGAGACTTCTTGTACAAAGGGTTTTATTGAAAACACACATCAACAGGATAGTACAAAGACCGTGGTGGACACATCATGGACTAAAAAGTATAAAACTGCAGACATCAAAAGGGTTAATCCGTAATCCTGAAATTTGAGCCAGCCCTTAAAAGTCCTAGGGCGGACGTAGATGACCAGCAAAAGGATGTCCATACCTCGTATGTCCCGATAAAGTGACATTATGCTGGTCTGGACGACATACCGGCTGTCTCATTTGAATCTTATGGGAAACTTAAGGCGAGATGACGATATAACATACAACAGTACAAAAAGAAAAACAAACTAAAAAGATCACATAAAGGAGGGTAACATTCGCCAATTTGTAAAACAAACAGTGGTTTATCATGTGTCCAAGCCCAACAGGATCAAGCCTGTGGGCCAGAGCAACTTAGAGAAGAAAGAGAGAGACAGTGAGGAGAAAGAGAACCAGATAGAAGAATAGCGTAGGCATATAATGCTAAAGAAAAGAAAGAGAAAGAAAGGAAGGAAAGAAATAGGGAAGAGGGGGATAGGGGAGGAGGGGGGTGGTCCACGGGGTGGGGGGAACAGAGGCTCATTAAAGGGAAAGTAACACTGGGTCAAATCGTGAAGGGTGGTTGTGAGCCACCCAGGGTTGCCATACCCGGAGGAACTTATCATGGGTGTCCGACAAGACGGCAGTAAGTTTCTCATTTACCATGATATCATTCACGCAGTTTTTAACTGCTACAAAGCTGAGGGCCGGGATCTTCCAGGCCCTTGCTATGGTCAATTTAGTTGCAGTAAAAACATGCGCTGCCAGTTGGCGTTCAGGGCGAAGGAGTTCTGTGATTGGTTTCCACAAAACGGCCTCAAAACGGCCCCTTTTTAGATTGGTGTTGAAAAGGTTGAGGAGCAACGCATAAACTGTACCCTGGGGCAAGTCTACCAGATGTGCGCCATTGTACCCTCTTGAGAGCACCCACGGAAGCATAGAGGGGAATATGATGGAATAAAACTCGCCATCTGGGCAGGGTGTAATACCACCTATAGAACACCTTTTAAGCGTTTTCCAAAAAGAGAACATTCTTGGAGCATTTGGACAGTGCTATGGTCATGACCTGCCTGTCCTCCGGATCAAGTTGTTTCCCAAGCTCAGCCTCCCACTGGAGGTGATAAGGTCTCAGTGGTGGTTTCTTGGAACCAATGATAGCTGCATAAATCAGAGATATGAGACCCGAGGATTGGGGGCGCTATCTACATAAACTTTCGAAGGGGGAGAAAATGCCGGAGTTGCAGATAACTATAGTGCTCCCTAAGGGGAATGTCGTGAGAGGAACGTAAGACCTTGAATGGGATAATCTTGGTTGGAGTGAACATGGAATGGATGTCTACAAACCCCTGTTCAGTCCACCATGAGAACTGTAATGGGTTGTCACAACCTGGTGGGAATAATGGGCAGTGAAGAAGGCGGAGTAGCGGGAGATGAAGGGAAATCAGGCCCGCAGAGTATTTGACCGCATCCCACAACCGAAGGGAATGGGCCAGACAAGCGCCTATGGTAGGCGGGCGATGTGCCCGATGGAGCCAAGGGAGGGAAGCTAGTGGCATCGGGTGAGAATCCACGAAATCAATGGTGGCCCACAGTGGCATTTGCTGCTTCTCATGATGATGAGATAGTGGGGCAATCCCCGCTGCTGTGTAATAAGCTTGTAAGTTAGGGACCGAGAGGCCACCATTGATTCTGCGGGCATACAGAACCTGTCTCTTAATCCTGGGTCTCGTGGAGCCCCAGACAAACTGTATAATCTTACGTTGATGTATTTGGAGGATGTTAGAAGGTACCTGGACCGGCAAAACAC
This sequence comes from Rana muscosa, assembly GCA_029206835.1. Lineage (NCBI taxonomy): Eukaryota > Metazoa > Chordata > Amphibia > Anura > Ranidae > Rana > Rana muscosa. Next base: position 574,768,313 of record CM055116.1, read on the forward strand.
GGAAATAATAGAGCAATTTCGGGAGATAAGTCATGCGCACCGTCGCTACTCTTCCAAACCAGGAAAGCGGAAGAGTAGACCAAGAGGGTGAGCATAGCCTCCAGCATCCCAAAAAGAGATGGAAAGTTGCCTTGGTACAAATCTGAGTACTTTGGAGTAAGCCTAATCCCCAGGTAAGGTAATGAGTTTAACCATTGGAAGGAGAATGCAGATTATAGGGACTCCAATTCCGAGGGCAGGAGATTAATAGACATTGCTTTCGATTTTGCAGAGTTAACTGATAAGCCACGAAACGAGGCAAAAGTATCTAAAATGGATAGCAGATTGGGAAAGGAAATTCTGGGTTTGGTAACGTCAACAGAATATCATCCGCAAACAGAGTCAATTTGTGCGAGGTACCTGCTACTTCCACCCCTGATATGTCCGGATGGGATCGGATGGCTTCCGCCAAGGGTTCCAGAGCCAGGATAAATAGGAGTGGGGAGAGTGGGCAGCCTTGACGGGTTCCCCTCCTAATGGGGAAAGTGGACGACTCAAAGCCATAGTATCGTACTTTGGCCTGGGGGGAGTCATGAATAGCCGAGATCCAGCTCAAGAAGGAGACGCCAAACGAAGCACCTGTGTTAAATAGGGCCAAGACAAAGTGTCAAAGGCCTTATTGACGTCCAGGGACAAAAACATTGTTTCCAGGGATCTGTTATGTACTATATGTTGAATCTGAAGGAGCCGTCTAATGGCATCCCATGCCTGTCTGCGAGGGACAAAACCCACCTGATCCTTCTTTATCAGGCGTGGGAGAAAGGAATTCAGGCGGTTGGCCAAGATCTTTGTCAAAATTTTCATGTCAATAATAATTAGGGAGATTGGCCGGAAATTAGCCCAAGAAGAATGGTCCTTATCTGGCTTAGGAATCATTACGATGTTGGCGGTCAGCAGGTTTGGCGTGAACGATTGACCCCCTTTACCGAATTATACATAGCTGCCAAATACGGGGCCAGAACATCTGCTAGCTTCCGGTAGTATAAGGCTGTGAAGCCATCCGGGCCTGGTATCTTACCAACCTTTAGTTCTTTAATGCACTGAAGAACTTCCGAGACCTGTATATCTCGGTCCATGAGAGACATGTGGGTGTCGTATAGGGAGGGTAAGGGCAAATCCTTCAAGAAGGCATCCAGGCCCTGGGTAGAAGAGTGAGTAGGGGCGGAATAGAGCTTAGTAAGTCGATGACTAAATTCGTCCAAGACCCGCTGTGGGTTGCCCGTGAGGATATTGTGACGGGTGCGCAAATTTATGGGAGTAAATTTTGGGGTGAAGGTGCGCAGTCTATTAGCCAACATCGCATCAGGTTTATTCACCTTGGCATACCATTTTTGACAGGCCCAACGCAAGGTGCGCTCTGCTTCGTCAGTTAAACATAAATCTAAGTCCGTACAGGCTTTGTCTAGGAGCCTGCGATTAACCGGGGAGGGAGATTGTTTGAAGGCCGCAGACAAAGCCTCCAGACGTTGCTCCAGATTGCGACGAGCCTGGATACGCTCTTTCTTACGTTTTGATGCTATACGAATAACGTGGCCCAGAAGGACCGCATTATATGCTTCCCATAACGTGCCTGGAGATGAGACCCTGTATTGAGTTTAAAGTAGTCCTTGGAGGCTTCATGGATGTCACTGAGAATCAACTCAGAGGACAAAAGAGAGTCATTGATCACCCAAGAGTGTGTTGCAGTTTGCTGAGAAGGGAGTGGCATACAGTCAGGACAGGGTCATGATCTGACCAGGGGGCCGCTAAGATAGAGACAGAGTCAATTAAAGGAAGGTGTTTCCGTAGTGCAAACATATGATCGATCCTAGAGTGGGAGTGGTGAGGGTGGGAATAGTGGGTATAGTCCCTACCCGGGGGGTGGAGCTCCCGCCAGATATCTACCAGGTCATGGTTTTGCAGGGCCTGTGAGAATTTTTTTGCAACAGGGGAGGGGAGTTTATGTTCCGATGGGTATTTTTCAAGAGAGGGGTTCAGCGTCACATTAGAGTCACCTGCCAACAGAAGGGTACCTTTCAACAGGGAGCAGACATGAGACAGGAAAGGTCCCGGATTGTCATTCGGGGCGTAGTAAGTCATGATAGTTACCTCATTGTCCTGAACGGAACCTTGCAAGAGAAGGTATCTGCCATCTGGATCAGCTATTTTTTTACTGCAAATAAATGGGACCGATTTGCGTATGGCAACGAGAACCCCTTTCTGCTTAGTAGGGTCGTTGGCTAAGTAAACTTGGGGGTAATTTGCAGCAAAGTATTTGGGACAGGAAGAAGAGGAGAAATGAGTTTCCTGTAAACATGCTATGTCAATGTTCTGCTGTTTAAGGTATTTGAAAACCTTGACTCGTTTTTGGGGGCAGTTCATGCCCTGAACATTCAGGGACAACCAGTGAAGGGTCATTGGGGCAGAAGTATAGAGTTGGGACATACTCTGTCCACACCCCGGGGACCGGAAGGGAGGGAAGAAGGGAAGGGAAAAAGAAGAGACAGAAAGAAAGGAAAGAAAGGGAAGAAAAACATAGGGCATAAAAGTGCTGAGAAGAGCTCGAATTAGAGCAACTACTGGGTACATAGATGTATCGTGACGTGGGCTATGAGGCCCACAGTGGGGTCATTGGACCATGGCCAAGACAGCCATCTTAGCCAGGTGCCATCACATGGGGGGAGCAGTGGTCCGTCTGAACCTGCAAACTAGACTTCTTATGGCTTTCTTTCAACCTTGGCCTTATACAACTCCTATATTATTTACCGCAAGTCCAACTCAAATTTCAGCCACAACTGCCAGGAAAATTGTTCGGGATGCAAAGAAAAACTCACAAATAACTTCAGGTGAAATACAGGACTCTCTGAAAACATGTGGTGTGGCTATTTCAAGATGCACAATAAGGAGGCACTTGAAGAAAGATGGGCTGCATGGTCGAGTCGCCAGAAGAAAGCCATTACTACGCAAATGCCACAAAGTATCCCGCTTACATTACGCCAAACAGCACAGAGACAAGTTCAAACCTTCTGGCACAAATTCATTTAGAATGATGAGACCAAAATTTAGCTTTTTGGCCACAACCATAAACGCTTCATTTGGAGAGGAGTCAACAAGGCCTATGATGAAAGCTACACCATTCCTACTGTGAAACACGGAGGTAGATCGCTGATGTTTTGGGGATGTGTGAGCTACAAAGGCACAGGAAATTTGGTAAAAATGTATGGCAAGATGAATGCAGTATGTTATCAAAAAATACTGGAGGAACATTTGCATTCATCAACCAGGAAGCTGCACATGGGACGTACTTGGACATTCTAACATGACAATGATCCAAAACACAAAGCTACAGCAGAATAAAGTGAAGGTTCTGGAGTGGCCATCTCAGTCTCCTGACCTCAATATCATTGAGACACTCTGGGGAGATCTCAAACGTGCAGTTCATGCAAGACCAAGAATTTACAGAAACTGGAGGCTTTTGCCAAGAGGAATGGGCAGCTTTGCCATCTGAGAAGATAAAGAGCCTCATCCACAAATACCACAAAATACTTCAAGCTGTCATTGATGTTAAAGGGGGCAATACGCGGTATTAAGGACTGGGGTATGTAAACTTTTGATCAGGGTCATTTAGGTAGTTTATGTTGTCATTATGATTTAAAAAGAGTAAACACAGTTGATTGATAATAAATGGCTTCATCCAAACACTAACCATGAGTGAAAGAAAAATGTTTGTGTTATCATTCATATTCTCTGAAAAATGGCCAAGAAATCATAAATTCTGTCAGGGTATGTAAACTTATGAGCACAACTGTATATTGCTTTTGCTAGGATTCCCTTCTAAAAGTTTTTTGAAATTATCAACACTCCTCGCTGATGCCGCCAATTGTGGATAGAAGATCCACATCCTTACCGCTCTAACAGTAAAGAAACCCTTACGCAGTTTAAAGGGACACTAAAGGTTCATTTAGAAAAATAAGAAAATAACAAACATGTCATACTTACCTCCACTGTGCAGTTTGTTTTGCACAGAGTGGCCCCGAACGTCCTCTTCTGGGGTCCCACGGCGGCTGTCTCGGCTCCTTCCCGCAATAGATAACCCCCTCTGGGCGCGCATAGCCGGCGAGTGTATGACTCGGCCCCGTCTGCCGGCGGACGCGTCACTGGATTTGATTGACAGCAGCGGGAGCCAATGGCTGCGCTGCTATCAATCTATCCAATGAGGAGCCGATCAGCCATGGAGAGACCAACGCGGGATCGCGCCCACGGAGATTCGGGGCTCAGGTAAGGGGCCCGGGGGGCCGGAGAGTGCAAGGTGTTTTTTCACCTTAATGCATTGGATGCTTTAAAGCTTTACAACCCGTTTAAGGTTAAACTGCTTCTAGTTCAACTTCATTGTGTGGCCGCATGCCTTCTTAACCACTTCCCGCCCGGCATACGACTTTAAACGGCCACAATGTGGCTCTACAATGCCGGGAGTCATTATACGGCCTCCCCTTTCCTCGTTCCCCGCTCGCGCTCCCAAGCGCGCATCAGGGAACTTCTGTGCTGGCCGTGTCCCTTGGACACAGCCAATCACAGATCGCTGTAAATAGCCAATCACAGCAGCTATTTACAGCGCGATCAGCGTGCCCAATGAGAGATGATCTCAAATGTAAACATATGAGATCATCTCTCATTGCCGACTCTCCCTCCTCACACAGACACCACGTGTGAGGAGGGAGAGCGATCTGTCAGTTCAAGTGTGAGTTACACCAGCCATATTCATCAAATCTGTGCCATACAGTGCCAATCAGTGCCATACAGTGTCAGTCAGTGAAAACACATAGTGCCCACCTGTGTCCACCTGTGCCCACCTGTGCCACCTGTGATCAGTGCCCATCTGTGCTGCCTCAGTGCACATCTGTGCAATGAGTGCTCATCATTGCCACCTCATCAGTGCCCACCTGTGCCACCTCATCAGTGTCCACCTGTGCCGCCTCATCAGTACACATCTGTGCAATCAGTGCACATCTGTGCCGCCTCATCAGTGCACATCTGTTCCACCTCATCAATACCCATCTGTGCCACCTCATCTGTGCCACCTCATCAGTGCCATCTGTGCCGCCTCATTAGTGCCATCTGTGCAATCAATTAGTGCACATCTGTGCTGCCTCATCAGTGTACATCTGTTCCACCACCTCAGTACCCATCTGTGCCACCACCTCAGTACCCATCTGTGCCACCTCAGTACCCATCTGTGCCGCCTCATTAGTGCCCATCTGTGCCGCCTCATTAGTGCACATCTGTGCAATCAATCAGTGCACATCTGTGCCACACACCTGTGAAGTCGCATCACCACCGCCAGCAACCAAAAGATGTAAAAAAAGGTGCTTTTCTGCCGAGGAGGCATACCAAATTCTTTCCACGCCTGACGAGAGCAACAGGGAGCTCTCTTTTTCGGATTTGGATTCGGATTCTGAGTCGGACGTAAACTATGAGCCAGTCTTCAGTAGTGGAACAGTGACAGGCTCAGAGGAGGAAGATAGTCAGCCTGCCAAACGAAGGCGCTCTGGTGAGGCGGCAGTAGCATCCACCAGCACCGCAGTGCCATCCACCAGCACCGCAGTGCCATCCACCAGCACTGCAGTACCTCGGCAAGAAAGGCCAAGGACCCATGCTGGCCATCCCTATGCTCTCCAGAACCCCTTGTGGCTTCCTCCTAATTCAGGAGAAGCCAACATTCCCCCTTTCACTGCCCAGCCAGGAGTCCAGGTGGACACGGACAATTTTTCCCCAATCAACTTTTTTGATCTAATTTTTACTGAGGACATGCTATCCAACATTGTGACCCAGTGCAACCTATATGCCCAGCAATTTATTGCAAATAATCCAACATCTTATTATGCCTGTCCCTTCGAGTGGAGAGACCTAACGGTGGAGGAGTTAAAGGTTTTTTTAGGCCTCACATTTTGTATGGGACTCAACCCAAAAAACACTTTGCGTTCCCTTTGGTCCAAACGCCCCATCTACCACATGTCAATCTTCTCTACGACAATGCCCAGAGCCAGATACCTCATGATCATGAGGTTTCTCCATTTCAATGATAATACCCAGTGCCCTCCCCGAAATCACCCAAATTATGACAGGCTTTTCAAAATTCGGCCCTTACTAAATTATTTTTCCGAAGTATTCCCCTAGTTATATACCCCGGACCAACACATATGTGTGGATGAGTCCCTTGTTAAATTTAGTGGCAGGCTTAAAATCAAGCAGTTTATCCCCAGCAAAAGGGCCCGCTATGGGGTGAAGGTGTACAAACTATGTGACCGAGTCACAGGGTACCTGTATGCCTTCTTAGTGTACGAAGGGAAGGACACCCAGCTGCATCCCCTCAATTGCCCAGACTACTTTGGATCAAGCGGGAAAGTTGTTTGGCAACTCATCAACCCCCTACTATACAAAGGCTACCATTTATACGTAGATAACTTCTACACATCTCTTCCCCTGTTCCACAACAGGGATGAGCCGAACACCCCCCTGTTCGGTTCGCACCAGAACCTGCGAACAGACAAAATGTTCGTGTAAACTTTAGAACCCTATTAAATACAATGGACTCGAACGTTCGAAATCTAAAGTGTTAATTATAAAGGCTAATATGCAAGTTATTGTCCTAAAAAGTGTTTGGGGACCCGGGTCCTGCCCCAGGGGACATGTATCAATGCAAAAAGAAGTTTTAAAAACGGCCGTTTTTTCGGGAGCAGTGATTTTAATAATGCTTAAAATGAAAAAATAAAAGTGAAATATTCCTTTAAATTTCGTACCTGGGGGGTGTGTATGATGTGCATGTAAAGTGGCGCATGTTTCCCGTGCTTAGAACTGTCCCTGCAAAAAATGTCATTTTTGAAAGAAAAAAAATGCATTTAAAACTGACTCGCGGCTATTAATGAATTGTCGGCTCCCGGCAATACATACAAAAGTCATTGATAAAAAAAAAAAAAAAAAGCGTGGGGGTTCCCCAGAATTCAATTACCAGGCCCTTCAGATCTGGCATGGATTTTAAGGGGAACTCCACCCCAAGTTTAAAAAAAAAATGGCGTGGAGTCCCCCTAAAAATCCATACCAGACCCCTTATCCGAGCACGCAACCTGGCCGGCCGCAGGGGAAAAGGGGGGGACGAGAGAGCGGCCCCCCCTCCCTCCTGAACCGTACCAAGCCACATGCCCTCAACATGGGGAGGATGTCCCCATGTTGATGGGGACAAGGGCCTCATCCCCACAACCCTTGCCCGGTGGTTGTGGGGGTCTGCGGGCGGGGGGCTTATCGGAATCTGGAAGACCCCTTTAACAAAGGGGACCCCCAGATCCCGCCCCCCTCCCTATGTGAATTGGTAAGGGGTACATTGTACCCCTACCATTTCACGAAGAAAGCGTAAAAAAATGTTTAAAAAAACACACAAACACCTTGAAAAAGTCCTTTATTTAAAAAAATAAATAAATAAACATTCCAGCGGTGAAATCCAGTGTCCCGCGGCGATCCCGATGTCCAGCGCTGTCCTTCATTGGTTGTGCCTGAGCGGACCTGATGGGGAACTCCCTCTCAGTATTTTAAATGTATAGACCCGCCCCTTCTAATGTTCCCCATCAGGTCCGCTCAGCGGGCGAGATGCAGAACATGAGAAGGGGCGGGTTTATACATGTATTACCAAAGTGAGAGCAGTTCCCCATCAGGTCCGCCTCCTCGGTATGTCGGACCCGCCTACGTCATTGGCTTGAGCGGGGAACTTCCTTCACTATGTAAATTTAAATTAGGCGGCGGGTCCGACATACCGAGGAGGCGGACCTGATGGGGAACTGCTCTCACTTTGGTAATACATGTATAGACCCGCCCCTTCTCATGTTCCGCATCTGGTCCGCTGAGCGGACCTGATGGGGAACTTTAGAAGGGGCGGGTCTATACATTTAAAATACTGAGAGGGAGTTCCCCATCAGGTCCGCTCAGGCACAACCAATGACGGACAGCGCTGGACATCGGGATCGCCGCGGGACACTGGATTTCACCGCTGGAATGGTTTTTTTTTTTTTTTTCTTAATAAAGGACTTTTTCAAGGTGTTTGTGTGTTTTTTTAAACATTTTTTTACGCTTTCTTCGTGAAATGGTAGGGGTACAATGTACCCCTTACCAATTCACATAGGGGGGGGGGCCGGGATCTGGGGGTCCTCTTTGTTAAAGGGGTCTTCCAGATTCCGATAAGCCCCCCGCCCGCAGACCCCCACAACCACCGGGCAAGGGTTGTGGGGATGAGGCCCTTGTCCCCATCAACATGGGGACATCCTCCCCATGTTGAGGGCATGTGGCTTGGTACGGTTCAGGAGGGAGGGGGGGCCGCTCTCTCGTCCCCCCCTTTTCCCCTGCGGCCGGCCAGGTTGCGTGCTCGGATAAGGGGTCTGGTATGGATTTTTAGGGGGACTCCACGCCATTTTTTTTTTAAATTTGGGGTGGAGTTCCCCTTAAAATCCATGCCAGATCTGAAGGGCCTGGAATGGATATTTGGGGGAACCCCACGTCAATTTTTTTTTTATTTGCGGCGGGGTTCCCCTTAATATCCATTCCAGACCTGAAGGGCCTGGTAATTGAATTCTGGGGAACCCCCACGCTTTTTTTTTTTTTTTATCAATGACTTTTGTATGTATTGCCGGGAGCCGACAATTCATTAATAGCCGCGAGTCAGTTTTAAATGCATTTTTTTCTTTCAAAAATGACACTTTTTGCAGGGACAGTTCTAAGCACGGGAAACATGCGCCACTTTACATGCATATCATACACACCCCCCAGGTACGAAATTTAAAGGAATATTTCACTTTTATTTTTTCATTTTAAGCATTATTAAAATCACTGCTCCCGAAAAAACGGCCGTTTTTAAAACTTCTTTTTGCATTGATACATGTCCCCTGGGGCAGGACCCCGGTCCCCAAACACTTTTTAGGACAATAACTTGCATATTAGCCTTTATAATTAACACTTTAGATTTCTCCCATAGATTTTTCGAATTTGCCGCGAACACCCCAATTTGTTCGTTGTTCGGCGAACGGGCGAACAGGCAATGTTCGAGTCGAACATGAGTTCGACTCGAACTCGAAGCTCATCCCTATTCCACAACCTTCACCGGAAGAAGACACCAGCATTAGGGATGAGCTTGGAGTTCGAGTCGAACTCATGTTCGACTCGAACATTGCCTGTTCGCCCGTTCGCCGAACAGCGAACAAATTGGGGTGTTCGCGGCAAATTCGAAAAATCTATGGGAGAAATCTAAAGTGTTAATTATAAAGGCTTACATGCAAGTTATTGTCTAAAAAGTGTTTGGGGACCGGGGTCCTGCCCCAGGGGACATGTATCAATGCAAAAAGAAGTTTTAAAAACGGCCGTTTTTTCGGGAGCAGTGATTTTAATAATGCTTAAAATGAAAAAATAAAAGTGAAATATTCCTTTAAATTTCGTACCTGGGGGGTGTGTATGATATGCATGTGAAGTGGTGCATGTTTCCCGTGCTTAGAACTGTCCCTGCAAAAAATGTCATTTTTGAAAGAAAAAAAGTCTTTTAAAACTGACTCGCGGCTATTAATGAATTGTCGGCTCCCGGCAATACATACAAAAGTCATTGATAAAAAAAAAAAAAAAAAGCGTGGGGGTTCCCCAGAATTCAATTACCAGGCCCTTCAGGTCTGGAATGGATATTAAGGGGAACTCCGCCGCAAATTAAAAAAAAATTGACGTGGGGTTCCCCCAAATATCCATTCCAGGCCCTTCAGATCTGGCATGGATTTTAAGGGGAACTCCACCCCAAATTTTTTTAAAAAATGGCGTGGAGTCCCCCTAAAAATCCATACCAGACCCCTTATCCGAGCACGCAACCTGGCCGGCCGCAGGGGAAAAGGGGGGGACGAGAGAGCGGCCCCCCCTCCCTCCTGAACCGTACCAAGCCACATGCCCTCAACATGGGGAGGATGTCCCCATGTTGATGGGGACAAGGGCCTCATCCCCACAACCCTTGCCCGGTGGTTGTGGGGGTCTGCGGGCGGGGGGCTTATCGGAATCTGGAAGACCCCTTTAACAAAGGGGACCCCCAGATCCCGGCCCCCCCCTATGTGAATTGGTAAGGAGTACGTTGTACCCCTACCATTTCACGAAGAAAGCGTAAAAAAATGTTTAAAAAAACACACAAACACCTTGAAAAAGTCCTTTATTTAAAAAAAAAAAAAAACATTCCAGCGGTGAAATCCAGTGTCCCGCGGCGATCCCGATGTCCAGCGCTGTCCTTCATTGGTTGTGCCTGAGCGGACCTGATGGGGAACTCCCTCTCAGTATTTTAAATGTATAGACCCGCCCCTTCTAAAGTTCCCCATCAGGTCCGCTCCCTCGGTATGTCGGACCCGCCTACGTCATTGGCTTGAGCGGGGAACTTCCTTCACTGTGTAATTTAAATTTACATAGTGAAGGAAGTTCCCCGCTCAAGCCAATGACGTAGGCGGGTCTGACATACCGAGGGGGCGGACCTGATGGGGGACTGCTCTCACTTTGGTAATACATGTATAGACCCGCCCCTTCTCATGTTCCGCATCTGGTCCGCTGAGCGGACCTGATGGGGAACTTTAGAAGGGGCGGGTCTATACATTTAAAATACTGAGAGGGAGTTCCCCATCAGGTCCGCTCAGGCACAACCAATGAAGGACAGCGCTGGACATCGGGATCGCCGCGGGACACTGGATTTCACCGCTGGAATGTTTTTTTTTTTTTTAAATAAAGGACTTTTTCAAGGTGTTTGTGTGTTTTTTTAAACATTTTTTTACGCTTTCTTCGTGAAATGGTAGGGGTACAATGTACCCCTTACCAATTCACATAGGGGGGCCTGGGATCTGGGGGTCCCCTTTGTTAAAGGGGTCTTCCAGATTCCGATAAGCCCCCCGCCCGCAGACCCCCACAACCACCGGGCAAGGGTTGTGGGGATGAGGCCCTTGTCCCCATCAACATGGGGACATCCTCCCCATGTTGAGGGCATGTGGCCTGGTACAGTTCAGGAGGGAGGGGGGGCCGCTCTCTCGTCCCCCCCTTTTCCCCTGCGGCCGGCCAGGTTGCGTGCTCGGATAAGGGGTCTGGTATGGATTTTTAGGGGGACTCCACGCCATTTTTTTTTAAAATTTGGGGTGGAGTTCCCCTTAAAATCCATGCCAGATCTGAAGGACCTGGAATGGATATTTGGGGGAACCCCACGTCAATTTTTTTTTTTAATTTGCGGCAGGGTTCCCCTTAATATCCATTCCAGACCTGAAGGGCCTGGTAATTGAATTCTGGGGAACACCCACGCTTTTTTTTTTTTTTTATCAATGACTTTTGTATGTATTGCCGGGAGCCGACAATTCATTAATAGCCGCGAGTCAGTTTTAAATGCATTTTTTTCTTTCAAAAATGACATTTTTTGCAGGGACAGTTCTAAGCACGGGAAACATGCGCCACTTCACATGCATATCATACACACCCCCCAGGTACGAAATTTAAAGGAATATTTCACTTTTATTTTTTCATTTTAAGCATTATTAAAATCACTGCTCCCAAAAAAACGTCCGTTTTTAAAACTTCTTTTTGCATTGATACATGTCCCCTGGGGCAGGACCCGGGTCCCCAAACACTTTTTAGGACAATAACTTGCATATTAGCCTTTATAATTAACACTTTAGATTTCGAACGTTCGAGTCCATTGTATTTAATAGGGTTCTAAAGTTTACACAAACATTTTGTCTGTTCGCAGGTTCTGGTGCGAACCGAACAGGGGGGTGTTCGGCTCATCCCTGACCAGCATGTGGCACCGTCAGAAATAATCAGAAGGGCTTTCCTCAAAGTCTTGTGAATAAGAAGTTGAGAAGAGGAGAGTCGGCAAGTCTGCGAAACAAGGAGGTTCTGGCAGTGAAGTGGAAGGACAGAAGGGATGTGTAGATTTTATCTTCCATCCACAACAATTCCTTTGTGGAAATCCCCAGAATGAATGGCACCACCATCCAAAAGCCCACATGCATCCAGGACTACAATTCGTTCATGAGGGGAGTCGACTTTAACGACCAAATGCTGGAACCCTACCTTGCCACAAGACGGACATACCATTGGTACAAAAAAGTAGCAATTTTTTTTTTCATTTGGCCTTATACAACTCCTATATTATTTACCGCAAGTCCACCCAAAACCCCCTACCCTTCCTTGGCTACCGGGAGGAAATCACCACTGCCCTGCTATTCCAGAATGGGCCACCCCAAAACATCCGATCAGATGTTCTAAGTCGACTCTCCGAACGTCACTTTCCAGATAAAGTCCCTCCCACAGCAAGAGGCCGACGGGGTAAAAAAAAATGTAAGGTGTGTGCCAGTGGAGAAGTCAGACGAGACACCGTTTATTATTGTGCCGAGTGTCCTACCCAACCAGGCCTCTGTGTAACTGACTGTTTTCGCCATTACCATACTTCACTAAATTATTAGTGAAGTATGGTAAACGTAATCCTCAGTTACTGCCTTCACACCCCTTATGCCACTGCCTGCTCTGTAACTGACCCTGGCTTGTTATTCGACCACGCTTCTGCCTACCGATTCTGTAATACCTCTGCCTGATCTGGAACTGACCCTGGACTGTTATTTGACCACGCTTCTGCCTACCGATTCTGTACATACCTTTGCCTGATCTAGAACTGACCCTGGACTGTTTTTCGACCATGCTTCTGCCTAACGATTCTGTACATACCTCTGCCTGATCTGGAACTGACCTTGGACTGTTTGACCATGCTTTTTGCCTGCCTCTTGTATTGATCTTGTACCCTGCTACTGGACTAGTGGGATTCAACACAGGGGTCTCACATATGTGAGGGGCTCCAGAAAAGTTTTTCTGGATGAAGAAAACTATTTTTTGTTTTGTTTTGTCATCCTAGATTAGGGTCTGGAGACTCGGAGGCTTCAAAGAGATTTGGGTTGGGAGAAGCCTCTACCCCTGTCCCCATTCTGTCCTGAACAAGGCCCTACTTCTACCTGCTGCCTGTAGGACCTATGCCATCATGCCTCTGCCTGTCGCAAGAACTGACCACACCACAAGGTCCTGCCTACTACCAGGACCAATATTTTTGGCACTGCTGACAATATGACTGCCTGCACTGACCCTGGACTGTATATGGACAGTATCCCTGCCTACTGCCTGGACAATTGTGTATGCCGTTGCTGACCAAGTCCCTGCCTGCTGCCTGGACCAGTGCTATCCTGCTGTGTAGAACTGCGCTACTAAAACTACAGGTAATCTTTTGTTTACGCTTTGCTCACCATAATGTATTTTGGGGTGTAATTCTTGGTATGTGCATGCTATGTGTCCCTGGAACACCTGACGGTGTTCCTTGCATTGTAATGTGGAAAATCTCCCTAGGCTGTAATAATACCCAAGTGCTAAAACACACTAAGCCAATATTAGGGTGAATGTATGTATATACTAGTCATACAATGAAACGAAATAATATATGAATGAAATAAATAATGATGGTGCCGCAAATGAAAACAATAGCTGGAATATACAGCTAGAAACATATGCAATAAAAAGTAATAAATGCGCAACCGTGTAAGTGGCAACCAACGTGCCAAAAGTGATATATGTGAATATATATGTAAACACAAAAAACATTAGTTGGCTACTAAGCGAATGTGTAAAAATACACTAAGGAAGTCCATACACTTCAACTGCCCAACTCTCACGGCAGCAGAAGAAGCAGTGACTTTACAGGCAAAAAGAAATGTCCATTGATGATGCAAACAGCCAGCATATATCAAGGGATTGCAGATCTTCAAAGGTCAAAATTTACTTCAGTCGAAATGTATAGACAGGAGGCTTACCAGAACAGGTGGGTCCCTATCACGGGGACGAAAAAGGGCTCAGCAAATACACCGGATCCGGATGTCAGCGATGCGGTCCTCTGAGTCCTCACTCCGCTCACCAAACTCTGACTGCTAGTGCACCTTAGGTCCGCAGGAATACTCGTGCAGCATAATGGATACCAATTTAAAGGAAGAAATAAAAAGGCTTCATGGTGCAGTAGATAGGTAAAAAAAACGGATACCCTTTATTATAACAAACGGGTAGGCTGACATCCATGTAAGAAAAAACAAAACTGTTCAAAATAGCACTAAAACCCCGCTGTGGCGGCAGCCAATCAGCTGGGGGCGTGATGACGTCAGGGTCCTGAGCTCCACCCTACGCGGAGTTTCCCCGTAAGAGGCGTCGTCTGGGAAAGGAGGCTTGGACCAAGACGTCACTCATCACACTTTTTATACGAAGAGCAGGAGAGTGACACCGGAAGTCCCGATGAGGTTATCAGTTCATCAGTTCCACGGCGCACAAGATTTACTACATGGTAGGCACACAGGGAACATCAAAAACATACTGTGTCCCCACCATGTGAATCTTATCTATCATAAATACACGCATGTGCAGAAATCATTCCATATTCTCCTAAAAAGTTAAAAAAACATTAAAAAAAATTATATAATAAAAACACACATGCTGATTGGGCAACGGTTGCAGCTTGGCACCTTTTGCAGATGTGCCACTTAACATTACTTGCAAACCCACTCAAAAAAATGTGTATATAAACATATCATTAATTGATACACTGGGAAAAAATATATTAATATCTAAAATAAACCAAATAACTTTCCCGCTCACCCAAACAGTGTCCGTAATGCAAAACGGGCACTGGGATGGTTATACAATACCATATACATATAAACCAGTACAATACTTGACATATATATCAATATCGCAGATAAAAAAACAGAAAATAAATATATATCCCCATATGTCAATGATGCCTATTTTACCTCAGAGAAAATGGCTAAAAAATTATGAAATTAAAAACTATATAAAAAAAATGTATATTAAGGTGTATACATTCAGAAAAAAAAACCCCAACCAAATGTGTCCCCTATCTCCTATATATCTCCCTGTTAACAAAAAAAGGGGAACCCCCTATCAAAACCAGATGCATATCTGAGTGCACCGTGACACCAAGAAGGAGGAGAGGGAGGGAAAAAGGAGAGAAGGAATGAAGGGTGACAACATAGGGAGGGACTATGGGGAATTGATACAGGAAGGGAGGAAGAACACATATGCATATATATATATATATATATACACATATATATATGTGGACACATATATACATAGATAAATGCACGTAGAGAGTCACAAAAATAATAATAATGGTGAATAGGACACTAAAGGTGGGACGGGTGATTATAATGAGACCCGTCAACTGTTATTGATGTAACAATTAATGTCCCATTCGATGTTAAGGCCCCAAGGGCTATAGCACCGCATGTCAAAGATCCACCTAGTCTCTCTACGTGAGATTTGACGTTTCAGGTTGTCACCTCTCCAGTGTGGCACATACTTCTCTATGCCCACTACTTCCAATACTGAGGGATCTCTGTTGTGGCACTGACGAAAGTGCCATGACACACTATGTTTTTTGAAACCCCTGCGTATGTTGGACAGGTGTTCCCCTATTCTCACTTTCAGGGCACGGGTGGTCCTTCCAATATATTGGAAACCACACGGACAACGTAAGAGGTATATTACCCCTGTGGTGCCGCAGGTTATGAAATCAGATATATTATATTCTTGGGAGGTAGTATGCGAGGTGAAGGTAGAAGTTTTCATTGTTCTGGATGTTCTGCAAACCTTGCATCTCTTACACGGAAAAAAAAACTTAAGATGACCAAACATAAGACCTCTGGGTGGAGGGTCAACCACACTCGGTGCCACAAGATCTTTTAGATTTTGGTTTCTTCTGTACAAAATTTTTGGGCAATCAGGGAGCATAGGTCCCAAGATCTTGTCACTTTTCAAAACCGGCCAGTCCTTCTTAATTATTTTATTGACCCACCAAAAATGGGAAGAAAAGGTGGTCAAAAAGGACCATTGCAGATCATTGGATATATTATTTTTTTCTTTCGTTTTTGGAATCAATAGAGCTTGTCTGTCCATAGTTGTAGCCTCTCGGAGATCTTTATCCAATACGGTCGGTTGGGACCCTTTTTCCAAAAAACAATCTTTGAGTATTGTAGCCTGCACTTCAAAGTCCTCCAGGCGTGAACAATTTTGCCTGATTCGTCAGGGTAGGTTCCCTAATTCCGGAGGTAATAGGGGAAATAGACACCCCCAAAGATATAACCAACATCCATCCAATACATATACATATCCCCAAAATAGACCTATCTACGGGGGTCAATACAACCATTATGATGATCCCTCATATAGGACCCATCCTAATGATGGATACAGGGAGGGAGGTCCCCCTTCTCCACAGGTACTCTGGAGACAGGATGTCTCCTCAAGGAATCAATATGGACCCCTCCAGGGATATGAAGACCAGAGGGAGATAGAGGATCCTGCCAACATGGGATCACGGAATGCAGGAAATTCACAAATCCATGCATATGATGGTCCCCCTGTGGCAGCTCCCCTGAGAAACAAAACAGACAATTTTTAGGAAGAGGCCGAGGAAAGAAAGGAAGACTAAGAGAGGATGCAGAGGAGGGCAGCGGTGCCACTCCCAAAAAATCAAGGAGGAGGTAGTATGTCAGGGCGTGTTCAATCTAAGTGGAGAAGAACTCACCAGGGAAGAAAAAGTAACTCTTAACCAAGGACTAAAATATGCACCAAGGAAGCCTTTAAATAAATTTCAAATGTTCCTAGACGTACAAAAATACGCTAGGAAACTGAGTATAAAACGTCATTTCCTGTCTAACCCTATTGTCAGAAATGAGAACCAAAAAAGTTCAGAAGAAGGAATTGCGTCTCTATGCAAAAGAAAAAATCTGGTGATAACTCCGGCGGATAAGTGGGGGGGGGGGGGATCGTAGTATTGAAGAAAGAGGACTGTCATGGATATGCATTAATGTCTGTCTGCCATCTTACCTTCCTCCTCATGTGTTCATCTAGAGACCAGACCTCCTTCACCTGGCTTCCTTTATAATCTCCTCCCAGCCTGACTCCACCCCAGGCCCGATCACAGAACACTATATTAACCTGTGCACTGCAAGCCTGCTTTGCTGATCAACGTGTTTGTTAGGCATTGTGTGTTTGGGTTCCTGCCTGCCGTGTGCTACGTCTGTCTCTCTGTTACGTTATTGGCTTGTCCCCGACTATCCCTGTCTGCTCGTGACCCTTGACCTTCGGCTCGTTCTTCGTTATCCTTGTCTGCTTGTGGCCCCTGACCTTCAGCTTGTTATTCGGTTCTCTCTATCGTGTGCTGCTGCTTCCCCTCTTTTCCCCTTATCCTACGGGGCGTGAGCTAGGAAACTCCAGGGGCCGCGATCTGGTCCCAGCCTGCAGCGTAACATCCTCACCACTAGAGGCCCTGGAGAAGACCAGCTGGGTCTTAGACTTCGCGCCCTGGGGAATCTTGGCTCTCGCTTCCGTTAGGATCCCGGTTGTGCTCCTCTGGTCCCGCTTTCCACAACCACCCCGTTTCCTATCCGCAGAAGCCAGCCATAGGGTTCACTACCCCGCGGTGCACTCCTGTCCCCCTACGGTGTGCATCTGTCACCTGGCCACAGGTGACCCCGACAGTTTGATCAGCCATGAACCCGGCTGACATCCCGCTTCCCGCGGATGATCCATTGCAGGGCATAGTTCGCAGACTTGAGTCCCAGGAATCAAATCAGACCCAGGTGATGCGATTCCTCCAGGATCTGGCTTCTCGATTCGAGCAGCTTCAGGTCTCCTTGGGAACCCCGAATTCGCAACCCCAGGTACAACCAGCGGCTGTACCTATCGCACCAGTCGCAGCCTCACACTCACTAAGATTGCCAGCTCCGTTCCGTTTCTCTGGGGACTCCAAGGCCTGCAGGGGCTTTCTCAGCCAATGCACAATTCATTTTGAGCTTCAGCCTCAAAGCTTCCTGTCTGACCGGGCTAAGGTAGCCTATATCATTTCCCTCCTCTCCGGTGAAGCTTTGGCCTGGGCTGCCCCCCTGTGGGAGAGGAACGATCCGGTGGTTTCCAGTCTGTCCGATTTCTTGAAGCTCTTTCGTAATATCTTCGAAGAGCCGGCTCGGGCTTCTTCAGCGGCTAGTGCTGTCTTACGTCTTCGCCAAGAGTCTAGTTCAGTGGGGCAATATGCTCTTCAGTTCCGTATCCACACAGCTGAATTGAGCTGGAATAATGAGGCCCTGGTCGCTACCTTTTTACATGGCCTCTCTGACCGAGTGAAAGACGAATTAGCGGGAAGAGCCATTCCCGTCGGTCTGGACGATGTAATTTCATTATGCAACCAGATCGACATTCGTTTTCAAGAGAGGTCCTTAGAAAAAAGACGCCAGCACTCTCTGGGTCCTAGCCAGTCTGAGCTCCCCTCCCTTCATTCCGTGGAGCATCCTCTACCTGCTGAAGAACCTATGCAGCTGGGCCGGACCAGACTAACCCCCGAAGAACGTGCTAGGCGCAGAACTCTGGGCTTGTGCCTCTATTGTGGGGGCAAGGGTCATTTTCGTGACTTTTGCTCGCTTCTGTCCGGAGAACGTTCGGGCGTAATACATTTGGAAGGTGGAGTATTGGACCCAGAAACATCACCTTCTCGCCTGCTCTTGCCGGTGTTCCTTCATGTAGGCACTTCTCCTCAGTCAACCCTTGCATACCTGGATTCCGGGGCTGCCGGCAATTTTATGGATTGGAGAACTGCTTCTTCTATGAAGCTTACCCTTTCACCTCTCACTACCCCATTGGTAGTCTCGGCAATTGATGGCACTGTTCTCCCAGGGGGCCCTATTCGCTTCCAGACGCTACCCATTAGGATGTCGGTAGGGATTCTCCACCAGGAGTGGATATCCTTTCTTATTCTACCCAAGGCCTCTACCCCAGTTGTATTGAGCCTCCCTTGGCTACAGCTCCACTCTCCACATGTGGACTGGGTCTCTGGGCAGATTCTGGCCTGGGGTTCCTCATTTTTCTCGTCGTGTCTTCTCAAGGTGACCCCCAAGGAGAGTCTTCCGGTTGCTGCCACTTCTGTTTCTTCTGATCTTCCTGCTGCATACAGCGATTACCGGAATGTGTTCTGTAAAAAATCAGCTGAGGTGCTTCCTCCCCACAGGTCTTTTGACTGTGCTATTGATCTTGTCCCCGGAGCAACTCTACCCAGGGGTCGTACCTACCCTCTGTCCATCCCAGAGACCCAGGCCATGTCGGAGTATGTCGCAGAGAATCTGGAGAGAGGTTTCATCCGGAAATCCTCATCGCCTGCAGGGGCAGGGTTCTTTTTTGTTGCCAAAAAGGATGGTACCTTAAGACCCTGCATCGATTATCGGGGTTTAAATGCGGTTACTATTAAAAATCTATACCCCTTACCCTTAATATCTGAGCTATTCGATAGGTTGAAGGGTGCCTCCATTTTCACCAAGTTGGATCTCAGAGGCGCGTACAATCTCATTCGAATACGGGAGGGTGACGAATGGAAGACTGCATTCAACACTAGAGACGGGCATTACGAATATCTGGTGATGCCTTTTGGTCTGTGTAATGCTCCAGCCGTGTTTCAAAACTTTGTCAATGAAATCTTCAGAGATCTGCTGTACCAGTTTGTTGTCATCTATCTGGATGACATTCTGATCTTTTCTGAAAATCTGCTCGTCCACAGAAACCATGTCCGCACTGTACTTCAACGTCTTAGAGAGAACAATCTCTATGCCAAGCTGGAGAAATGTTCCTTTGAATGTTCTGAGGTCCTGTTTTTGGGGTGCTTCGTCTCATGTTCGGGGCTTCGTATGGACCCTGGGAAGGTCTTGGCTATCACCAACTGGCCTCTTCCTGCTAGCCTCAAGGCCACACAGCGCTTTCTTGGCTTCACTAATTATTATAGGCAGTTCATAAGGAATTACTCTTCCATTGCCGCGCCTATTATCGCTTTGACCAAGAAGGGTGTAAATGCCAGAGACTGGCCTCCCGAAGCTGTCTCTGCATTTCACAACCTGAAACAGGCCTTTGTTTTTGGCCCCCTCTTGAGGAGACCAAATCCTAGGAATGCATTTTTTATTGAAGTGGACGCTTCCTCAATGGGGGTGGGAGCTGTGCTTCTTCAAATCTTCGAGAAGAGACGCCAACCATGTGCGTTCTTCTCCAAAAAAAATTCTCAGGCAGAGAGGAATTATGCCATCGGTGATCGGGAACTTCTCGCAATTAAATTGGCGTTAGAGGAGTGGCGTTATCTCTTGGAGGGTTCCCCTCACTCCATAACGATCTTTACCGATCACAAGAATTTACAGTATCTACAGAATGCTAAACGTCTGAATCCTAGACAGGCCAGGTGGAGTCTCTTCTTTGCCCGTTTTAATTTCACGATTACCTACAAACCTGGTTCCTGCAACGGTCGGGCTGATGCGCTCTCTAGGTCATTTGACACTTTGGACGAGGAGTCCGCCCCTGAACCTGAGCCGATCATTCCCACCTCATGCATTGTTGCCCACTCTACCACCCTGAAGTCTAAAATTCCGCCTGGTAAGACCTTTGTCCCCACTGAGCTAAGAGCTAAGATCCTTCGTTGGGGACATGATTCCAAGGTGGCAGGGCATTCTGGATTCCTCCGATCCTTCCTACTCATCAGTCGTCACTACTGGTGGCCTAATCTCCGCTCAGACGTCAAAGACTACGTTAAAGCTTGTCATGTCTGTGCTCAGTCCAAATCCTCCACACAAGCTCCTGCTGGTCTCCTCATGCCCTTGCCCATTCCTAAGGAACCCTGGGCCCATATTGCCATGGATTTTATCACCGATCTCCCACTGTCTGAGAATAATACAGTCATTTGGGTGGTAATCGATCGATTCTCCAAGATGGCTCATTTTGTTCCTCTTCCTGGTCTTCCTTCTGCCCCGCCTTGGTTCCCATTTTCATTTGGGAAATTCTCCGCCTACATGGGGTCCCTTCTCATATTGTTTCCGACAGGGGAGTCCAATTCACGTCTCGTTTTTGGAGAGCCTTTTGCAAATCCCTCAATATTGTCTTGGATTTTTCTTCCTCTTACCATCCCCAATCCAATGGACAGACTGAGAGGGTTAATCAGGAGTTAGAGGTCTTTCTTCGCACCTTTGTGTCTTCTCACCATGACGATTGGTCCTCTCTACTCCCGTGGGCAGAATTCTCCCATAACAATCATGTGAATACCAGTTCGCAGAAGACACCCTTTTTCACAGTTTATGGAAAACACCCTCAACTTCCTCTTCCCATGATCTGTTCTCCAGACATTCCAGCTTTGGCTTCGGTTCAGGAGTCTCTCAATTCCGTTTGGGGTCACGTTCATGATTCCCTCCGGGCAGCTGCTGAAAAATTCAAAGGCTTTGCCGACCGCCGCAGGCGTAAACCGCCTTCTCTTCAGCCAGGGGACAAAGTCTGGCTCTCTACCAGGAACATCAAGCTCCGAGTTCCTTCTCTGAAGTTTGCTCCACGATTCATCGGTCCATACACGGTAACTGCTAAACTGAATCCGGTTTGTTTCAAACTCCAGATTCCTAAGAGCCTTAAAATCACTAACTCCTTTCATGTTGCTCTTCTAAAGCCTTTAGTCCTCAATAAATTCTCTCGTCCTCTCCCTACCGTGGCGCCTGTCTCTGAGGATAATCAGGAGTACGAGATCAGTCAAATTCTGGACTCCCGACTCTGTAAAGGCGTTCTTCAGTACCTCGTTCATTGGAAAGGGTTTGGTCCTGAGGAGAGGTCTTGGATCACTGCATCTGAGGTCTTTGCACCTCGTCTGTTAAAGGAGTTTCATCTGAAGTTTCCCTCTAAACCTGGGCCCAGGCGGGGAAGGGGGAGGCCTCGTAAGAGGGAGGGTACTGTCATGGATATGCATTAATGTCTGTCTGCCATCTTACCTTCCTCCTCATGTGTTCATCTAGAGACCAGACCTCCTTCACCTGGCTTCCTTTATAATCTCCTCCCAGCCTGACTCCACCCCAGGCCCTATCACTGAACACTATATTAACCTGTGCACTGCAAGCCTGCTTTGCTGATCAACGTGTTTGTTAGGCATTGTGTGTTTGGGTTCCTGCCTGCCGTGTGCTACGTCTGTCTCTCTGTTACGTTATTGGCTTGTCCCCGACTATCCCTGTCTGCTCGTGACCCTTGACCTTCGGCTCGTTCTTCGTTATCCTTGTCTGCTTGTGGCCCCTGACCTTCAGCTTGTTATTCGGTTCTCTCTATCGTGTGCTGCTGCTTCCCCTCTTTTCCCCTTATCCTACGGGGCGTGAGCTAGGAAACTCCAGGGGCCGCGACCTGGTCCCAGCCTGCAGCGTAACATCCTCACCACTAGAGGCCCTGGAGAAGACCAGCTGGGTCTTAGACTCCGCGCCCTGGGGAATCTTGGCTCTCGCTTCCGTTAGGATCCCGGTTGTGCTCCTCTGGTCCCGCTTTCCACAACCACCCCGTTTCCTAACCGCAGAAGCCAGCCATAGGGTTCACTACCCCGCGGTGCACTCCTGTCCCCCTACGGTGTGCATCTGTCACCTGGCCACAGGTGACCCCGACAAGGACTATCTAAAAGAAATGGAGGTTCTACTATCAGATCGAGATACCTACAAAGTCCTAGATAAAGATCCTACTGAAAAATATAAAAAAATCTCTCAATACTATTGTACAGGCAGGCCACCGAAAGGGAGTGATCAATGATAAAGAACTCAAATTCCTGTCCCCCTGGCCCCCGTACCCCCATCATATATTATATCCCCAAAGTCCATAAAAATCCAGTACAACCCCCCGGCCGCCCCATAGTAAGCGGAATTGATTCCCTTACATCGAGAGTGGGAAAATTTGTGGATGTTTTCTTACAACCTGTGGTAACTAAAACACCGGCCTTTCGGAAGGACTCCATGCAAGTTATTAGAGAGCTATCTGAGTGTGTAGTGGATGAGGACGTCTTGTTGGTCACAGCAGACATTGCCTCCCTTTAAACGATAATACCCCACGAATTGGGGTATAAGGCAGCAGAATTTTTTCTTAGAAAGGAACTTTCAGTGAAATCATCTACTTTGGAATTTGTTATGAAACTGTTGTGCTTCGCAATGGAACACAATTATTTCTATTATAGTGGTCAGTTTTTCCTGCAAAGTATGGGAGTAGCTATGGGGGCCAAATTTGCCCCCAGCCTTGCTGGCCTATTTATGGCCTTGTGGGAAAATGACAAACTCTTCTCACAAGAGGAGCCCCGCCTCCTTTTTTGGCGTTGTTACATTGACGACGCCTTCTTTCTGTGGAAAGGAGATGTAGGATCAATGAGTGAATTTATGACCACTCTAAACCTGAACAATTGGGGGATTAAATTTACATATAAATATAGTTTTACTTCTGTCAATTTTTTGGACTTGGTGATATTTAAAGAAAATGGTGCTCTGTTGACCAAAACTTTCTTTAAGGGCACAGACCGCAATGGCTATATTCCAACAGATAGTGGACATCACCCTAACTGGCTCAAGGCCATACCAAGGGGACAGTTTCAACGAATCAGGTGAAATTGTTCACGCCTGGAGGACTTTGAAGTGCAGGCTACAATACTCAAAGAACGTTTTTTGGAAAAAGGGTACCAACCGACCGTATTGGATAAAGATCTCCGAGAGGTTATGTCTATGGACAGACAAGCTCTATTGATTCCAAAAACGAAAGAAAAAAATAATATATCCAATGATCTGCAATGGTCCTTTTTGACCACCTTTTCTTCCCATTTTTGGTGGGTCAATAAAATAATTAAGAAGCACTGGCTGGTTTTGAAAAGTGACAAGATCTTGGGACCTACGCTCCCTGATTGTCCAAAAATTTTGTACAGAAGAAACCAAAATCTAAAAGATCTTGTGGCACCGAGTGTGGTTGACCCTCCACCCAGAGTTCTTATGTTTGGTCATCTTAAGGGTTTTTTTCCATGTAAGAGATGCAAGGTTTGCAGAACATCCAGAACCCTGAAAACTTCTACCTTCACCTCGCATACTACCTCCCAAGAATATAATATATCTGATTTCATAACCTGCGGCACCACAGGGGTAATTTACCTCTTACGTTGTCCGTGTGGTTTCCAATATACTGGAAGGACCACCCGTGCCCTGAAAGTGAGAATAGGGGAACACCTGTCCAACATACGCAGGGGTTTCAAAAAACATAGTGTGTCATGGCACTTTCGTCAGTGCCACAACAGAGATCCCTCTGTATTGGAAGTAGTGGTCATAGAGAAGTATGTGCCACACTGGAGAGGTGACAACCTGAAACGTCAAATCTCACGTAGAGAGACTAGGTGGATCTTTGACATGCGGTGCTATAGCCCTTGGGGCCTTAACATCGAATGGGACATTAATTGTTACATCAATAATAGTTGACGGGTCTCATTATAATCACCCGCCCCACCTTTAGTGTCCTATTCACCATTATTATTATTTTTGTGACTCTCTACGTGCATTTATCTATGTATATATGTGTCCACATATATATATGTCCTTCCCGTTACATATGTGTATATATATATATATATATATATATATATATATATATATATATATATATATGCATATGTGTTCTTCCTCCCTTCCTGTATCAATTCCCCGTAGTCCCTCCCTATGTTGTCACCCTTCATTCCTTCTCTCCTTTTTCCCTCCCTCTCCTCCTTCTTGGTGTCCCGGTGCACTCAGATATGCATCTGGTTTTGATAGGGGGTTCCCCTTTTTTTTGTTAACAGGGAGATGTATAGGAGATAGGGGACACATTTGGTTGGGGGTTTTTTTTCTGAATGTATACACCTTAACCACTTCCCGCCCCGTCAATAGCAGATTGACGTCCGGGAAGTGGTTGTGTTATCCACACTGGACGTCATATGACGTCCTGCGGGATAACAGCCGCCGCGCGCCCGGGGGGGCGCGCATTGCGCCGATCGGTGGAGCGGTGGGTCAGTCTGACCCACCGCTACACTGATCTCTGTAAAAAGCCTCCGGTGGAGGCTTTTTACCACGTGATCAGCCGTGTCCAATCACGCCTGATTACAATGTAAACAGGAAGAGCCGTTGATCGGCTCTTCCTCACTCGCGTCTGACAGATGCGAGTAGAGGAGAGCCGATCGGCGGCTCTCCTGACAGGGGGGGTTCGCGCTGATTGTTTATCAGCGCAGCCCCCCTCGGATACCCACACTGGACCACCAGGGAAGCCCCCCAGGACCACCAGGGAACCCCAAGCATGTGGATGGCCAGGTAAGTACCCCATGGCCATCCACATGCACAAAGAGAGAAAAAATATATGCCAATCAGTGTCCACAAATGGGCACTGATTGGCACCATCATGGCACGAAAAAAAATGCATGATGCCCAGCAATGCCAGCCACCAGTCATCAGTGCCACCTACCAGTGTCCATTAGTGCCACCTATCAGTGCCCATTCGTGCCCATCTGTGCCCATAAGTGCCCGCCTATCAGTGCCCATCCGTGCTACCTATCAGTGCCACCCATAAGTATCCATCAGTGCTGCCTATAAGTGCCCATCAGTGCCGCCTATGAGTGCCCATCAGTGCCGCCTATGAGTGCCCATCAGTGCCGCCTATGAGTGCCCATCAGTGCCGCATACCAGTGCCATATATCAGCGCCCATCAGTGCCGCCTATCAGTGCCCATCAGTGCCACCTATCAGTGCCGCCTATCAGTGCCCATCATCAGTGCCACCTCATCGGTGCCACCTCATTGGTGCCACCTCATCAGTGTCGCCTTATCAGTGCCCGTTAGTGCCGCCTTATCAGTGCCCGTCATTGAAGTAGAAAAGGTACTGTAACGGCACCCCAAGTATGAAAGGGGTTAACACCGTTAGGATATTCCCTTTCCAACCACACGACAGCCACCAGACACTCCAACCAGCTGAATAAGACCCCATACGAATGGTTCTCCCCCCAGATACGAGACAACGCTCTGTATTCAAGTTCCAAAACAGGGAATGACTTTATTTTCAAAACACATGGTAACACATTTCTCTTCAAAACCCTCCCCTCCCATCCTTTGGGGAACAGGGCGGGTTAAACTGTCCAATGACAATGGTAATACAGGTCAGGTGTGTTCAAACTTCTCCTTTGATAAACAGTCTTAGGCAGGAGGGGTGATTCCCCCCCTCCTCACAGAAGACACTTCAACATCCCATAATATGCAGCCAGACGGTTGACCAGCTCCAATCCACATTGTCACAGTAGCAGACTTAATTCATAATAGACAATAGAATGCAAATAACCTTAACACCTCACCGCAATGATTACACCCCCCCCCCTCACAGTACACATTCAATCTAGATACAATGTATGTGCAGCTTGAATATGGCCATCATAGGCCATATTGGGGTTTTCATTCACCCTGTGCTCCAAAGTGACCCCCTGTCACACATCTCCCCTTTCGGCAGGAGACTAACACAGGAGGAAACCCCAGACGGGTTGACTCCGAAGTTAGTCCATAGTTCCATTCCTCTAATGCCTGGACAACCCATCAGCATGGCCATTTTGCTTACCGGGTCAGTAGCTGATGGTGACGTTGTAAGGTTGCAGGGCGAATAATGGAATTCAGTTCTGGAACAGTCACTTGCTTTGCTCTCTCAATGGCTCCCAAAACTTGTTGCTGATGCTCTTGGGAGAGGTAAGGTAAAAACTGGGCGCAAATCCCATTCAACCTTTTGACAATTTCAGCCTGTTTGTGCATTTCAATGTTCAAGCCATGGGACATCTCATAATACATGACGTAGTGTCGTTGCATCTCCGATTTCTCCCTGGCTAACTTGTCACATTCCAATTCTAGACTGTGATATTGAGCCTGATCTAAGGTACATGTCGGGGAAGATAGTCTTACCCAGTTCTCAGCCGCAAGCAGGCCGGTTCCAGCAGCATGGGTCTGGGCACAGGTAGTCACGGGGTTGGCTTCAGCGGGGCCCATCGGGGCGTAAGCAGAAACGAGGGGGGCCAAATCATTCCCCAGTAGTACATCCGCTGGCAAATCCTTCATCACCCCCACATTCACGTGTCCCGAACCAACCCCCCAATCCAGGTGAACACGGGCAACGGGTAGCCGGAAGACGGTGCCTCCCGCTACTCTTACGGCTACAGTGTCTCCGGTGTGTTGGCTATCTGGGATGAGGTTCTTCTGTAGTAGGGTCAGGGTGGCACCAGTATCACGTAGGCCATTGGCTACCTTTCCATTGACCCAGACAGTCTGCCTGTGTTGCTGTCGGTTGTCCCGGTTAGCTGCTTGTATTGGATCAGCCTCGTGCAGGACACCCCAATGTTCTTCCTCCTCAACGCAGTGGACCGCAGGCATGGATGTGCGGGGGCTCCCCCTTGCTGGCTGTCTCCATGACTGGGACTGTCTGGCTGGATTCAATGGACAGTCTGGCTTTTTGTGCCCTAGCTGTTTACACCCGAAACACCTGATGGGTTGTGAGTAGCCCTGGGAGTTGAACCTGGGCTGCTGAGGATAAGTGGCCGCTGGAGGTGGTGCTGTAGGGCGGTACGACTGTGGTTGGTAGGCGATAGCCGGAGGGGGTGCCGCTGATCGATAATCCACCTGAGCTGTTGTCTTGACCACAGGGTTATCCAGTTTGCGGGCATCTGTGTATTCGTCCGCCAGGCGAGCTGCTTCAGGCAAGGTGAAAGGTTTTCGGTCCCGGACCCACTCTCTGACTTCCAGGGACAGTTTGTCAAAGAAGTGCTCCAGTAGCAACACCTGCAGCACCTCTTCCCCGGATTCTGCTTGGCATCCAGTGACCCAGTGGGATGCAGTGCGGTGTAGGCGGCATGCCCACTCGGTATACGAGTCTCCAGTCTGCTTGCTCGCCTCTCGGAACCGCCTCCGATATGCCTCCGGTGTGACAGCATACCTGGCCAAAAGTGCTTCTTTTACCAGTCCATAGTTCATAATATCCTCGTCTGGGATGGCCCTGAAAGCTTCACTGGCCCGGCCGGACAGTTTCCCAGACAAAATGGTAACCCATTCCTCTGTGGGCACCCGGTGTAGGGCACATTGCCGTTCAAAATCGGCAAGGTACCCATCAATCTCCCCTTCAGTTTCAATGAAATTTTTAAAAGCAGCAAAATGTATCTTTCTCCTTTCAGTTGGTGCTGCTCTGACTTCTGCTGCTGCAGCACCTCTTTTCTGTAGCCAATTTGCATCCACAGCCGCTATAACTCGGTCTATGATCTCCGCTGTAGGGTTAGGACCATAATGTGCCAGTCTTATGTTAACAGCCCGATCAAAACTTGCCTCTTCGGGTGTCCTGTCTGTTACGCTGGGCCTTTCTGTTATGTTGGGTCTTTCAGCTCCATCCATTTCGACTCGTTCTGCGATTAATGTCCCTCTTTTTAAGGTTGTTAGCCGGTCTGCCCCGGTTCTCCAGTAAGTCCTTGAGGGAAGAGAGCTTTAGCCGTCCCTACTGTGCTTCCATTGTCCTGTGTCCCCTTGTAGCTGTCCTTATAGGCTGTGGAATCATCCCACTGCTTGCCAACAATTGTAACGGCACCCCAAGTATGAAAGGGGTTAACACCGTTAGGATATTCCCTTTCCAACCACACGACAGCCACCAGACACTCCAACCAGCTGAATAAGACCCCATACGAATGGTTCTCCCCCCAGATACGAGACAACGCTCTGTATTCAAGTTCCAAAACAGGGAATGACTTTATTTTCAAAACACATGGTAACACATTTCTCTTCAAAACCCTCCCCTCCCATCCTTTGGGGAACAGGGCGGGTTAAACTGTCCAATGACAATGGTAATACAGGTCAGGTGTGTTCAAACTTCTCCTTTGATAAACAGTCTTAGGCAGGAGGGGTGATTCCCCCCCTCCTCACAGAAGACACTTCAACATCCCATAATATGCAGCCAGACGGTTGACCAGCTCCAATCCACATTGTCACAGTAGCAGACTTAATTCATAATAGACAATAGAATGCAAATAACCTTAACACCTCACCGCAATGATTACACCCCCCCCCCCCTCACAGTACACATTCAATCTAGATACAATGTATGTGCAGCTTGAATATGGCCATCATAGGCCATATTGGGGTTTTCATTCACCCTGTGCTCCAAAGTGACCCCCTGTCACAGGTACTTATTTACAAAAAAAATATAAACAGAAACAAAGAAAAACTTATTTTTTTTTAAAATTTTCACTCTTTTTTATTTGTTATGTAAAAAATAAAAAATTGCAGAGGCGATTAAATACCACCGAAAGAAAGCTCTATTTGTGGGAACAAAATGATAAAAAAATTGTTTGGGTACAGTGTTGCATGACCGCGTAATTGTCATTCAAATTGCGACAGCGCTGAAAGCTCAAAATTGGCTTGGGCAGGAAGCTGTATAAGTGCATGGCATTGAAGTGGTTAATATACATTTTTTTTATATAGTTTTTAATTTCATAATTTTTTACCCATTTTCTCTGAGGTAAAATAGGCATCATTGACATATGGGGATATATATTTATATATATTTTCTGTTTTTTTATCTGCGATATTGATATATATGTCAAGTATTGTACTGGTTTATATGTATATGGTATTGTATAACCCTCCCAGTGCCCGTTTTGCATTGCGGACACTGTTTGGGTGAGCGGGAAAGTTATTTGGTTTATTTTAGATATTAATATATTTTTTCCCAGTGTATCAATTAATGATATGTTTATATACACATTTTTTTGAGCGGGTTTGCAAGTAGGGATGAGCTCGGTGTTCGAGTCGAACATACGTTCGACTCGAACATCGGCTGTTCGATCGTTCGACGAAGATCGAACGATTTGGGCCGTTCGCGCCTAATTCGAATGACGCGAACGGCCCACAATGCACTACGCCATCGCAGTGTCATCCAGGCGCTGTGATTGGCCAAGCATGCACTGTGACCCCGCATGCTTGGCCAATCACAGCGCCGGCAGCGAGGAGAGCAATGATTGGCCACAGGCAGGATGCCTGTGGCCAATTATTGCTGAGGGTGTTTAGTACACGCCCCACACTATAAAAGGCCGCCAGCACGGCGGCCTAGTGTAGTGTGTTCCGGAGCAGGGAAAGAGAAGCATAGGCAGGGACAGTGACATTTTTTTTTCTTGCTTAACCTGGATTCCTTTAGTTTAGGGAAAGAGAAGGATAGGTAGGGAGAGTGTCAGTGTGTTTTACTGTGCTAATCCTTGTTTCTAGGGACAGGGAAGGACAGTGAGGGAAATTCTCCTTGTGCTATACTGTGCTAAAGCATTGATCATCAACCATCTTTAAAAAATCATTTTTTCTAGGGACAGAAAACTATAGGTAGGGAGAGTGTCAGTGTGTTTTACTGTGCTAATCCTTGTTTCTAGGGACAGGGAAGGACAGTGAGGGAAATTCTCCTTGTGCTATAGTGTGCTAAAGCATTGATCATCAACCATCTTTAAAAAAACATTTTTTCTAGGGACAGAAAACTATAGGTAGGGAGAGTGTCAGTGTGTTTTACTGTGCTAATCCTTGTTTCTAGGGACAGGGAAGGACAGTGAGGGAAATTCTCCTTGTGCTATAGTGTGCTAAAGCATTGATCATCAACCATCTTTAAAAAAACATTTTTTCTAGGGACAGAAAACTATAGGTAGGGAGAGTGTCAGTGTGTTTTACTCTGCTAATCCTTGTTTCTAGGGACAGGGAAGGACAGTGAGGGAAATTCTCCTTGTGCTATAGTGTGCTAAAGCATTGATCATCAACCATCTTTAAAAAAACATTTTTTCTAGGGACAGAAAACTATAGGTAGGGAGAGTGTCAGTGTGTTTTACTCTGCTAATCCTTGTTTCTAGGGACAGGGAAGGACAGTGAGGGAAATTCTCCTTGTGCTATAGTGTGCTAAAGCATTGATCATCAACCATCTTTAACCACTTAACAACCACCTGCCGACAAATAACGTCGACAAGGTGGTTGCTTAACTCTGGGAGGACGTTATATAACGTCCTCCCAGAATCGCGCTCCCGCGCGCCCCCTGGGGCGCGCACACGGGAAACTCCGTGACCGCCGGGTCCAGAGGACCCGGCGGATCACGAATCGCGGTAAATCGCCGCTGATAGCGGCCGTTTACCACGTGATCGCTCCGTCAAATGACGGAGCAATCACTTGTAAACAGACCGGCGTCATTTGATGACGCCGGTTCCTCCCTCCCCTCTCTGTACCGATCGGTACAGTGTGAGAGGGGAGGGGGAGGGAGCGGATGGCAGCAGCAGCACTGTGGGCTGGATCTGTGACAATTGCAGTCACAGATCCAGCCATCCATCCATCCCTGCTCAGCCATCCCTGTGCTATACCCTGCCAATACTCTGCAATACACCCTGCCAATACTCTGCAAAATACCCTGCCAATACTCTGCAAAATACCCTGCCAATACCCTGGTGCAATACTCTGCAATACCCTGGTGCAATACTCTGCAATACCCTGGTGCAATACTCGGCAATACCCTGGTGCAATACTCGGCAATACCCTGGTGCAATACTCTGCAACACCCTGCGCAATACTCTGCAACACCCTGCGCAATACTCTGCAACACCCTGCGCAATACTCTGCAACACCCTGCGCAATACTCTGCAACACCCTGCGCAATACTCTGCAATACCCTGCGCAATACTCTGCAATACCCTGCGCAATACCCTGCAAAATACTCTGCAATACCCTGCGCAATACCCTGCAAAATACTCTGCAATACCCTGGTGCAATACTCTGCAATACTCTGGTGCAATACTCTGCAATACTCTGGTGCAATACTCTGGTGCAATACTCTGCAATACCCTGCGCAATACTCTGCAATACCCTGCGCAATACTCTGCAATACCCTGCGCAATACTCTGCAAAATACTCTGCAATACCCTGCACAATACTCTGCAATACCCTGCACAATACTCTGCAATACCCTCCACAATACTCTGCAATACCCTCCACAATACTCTGCAATACCCTCCACAATACTCTGCAATACCCTCCACAATACCCTGTGCAATACCCTCCACAATACCCTGTGCAATACCCGTGCAATACCCTGCCATACACCGCAATACCCTGCCATAGTCCGCAATACTCCGCAATACTCCGCAATGCCCAGCAATACTCCGCAATGCCCGGCAATACTCCGCAATGCCCGGCAATACTCTGCAATAACCACTTCCCGCCCTCCGGCCGTCATATGACGTCCTTGACTTTGTGCGGGGATATCTGAATGATGGGAGCAGCTACAGGCATCATTCAGATATTAGCTTTTTCAGCCGGCGATTCACTACACCATAAGAACAATCATAGCGGCTGTTCCGCCGCTTGATCATTCTTACGGGAGGCGAGAGGGGATGTCCCCCCCCCGCCGCCGCCCTCCGGTGCTTCTACCGACTCACCGCTACGATCAAAGCCAGGATTGTTGTTTTTTTTTTTTGTATTTTTTTCAGGCTTCCCAGCCTAGAGGTGAGATGTGGGGTCTTATTGACACCCCCCCCCCATATCTCACTGTAAAGAGGACCTGTCATGCCATATTCCTATTACAAGGGATGTTTACGTTCCTTGTAATAGGTATAAAAGTGATCAAAAAAATGTTTAGGGCGGAAAAACATGTCAAACTAAAATAAATAAAGTAAAATGAAGAATAAAATTTTTTATTTTTTTTTAAAGCGCCCCTGTCCCCGTGAGCTCGCATACAGAAGCGAACGCATACGTAAGTCCCGCCCACATATGAAAACGGTTTTCAAACCACACATGTGAGGTATCTCTGCGAACGTTAGAGCGAGAGCAATCATTTTGGCCCTAGACCTCCTCTGTAACTCAAAACATGTAACCAGTAAAAATATTTAAAGCGTCGCCTATGGGGATTTTTTAAGTAGCGAAGTTTGGCGCCATTCCACGAGTGTGTGCAATTTTTAAGGGCGACATGTTAGGTATCTATTTACTCGGCGTAACTTCATCTTTCACATTATGCAAAAACATTGGGCTAACTTTACTGTTTTTTTTTTTTTTAAGCACAAAACATTTTTTTTCCGTAAAAAACGCGTTAAAAAAATTGCTGCGCAAATATCGTGCGAGATAAAAAGTTGCAACAACCACCATTATATTCTCTAAGGTCTTTGCTAAAAAAACATATATAATGTTTTGGGGTTCTATGTAATTTTCTAGCAAACAAATGATGATTTTTACATGTAGGAGAGAAATGTCAGAATTGGCCTGGGTGCTCCAGAACGCCTGAAGGTGCTCCCTGCATGTTGGCCCTCTGTGTGTGGCCACGCGGTGTAAAAGTCTCACACATGTGGTATCGCCATACTCGGGAGTAATAGCAGAATGTGTTTTGGGGTGTAATTTGTGGAATGCATATGCTGTGTGTGAGAAATAACCTGCTAATATGACAATTTTGTGAAAAAAAAAAAAGAGAAAAAAAAAATCTTGATTTTGCAAAGAATTGTGGGAAAAAATGACAACTTCAAAAAACTCACAATGCCTCTTTCTGAATACCTTGGAATGTCTTCTTTCCAAAAAGGGGTCATTTGGGGGGTATTTGTACTTTTCTGGCATGTTAGGGTCTCAAGAATTGAGATAGGCCGTCAGTACTTCAGGTGTGATCAATTTTCAGATATTGGCACCATAGCTTGTGGACTCTATAACTTTCACAAAGACCAAATAATATACACCAATTTGTACTTATTTTTACCAAAGATATGTAGCAGTATAAATTTTGGCCAAAATTTATGAAGAAAAAATAGTAATTTGCAAAATTTTATAACAGAAACGAAAAAAAAAATCATTTTTTTACAAAATTTTCAGTC
Source organism: Rana muscosa (assembly GCA_029206835.1). NCBI lineage: Eukaryota > Metazoa > Chordata > Amphibia > Anura > Ranidae > Rana > Rana muscosa. The sequence continues at coordinate 574,802,140 of CM055116.1, forward strand.
TTTTTTCTCTTATAGCGCAAAAAATAAAAAACCCAACAGTGATTAAATACCACCAAAAGAAAGCTCTATTTGTGTGAAAAAAAGGACAAAAATTTCATATGGGTACAGTGTTGTATGACTGAGTAATTGTCATTCAAAATGTGAGAGCACCGAAAGCTGAAAATTGGTCTGGTTATTAAGGGGGTTTAAGTGCCCAGTGGTCAAGTGGCTAAAAAAACATTTTTTCTAGGGACAGAAAACTATAGGTAGGGAGAGTGTCAGTTTCTTTCACTGTGCTAATCCTTGTTTCTAGGGACAGGGAAGGACAGTGAGGGAAATTCTCCTTGTGCTATAGTGTGCTAAAGCATTGATCATCAACCATCTTTAAAAAAACATTTTTTCTAGGGACAGAAAACTATAGGTAGGGAGAGTGTCAGTTTCTTTCACTGTGCTAATCCTTGTTTCTAGGGACAGGGAAGGACAGTGAGGGAAATTCTCCTTGTGCTATAGTGTGCTAAAGCATTGATCATCAACCATCTTTAAAAAAACATTTTTTCTAGGGACAGAAAACTATAGGTAGGGAGAGTGTCAGTGTGTTTTACTGTGCTAATCCTTGTTTCTAGGCACAGGGAAGGACAGTGAGGGAAATTCTCCTTGTGCTATAGTGTGCTAAAGCATTGATCATCAACCATCTTTAAAAAAACATTTTTTCTAGGGACAGAAAACTATAGGTAGGGAGAGTGTCAGTTTCTTTCACTGTGCTAATCCTTGTTTCTAGGGACAGGGAAGGACAGTGAGGGAAATTCTCCTTGTGCTATAGTGTGCTAAAGCATTGATCATCAACCATCTTTAAAAAAAAAAATTTTCTAGGGACAGAAAACTATAGGTAGGGAGAGTGTCAGTGTGTTTTACTGTGCTAATCCTTGTTTCTAGGGACAGGGAAGGACAGTGAGGGAAATTCTCCTTGTGCTATAGTGTGCTAAAGCATTGATCATCAACCATCTTTAAAAAAACATTTTTTCTAGGGACAGAAAACTATAGGTAGGGAGAGTGTCAGTTTCTTTCACTGTGCTAATCCTTGTTTCTAGGGACAGGGAAGGACAGTGAGGGAAATTCTCCTTGTGCTATAGTGTGCTAAAGCATTGATCATCAACCATCTTTAAAAAAACATTTTTTCTAGGGACAGAAAACTATAGGTAGGGAGAGTGTCAGTGTGTTTTACTGTGCTAATCCTTGTTTCTAGGGACAGGGAAGGACAGTGAGGGAAATTCTCCTTGTGCTATAGTGTGCTAAAGCATTGATCATCAACCATCTTTAAAAAAACATTTTTTCTAGGGACAGAAAACTATAGGTAGGGAGAGTGTCAGTTTCTTTCACTGTGCTAATCCTTGTTTCTAGGGACAGGGAAGGACAGTGAGGGAAATTCTCCTTGTGCTATAGTGTGCTAAAGCATTGATCATCAACCATCTTTAAAAAAACATTTTTTCTAGGGACAGAAAACTATAGGTAGGGAGAGTGTCAGTTTCTTTCACTGTGCTAATCCTTGTTTCTAGGGACAGGGAAGGACAGTGAGGGAAATTCTCCTTGTGCTATACTGTGCTAAAGCATTGATCATCAACCATCTTTAAAAAAACATTTTTTCTAGGGACAGAAAACTATAGGTAGGGAGAGTGTCAGTTTCTTTCACTGTGCTAATCCTTGTTTCTAGGGACAGGGAAGGACAGTGAGGGAAATTCTCCTTGTGCTATACTGTGCTAAAGCATTGATCATCAACCATCTTTAAAAAAACATTTTTTCTAGGGACAGAAAACTATAGGTAGGGAGAGTGTCAGTTTCTTTCACTGTGATAATCCTTGTTTCTAGTGACAGGGAAGGACAGTGAGGGAAATTCTCCTTGTGCTATACTGTGCTAAAGCATTGATCATCAACCATCTTTAAAAAAACATTTTTTCTAGGGACAGAAAACTATAGGTAGGGAGAGTGTCAGTTTCTTTCACTGTGCTAATCCTTGTTTCTAGGGACAGGGAAGGACAGTGAGGGAAATTCTCCTTGTGCTATACTGTGCTAAAGCATTCCTCATCAACCATCTTTGAAATCCTTGTTTTTTGGACAGTCAGGGAAATTGTCGTTGTGCTATTCTGTGCGAAAGCAATCATCCTCAACCATATTTAGAAATCCTTAAGTAAAGGGACAGAGAAGGACACCTGAAGGTAGCCCTTATTGCTTTTTTCCCCATCTCCCTGCAGGCCATCTATTAGAATGTCTGGAAGGCAAACAAGGAGAGGCAGACAGTCAGGAGGCAATAAAAGAGGGCAAGCAGGCTCTGTGTCTGGGGGCAACAGTGCTGGTCGTGGACGCGGTGCATTGTCATCAGCACATGGCCATGGGACACGCTTGTCCTTCTTTTTGGCAGCTGGACATGTTGAGCCACATCATGCCAAAGACTTGGTAGAGTGGATGACCAAGCCCTCCTCCTCCTCCTCTCTCACCCAGGCTCAGGGTACTGGCAAAACAGCTGCCAAAGCGTCCTCTTCCCTGGTATCAATGTCAGACTCATCATCAGTCACTCCTTCCCTAGACCCACCATGTCCTCCTCCTGAGGAGTCCCCCGAACTGTTTGAGCACAGTGTTGGGTACATGCTCCAGGAGGATGCCCAGCGTTTCGAAGGGTCTGATGATGAAACCCAGCTACAGGAAGGCAGTAGCGTGAGAGCAGACAGAGGGGATGCTCAAGAAGGACACCAATCTGGCAGTCATGTTCCAGCAGCTGCAGCATACTGTCAGATTGGCTCCAGTGATGAGGAGGGAGGGGATGATGAGGTCACTGACTCCACGTGGGTGCCTAATAGGAGAGAGGAGGAGGAGGAGGATGAGGAGGAGGCACATCTCCAACGAGGCAGGATGCCCTTTGGTGGCCAGCGTAAGGGCAGTACACCAACGGAATCACACCGCAGAGCTCCGCCTGTGCAGGGCGCTGCCTCTGCCCGTCATTCAAAAAGTTCTTTGGTGTGGGCCTTTTTTGAGGCTAGTGCATCAGATCGCACAGCTGCTGTTTGCAACATATGTCTCAAGCGTATATCGCGTGGCCAAAACATCAGCCGTTTGGGTACCACATGCCTGACCAGACATATGTTGACCTGCCATGCAGCTCGTTGGCAAGCCTACCTCAAAGACCCACACCAAAGAACAAAGCGGACCTCTCCTTGCACCGCATCAGATGGGATCTCCAACCCCACTATAACTTCAGTCCTCTCTGAAACATGCACTGAGAGGAATGAAGGTGTAGAATTAGGTGTGTCACAGCCAAGTACTTGCGGCCACTCTGCTAGCAGTACACCGACGTCCGATTCTAGCAGGCAAATTTCCCTGCCCCAGCTGCTGGACCGTCGAAAGAAGTTCACTCCCAGCCATCCACATGCCCAGCGGTTGAATGCTAGCTTGGCTAAATTGCTAGCGCTTCAACTGCTGCCTTTTCAGTTGGTAGACTCGGCCCCCTTCCGTGAGTTTGTGCAATGTGCGGTTCCTCAGTGGCAGGTTCCCAAACGCCACTTTTTCTCACGGAAGGCTATTCCGGCTCTCTACCGGCATGTGGAAGGCAATGTCTTGGCCTCGCTGGACAGGGCGGTCAGCGGTAAGGTGCATATTACCGCTGACTCATGGTCCAGCAGGCATGGACAGGGACGTTACCTTTCTTTCACGGCCCATTGGGTCACTCTTTTGGCAGCTGGGAAGGATGCAGGACAAGGTGCAGTAGTGTTGGAGGTTGTTCCACCGCCACGCCTCCAAAATGCTACTACTGGTTGTGACACACCTCTCTCCTCCACCCCCTCCTCTTCTTCTTCCTCCATGGCCTCTTCCTGTGCTTTGTCCTCTGAACCAGCGGTGCTCCGTAGCCGTTCAAGGGGCTACGCAAGTACGCAGGCAAAAAGATGCCATGCCGTGCTTGCGCTGGTGTGTTTGGGGGACAGAAGCCACACTGGGGCAGAGGTCCTGTCTGCTCTGCAGGGCCAGGCCGAGAGGTGGTTGACGCCACGCCAGCTTAAGCCAGGAATGGTGGTTTGCGACAATGGCACCAACCTCCTCTCCGCCCTCCGACAGGGACAACTGACCCATGTGCCCTGTGTGGCTCACGTCCTTAACCTGGTGGTGCAGCGGTTCTTGGGCAGGTACCCGGGCTTACAGGATGTCCTGAGGCAGGCCAGGAAAGTCTGTGTGCATTTCCGCAGATCTTATAATGCCAGTGCTCGCCTGGCTGAGCTGCAAAAGGAGTTGAACCTGCCAAAGAACCGCCTTATATGTGACATGCCCACCAGGTGGAACTCAACGTTGGCCATGCTGCAGCGGCTGCACACGCAGGAGAGGGCCATCAATGAGTACCTGTGCGACTACGGCACCAGGACAGGGTCAGGGGAGCTTGTTTTTTTTTCTCCACGCCAGTGGGGCATGATCAGGGATGCATGCACTGTCCTGGCACCATTTGAGGAGGCCACGAGGATGGTGAGCAGTGACAGTGCATGCATCAGTGACACTGTACCTCTTGTCCACCTGTTGGAGCACACGCTGCGTGGAATAATGGACAGGGCACTTGAGGCAGAACAGAGGCAGGAAGAGGAGGACGTCCTTGCCTCTCAAGGCCCCCTTTACCCAGACAGTGTTCCTTCTGTCCCACCCATCGCACAGGAAGAGGAGGAGGAGGAGGATTGTGTCAGCATGGAGGTGGAGGCTGGCACTCAGCATCATCAGCAGCAGTCTTTTAGGGATGATTTACAGTCCCAAGAAACCAGTGGACTTGTACGTGGCTGGGAGGAGGTGGCTGCGGATCATGTCGTCCTTAGTGACCCAGAGGACTCCGGACCGAATGCCTCAGCAAACCTACGCTGCATGGCCTCCCTGATCCTGCAAAGTCTGCGGAAGGATCCTCGTATTCTTCGGATCAAGGAGAGGGACCATTACTGGCTGGCCACTCTCCTTGATCCACGGTACAAGGGTAAGGTTGCGGACCTTATGTTACCGTCGTAGAGGGAGCAGAGGATGAGACAACTCCGGGAGGCCTTGCAGAAAGGTCTGTGCAACGCGTTCCCAGAGACTGGGAGGTTACAAACTCCTGGTCCTGGACAACGACTTGCTGAGGCTTCGGCCAGTCAAAGAAGGAGCGGTGGGGAAGGTGGCCGTCTGACCGATGCGTTCAGACAATTCTTTAGTCCGCAGCCCCAAAGTATGATCGGTTCCAGCAACCATCGCCAGCGTCTGATAAACATGGTGCAGGAATATCTAGGGGCAAGGTCAGACTTGGACACCTTCCCCACCGAAAATCCTCTGGCTTACTGGGTCTTGAGGATGGATCACTGGCCAGAGCTTGCACAGTATGCAATTGAGCTACTGGCCTGTCCTGCATCCAGCGTTCTTTCGGAACGCACATTCAATGCTGCTGGAGGATTTGTCACGGATCACAGGGTGCGCCTGTCCACCGACTCGGTTGATCGACTGACTTTCATCAAGATGAACCAGTCTTGGATCACCACCAGCTACCACACACCTGATGCTGATATAACAGACTAATTGATTTTAACATGTCACATCCCTTCAAGACTGATGCTGATGCTGAGTGCCTGTGCTGTTATGTTGACTGGCTATCCTCCTCCTCCGAGTCCTCAATGATACGATTGATGATGATAGCTTGGAAGATCATTTTTGTTTATGGGTGCCGCCACCAGTGGCTAAGGCCCAATTTTTCAGCCCCTGTTTAACAGGGGCGTGTAATTACAATTTTGAAGCAATACTTTGCAACAGGGCTCATTGCTGTGCTCCAAGTACAGTATCTGTGAGGGGTTGGAGTGTTGTGCCACCAGTGCCTAAGGCCCAATTTTTCAGCCCCTGTTTAACAGGGGCGTGTCATTACAATTTTTGAAGCAATACTTTGCAACAGGGCTCATTGCTGTGTTCCAAGTACAGTATCTGTGAGGGGTTGGAGTGTTGTGCCACCAGTGCCTAAGGCCCAATTTTTCAGCCCCTGTTTAACAGGGGCGTGTCATTACAATTTTTGAAGCAATACTTTGCAACAGGGCTCATTGCTGTGCTCCAAGTACAGTATCTGTGAGGGGTTGTAGTGTTGTGCCACCAGTGCCTAAGGCCCAATTTTTCAGCCCCTGTTCAACAGGGGCATGTAATTACAATTCTTGATCTAATAATTCACAGCAGGGCCCATTCCTGCACCCACCAAGAGTAACTCTGAGGGCTTACAGTGTTGTGGCAACACCACCACCACCACCACCACCACCACGAAAGGCCCAATTTTTCAGCCCCTGTTCAACAGGGGCATGCAATTACAATTCTTGATCTAATAATTCACAGCAGGGCCCATTGCTGCACCCACCAAGAGTAACTGTCAGGGCTTACAGTGTTGTGGCACCAGCACCACCATCAAAGGCCCAATTTTTACTACCACTGTTCAACAATTATATGTAATTACAATTCCTGATATAATAGTTGACAGCAGGGCGTTCCAGCACCAACCAAGAGTAACTGTGAGTGCTTACAGTGTTGTGCCAACACCAACAACTAAGGGGCCTATTTCTGCAGAGTATATACGGCAGGTCCCTACTTTCAAACATCCAACTTACAAACGACTCCTACTTGCAAACGCAAGAAGACAACAGGAAGTGAGAGGAAATCTACCCCTTGGAAGGAAAATTCTCTCCTGTAAGAATTAATATGGGAGAAAGGTGTCTCCTCTGTACTGATGCTTTATCACCAATCCTTGTTTCAAGAAAAACACCACATTTCAAAAACAGTTGTCATTGGGACGGAAAGTGAGGTGAAATGTTCTGAACAGGGGCACAGACAGCAAAACAAATGTTACAGGGGTGATAACCCTTACCTATGTTTTCCAAAAAGTTTAAAAATAGATTTTTGGGCTGGAGCTACACTTAAACAATGTACCTGTTCAAAATTACAAACAGATTCTACATAAGAACAAACCTACAGTCCCTGTCTTGTATGCACCGCCTGTATACGGCTGTTCAGAGTATATAGGGCCTTTTTTATTTTATGTGCGGGGTTCCCCTTAATATCCATACAAGACCCAAAGGGGCTGGTAATGGGCTGGGGTAGGGGGGGGGGGGGTCATGGGGTAGCTATGCCATTTTTCTTAAAGATTTTCATCCATATTACCGGGACCAGACATTACATTAAAGCCGCAAGCAGTTTTAAATGGCTTTTTTTTCCTTTAGAAGTGTCATTTTGTGCAGGGACAGTTCTAAACACGGGAAACACGTGGCACTTCACAGGCATACTTTAGACACCCCCCAGGTACGATATTTAAAGGAATATTTGACTTTTTTTTTTTCACTTTATGCATCATTAAAATGACTGCTCCCGAAAAACGACCGTTTTTAAAACTTCTTTTTGCATTGATACATGTCCCCTGGTGCAGAACCCGGGTTCCCAAACCCTTTTTAGGACAATAACATGCATAATAGTCGTTATAATTAGCACTTTAGAATTCGAACTTTCGCATCCATTGTATTTAATAGGGTTCTAATGTTCGTACGAACTTTCGGTCCGTTCGAGGGTTCTGGTGCGAACCGAACCCGGGGGTGTTCGGCTCATCACTATTTGCAAGTAATGTTAAGTGGCACATCTGCAAAAGGTGCCAAGCTGCAACCGTTGCCCAATCAGCATGTGTGTTTTTATTATATAAATTTTATTTATGTTTTTTTTTAGTTTTTAGGAGAATATGGAATGATTTCTGCACATGCGTGTATTTATGATTGATAAGATTCACATGGTGGGGACACAGTATGTTTTTGATGTTCCCTGTGTGCATACCATGTAGTAAATCTTGTGCGCCGTGGAACTGATGAACTGATAACCTCATCAGGACTTCCGGTGTCACTCTCCTGCTCTTCGTATAAAAAGTGTGATGAGTGACGTCTTGGTCCAAGCCTCCTTTCCCAGACGACGCCTCTTACGGGGAAACGCTGCGTAGGGTGGAGCTCAGGACCCTGACGTCATCACGCCCCCAGCTGATTGGCTGCCGCCACAGCGGGGTTTTAGTGCTATTTTGAACAGTTTTGTTTTTTCTTACATGGATGTCAGCCTACCCGTTTGTTATAATAAAGGGTATCCGTTTTTTTTACCTATCTACTGCACCATGAAGCCTTTTTATTTCTTCCTTTAAATTGGTATCCATTACACTGCACGAGTGTTCCTGCGGACCTAAGGTGCACTAGCAGTCAGAGTTTGGTGAGCGGAGTGAGGACTCAGAGGACCGCATCGTTGACATCCAGATCCGGTGTATTTGCTGAGCCCTTTTTGGTCCCCGTGATAGGGACCCACCTGTTCTGGTAAGCCTGCTGTCTATACATTTCGACTGAAGTAAATTTTGACCTTTGAAGATCTGCAATCCCTTGATATATGCTGGCTGTTTGCATCATCAATGGACATTTCTTTTTGCCTGTAAAGTCACTGCTTCTTCTGCTGCTGTGAGAGTTGGGCAGTTGAAGTGTATGGACTTCCTTAGTGTATTTTTACACATTCGCTTAGTAGCCAACTAATGTTTTTTGTGTTTACATATATATTCACATATATCACTTTTGGCACGTTGGTTGCCACTTACACGGTTGCGCATTTATTACTTTTTATTGCAGGTGTTCCTTGCATGTTGGATCTCTGTATGTGGCCAGGCTGTGTAGAAGTCTCACACATGTGGTATCGCCATACTCAGGAGGAGTAGCAGAATGTATTTTGTGGTGTAATTTTAGCTATGTACATGCTATGTGTTGGAAATATCTTATCAATGGACAACTTTGCGTAAAAAAAATGCGTTTTCATTTTTTTCCACATTTTCCAAATACTTCTGGAAAAAAAATAAACCGTTCAAAAGACTCATTATGCCTCATAGATTATACGTTGGGGTGTTAGCGTTCCAAAATGGGGTCATTTTTTGGGTGTTTCCATTGTTCTGGTGCTCCAGGGCCTTCAAAACTGTAATAGGTGGTTGAGAAATGAGATGTGTAATTTATGCTCATAGAACGCCTAAAGGTGCTACTTCAATATAGGTCCTCTGTATGTGGCCAGGCTGTGTAAAAGTCTCACACATTTGGCATCCCTATACTCAGGAGGAGTAGCAGAATGTATTTTGGGGTGTCATTTTTGCTATGTACATGCTATGTTTTGGCAATATCTTATAAATGGCCAACTTTGCGTAAAAAAAATTGCGTTTTAATTTTTTTCCCACATTTTCCAAAAACTTCTGGAAAAAAATGAACCGTTCAAAAGACTCATTATCCTCATAGATTATACGTTGGGGTGTTAGCTTTCCAAAATGGGGTCACTTTGTGGGCATTTCCATTGTCCTGGGGCTCCAGGCCCTTCAAAAGTGTAATAGGTAGTCAACAAGTTAGATGTGTAATTTATGCTCCTAGAACACCTGATGGTGCTCCCTGCATGTGGGGCCTCTGTATGTGGCTAGGCAGTAAAAAAGTCCCACACATGTGGTATCGCCATACTCAGAAGGAGTAGCAGAATGTATTTTGGGGCGTCATTTGTGGTATACACATGCCATGTGTGAGAAATAACCTATTACAATGACAATTTTGTGGAAATAAAACATTTTGCAAAGAATTGTGGGAAAAAATTACAACATCAAAAACCTCACCATGCATCTTACTAAATACCTTGGAATGTCTACTTTCAAAAAAGGGGTCATTTGGGGGGTATTTGTACTTTCCTGGGTTGTTCGGGTCGCAAGAAATGAGATAGGCCGTCAGTACATCAGGTGTGATACATTTTTTAAGATCCGCACCACAGCTTGTAGACTCTATAACTTTCACAAAGACCAAATAATATCCACTAATTTGGGTTATTTTTACCAAAGATATGTAGCAGTATAAATTGTGGCCAAAATTTATGAAGAAAAATTAATAAATTGCAAAATTTTATCACATAAACTAAGAAAATTTTGTTTTTTTTTCAAAATTTTCCGTATTTTTTCATTTATAGCGCAAAAAATAAAAACCCCAGAGGTGATCAAATACCACCAAAAGAAAGCTCTATTTGTATGAAAAAAAGGACAAAAAAATCATTTCAGTACAGTATTACATGCCTGAGTAATTGTCATTTAAGTTGTGACAGTGCTGAAAGCTGAAAATTGGTCCGGGCACAAAGCGGATTTAGTGCCCAGTAAGCAAGTGGTTAATCAACCTGAGACCAAATAGTTTTCTCTCTATGATAGACTCACCATTTAGATATTGCAGTCATATCTCCTCTTAAGCATCTCTTCTCCAGGGAGAATACATTTAACCACTTAAGGACGGGAAGAATTTCCCCCTTAATGACCAGGCCATTTTTTGCAATACAGCACTGCGTCGATTTAACTGACTATTGTGCGGTCGTGCGATGTTGTACCCAAACAAAATTGAGGTCCTTTTTTTCCCACAAATAGAGCTTTCTTTTGGTGGCATTTGATCACCTCTACAGTTTTTATTTTTTGCGCTATAAACAAAAAAAGAGTGATAATTTTGAAAAAAAAAACGATATTTTATGCTATTTGCTAATAAATAAGACCCCCCACCCCCCCCAAAAAAAAATGTAAAAAAATAAATTTCTTCATCAGTTTAGGCCAGGGGTAGGCAGCCTTTTGGGCACAGTGTGCCAAAAAATGTTTTCAAAGAAATTCAGCGTGCCGATTTTATAACAAAAAAGTGGCAACTTCACACTCTCAATCACGAAAAGGATTTTTTATAAAGTAAATGCTGTAAACTACTTTAGTAGTGAGAAATTAACATCCTACACTCTCACGCCTCAGATCAGCCCAAATTCCTGCGACTCCACACCTCAGATCACTGTCCCCCCTGCAAATCTGTTTCACCACTGTACTACCCTGCACATCTGCCCCAACACTGTACTACCATACACATCTGCCCCAACACTGTACTACCATACACATCTGCCCCAACACTGTACTACCATACACATCTGCCCCAACACTGTACTACCCTGCACATCTGCCCCACCACTGTACTACCCTGCACATCTGCCCCACCACTGTACTAGCCTGCACATCTGCCCCACCACTGTACTACCCTGCACATCTGCCCCACCACTGTAACCCCTGCACATCTGCCCCAACACTGTACTACCCTACACATCTGCAACACCACTGTACTACCTGCACATCTGCCCCACCACTGTAACCCCCTGCACATCTGCCCCAACACTGTACTACCCTGCACATCTGCCCCACCACTGTAACCCCCTGCACATCTGCCCCAACATTGTACTACCCTGCACATCTGCCCCACCACTGTACTACTGTGCACATCTGCCCCACCACTGTACTACCCTGCACATCTGCCCCACCACTGTAACCCCCTGCTCATCTGCCCCACCACTGTACCCCCCTGCTCATCTGCCCCACCACTGTAACCCCCTGCTCATCTGCCCCACCACTGTAACCCCCTGCTCATCTGCCCCACCAATACACCTTCTTTCACATCTGCCCCACTGCTCTACCCCCCTGTTTTTCTGCCCCAACACTGAACCCCCTTCTCATCTGCTCCACCACTGTAACCCCCCTGCTCATCTGCCCCAACACCGTACCACCCTGCTCATCTGCCCCACCAATTTACCCCTTTTCTCATCTGCCCCACTAATGTACCCCCTTTCTCATCTGCCCCACTAATGTACCCCCTTTCTCATCTGCCCCACCACTGTAACCTCCTGCACATCTGCCTCACCACTGTATCCCCCTGCTCATCTGTCCCACCACTGTAACCCCCTGTACATCTGCCCCACCACTGTACCACCCTGCTCTTCTGTCCCATCACTGTAACCCCCTGCTCATCTGCCCCACCAAGGTTCCCCCTTTCTCATCTACCCCACCACTGTACCTCCATGCACATCTGCTCCACCACAGAACCATCTTCTTATCTGTCCTAAGGCCCCATACACACGATCATTTTTAATGTCATTTTTAAAACTGACGTTTTTCTTGTCATTTTTTTTCTTGTTTCCTCTCAAGCCTGTCTTGCGTACACACCATCATTTTAAAAAATGTTCAAGAAAAGCGCAGTGACGTACACCACGTACGACGGCACTATAAAGGGGAAGTTCCGTTCGAATGGCGCCACCCTTTATGTTAGTAAAGTTTGTTGAGAGACGATTCGCTCTTTTCAGTCTAGTGCTTTTCAGTCCGTTACAGCATGACGAATGTGCTATCTCCATTACGAACGCTAGTTTTACCAGAACGAGCGCTCCCGTCTCATACTTGATTCTGAGCATGCGCATTTTTTTTCACGTCGTTAAAGCATACACACTATCGTTTTTCACGTCGTTAAAAAAAACGACATGAAAAACGACGTGAAAAAAGAGAGCATGTCCGAAATTTTTAATGCCCGTTTTTCACGTCGTTAAAAATGCTCTGGAGCATACACACGATCATTTTTAATGGCCATTTTTTTTAATGGCATTTTTAACGGCATGAAAAATGATCGTGTGTATGGGGCATAACACTGAACTTATTTGCTCATCTGCCCCACTACTATAACCCCCTTTCTCATCTGCCCCACGACTGTACCTCCTGCACATCTGTCCCACCTCTGTTCCCCCTGCACTTCTGGCTCACCACTGTAACCCCCTACTCATGTATTCCACCTATGTACCTCCTTCTCCTTTGCACATCTGCCCCACCTATGTACCCCCTGCTCCTCTGCCCCACCGCTGTAACCCCCTGTTCATCTCTCCCACCAATGTACCTCTTTTCTCCTCTGCCCCAACACTGAACCCCAACCGATGTACCTCCTTTCTCTGCTGCACATCTGCCCCACCTATGTACCCCCTGCTCATCTTTCCCATCACTGTAACCCCCTGCTCATCTGCCCCACCACTGTACCCCCTGCTCTTCTGCCCCACCACTGTAACCCCCTGCTCATCTGCCCCACCAATACACCTTCTTTCACATCTGCCTCACTGCTCTACCCCCCTGTTTTTCTGCCCCAACACTGAACCCCCTTCTCATCTGCTCCACCACTGTAAACTCCCTGCTCATCTGCCCCAACACCGTACCACCCTGCTCATCTGCCCCACCAATTTACCCCCTTTCTCATCTGCCCCACTAATGTACCCCCTTTCTCATCTGCCCCACCACTGTAACCCCCTGCACATCTGTCTCACCACTGTATCCCCCTGCTCATCTGTCCCACCACTGTAACCCCCTGTACATCTACCCCACCACTGTACCACCTTGCTCTTCTGTCCCACTGCTGAACCCCCTTCTCATCCCTCCAACCACTGTACCTCCTGCACATCTGTCCCACCACTGTAACCCCCTGGTCATTTGCCCTGTCAATGTACCCCTTTTCTCATCTGCCCCACCACTGTACTTCCCTACACATCTGCTCCACCGCCGTATCCCCATGCTCTTCTGTCTCACTATTGAATCACCTTTTCATCTGTCCTAACACTGAACCCATCTGCTCATCTGCCCCACCACTGTAACCCACTTTCTCATCTGCCCCACCAATGTACCTCCTGCACATCTGTCTCACCTCTGTACCCCCCTGCTCTCCTGCCCCACCAGTGGCGTAGCGTGGGTTGTCAGCGCCCGGGGCAAGGCAAGAAATTTGCGCCCCCTAACTTGCGGACTTTTTGCACTCCCTGAGTCCCTTCCTACAGTAGTACTGACCAGCCTGATTCCTAAACTGACCCCTACACTAACCTCTACACGGACCTACATGATTCCTAAACTGACCATTACACTTTCCTACTTGTCCACTGCACTGACCTACCCGATTCCTACACTGACCACTACACTGCACACCACACTGACCACCAGGGCTGGTGCAAGGATTTTTGCTGCCCTCCCCCCGGCTGCGCCCTGACTCCACTTTACCCTGCAACACATGTGACCTTAGAAAAAAAGAAGCCCTAAGGCCAACGCTGTGCTAATTTAAGATGATAATAAAAAAAATTATGATAAAGTGTATAAGAAAGCAGCTTGCACTTAAGTTCAGTACAAAAAACTTAGGATAGATAGCAAAAAATGGAAAGAGTGCAGCTCTATGTGGTTAAAACCATGCGTGAAATTAATGTTAAACCTTGAAATGTAAACAAATGATATGTGAAAAATGTATTAAAAAGAAAACTAATGCAGAGTCCAAAAAGAACACAACATAGTCCGTGAAGAGTTCATTCCAAAAGCAAATCCGTGAAGGGTTAATTCCCCCCAAAAAAAGACAAATTGCTTGCCAAGAAAGTGAAGTTTGGTAAATAATAAGTCCCAAAATAAATCAGGGTATTGCCAGAGAAGTAGTGAGTGATAGAAATCTTCCCAAGAGCAGCGTGATTTTTCAGGTGTGACACCCAAGTGATTAATATCTTGCTTACCAGATTGTGCATCAGTCACGGCTATCTGGTAAGCAAGATATTAATCACTTGGGTGTCACACCTGAAAAATCACGCTGCTCTTGGGAAGATTTCTATCACTCACTACTTCTCTGGCAATACCCTGATTTATTTTGGGACTTATTATTCACTGAACTTCACTTTCTTGGCAAGCAATTTGTCTTTTTTTGGGGGGAATTAACCCTTCACGGATTTGCTTTTGGGATGAACTCTTCACGGACTATGTTGTGTTCTTTTTGGACTCTGCATTCGTTTTCTTTTTAATACATTTTTCACATATCATTTGTTTACATTTCAAGATTTAACATTAATTTCACACATAGTTTTAACCACATAGAGCAGCACTCTTTCCATTTTATGAACACATGTGACCTATCTGACCCCTACACTGACCCCCTGACACATACACTGACCCCCTGACACACTTACCTGACACATACACTGACCCCCTGACACATACACTGACCCCCTGACACACTTACCTGACACATACACTGACCCCCTGACACATACACTGACCCCCTGACACATACACTGACCCCCTGACACACTTACCTGACACATACACTGACCCCCTGACACATACACTGACCCCCTGACACACTTACCTGACACATACACTGACCCCCTGACACATACACTGACCCCCTGACACACTTACCTGACACATACACTGACACACTGACCCACCTACCTGACACCTACACTGACCACCTGACCTTACACCTACACTGACCCCCTGACCTTACACCTACACTGACCCCCTGACCTTACACCTACACTGACCCCCTGACCTTACACCTACACTGACCCCCTGACCTTACACCTACAGTAGGAGTCCTACTTCCTGCACTACTCACACCCCCCTCCCCCCTCCACACAGCAAATACATCCACCTTACCTCTCTGCTCTTCGCCAGGACTCTCCTCATGACCTCAGCACTGGATCTGGACGGATGTGCAGGACTCCCCGCCAGCGCCATCCACCCGCACCTCCGCTCCATGTCAGACGCCGGCTGCACCTCCAGGTGTAGTGGAGGCCCTGCTCCTTGTCAGTGTAGTGGAGGCTCCGCTCCTCCTTGTCAGACGTCGGCTGCACCTCCGCTCCATGCTCCCATCTCCACCGTGCTCGCCCTCCGCTCGACACACAGCGCCGTACCAGAGCAGAGGGACAGGCGGAGGGGAAGATAGCGGCCCCGGCAGCTCACACAGTGCACGTCTCCCGCTGCCATGTTCAGTGTTTCCCGGCGCACTGTGATTGGGCGTATGGCGGTCATGTGGCGGAGGCGGGACTTCTAGAGCGATCACAGACAGGCCAGCCACATGCCGCACATGACCCCCATACGCCCAATCACAGGGCGCCGGACACTAAACATGGCAGCCAGAGATCGGGGACACCCGGACACAGAAAATTTAAATTAGGAGGACTCGGAGGCACGGAATGGCGCCCCCCTAAATGTTGCACCCGGGGCCACGGTCCCCCTGCCCCCCCACGCTACGCCTCTGTGCCCCACCACTGTTTCCCCTGCTCTCATGCCCCATAACTGTTCCCCCTGCTCTCCTGCCACACCACTGTAACTCCCTGCTCATCTGCCCCATCAAAACACCTCCTTTCACATCTGCCGCACTGCTCTACCCCCCTGCTTTTCTGCCCCATCACTAAACCCCCCTGCTCATCTGGCCCACTGCTGAATCCCCTTCTCATCTCTTCCACCACTGTACCTCCCTGAACATCTGCCACACCTGCTCTTCTGTTCCACCCCTGGACCCATCCTGCTCATTTTCCCCAACGCTGTACCCTCTTGCTCATTTGCTCCACCGCTGTACCCTCTTCCCATCTATAATATGTGTGATATGCAGAGTGGTGAAAGGAAGCAGAGATGAGACACATCTACCTGTCCTGGCACACTCATCCTGCTGATCCACCTCTTGCATCCAGCCCACGTGCTTGTATGTGATGTATGTGATGTCACATGCAAGCATATGGAATGGATGCGCAACGATGAGCTCTGGTCAGGGGCATTTTCTGAAAGCAGTGGGCCTGTGTGCAGGATCATAAGTTGGGCCCCCGCAGCCGAGAAAAAGTGATTGGGTATGATTTTCATTGCGCTGAATACTGGCTGTGGCTTAAAGGGATACAGAGCGCCGGGGTTCTGTAGTAAGTGACGCAAAGGTTCAGGAATAATTTCAACAAAGTTCCCAGAAGCTCAACAGTAATTCCACAAACTGTCACCTGATTGTGGTTTTATCAACCACTTTAGCAGTGGCCAAGACAGTCCTCCTCCTCCTACAAACAAGGACCGCCCCCCTCTAGCAGAACTGCACCCAATCTCTTTCCCATCACAAAAGCTGATGATCGCAGCTACAACAAAGTTAGAGAACCAAACAATGTTTTCCATCTTTTACAATGTGTGGGGGCACAGTGCAGGTGCGGCGTGGGGAATTCTGAAATTAAAATGCATTAGTGTCATACTGACACTTCCCTGTGCTGCTCTGCTGATGGGGAGGGAGTCGAGTGTCAGCAAAAGAGGCTTGGTGTGCCGCTTGTGGCACCAGTGCTGGGGGTTGCCTACCCCTGGTTTAGGCCAATATATATTCTTCTACATATTTTTGATTAAAAAAGATTGCAATAAGCGTATATTGATTGCTTTGCGCAAAAGTTATAGCGTCTACAAAATAGGGAATAGATTTATGGCATTTTTTTTTTACTAGTGATGGTGGCAATCTGCGATTTTTAGCAGGACTGCGACATTGCGGCAGACAGATCGGACACTTTTGACACATTTTTGGACCATTGACATACAGCTATAAAAATGCACTGATTACTATGTAAATGTCACTGGTAGGGAAGGGGTTAACACTAGGGGGCGATCAAGGGGTTAAATGTGTTCCCTGCTGGGTGTTTCTAACTGTATGGAGATGTGACTGACTAGAGGAGGAGCCAGATCACTGTTCCTACTTAGTAGAAACACACGATCTGTCTCTCCTCTCCTGACAGACACACATCCCCTTTCTGGCTCTCGTACACGTGATCGCGTATAGCTGCCTGCTGTGCAGCGGGCAGCGCTCGCGTGCCTGCTAGAGCTGTTTAAAGGGCTGACCTTACGCAGTATAATGATGGCGGCTGGTCGGCAAGTGGTTAATGTATGTAGTCGTTCCTCATAACTGAGGTCCTCCTATCCTCTTTTTAGCTTTGTTGTCCTTCTCTGGACTTGCTTCAGTTCCAGCACATCCCTCTCGAGGACTGGGGACTAGAACAAAATGGCATACTCATGATGTGGCCGAACCATCTATATTTGATCCAAACAGCTGCATTACAAATAAATAATATAAACAAATGGCATGTAATCAATGAGTGCAAAGCCCATCTGCAACATTTTTTTCCTTTTTGAAATAGCATTATAAAGGTTAGAACAGTTTTTCCCAACTCCAGTCCTCAAGCCGCTCCCAACAGGTCATGTTTTCAGGATTTCCTTTAGATGAAACGGCTGTGGTAATTACTAAGGCAGTGAAACTGATCAAATCACCTGTACAAAATAATGGTTAGCCTGAAAACATGACCTGTTGGGGTGCCTTGCAGACTGGAGTTGAGAAACGTTTAGAACGTTTGTAAAGTTTTACTGCTCTCTATGATCAATTTGTGAATTCCTTCCATTGGCAGTTGGCAGGTTTCAGACAAAATAGAAATATCCCCTCATTCTGTCTATTTGATCGGTATTAGACAGAACAGTAAGTAAGAGGAAATTTCTCCAACAGGGACATTGACAGCAATAAAAACATTTTCTCCTACAGTAAAAAAGAAAAAGAAATGATTTACTGTAGGACCTCCATCAAGATTTTACAGCTGTCTATGTCCCACCGGTGTCCAGGTGAAACATGGCAGATAGAATAGAAAGAGCAGTTCCTGATCTCTTGTAAAATGCGAGGAGTGTCTTGGAACAAGAAAGTATTATCTAGCAGTCTCTTGAAACTTTTGAGAAGTTACAGAGAGTTGTGCTGCTACTAAAAATGTATGATTGAAAACAATCATTCCCTAAAGTTTATGTTAATCTTTCAGAATTGTGCAGGACCCTCTCTTGTACTTATATTGCTCACTCTGATTTCACTGCACACTGGGAGTTTCTCCCAACGCAGAGCCTTTCTCATTTCCTGGCTGGAGAACATCCAACATCCCCTAGTCCGTACCTCTTCAGCCTTGCCCACCCCTTTCATTAATTGGATTTCAGTCCTTCAATCAAAGAGGCTCTACATCGCATGTGGACATAACTTAGGGGGGTCTTCATGCATTTATTGCCTAGCTAGAAATGCTCACTTTTCCATACGGACATTCGTCCATCAAACCATTTTGATATTTACAAAAACGCCAACCAATAATCAGCCCACTGTTTGCATCAGGGCTTAGGGATCTTTAGAGGAGTACTTAACAGGATGCTGTGATGCTTTCAGGAATCTATGTACAGCACTCTGCTGGTCCTTCCCACCATTGGTTTGCATTGCATAGAGAAACACAAAGTCCCAGTGATGATGTCACCCGTGTACTAGGGAAATCTAGTGTAGCGGGGTGCTAAATTTAGGGGAAGTGTTTGGGTGGTAGTTATACCCAAACACCCTAATTGTTAGAGTTCTTGAAACCATTTTGGTCCACAGGTGGAGTATTGGTGTGCAGTTCCCTGTGGCCTGGAGGTGGCGCTGCCATAGTAGGCCAGGGTTGAACCGCCGATACAGTGCTGTGCCTTGTGCGTCCCCTCTCAGCAGCCATACAGTGGGTGTGGTCTACCTGCTGGGCATGCTGGGAGAGGATATAAAAGGGGCAGACGCTGCCTGTTGAGGGTTCGTTGTCGGGGGTCCTACCCCAGGGTTCTTGTTCCTGTCCGCCCTGGGCACCTTTGGCCCAGGGGCGGGTCTGCAGTTCGTGGTCGGTGGATCAGTCCCAGGCACCTTTAGTCCTGGGGCTGCGGCGGAGGCCTGGGCCCAGCACCTTCGGCTGGAGCCCATCGGGGATCGAGGAGTCTCAGGGTGCCGCCTTGCGAGGGGACCCGTATCTTGGAAGAGGAGGCCGGGGGAGGAACCTTTCCGAGGGACTGGTGCAGAAGTCACAGTGAAGGAAGGGTCCCGGTAACTCTCCGGAGGGACGTCTTCTCCCTAAACGGAGGCCAAGTTCACCAGGTCTGTGGCATAGATCGAGTTCACCAGGTCTGTGGCAGAGACCAAGTTCACCAGGTCTGTGGCAGAGACCAAGTTCACCAGGTCTGTGGCAGAGGCCTTGGGTAAAGTTGGAGTGTCATTTGGCTGCTAGTCTTGTCTTAAGTAGACTATCCATTTGAGGCTGAGTCTGTTCGAGAAGCCAAACAGTGAAGTGATTGAGATTGTGCCTGGACCTCTCCCATATCTTATGCTGTCCTGTCTTCACTTCAACCTCTTTCCTATCAGAGACTGTTGTTTTACTAAAGGAGAAAATAAACTCTGTGTTGGAGTTGCAGCGAGTGTGGACATTTCAGTTACTGGGGGAAACAAGGACTTATCTCTGTTATTCACAGAGGTGAGAGACATTTTCTGGTTATCTGACTGTGGAAGACCCATCAACCTCTTATTACAGAAGGGTACGGGCTTGTGGCATGGTGTGCCCCTTCTTCCTGCGAGGAGCCGAATAAGGCAGGTAAAAGGGGGTCTGTGTGCTACACTAGTAATATTAATTTATCCTAAGCAGTACCTTTTATCTAGATCTATCATCACAATTTTTATTTTACACTTCTGTCCCCTATGGGACAAAGTGTATGTAGCACTATGTCTCATGTTTCTTAGTGCTTTTTATTCAATCTGGCCCCATCTCCTCCTGCCTGGGAGATCTGACAACAAGGCAAGTTTGCCACACCCTACCCTCCCCAAACTGCCAGGCTGAATACTTCAATAAAGGTCTGGTGTTCAGTTTTTTGGGTGGGACACGCATGTTTTAAAAAACAAATCTCAGACCACAGGGAGCAGTGCCAGAACACTGGAAGTTATATTCCTGGAGCACAATAAGCCTGTCAGATGGGAATGATAGACTTAAGGTCCCAGAAGATCGGCTGGCCAATAGGAGAGCGCAGCGCGACTCGCGCCTGGCCGTAAAGCCGTAAGCTGTCACGGCCGGGTACCCACAGTTATTATGACGGCGCAGAGGAGAGGAGGGGGAGAGGAGCGCGCCTCCAGTCGGCCGCATTGCTGGACCGTGGGGCAGGTAAGTGTCGGGTGGAACTCCGCTTTAAGTCTACCATGTGGCAGGCACCTTCTTAGACTTAACTCATGGTATGCCTGCAGTTTTTACAAAGTAGCTGGAATTTAATATACTTAACATTTACATCATTTGAGTGGTTTTACTAAAGAAGGAGCAGACCATGTATACTTTGCAGAGGAATTTTCACTTTAAATATATGGCTAACATTCACTTAACAAAGAATACCCAATCACATGCAAGAAAGAAAAAAAAAAAAGGAATTTTTATAACTGTCATGTCAAAGGATCATATAGTAAGCCATTGAGTGCCTTGTTACAATTGTTGAAGTGTGTTTTGATCAGGAAGGGGTAATTACAACGGGAGAAGATATTCCACTCTATGACTAGGCAATTATTCCTTCTCAGTTATTTGAAAAAGTAAGTACACTCCATGTAAGTTGTTGACTTTTTCAATATAAATCTTCATGCCAATAGTGCCCACAGAAAAAAGGTGATATACTTGAACAATTTCCACATAAAAATGTCATGGTGTATTCATTCTCATAATCTCAATTAACCACTTGACAACTGGGCACTAAATTCCCTTCGTGCCCGGACCAATTTTCAGCTTTCAGTGCTCTCACACTTTGAATGACAATTACTCAGTCATGTAATACTGTAACCTAATGATTTTTTTGTCCTTTTTTCATACAAATAGAGCTTTCTTTTGGTGGTATTTGATCACCTCTGGGTTTTTTGCGCTATAAATGAAAAAATAAGGAAAATTTGGAAAAAAAAAACGCTTTTTTTTAGTTTATGTGATAAAATTTTGCAAATTATTAATTTTTCTTTATAAAATTTGGCCACAATTTATACTGCTACATATCTTTAGTAAAAATAACCCAAATTAGTGGATATTATTTGGTCTTTGTGAAAGTTATAGAGTCTACAAGCTGTGGTGCGGATCATAAACAATTGATCACACCTAATGTACTGGTGGCCTATCTCATTTCTTACGACCCGAACAAGCCAGCAAAGCACAAATACCCCCCAAATGACCCCTTTTTTAAAATTAGACATTCCAAGGTATTTAGTAAGATGCATCGTGAGGTTTTTGATGTTGTAATTTTTTCCCACAATTCTTTGCAAAATGAAGATTTATTTTTATTTTTTTATTTTTTCCACAAAATTGTCATTGTAATAGGTTATTTCTCCCACATGGCATGTGTATACCACAAATGATGCCCCAAAATACATTCTGCTACTCCTCCTGAGTATGGCGATACCAAATGTGTGAGACTTTTATACAGCCTGCCCACATACAGAGGCCCAATATTGAAATGGCACCTTCAGGCATTCTAGGAGCATAAATTACACATCTCATTTCTCAACCACCTATTACACTTTTGAAGGCCCTGGAGCACCAGGACAATGGAAACGCCCACAAAGTGACCCCATTTTGGAAAGCTAACACCCCAACGTATAATGTATGAGGCATAATGAGTCTTTTGAACGGTTCATTTTTTTCCTGAAGTTTTTGGAAAATGCGGGAAAAAAATGAAAACGCAATTTTTTTACACAAAGTTGTCCATTTATAAGATATTGCCAACACATAGCATGTACATAGCAAAAATGACACCTCAAAATACATTCTGCTACTCCTCCTGAGTATGGCGATACCAAATGTGTGAGACTTTTATACAGCCTGCCCACATACAGAGGCCCAATATTGAAATGGCACCTTCAGGCATTCTAGGAGCATAAATTACACATCTCATTTCTCAACCACCTATTATGCCGCGTACACACGGCCGTTTTTCCCGTCGAAAAAAACGAAATTTTTCCCATTCGACGAGAAAAACGATAGTCTGTGGGCTTTCTGTCGTTTTTTTCGACGAGAAAAACGGCATTAAAAACGACGAGAAAAATTAGAACATGTTCTAATTTTTCTCGTCGTTTTTTTCCCATAGGGAAACACTGCCGCGGAGCCCACACACGGTCGTTTTTTTCGACCAAAAAAAAATGACATTTAAAACGGCCGTGTGTGAGGGGAACAAGCTGTTCCTCGTTTTTAACGTCGATTTTCTCGACGGTGTTTTCACCGTCGAAAAAATCGATCGTGTGTACGCGGCATTACACTTTTGAAGGCCCTGGAGCACCAGGACAATGGAAACGCCCACAAAGTGACCCCATTTTGGAAAGCTAACACCCCAACGTATAATCTATAAGGCATAATGAGTCTTTTGAACGGTTCATTTTTTTCCTGAAGTTTTTGGAAAATGCGGGAAAAAAATGAAAACGCTATTTTTTTACCCAAAGTTGTCCATTTATAAGATATTGCCAACACATAGTATGTACATAGCAAAAATGACACCTCAAAATACATTCTGCTACTCCTCCTGAGTATGGCGATACCAAATGTGTGAGACTTTTATACAGCCTGCCCACATACAGAGGCCCAATATTGAAATGGCACCTTCAGGCATTCTAGGAGCATAAATTACACATCTCATTTCTCAACCACCTATTACACTTTTGAAGGCCCTGGAGCACCAGGACAATGGAAACGCCCACAAAGTGACCCCATTTTGGAAAGCTAACACCCCAACGTATAATCTATGAGGCATAATGAGTCTTTTGAACGGTTCATTTTTTTCCTGAAGTTTTTGGAAAATGCGGGAAAAAAATTAAAACGCAATTTTTTTACGCAAAGTTGTCCATTTATAAGATATTGCCAACACATAGCATGTACATAGCAAAAATTACACCCCAAAATACATTCTGCTACTCCTCCTGAGTATGGCGATACCAAATATGTGAGACTTTCATACAACCTGGCCACATACAGAGGCCCAACATACAAGGTACACCATCAGGTGTTCTAGGGACACATAGCATGAACATACCAAGAATTACACCCCAAAATACATTCTGCTGAGCAAATGGTAAAAAAAAATTACCTGTGGTTTTAGTAGCGCAGTTTTCCACAGGAGGATAGCACTGGTCCAGGCAGGAGGCAGGGACTTGGTCAGCAAAAGCGGTGTGGTCAGTTCATCCGACAGGCAGAGGCATGATGGCATAGGTCCTACAGGCAGTTGGCAGAAGTAGGGCCTCGTTCAGGACTGAATGGGGACAGGGGTAGAGGCTTCTCCCACCCAAATCTCTTTGAAGCCTCCGAGTCTCCAGACCCTAATCTGGGAATGAGAAAAACAAAAACAATTGTTTTCTTCATCCAGAAAAACAATTCTGGAGCCCCTCACATATGTGAGACCCCTGTGTTATGAATCCCACTAGTCCACTGGCAGGGTACAAGATCAGTCCAAGAGGCAGGCAAAAAGCATGGTCAAACAGTCCAGGGTCAGTTCCAGATCAGGCAGAGGTATAAACAGAATCGTTAGGCAGAAGCATGGTCAAATAACAGTCCAGGGTCAGTTCCAGATCAGGCAGAGGTATAAACAGAATCGTTAGGCAGAAGCGTGGTCAAATAACAGTCCAGGGTCAGTTACAGAGAAAGCAGAGGCATAAGGGGTGTGAACATAAATGGCAGGAAGTGAACTAATAATTTATTTTGGTATGGTAATGGCGGAAGCAGTTGCCTATGCAGAGGCCTGGTTCTGAAGGACATTGGGCACAATAATAAATGGTGTCTTTTCTCTCTCCTCTTTTGGTGCACACCCGGCATTTTTTCTGGCGTTTTTGGCCTGTTGGTCTGGGAGGGATTTTATCTGGGAAGTGGCGCTCGGAGAGTCGGCTAACGACATCGGATCTAATGTTTACTGGTGGGCTGTTCGGGTATAAAAGGGCAGTGGTGATTTCCTCCTGGAAGAAAAGTAAGGATTTGGGTCTTATAGTGGATTTTCGATAGATGACATATGAGTTGTACATGGCCAAATTGAACAAATAAATTGAAACTTTCTTATACCACTGGTATGATCTTCTTGTGGAAAGATAGGGTTCGAGCATCTGGTCGTTGAAGTCGACACCCCCCATGAACTTATTGTAATCGTAGATGCATTTGGGTTTTTGGATCCGGCCATTCCTCCTGGTGACTTCAACAAATTCATTGGGGGGGGCGTGGCCGAACGGAGCTGAAGATGGCTGCTTAAGTGAGGAGCTCCACATCCCAGAGACGACAGCAGCGCAACTACGGCCCACACAGCTACACAATCCACGGCCATCCTTACTCCTAACGATCTCCTCCACCCAGGCATCATGTCCAGGAAGAGATTGACGGACTACAACCCGCAGAAATTGACTGAATTTGCGTTCAAACCGGCGGAGAAGGTCAGTGTGCTCAAAGATGGCGCCGGCTCCGCTGCGCCAGGGGAACTGCGGGCCTCATACACTGACCTCCCGGACGCTGAGCCGGCTAATACACATCACCCTGACACCCCAGGAGGCTCCGACCACCACCCGGACTGTGACCCCCTAACTAGCAGCCCCGCGAAAGCTAAAATGCGCCTAGAGGCGCCGCCGCAACAGACGCCAATGACGCAAATTGAGGCCCAGGCTTTCAACCCCTTCTCCTCAAACCAGGCCCTGCGCTCCTCCATGGCGTCCTTCCCCACCTCAGGGCAGCCTGTATTAGACTCAACCCTGAAGGATATGCTGATATCCCTACAAGCATCACTAATGACAGACCTCTCCTCACTCTTTACTAAAGTCACGGCTGACATCCACTCTCTAGATGACAGAGTAACAACCATAGAAAGAGGAATGACTGAATGTACATCCGCAGTGAATGGGGTCATAGACGTTTATGCGGACATTAGAGAGGAACAAGCATGGCTGCGCGCCAAGCTGTCCGATTTAGAAGACAGATCTCGCAGGAACAACGTTAAACTGCGAGGGGTCCCAGAAACAATACCTCCAGTTGATTTACCCAAATATGCTAAAGAGCTCATGCATATCATACTACCTGAAGCGTCACCCAGGGATCTGATAGTAGATAGAATTCACAGAATTCCCAAACCTTCTCATCTAGCTGCCACCGTCCCCAGAGATGTACTTATGCGGGTGCATTTTTTCCACATCAAGGAGAATCTCATGTTTGGGGCTAGGGCAAAAGTCCCCCTTCCTGCTCCCTTTGCCGGAGTTCAAATGTTCCCGGATCTGTCCAAATACACGCTTCAACTCCGAAGACAACTAAACCCAATTACAAAGGGGCTCCAAAATCACAAAATCCAATACAAGTGGAGACACCCAGCCACTCTTCTCATCACCAAAGATGGCAAATCACACGTAGTGAGTGAACTTACTGCAGGGATGAAGCTGCTCCATGCTTGGGGAATACTGACGGAACCACCCGCTCCACTTCCACCACGTACCGGTAATACCCAAGCACGCCGCAACCTGGACCAAAATCTCAAATAGGAGGCCACCAGAACCACTACTAAAGTGGGCCAAGCTACTTGCATTTTCTTCTCTTCTTATATGATTACGTCTCTGGGATGTATGAGTTGTTGTTGAATACTTCAGTTCTCGTTGTCAGACTGTTTTTTTTACCCCCGTTAAGAGGTCGCAGCGGAGTGACGCTCCACCTCTACATACCACTTTCGCTGACCACCACAGCATCAGTGAACTTTGGCTACAGTTATTACTCCTTTTAGCACAGTGTATGCTCCTAAGAATCTCACCTCTACGTCTTGCAACACATCGAATATAACCAGAAATTGGTCTCCCCTACAGCTTTTTTTTTTTCTCATTGTTAACATATTGCTCTATTCACGGCTCTAGCACCCACTTCAGGAGAAGATCCGGACCCTTTCTTCTCCAAGACACAACAATCTAGACGCACCTAAGATACACCTGGTACCGACAACTAACTGTAAGTGCAAATCTATTTCCATAGCCTTGCCCACACTACCACAATGCCGATCAACTTTCTTTCACTAAATACCAATGGGCTAAACCACCCAGCTAAACGCCACTCCCTGTGGAAAACTGTCCAAGATCTTCACAGCGACGTGGTATGCATCCAAGAGACTCACCTTTTACAAGCCGACATATGGCTATGCTCCAACAGATTGTTTCCTAACGTTTTTCATGCACATTACACCTCTAAAGCTAGAGGTGTAATGATAGCAATCAGGGATACAATAGAATTCCAACTATCCTCTAAACTCCTAGACCCGGACGGGCGCTTCATAATCCTGGTGTGCACCATCGACAAGACGCCATATACCATCGTCAACATTTATGCTCCTAATGCTCACCAAAGTAAATTTATCCGCAAGATCCTCAGACTCACTGACTCTGTTAAGAAAGGTCACCTAATAGTGTGTGGGGACTTTAACATAGTACCAGATATACACTTGGACTCCACTTCTGCTGCAAAAAGGAGACCTTCCCCTTTGAAAGGACTACTAACAGCTCATGATCTATACGACGTATGGAGATGTCACCACAGTACAGAAAAGGACTACACTTATTTCTCGCATATTCACAATTCTTACTCGAGAATCGATTTGTTTCTATCTGACAAATGGATTCTACAAAAAATAGTTGCCTCCGCAGTCCATGCCACCACATGGTCGGACCATGCCCCAATCTCGCTCTCCATTGACAATTCTAAACACACTCACAACTCATTTATCTGGAGAGTTAATAACTATATCCTACAACACAAAGACTACGCTTCAGAAATAGCAGAACACATTAACAAATTTTTTAGACTAAACGACGGCTCAGTGTCCGACCCTAACGTGGTATGGAATGCGCACAAGGCATATATGAGGGGAATACTATTGAAAATCAATGCAGTACAAAAGAAGAAGAGAACGCAGCGTATAGATGATCTCTCTTCCCAAATAGCTGACCTAGAAAGACAGCACAAAACAAACCCTCATGCCCCTTTACCTGACCAGCTAACGTCCCTGAGACAGGAGCTCCGTACCCTACTGCTACATTCCTATGACTGTATCCAGAGGAAATTAAAAGCCACCACTTACTCAGCCTCTAATAAAGCTGGGAAACGCATGGCACAACGCCTTAAAGGTAGGCGCGCTAAAACCAGAATACAACAACTATACCATCCCCATACCCACACTCCTTTGACTAATCCCCAGGACATCGCCAATGCATTCAGTGACTATTATACTGACCTATACAACTTGAATACTGACCCGAACACCCCCCAACCCTCGCAGGACGACATTGATCGCTTTCTTCGGAACTTACGCCTACCTGCTTTGACACCAGACCAACTCAAACATCTTAATGCGCCATTCTCAGAACAGGAAATTAGGCAAACAATTAGATCTATACCCGCTGACAAGGCCCCAGGCCCAGACGGACTATCAGGAGAGTACTATAGACAATTTTCTGACCAACTAATATCACATCTGATTGACATATTCAACAACGCTGCAATTTCTTCTCAGTTCCCAAATGACATGCTGAATGCTCTTGTGATTACAATACCTAAGCCAGGGAAGGAGCCGACCAGTCCCCAAAACTTCCGCCCGATATCCCTCCTAAACCTGGACATAAAGCTCTACGCTAAAACAATCGCAGCAAGGTTGATCAACATAATGCCCACACTGATCCATGCCGACCAATCAGGCTTTACGAAGGGTAGGCAAGCATCTGACGCCACAAGGAGAATGATAAACATTATCCATCGGGCGGAAATTACTGGAACGCCTTCTCTGCTCCTCTCTTTGGATGCAGAGAAGGCGTTCGACAGAGTACACTGGGCCTATCTCAGGTCAGTACTACAGAAATTCGGATTTGCCGGGTATATCTTTACTGCTATCATGGCACTGTATTCTTCTCCATCGGCCACAGTGTTTACGACAAGTATGACTTCCCACCCATTCCCCATAACTAATGGCACCCGTCAGGGATGCCCCCTATCACCCCTTATCTTCAATCTTCTTATGGAACCCCTAGCAGCACGTATTAGAGACCACGCATCCATTTCGGGCATGCAAATAGGCCAGACCTCACATAAAATAAGCCTTTTCGCAGACGACGTGATATTGATCCTCACTAACCCGGCTTCTTCCCTGGCAGAGGTACAAAAAATACTTACCTGGTTTAGCGAAATCTCCTATTACAGGGTCAATACAACAAAATCGTTCATTCTTGACATCAACCTAGATGCTACAACAAAAAACTTACTCCAAATGCAACACAATTTCACATGGGCAGAGAAAGAAATCTCTTACCTAGGCATTAAACTGACCAGAACAACTGCACTTTTATTCTCCACCAATTTCTTACCCCTGCTTCTTAAAATTCAGGAAGACTCCCAAAATATAGCCCATCATGAATTATCCTGGTCGGGCAGGTTAGCGGCCTTTAAAATGATCTGCCTTCCAAAAATTCTATACTACTACAGAACACTCCCCATCCTTATCCCTACCTCATACTTCAGATCCCTTCAACATGTCCTGAATACCCTCTTGTGGAAAGGTAAAAAACCCAGATGTGCCCACACTAAGCTGATTAAATCCAAATTATCAGGTGGAGTGGGTTCTATAGACTTTGCAGATTATTATCTTGCTGCCATTCTAGCCCAACTACAAGATTGGTTCCGTATTCATCCCACCACACTTTGGGGACAAATTGAGAACTCCTTCCTCCCTCGCTCGGACCTGAAATCTTGGCTAATGAGTATCCCATTTGGGTCAATCATCCCATCAGCCTTCCCCCCCACCATGAAAGCGACAGCGCATGCCTGGGGAAAATTAATCTTGCACTCCAGCTACATTCCCCCCAAACCACTATTCCAAATTCCACTGGAATCGCTCCGATTTCTATCCCCCGATCTGTCACTGACACACTGGTCAGATAAAGGCATAGGTTTCCTACAATCTCTTCTCATAGGACCCCGTATCAAACCCTTTGTTGACATACAAAAAGAATTTGATCTTCCTGATAGGGAACATTATACCTACCTCAGAATTGGCCACTGCCTAAATACAGTGCCTACTCCCCTATATGCCATCCCACCCAAAACTTGGGATTTCCTCACAAATGCTCCTTCCAAAACTAAAGGCATTTCTCACTTTTACAACCTTCTTCACTGTAAACAACAATTTTCTAAATCGTCCTCGCACTTACGCTGGGAGGCAGACCTAAACTGCTGCTTCTCCACAGATCAATGGACCTCAGCTCTAAAGTCCATATACTCTTCCACCAAATGTTCGGCCTTATGGGAACTTACCCAAAAAATCACCCTGCGCTGGTACCTAACACCTGCCAGACTAGCATATTTCTCTCCACAAACCTCCGACACATGTTGGCGGTGCAAATTACATAAAGGTGACCTGCTACATATACTCTGGGCCTGCCCCCGCATACAACCATTCTGGGTAAACATATTTAATCTCCTGTATCAAATCACTCATTGTGATATACCCCCAACACCGGAATTGGCGATCCTAAACCTTACGATAGAGAGGATCCCTCAGACGTATCGGTATGTTGTGTCCCATATTCTCCTGGCGTCCAGATTGAACATCACAAGACTATGGAGATCAGAAAGGGTTCCGGATACTTCCCAAACTATTGACCTTGTAAGTCTACACTATGGCTACGAATCTGTTATAGCAGGTAGCATTGGTCAGGTTGAAAAAACCCGGAAAGCCTGGGTCCCGTGGACCAATTGGTCCGGAGCTGTGCTTGCTTCATAAAACTCCCTGGTTAGTTATATATTTCTTGACCGAGCAATATGTAGATCACAACCTGCTATCACACCTGGATACCACCTATATTGTATTTTTGAAACCATACAAGTAAGACTTTGTACCTTATTAGTGTATCGACCGGGGTCGTCCTTCCTCCCGGGACACAGCAGTGCTCCATTTCGGGTGGACCTGGAGGAGGGAGGACCTAAAACAGCTACTTTCAAGTTTAAATTCTGCATCACTGTGCAAATCTTATTTACATGTACCTTTCTATACTCTACCATTTAATAACGTCGTTGCACGACAAACATTGTTAAATGTTCATGTATTATATAAAAATTTTCTCAAATAAAGAATGATTCAAAAAAACAAAAAAAAACAAATTCATTGTTGTGGATGGAAGAAAGCAAGTACACGTCCCTTCTGTCCCTCCACTTCACAGCCAAAATCTCCTCATTACGCAAACTCGCCGTCTCCCCTCTTCTCAATTTTTTGGTGACCAGGCTTTGAGGAAAGCCCTTCCGGTTCGTCCGTACGGTGCCGCATGCTGGAGTGCTGCATTTCCCACTGGTTCCAATGTAGATTGGGCAATTAGGGGGGTTCAGTTCGGTGTCCTTCCCTTCATATATGATGAAGCCATACACATACCCAGTTTCTCTGTCGCACAATTTATACAGCTTCACCCCATAGCGGGCCCTTTTGCTGGGTATAAATTGTTTTATGCCCAGCCTGCCAGAAAATTTGATAAGGGACTCATCTATGCATATATGTTGGTCTGGGGTAAACAACTGGGGGAAGGTTTCAGAAAAATAATTTAGTAGCGGCCGAATTTTATAAAGTTTATCAAAATTTGGGTC
This sequence comes from Rana muscosa, assembly GCA_029206835.1. Lineage (NCBI taxonomy): Eukaryota > Metazoa > Chordata > Amphibia > Anura > Ranidae > Rana > Rana muscosa. Next base: position 574,833,205 of record CM055116.1, read on the forward strand.
ATTTCGGGGAGGGCACTGGGTATTATCATTGAAATGTAGGAATCTCATAATCATTAGATATCTGGACCTGGGCATTACTGAGGAAAAGATGGGCATGTGATATATGGGGTGGGATGACCAATATGAACGTAATTGATTTTTTCCATTTAGTCCTATGCAGAATGTGAGGCCCAAAAAAATCCTAAACTCCTCCACTGTAAGGGCTTTCCACACGTAGGGACGGGCATAAGAGGACGTTGGGTTGCTGGTTATAAACTGTTGGGCATATAAGTTGCACTGGGCCACAATTGTTGCCAGCATGTCGTCAGTAAAAATTAAATAAAAAAAATCTATTGGGGAAAAGTTTTCTGTATCCACCTGGACTCCTGGCTGGGCAGTGAAAGGGGGAATGTTGGCTTCTCCTGAATTAGGAGGAAGCCACAAGGGGTACTGAAGGGAATAGGGAAGGCTGGCATGGGACCTAACCCCTTGGGGCTGAGGTGACACCCCACTGGTACGTGGCCTTGCTTCCCGAGGTACTGCGGTGCTGGTGGATGGCACTGCAGTGGTGGTGGTGGATGGTACTGCGGTGCTGGTGGATGGCACTACCTCCTCAGCAGAACGCCTTTGTCTGGCGGGCGGGCCCTCCTCCTCTTCTTCTTCTTCCTCCTCCTCCTCCGCCGTCTCCGTCTCCTCCGTCACTGATCCACTGCTTATGACAGGCTCGTAGTCCACGTCAGACTCATCTGAATATGCGGAGGAATCCGAATCGGAGCGCTCCCCGTTGCTCCCGTCGGCCGCAAGAATTTCGTACGCCTCCTCAGCTGAGAATACTCTTTTAGCCATTTGATGACATGGCACTCACACGTGGCACCGATGGCAGATGGCACTGGCAGGTGGCACTGGCAGGTGGGACTGGTGGCAGATGTGACTGGTGGCAGATGGGACTGGTGGCACAGATGGCACTAGCAGGTGGCACAGATGGCACTGGCAGGTGGCACTGGCAGGTGGCACAGATGGCACTGACTGGTGGCACTGGTGGCAGATGGGACTGATGGCAGATGGGACTGGTGGCAGATGGCGGTGGCAGATGGCACTGGCAGGTGGCACTGGCAGCAGATAGCACTGGCAGGTGGCACTGGCAGATGGCACTGGCAGATGGCCCTGACAGATGGCACTGGCAGATGGCCCTGGCAGGTGGCAGATGGCCCTGGCAGGTGGCACTGGCAGCAGATGGCACTGGCAGGGACTGTGGGCAGTGTTTTTCACTTGTGTTTGTGTGTGTTTTTTCACTCACTGACTGTAGCTGCAGCACCGATCTCTCTCTCTCCTCACACGCTGTCTCTGTGTGAGGAGAGAAAGCCGGCAATGAGAGATGATCTCATATGTTTACATTTGAGATCATCTCTCATTGGATAGTGAGATTGAGTGCTGAATGGCCTCTGTGTTTGGCCATTCAGCACGATCTGTGATTGGCTGTGTCCAAGGGACACGGCCAACACAGATTTTCCCCGATGCGCGCTCGCGGGGGCGCACGGGGGGGGAGGGGGAAAGAGGAGGACGTCCATGGACGTCCAGTCAGCACTTCGGCGCCGCAAAGCAGACGTCTTTTGAGCATTGCCCGGGCGCGAAGTGGTTAACAAAAATGCAGATTTGTCACATGAACATTAAATTCAGGTGTTCTAAATTAGGGTTCAATGATTAGAACATCCTTGGGAATATGCAGATGGAACCTGTCAAATTTAAAGTGGTTGTAAACTCTTACATATGCCCAATGAAGTGACAAGCCTTAGGTGATACATAGAGATGAAATAAATCCTCCTACATATGTTGTACCTGTATATCGGCAGCCCTCTCTACTCTACAACCTTCTAAAATACACAGATCAAAGGCTATTTCTCAGCTTCAGCAGGCAGCGTGTGGGGATCTGATGTTACACACTGTACAGCATACAGCAGGGAGCTGAGAATAATATGAGACCTGAGTGGAGGGAATTGACACAAACCCCATACACAAGATGATAGGGAAACGGGCAAAGCTGAGGCTGTGAATCACTGTGTGCTGGAGGGGGCAGGCTGCCTCCTGAGATTCTGTGGTGTTGGGGGGGGGGGCTTAGGGTAAGGGAAGTGTACCACATCCTAATTATATAATGTATGGAAAACAAAAAGCACCAGACAGACTTTAACCACTTAAAGGGGTTGTAAAGATACATGTTTTTTCACCTGAATGCATCCTATGCATTAAGGTGAAAAAACATTAGACAATACCGCCCCCCCCCCCCCCCCCGAGCCCCCATTTTACTTACCTGACCCCTCGAAAGTCCTGCGCTCGCTCCCGTCATCCTCCGAGTTCCTGAGCCCGGCCATTGATTGGCTACAGTGGGTGGATTGAAAGCAGCGCAGCCATTGGCTGGCACTGCTGTCAATCACATCCAATGACGCGGCGCGTCGGGGGCGGGGGCGAGTGATACAGTCGGCGGCTATGGCCGCCACTGTATCATGGGAGAGCGCCCGCAGTAACTCCACACCATGCAAGCTCGCTCGCATTATGGTGTGGAGTCCTTGCGGGGAGGAGCTGAAACAGCCGCCGAGGGACCCCAGAAGACCAGGATCGGGGCCACTGTGTGCAAAACGAGCTGTACAGTGGAGGTAAGTATAACATGTTTGTTATTTTATTTTTTTTAAACGGAACCTTTAGTGTTCCTTTAAAGCGGAGTTCCACCCAAAAGTGGAACTTCCGCTTTAACCACTTCTCGCCCCCTTACATGCCACATTTGGCATGTAATTTTTTTTGGGGGGGAGTGGGGGCTTCAGTAGGAGTGGGACTTCCTGTCCCACTTCCTCCTTCCGCCGAGAGACCGCTTAGGCGACTGGTCATATCGCCTAAGGCGGCCCCTCCCTGTGGGTAATGGCCTGACACGTGACAGGTCCCAGGCGATTGCCTGTCCACTCCTAGAGTGCAGCGTGAGTCGCGCATGCGCAGTGAGTGCCCGGCCGTGAAGCCGAAAGCTGTCCGACGGAGTTAGACGGAGTTAGAGAACATGTTCTCTTTTTCTCAGACGAAAAAAATTCCGATCGGAAATTCCGATAGTCTGTATGGAACTCCGACGGAGAAAAAAACACGCATGCTCAGAATCAAGTAGACGCATGCTCGGAAGCATTGAACTTAATTTTTCTCGGCTCGTCGTAGTGTTGTATGTCACCCCAGACAGTCAGAATTTGGTGTGACAGTGTGTATGCAAGGCAGCTTGAACGGAATTTCGTCTGAAAAATCCGTCTGGGTTTATCCCGACGGAAAATCCGATTGTTTGTACAAGGCATAATTGCTCTCGCTCTACCGATCGTGTTTGATACCTCACATGTGTGGTTTGAACACCGTTATCATATGCGGGCACTGCTCATGTATGCGTTCGCTTCTGCATGCAAGCTCGTCGGGATGGGGCGTGTCTAACATTTTTTTTTTCTTATCTCTTTTACTTTTTTTTTTTTTTTCCACTGTTCTTTTTTTAAAAAAAAATTGTGTCACTTTTATTCCTATTACAAGGAATATAAACATCCCTTGTAATAGAAAAAAGCATGACAGGTCCTCTTAACTATGAGATCTGGGGTCAAAAAGACCTCAGATCTCATATTTGGACTAAAATGCAATAATAAAAAAATATTTATAAAAAAAAGGGCCCTTTAAGAGGTATGGGCGGAATTGACGTTTTGACGTCGCTTCCGCCCTGCTATGATATGGAGATGGGTGGGGGTCATCTTCCCCTCACTCCTATCCATACCCAGGAAGGAGAAGGACCCGATCGCCTCCGCTGCTACCGACGGCTCGGGTAAGCGGCGGAGGGCGTGCGAGAGCGGCGGGAGGGGGGCCCCTCTCCCGCCGCCGATAACGGTGATCTCACGGCGAATCCGCCGCAGAAACCACCATTATCGGGAACCGAATCACCGGCTGAAGACGAGGATACCTGGGTTATGGCAGCTAGCTGCTGCCATAACAGAGATATCACTCTTTAAAGTCCTGACGTATATAGTTGTGCGGTGGTCCGGAAGTGGTTAAAGGCACCCAGACAAATATACTAAAAACATTGTGTACATGTACAATTCATTAACACAGATAAAATTTAAGCACAATGTTATATGGACAGTGGTGGTGTGAGGTTCCCTGCGGCCTGCAGGTGTCATTGTCGCCCTGGCCGGAGTTGAACCCACACCGCAAGACTGCTTCCTTTTTGTCCTTTCCTGGCGCTGGTACAGCGGGGCGGGGAACCTGCTGTGACGCAAAAGGTGAGGGGATAAAAGGGGCGGACGCCCTGACCTTGGGGTTCAGAGTCGGAGGACGCAGCCGCACCCAGGCACCTTCAGCTTGGGTGCTGGCGTTCCGGAGTTCCGGGCCCAGGTGCCCTTGACCTGGCCGGAGCGAGAGATGGAGTCCTTCTCAGGCACCTTTAGCCTGGGGTGAGGTACTATGGTGGATGCCTGGGGCTCAGTACCTTCGACTGAGTTCCGCGAGGGTGGAGGAAACCAAGGGGGCCCTAACTCCTTGGGTGCCCGTGCCTGAGGTCGAGGAGACTGGTGAACGGAACTTCTCTGGAGAGTCCGGCGCAGCATTGCTGGTGACAGAGAGGCCTCCAGTGACTCCCTTGGACGGATATCCTTCCCCTGACAGGGGCTGTGCTAGCGAAGGTGATTCATGTTCTACCTCATATAGTCAGTGGCAGTGACTATTCGCCATTGGTGACACCACAGTAGTTAGCGATACTTTAAAGGATTGTGCCTCGACCTACTCCCATTAATACTGAACTGTTGCAAAGGTCCCAACTTGACTGTGCTGTATGTTTATTCGCTGAGAAGAATAAAACTGTGTTGGACCTATTCAGTGTGTGGAACTCTGGTTACTAGGAGCATAGGGGAGTGAATCCGAGGAAAAGATTTGACTCTAGGACACCTACACAAAGCCCGATCTTTCTGGCTTTCACCTCTTCACTATGGAGGACATGGGCCGTGGTGTATCTCATCCCTCCCCCCCGGTACTGACACCCCTAGACAAAGTCAGACAAGCTGAGAATAAGAAGGGGTGAGAGGGGTGAGGTCGCTACATATGATTGCGCAATTGACCTTCAACCTGGTGCCATACCCCCTCGTGGCCGGGTTTACCATTTGTCGGTCTTGGTGGATAAGGCCATGGAGGAGTATGTTGCAGATGCACTTTCTCAAGGTTTCATCCGCAAATCCTCATCTCCTGCTGCTGCTGGTTTCTTTTTTGTGAAGAAGAAGAGTGGTGAACTGAGACCTTGTATAGATTATAGGGGTCTCAATCGTTTCACGATTAAGAATGCCTATCCGATTCCGTTGATTACGGAGTTACAGTATTTGACCGCCTCAAGGGAGCAACGGTTTTCACAAAGCTTGATTTTAGAGGGGCATACAATCTCATCAGGATTAAGAAGGACGACGAGTGGAAAACTGCGTTTAATACCAGAACAGGCCATTATGAGTATCTTGTAATGCCTTTTGGCCTTTGTAATGCTTCGACAGTTTTCCAGGAGTTTATTAACGATGTTCTCCGAGATTTGTAGCAGTTATGTGTGGTGGTTTATCTCAAAGATATCCTCATATTTTCCAAGTCCCTGGAGGTGCCACCACACAGATGTCTGTTGTGTGCTTCAGAAACTAAGAGAGAACAATCTCTATTGTAAATTGGAGAAGTACGAATTCCATCGTGAACAGGTTAAATTCCTGAAAACAGACAATATTAAAAACACTCAAAATCATAGAGTCCACAATAATATTGTAGCAGCGCTTCAATCAAACAACAGTTTGATCAACTTCCGTATAGTATTCATACAGGGAACAACAGTGGTGCAGAGGAGGAAAAAGTGTGTGATTGTCAATGAAATCGATCTTTACACAGTGCACCTTCCACCAAAATGATAGTCACCACGTGGGGGGGGGGGGTTCTCCCCTTTTGGGGATGCACTCACCACAATGTTAGTCAAATACGCCTTAAATCACTCTGGTCTTCCACCGTTTAAACTGCACACTCCACCCAGATTAGTTGCTTAATGCAGGGGTCCAGCAGCAATATGTGAAAAAATGTGATGTCCACATAGGGTAGTACTGCTTAAAAAGTTTAATGCCACCCGAAAACCCCTTACAAGTTAAACGTATCAAAAAGCAAATAATAGCAAGCAAAATATGATATAATTGTGAGTGTGGTCACTCGGTCACCGTAACGGGGAAGTAGTGACGCACACGTTTTGATGTTTTTGTATCATCTAATTTTTGCTAACAAACCTGAATTGCTATTTCCTGAGCGCTGAGCGGTGCTTTTGTAGGTAGGGGGGTCCAAGCATCTTAGTTTACAGGTTAAATTCCTGGGTTATGCCATTTCCACTGCTGTTTTTTTGATGGACCCAGAGAAACTTTCAGCAGTCCTACAGTGGCCTCGACCCGTGGGTTTAAGTCCTCTTCAGCGTTTTCATGGTTTTGCCAACTTTTATCTGAAGTTTATTTGTAACTTCTCGTCTCTGGTCAAGCCCCTGACTGATATGACCAGAAAGGACGGCAACCCACAGAGTTGGTCTCCGAAGTCCATTAGGGCCTTTGACAGTCTCAAGGCTGCCTTTGTTTCTGCTCCTGTGTTGGCACATCCTGATCCTACGTTGCCTTTTATTCTAGTAGTTGAGGCTTCTGAGACTGGGGTTGGCGCCCCTCTGTCTCAACGTCCTAGCTCTGAGAGCGCTATGCCTCCGTGTGGTTACTTTTCCAAGGAATTGTCACCTGCAGAGTGCAATTACGAGATTGGTGACAGAGAGCTGTTGGCGATCATTTTAGCCCTGAAAGAATGGAGACATCTCCTCGAAGGTACCCCTGTGCCGGTTCTCATTCTTACTGATCATAAGAATCTCACATTCTTGTCTGAGGCTTTTCCTGTCGAGTTTTAATTACGTTGTCTCATTCTTACCCGGTACTAAAAATGTAAGGGCTGACACCTTGTCACGACAATTTTCCTCCACTTCCAAGATGGAGTCAGTTCCGGTTCCTGTGATTCCTCCTGATCGTATTCTGGCTACGGTTCATACCAGTCTCATTTCTCCTTTGGGAGACAAAATTCTTGCTGCTCAGGTCGATGCCCCTCCTGAGAAACCTTGTGACCGCTGCTTTGTTCCCGAGAGTCTCCGTACCGCCGTGCTCCAGACTTACCATTCTCCCAAGGCTGCTGGCCACCCTGGGAAGAATCAACTCTTTTGGGCCATTTCCCAACAATTCTGGTGGCCTTGTCTACGTGCTGATGTAACCGCCTTCGTAGCTGCCTGTTCGGTGTGTGCTCAGAGTAAGACTCCACGACACCTTCCATTGGGCCTCCTACAACCCATACCCAATGGAGAGAGGCCCTGGACCCACCTGTCTATGGATTTCATTGTGGAGTTACCCAACTCCCAGGGCAACACAGTTATCCTTATGGTGGTTGACTGGTTCTCGAAAATGTTGCATTGTATTCCACTCAAGAAGTTGCCTACTTCTAAGGAATTGGCTTCTATTTTTGCTCGGGAGATCTTTCGCTTATATGGGCTACCCAAGGTGATTGTCTCTGACAGGGATAGTCAGTTTGTGTCCCGGTTCTGGCGAGCCTTTTGTGCACAGTTGGGTATTCAGCTTGCTTTCTCTTCTGCGTATCACCCACAGTCTAATGGGGCCGCAGAATGAGCCAATCAGTTCTTGGAGCAATTCCTACGTTGCTATATTTCTGACCATCATAACAACTGGTCAGACCTCTTACCGTGGGCGGAGTTTGCTCACAATAGTGCCTTGAATTCTGCTTCCTGATTGCCCCCGTTTATGATGAACTATGATTTCCAACCTTCCATGTTGCCTGACTCGTTTGTTCCGCAGAGTATTCCTGCGTTAGAGGAGCATATCCGTGGTCTTCGTTCCACTTGGGCACAAGCCCAGGAGACTTTACAACATGCTAACGATAGGTACAGACTCCATGCTGACCGCAGACGCCTGCTTGCGCCTTCCTACCAGGTTGGGGACAGAGTCTGGTTGTCGTCTCAACTTCGTGTTCCTTCTTTGAAGTTTGCACCTCGGTTTATTGGGCCTTTCCATATCCTTCGCAGAATTAACCCAGTGGCTTATGCGTTGGACCTTCCTCCTAGTATGCACATCTAAAATGTGTTTCATGTCTCCTTATTGAAACCTTTGGTCTGCAACCGCTTTTACCACCTCAGTGCCCCATCCTCACCCTATACAGGTTGAGAACCATGAGGAGTATGAAGTACAATCCATTGTTGACTCCCGTAGGTTCCGTTGGTGCAGACAGTACCTGGTGCATTGGAAGGGGTACGGTCCGGAGGAACGCTCTTGGGTCTCATCCTTGGACGCACATGCCCCTGTCCTCCTCCGTGATTTCCATAGATGTCTTCCCCTCAAGCCCGGTGGTCCTCCGAGGGGGAGGGGTCGTTGAGGAAGGGGTACTGTCAGGGCTGGGCTCAGACCTTCCTTCTCTGAGCTGGCCGCTCAGATGTCGGCTAATTGCCAGCTCCTTTCTCTCCACAGTGACTCACCTGTTGATGATCTGCTCGTCAGTCCTGCCTACTTAAAGCCTTCCAGCCCACTTCATCTCTGCCTTCGCCTTTGTCAACATCACAGAGACTTTCTCCTGCATTCCTGTGGAAGACTTGCTCGGCTGACGTCCCTTCTGGCCACTGATCCTGCTTGCTGTACTACTACGTTTATCTCTGGCTCTCTGACATTGGCTTGTCCGACTACCCAATCCGGTTACTGAACTCTGGCTATGTTTTAACTACGTTTACTCTGTTTACCTTTTTATTTTTATTATTAAACAAGTGTGATTTAACTGTACTTCTGTCTCGGTCTGATTCATGGTTTCCAACAAAATGTTTGCCGGATGAGACACAAGACCATCCAAAAAAGTTAGTGAAGGGGAAGAACACAGATGGTGTACAAATAGATGTCAACTAGTGCAACTTTGTACAGGTACTGCAAAAATGACAACACTAGATTAGTACAATGTCTAAATGAGAAGATAATTTAACTATGGTGTAAAGGCACGTGCATAGCTCCCAACTGTCCCAGATTTCGAGGGACTATCCCTGATTTAAAACAATGTCCCTCTTGTCCCTCATTTTGGTGTGATCTATATAGTTTTTATATACTGTATGTGTTTGTGTATGTATATATATATATATATATATATATATATATATATATACACAGTATCTCACAGACATTTTCACTTAGGGGTGTACTCACTTTTGTTGCCAGCGGTTAATGTGAGTTATTTTGAGGGGACAGCAAATTTACACTGTTATACAAGCTGTACACTCACTACTTTACATTGTAGCAAAGTGTAATTTATTCAGATGTAATCAATTCCAAGGACATCAGGACAGCACTCCAAACAGATATTATGAAGATAAGTATGACGATGTATCTCGAAACAAGAAAGGAGGAAGAGGGACAGTAGAGGCCCTAATGTATAACTACAACACCTAAAGGGTGGAGGTAATGAAACAATTAGTAAAGGATCATAAATACTAGCAAATACACACAAATACACACCTGGCAGAAGCAATCTGAATTGGCATCAAACAATGATTATATAGAGTTGTGCTCATAGGTTTACATACCCTGGCAGAATTTTTGATTTCTTGGCCATTTTCCAGAGAATATAAATGATAACTCAAAAACTTTTCTTTCACTCATGGTTAGTGTTTGGCTGAAGCCATTTATTATCAATCAACTGTGTTTACTCTTTTTAGATCATAATGACAACAGAAACTACCCAAATGACCCTGATCAAAAGTTTACATAACCTGGTGATTTTGGCCTGATAACATGCACACAAGTTGACACAAAGGGGTTTGAATGTCTATTAAAGGTAACCATCCTGGTTGCTTAATCTCTTTCTTCAGGGCGCTCCTCTGAAGGCAGTGTCACTGTGGGAACATGACGTGGGCGCGTTTGAGGAAGAGCAGTGGGAGGAGGCTTTGCAAGCGGTCCCCTCGTGCTCCCTGAACGTGGCTCACAGACTATCTCAGCTTTACATCCTTCTGAGGGTCCACTACACACCGGCTAGATTAGCCCGTATGGGGGTGACTACTGATCCGTCCTGTACCAGGTGCTGCAGGGATCACGGTGATCTTATCCACTTGTTGTGGAGATGCCCGAAGCTCCACTTGTATTGGGCACGGGTCATCGACACTCTTAATGGCGCTTTCCACGTTCAGATACCACTGGATCCTAAAGCCTGCCTGCTGGGGATACTAGATGGCCTCCAGTTGGAGAATATCCCCAAGCAGGCTATTGGCAGGGCCTTATTTCAGGCCCGTTTGATGATCTTGAGACACTGGAAGGATACTGGACCACCTACGGTGCAGGTGTGGATCACACAGATGGGGGTTACACTTCGGTTGGAAAAACTTGTGTATCAACGTAGAGGGACTAGTACGAAATATGATAAACTATGGGACCTGTGGCTGAGTGTCCCGGGTTTGGCCCCTATGGATTTGGTATATGATCGAATATTTTGAGCCTGTTCAGGGCGGGTGTATGGCTTTTTATAATTGCCTATGTGGAATGCTTAATGGCATACACTGATGAGGGGCTTGGGTGGGGGCATGTTATGATAATAGGGGTAACAATAATTTGTTGAAGGGCATATGTGTTATGGCGAATACGATGCATATGGGTGTGCTGCGTCACACTGGTTGATTATATTGATGGTTATCTGGAACTCTGTGAATGTGTTTTCTTTTTTATTACATCTGCTCAAAAAAGACCTTTGTTTGAGAAAAAAAAAAAGGTAACCATCCTCACCTGTGATCTGTTTGCTTGTAATTAGTGTGTGTATAAAAGGTCAATGAGTTTCTGGACTCCTGACAGACCCTTGCATTTTTCATCCAGTGCTGCACTGACGTTTCTGGATTCTGAGTCATGGGGAAAGCGAATCGTCGAAGGATCTGCGGAAAAGGGTAGTTGAACTGTATAAAACAGGAAAGGGATATAAAAAGATATCCGGGGAATTAAGAATGCCAATCAGCAGTGTTCAAACTCTAATCAAGAAGTGGAAAATGAGGGGTTCTGTTGAAACCAAACCACGGTCAGGTAGACCAACTAAAATTTCAGCCACAACTGCCAGGAAAATTGTTCGGGATGCAAAGAAAAACCCACAAATAACTTCAGGTGAAATACAGGACTCTCTGAAAAAATGTTGTGTGGCTGTTTCAAGATGCACAATAAGGAGGCACTTGAAGAAAGATGGCCTGCATGGTCGAGTCGCCAAGGGAAAGCCATTACTACGCAAATGCCACAAAGTATCCTGCTTACAATAAGCCAAACAGCACAGAGACAAGCCTCAAACCTTCTGGCACAAACTCATTTGGAGTGATGAGACCAAAATTTGGCTTTTTGGCCACAACCATAAACACTACATTTGGAGAGGAGTCAAAAAGGCCTATGATGACATTCCTACTGTGAAACATGGAGGTGTATCGCTGATGTTTTGGGGATGTGTGCGCTACAAAAGCACAGGAAATTTAGTCAAAATTGATGGCAAGATGAATGCAGTATGTTATCAAAAAATACTGGAGGAACATTTGCATTCATCAGCTAGGAAGCTGCACATGGGACGTACTTGGACATTCCAGTATGACAATGATCCAAAACACAAGGCCAAGTCGACCTGTCATTGGCTACAGCAGAGTAAAGTGAAGGTTCTGGAGTGGTCATCTCAGTCTTCTGACCTCAATATCATTGAGCCACCTTGGGTAGATCTCAAACGTGCAAGACAGCCCAAACATTTCCAGCAACTGGAGGCTTTTTGCGAAGAGGAATGGGCAGCTTTACCATCTAAGAAGATAAAGAGCCTCATCCACAAATACCACAAAAGACTTCAAGCTGTCATTGATATTAAAGGTGGCAATACACAGTATTAAGAACTGGGGTATGTGAACTTTTGATCAGGGTAATTTGGGTAGTTTCTGCTGTCATTATGATTTAAAAAGAGTAAACACAGTTGATTGATCCGGGGGTCTGCCACCCCAACGGTTACCCAAGTCATACAAAAATGTTCTGATACTTCATCAACAAGAAGTTGTGAGCTATCCACTATGACAAAGTGGATAAATTCCATAAAATTTGTAAGCCTTGGATAACACAATACCTTTCTAGATAATTTAATCACTCCCTGTGGACTATCTGATATCCCTGGACACATGGCCAAGACATTTAACAGTGTGGTGTTTAGGTCAGAGTATTTGTTTGCTTGATATACGTACCGTAGCTATGTGCTATTTTGAGTTTGGTATCAAATGGCAAAGACAAGACCCAAAGATCACAGCATATTAGTCCACAGGCAAACGTCAGGACCCTTTCAGACCTGTCTAGGATGTTGCAGTGTGTTACTGCGTGCATGTTAGGGAGCAGTATTTTGTGTGTTAACATACATGTGTTAAGGCAGCTCATTCATTTTTATTGGACTGCCAACATTTTAAATGCATTGCACCAACCACAATGCCATGCGGGGTGGTGTGCTGCATCATGGGTGTAGTTATACCTAGTGGTGCTATTTTGAACAAATGCATTACACACCATTCAGTATTATGCACTCTGGTAATGTATAATAAGATGAGCATTTGAGCATTTTACTGTGCATTACCACAATGCACAGATCTGAAGGGTCCAAGAGTTTTCTTTTCACTTTTATTCTTAGGCAGCAAAACACAAATTCTTCACAACTAACAAAGTTTAAAAGTCTCCTGGCCAAGAACTCCAGCTGTCTATTTGGTCACACAGCCATTTAGATTAGAGTGGTTTGTTATTGCTGCCTCCATTAAACCTGCTTATCTCTCTCTCTCCTCTCTCTCTCTCTTTCTCTCTTGCTCTCTCTCTAGAGCTTTTTGGCAGAGGTGATTTTTTAACTTTTTTGCACAGTGTACACGTCCGGCTCACTCCTGCCATCTGTAAGATGCCAAAAGCAATACAGAATGCTGGGATGTACCTTAAAGGGGAAGCTCCACTTGTTTTCACCCCCCCCCCCTCCACTGCCACATTTGACCATTTTTTTTTGGGGTGGGGGGGGGGTGGAGACGAGACTCCTTCCCCTGCAGTCTTCTGGAACACATCATAGGACCCAGAAGGCTACAGGACCATTCACAAGGTGGAGCGTGACTCGCGCATGCGCAGTAGGAAACAGGCAGTGAAGCTGTGAGGCTTCACTTACTGTAGGGAAACAGGCAGGGAATACTAGTGATACCTGCTCATGCACCCAAAGCCAACTGAAGAATTGGTTCAAGTGAGGACTTTGCTGGTTCCCTGGACAGGTAAATGTCCTTATATTCAAAGTCAGCAACTACAGAATTTTTACATTTTTTGGGGGGGGGGGAAACTGGAGCTACACTTTAAGTGTGCAGGCGCATTAGTTACATCATCAGTGACTGACCAATGACCATAGAGAGAAGGCAATGGGTCAGAAGAAGAGTCTAAGAAGATGGCTTTGGCTGCAACTGAAGTGGTGATGGTAATCGTTGTCAATGCTGGAGTGGGACAAAACCAAGAGGCAAGTCTGTCATAATGTGTAAATATTCTATCCATGCTTGCACAATATGGCAAGTGCAGCTGTGCCCTCACCATAGTTCTACTTTAATAAAAAAGTAAATCAAAAACTTAGTGGTGTAAAGACAAGTAAGTATGTATTCTGGAATGACCAGACATAATCCCACTGTAATACTGTAGCATGATCTGAAGAGACAATCATGCAGGAAATCCATTATTATTAATTAACTGAAACTGTTTTGTGAGGAGGAATTGTCTACAATTCCAACTCACTGTTCAGCAAGTCTACTCAACAGCTACAGATATCTGGTTAATATATGGCCAAAATTGTATTCACTTCATATAAAATTATAAAAATATTGGTCATCTAATTTTTGAACAAAAGGCTAAGTATTTGGATAAGGGATTACCGGTAAGTTCTATGAGGAATTTAATTTCCGTTAAGACAGTTTTCAGAGCCGTTTCCTTTTGTTTGAATGCTAATTTCATATTTCAGCTTTTAAGCCTCGTACACACGAATGAGTTTCTCGGCAAAAACCAGCAAGAAACTTGCTGGCAGAGATTTTTTGCCGAGAAACTCGTTCGTGTGTATGGTTTCTCGTCAAGAAAAGCGACAAGTATCTCGACGAGAAAATAGAGATCCTGCTCTCTATTTTCTCGTCGAGATTCTCGTTGGCATGTTTCTCGACGAGAAAAGTGAGTGTGTGTACACTTACCTGTCCTCCCGGAAGCCCGCGCATGTTCGAAATGAATTCGACGCATGCGCGGTAGCTTCCTAGGCATACGTAGGGTATACCAAGATGGCGGCGACGGCATCGAATGTGACGAGCGCATGCTCGTCGTAGTCGATGACGTCACCGCGTACGCTCCATTCAAAGAACCGCGGGTTCTTTGAATCGAGCGTGTGTACACTCGGCCGGGACAATTTTCTTGTCCAAGAATCTCGTCGAAAAAAACGACATGTTTTTTTCGACGAGAATCTCGGCCGTGTGTACGAGGCCTCAAAGTACCAGTAGCTTTAGACAAGGAATTTGAACCCACCAATCAAATTAAGGTGTAACATTTCAGACCCTTAATGTGTATGTGTACGTCCAACTAAAACCCCTCACCTTTGTGCTACTGTCTTTGTCTTCCCCTACTCTCCCAAGACTTTATCAGCAATAAAATACAAAAAAAACTAAAGCGACTGGCTCCCAAATTAATCATTGCACCATAAGCCAAGGATCATGTCCTTAGAGTGGATTTACCTTGGAGCTACAATAAAAGTAAGTAGGCTGGAACATAAATAGATGTACAGTATGGTTAAGACACTTGTTGGGTTATCTCCCACCACCCTGGGAGTAGTGCCACATTAGTTCTGTGTTTATGTATGCATTGTTAAACACTGTATAATTTTTTTGTATGTGTTAGCTCCCGTTAACACTAGCATGACTTGACGGTTTCAAATCGCATGACAAGCCGCACCCCATTGCCGGCAATGAAACTTTTCATATTACTGCGACTACTTTTTACCAATTTCATTTTGACTTGCATAGACTTCTGTTGAAGTCGCAATGAAATCGGCAGTGCAAATCTCACTAATGTGCTACTTTGAAATCGCGCTGAAGTAGCTTGATTTTAAAACTGCACAGGTGTGAACGGGGGGCTTAATAATTTCTTAACATTGTAAGTAGGGATGAGCTTCGTGTTGAACACACGTTCGACTCGAACATCGGTCGTTCAACGAAGAACGAACGTTATGGTCCGTTCGCGCTAAATTTGTGTTGCACGACACGGCCCATAATTCACTGCAGAATTGCAGTGCATTGCTGGCTGATGATTGGCCAAGCATGCACTATGACCCACATGCTTGGCCAATCACAGAGCGGAAAAAACGGAGAGCCGTAATTGGCCAAAGCCAGGGTGGCTTTGGCCAATTATGGCTCAGGGGGTTTAGTACACGCCCCACACTATATAACGCCGCCTGGAAGTCGGCCTTGTGTAGTGTGTTGGTGTTTGTGAAAGAGGCAGTTTCAGAGAGATAGACAGCGTCATTTATATTGAGTTAGATAGAGCAGGCAGGCGAGTCAGTTAGCTGCTGTTACAGTGTGTAAAGGATATATATGCATCCTAGGTGTTGTATAAATATTTATACACTGTATTGAGTTTAGCTAGATCCGTTCCTGTTAGTTTCTATACTGTGACAGGCAGGCAGGTGATTGTGCTAGCAGCAGTCAGTGTTTCGCTTAGTGTACTACTGTGTGCTTTGCATAGCGATCACCTAAAGCTCACCTGGATACAGTTATTCTCTATACTGTGACAGGCAGGCCGGTGATTGTGCTAGCTGCAGACAGTCAGTGTTTCCCTTAGGGCTCTTTCACACGGACGGACCGTTCAGGTCTGCCTGTCAGTTTTTTAGGCGGACCTGAACGGATGCTCCATGTACCCCTATGGAGCCACGGATGTCAGTGGTGACATGTCCGTTGACATCCGACCCGCTCCGATCCGCCAAAGTGTGACGGAGGAAAACCCTACTTTTCCATCCGTCTGCGGATCGGATGACAACAGACCCTATGGTCTGTCATCATCCGATCCCCCATAGGGGAGAGCGGCGCTCTGACAGGTCGGTCCTTGCACAGTGTGCGGAGACAGACCTGTCAACTGCCTGCTCAGCGGGGATCGACGGAGCGATCCCCGCTGAGCAAAGCGGAGCCCGCACACGGACACGGATCGTGTGAAAGGGGCCTTAGTGTACTACTGTGTGCTTTGCATAGCATTCACCTAAAGCTCACCTGGATACAGTTATTCTCTATACTGTGACAGGCAGGCCAGTGATTGTGCTAGCTGCAGACAGTCAGTGTTTCACTTAGTGTACTACTGTGTGCTTTGCATAGCATTCACCTAAAGCCTAAATTTTTGATGCAATACTTTGCAACAGGGCTCATTGCTGCGCTCTAAGTACAGTATCTGTGAGGGGTTGCAGTGTTGTGGCACAATTTTTCAGCCCCTGTTCAACAGGAGCATGCAATTACAATTCTTGATCTAATAATTCACAGCAGGGCCCATTCCTGCACCCACCAAGAGTAACTGTGAGGGCTTACAGTGTTGTGACACCAGCACCACCACCAAAGGCCCAATTTTTCCTACCACTGTTCAACAGTGGCATGTAAATACAATTCCTGATATAATAGTTGACAGCAGGGCGTTCCAGCTCCCACCAAGAGTAACTGTAAGGGCTTACAGTGTTGTGGCAACACCAACACCTAAGGGGCAAATTTCAGCAGAGTATATATGGCAGGCCCCGACTTTCAAACATCCAACTTACAAACGACTACTACTTACAAACGGAAGGAGACAACAGGAAGTGAGAAGGAAATCTACCCCTAGGAAGGGAAATTCTCTCCTGTAAGAGTTAATATGTGAAA
Source organism: Rana muscosa (assembly GCA_029206835.1). Classification (NCBI taxonomy): domain Eukaryota; kingdom Metazoa; phylum Chordata; class Amphibia; order Anura; family Ranidae; genus Rana; species Rana muscosa. The sequence continues at coordinate 574,850,162 of CM055116.1, forward strand.
AGGGTGTCTCCTTTCCACTGATGCTTTATCACCAATCCTTGTTTCAATAAAAAACCCACATTTTCAAAAAACATTTGTCATTGGGATGGAAAGTGAGGTGAAATGTTCTGAACAGGTGCCCAGACAGCAAAACAAATGTTACAGGGGTGATAACCCTTCCCTATGTTCTCCAAAAAGCTTAAAAATAGATTTTTTGGCTAGAGCTACACTTAAAAAATTTACCTGTTCCAAATTACAAACAGATTCTACTTAAGAACAAACCTACAGTCCGTGTCTTTTTTGCACCGCCTGTATACTGCTGTTCAGAGTATATAGGGCCATTTTTATTTTGGGTGCGGGGTTCCCCTTAATATACATACAAGACCCAAAGGGGCTGGTAATGGGCTGGGGTATGGGGGGGGGGGGTGATGGGGTATTGCAGGGACCAGACATTACATTAAAGCCGCAAGCAGTTTTAAATGGCTTTTTTTCCTTTAGAAATTTCATTTTGTGCAGGGACAGTTCTAAACATGGGAAACACGTGCCACTTCACAGGCATACTTTAGACACCCCCCAGGTATGATATTTAAAGGAAATTTTTTTTTTCACTTTATGCATCATTAAAATCACTGCTCCCGAAAAAACGACCGTTTTTAAAGATTATTTTTACATTGATACATGTCCCCTCGGGCAGGACCCGGGTCCCCAAACCCTTTTTAGGACAAAAACATGCATATTAGGCGTTATAATTAGCACTTTAGATTTCGACCGTTTGCGTCCATTGTATTTAATAGGGTTCTAAAGTTCAAGAGAACGTTCGGTCCGTTCAAAGGTTCTGGTGCGAACCGAACGGGGGGGGGTTTGGCTCATCCCTAATTGTAAGCAAACCAACACATTTTGATCTGTGTTTATATCTGTGTGCTTGGGAATAACTGCAGTAACTCTAAAGTAGAACTATGGCCAGGATATGGGAAGTGTACACATTTTAGGCTGGCAATGCCTTAAATCTCTCACTGGAGACATATAGCTATGAAGCTGTAGAAACAGGAGTACTTACACACTAGGGATGGGCTATCTGTTCTAGTCGAACATTAGTTTGACTCGAACATCGGCTGTTCGATTGTTCGCCGAAGATCAAACATTATGGGCAGTTTGCACCAAATTTGAGCAGCGTGTCACGGCCCATAATGCACTGCGTCATCGCAGTGCATTGCTGGCTGATGATTGGCCAAGCATGCTTTGGCCAATCACAGTGCCGTCAGCAAAGAGAGCCATAATTGGCCAAAGACAGGGTGCCGTTGGCCAATTATGGCTCGGGGGGTTAAGTCCACGCCCCACACTATATAAGGCCGTCTGCACGTTGGCCGTGTGTAGTGTGTTGGTGGCGTTGTTGAGAGAGAGAGAGAGAGAGAGAGAGAGTCATTTCATTTAGTTTGAGCAGGCAGACGATTCAGTTAGCTCAGCTGCAGTGTATTTAGTATATATATATATATATATATATATATATACATCCCGGGTTTTGTATATATGTACTGTTTCTAAAATACTTCAGGCAGGCAGTTGATTCAGTTTGCTGCAGTGTATTCAGCATATATATACATCCCAGCTTTGTGTGTGTGTGTATATATATATATATATATATATATATATATATATATATAGTTGCAATAAAAAGTATGTGAACCCCTTGGAATGATATGTATTTCTGCACAACTTGGTCATAAAATGTGATCTGATCTTCATCTAAGTCACAACAACAGACAATCACAGTCTGCTTAAACTAATAACACACAAATAATTAAATATTACCATGTTTCTATTAAACACACCATGTAAAAATTCACAGTGCAGGTGGAAAAAGTATGTGAACCCCTAGACTAATGAGATCTCCAAGAGCTAATTGGAGTGAGGTGTCAGCCAACTGGAGTCCAATCAATGAGATGAGATTGGAGGTGTTGGTTACAGCTGCCCTGCCCTCTAAAAAACACACACCTGTTCAGGGTTTGCTTTTCACAAGAAGCATTGCCTGATGTGAATGATGCCTCGCAAAAAAGAGCTCTCAGAAGACCTACGATTAAGAATTGTTGACTTGCATAAAGCCGGAAAGGGTTATAAAAGTACCTCCAAAAGCCTTGCTGTTCATCAGTCCACGGTAAGAAAAATTGTCTATAAATGGAGAAAGTTCAGCACTGCTGCTACTCTCCCTAGGAGTGGGCGTCCTGTAAAGATGACTGCAAGAGCACAGCGCAGACTGCTCAACGAGGTGAAGAAGAATCCTAGAGTGTCAGCTAAAGACTTACAAAAGTCTCTGGCATATGCTAACATTCCTGTTAGCGAATCTACGATACGTAAAACACTAAACAAGAATGGATTTCATGGGAGGATACCACAGAGGAAGCCACTGCTGTCCAAAAAAAACATTGCTGCACGTTTACAGTTTGCACAAGAGCACTTGGATGTTCCACAGCAGTACTGGCAAAATATTCTGTGGACAGATGAAACCAAAGTTGAGTTGTTTGGAAGAAACACACAACACTATGTGTGGAGAAAAAGAGGCACAGCACACCAACATCAAAACGTCATCCCAACTGTGAAGTATGGTGGTGGGGGCATCATGGTTTGGGGCTGCTTTGCTGCGTCAGGGCCTGGACGGATTGCTATCATCGAAGGAATAATGAATTCCCAAGTTTATCAAGACATTTTGCAAGAGAACTTAAGGCCACCTGTCCACCAGCTGAAGCTCAACAGAAGATGGGTGTTGCAACAGGACAACGACCCAAAGCATAAAAGTAAATCAACAACAGAATGGCTTAAACAGAAGAAAATACGCCTTCTGGAGTGGCCCAGTCAGAGTCCTGACCTCAACCCGATTGAGATGCTGTGGCACGACCTCAAGAAAGCGATTCACACCAGACATCCCAAGAATATTGCTGAACTGAAACAGTTCTGTAAGGAGGAATGGTCAAGTATTACTCCTGACCGTTGTGCACGTCTGATCTGCAACTACAGGAAACGTTTGGTTGAAGTTATTGCTGCCAAAGGAGGTTCAACCAGTTATTAAATCCAAGGGTTCACATACTTTTTCAACCTGCACTGTGAATGTTTACATGGTGTGTTCAATAAAAACATGGTAACATTTAATTATTTGTGTGTTATTAGTTTAAGAAGACTGTGATTGTCTATTGTTGTGACTTAGATGAAGATCAGATCACATTTTATGACCAATTTGTGCAGAAATCCATATCATTCCAAAAGGGTTCACATACTTTTTATTGCAACTGTATACATATATATATGTAGCGCCCATCCCAATTTATGGGACGCTATATGTGTGAATTTAGGGGTGCTCCGAGCCAATAGTTGGGCTCGGACCTGTTGATTAGAACAAATTGTGCTTCTGCTCTGGGTGCGATGCTGCCTAGCAGTACAGTTCCCTGTTGCCTGGGGGTGGCGCCGTCACTTCGGGCTCAGGTTGAACCACAGGAGGTATCGCAGCACTATTGGGTGTCTTCCCTTGGCAGCCTGTGTATGCTGGGAGAGGGTACAAAAGGGGCAGACGACTTTTGGCGTGAGGCGATTCCAGGGGGACCCCCAAGGCGTTCGGGGGAACCTCTGGTCCAGTGAGCGTGTCTCATGGCCCTCATGGCACGGGATGCGTGTGTTTGGTCTCGGGCACCTTTAGCCCGGGGCTCTGCTGCTGCATAGTAGGCCCAGCTCTCCTATTGAGGGCCTACGCTTCGGAGAAGGATCCCAGGCTGCCCGGTTGAAGGAGGCCCATCTTTAGGAAAGGAGTTTCATGGGAAGATCAGTCCCGGCGGAGATAGCAACGGTACTGCTATCTCGGGGAGAGGCCTGGAGGCCTACCTAAAGGGGAATCCATCATCTCTGACATCCGTGCACCCATGTTGGGTACATGCTGCAGGAGGATGCGCAGCGTTTTGAAGGCTCCGATGATGGTACCCAGCTTGAGGAAGGCAGTAATGTGAGCCCAGAGAGAGGGGGTGCCCAAGAAGGACATCAAACTGGCAGTCATGTTCCCCCAGCTGCAGCATACTGCCAAGTTTGCTCCAGTGACGAGGAGGGAGGGGATGATGAGGTCACTGACTCTACGTGGGTGCCTGATAGGAGAGAGGAGGAGGAGAAGGCACATCTCCAACGAGGCAGGATGCCCTCCAGGGGCCAGCTTAAGGGCAGCCAACCGACTGCATCACACCGCAGAGCTCCGCATGTGCAGGGCACTGCTACACTTAGTTACATTGGTCCAGCTTGGATCAATTTAAGTATGAATGTGCCATACCTGACCATACCTGACCAACCCCATGGAAGTTCCAAATCACTGTAGCCGATACTGCTACTACATTGATGGCAGCTAACCTTCAGGTCCTGCACTGCTGCATAGCGAACACAGAAGTTTGCTTGCTCGGCATGAGTGCCATTCAGAGAACATATTGTATTTTCTCATTGAATGCAAAGTGTTCTCTGATTAGGTGAGATGTAGAGGTGGGGTGCTGATGTCACAGTGTCATCCTTGTCCTTTCAGAGAACACATTAATTTAGAAGATGCAATGTGTTCTATGAATAGCATCTGTGCTGGTACGGGACACAGAAACTAGCGGTGATAACTATAGAAAGTGCCTACTACAGTGATTCCCAACTTCCAGAGGGATCAGTCGGGTATGGCACATGAATACTTGCACTGCTCCAAGCTGAAACAATGTAACTATGCAAACATATCCATACCTGGAATTCAGCTTGAAATACACATGGAGTACTTGCAGCTGTAGAATGACAAATATATTCCATCAATTTGTATTGGTTCTAGCCTAGATGCATGTGAAGCATTTGCACCAAGTCCCAGTGAGCCATCAAAATAATCAAGGCTGTCTTCCAAGCTTCAAATCCTCTATAGCTTCATCATTAATTATATCACTCATTAGTTCTATACCACTGCTACTGACTAGAATTAATTAAGTTCCGTAACTGTCCCATGTTACTCTATCTTTGCTTATTAGAAGGGGTCTATTGAAGACTGTAATTCAGATAGTATGCTCTTTCATTTCTTTTTTTTTCTATGAATTCTATTTATAAGTCCATCATCCCTTTCCAAAAATAAATGTGATCATTCTTTTGTTTGAAATCAAGTGGTATCAAATTATTAAAATCATTATAAGCCTCTCCTTTATTTATATTGTATTATTTGATGACTTATATGCCTTTTAACAGTTTTTTTTTTTATGTGACTTTGTCTATGGTGCATGCTCAATATTTACCCATAATACATAGTATTCAGTTGCAGTCATTCAGCTGGCTCCTCCTCAACTGAGATGTCTTTTATTTCTGCCTCTCAGATTTGACCTTGGACTCCCCAGTATTGATAACTTGAATGCTTGGCAGGCAGCCAGTTAGAATTTCTACTTTCATTTCCTCATTCACCTCTCACCCATGACACTATCTCACCACTCCCAACAGATATTTGTTGTTAATTGTTTTCTTGTCTCAAAAGGAATATACAGTCGTGTGAAAAAATAAGTATAAGGCCTCATGCCCACGGGCGTTTTTTCAGCCGCGTTTTTGAGCGTTTTTTACAGCTTAAAAACGCCTGTCCATGTTAGTCTATAGCTTCATGCCCACCTAGGCGTTTTTGAGCTGTAAAGAGCATAGGCGTTTGTAAGCTGTAAAAAAAACCCAGGGCCAGTGCGTTCCTCAGCGTCAGAATTAGGCAGGAAAAAACGCGAGTGTCAAAAAACGCGCAAAAACGCGCACTAACGCGCGGTCGCGTTTTTAGCTCTGACGTTTTTTTTTTTTTTTTTCAAAAAAAAAAAAAAATATTTACAATAACATGGACAGGCGTTTTTAAGCTGCAAAAAACGCAGCTGTAAAAACGCCAGTGGGCATGAGGCCTAAGTATGACAATTGTTGACTTTTTCAATATTTTTTGTTTCATTCGTTTTTATTGTTTGTAAATATAAAAATGAAATAAGGAACAAGTCCCCCCAAAGGGGGTTGTAGAAATAGCATTTAGCATGTGTTTAGAAGCACAATACACATTTGGAATGTAATGGGCAAACAAAAAAAAAAGCAAACATAAAATTGACAGGGAATACAGTTTCAGATTAGGTCTGACTGAGACATGTTATATCAAGAATTGTATAACAATTGAATAAAGAGGGTATGCAGCTTATTATTGAAAACGATTGACATATATATTTTTTTTTATATCAAACGGTTTTTATTGCTCACAGAAAAAAAAAAAATACAAGGTACAAAAATATGCAGCATATTATATCTGTTACATGTACGGTAGCAATATATGTTTTTGACATTCCTTGGTCACATCTGAAATCACATACATTAAACAATCCGCTCAGAGTTTCAAATAGCATAGGGTGAACTGTACACGTCCCATCAGACTATCCCTCCTCCCACCCGCCCTCCTGTTGCCGGTGGGAGCTTGCTACACACCTCCCAACAGTCTCATCCTCACCAATTCCATGGGGCTTAACCCCGGTACAGCAAGCCATGCATCCCAGAGCCTATCAAACTTTCCCGCGATGTCCCTGTGCTGGTATATGTATTTCTTCATCAAAAGGGTTTTACCCATCTGCTGTATCCACAGCTGGACCGTAGGCGGCTCAACAGACTTCCACAGTAGTAGAATAGTTTTTCTCGCCTGGAACAATGCCCTAGTAAATGCCATTCGAGTCACCTCCTCCGGGATCTCCCCCTCCAGTATTCCTAACAAGCAACATAAGGGGTCAGAAGGAACGTTGGTCTGGAACACCAAATTAAGTGTAGCCAGTACCTCCGTCCAATATCTATGGAGTTTGGGGCACCGCCAGAGGAGGTGAATCAGATCTCCAGGCACCGCCCTACATCTACCACATAGTGGATCGGGCAGTCTTCCCATCTTGAATAGCTTTACCGGTGTAAAATGTACTCTCAGTAGTATATATAGTTGGGATGCCTTTTGTGCCACATTAAGCGAGCAGGCGTTTACCACCCGCATTGCCTCCTCCCAGAGCTCCCCCTCTATAGGACCAACATCCGCCTCCCACTGGCTCACCACTTTCATGGGGTGTCCCTCCAAAAACGAGGACAGCAGCATGTTATAGCACTGAGAGATGACACGCCTGGTCTCACAAGCGTCCTGCAGCATGTGAAAGACAGGGGTGGGGGACTGAACCCACTCCACTGCATCTCCCTGAGCCCTGACAGCATGTCGCAGCTGCAGGTAGTAAAACAGCATATTGGACGGGAGCGCATATCTCGATTGAAGTACATGAAAAGGGAGTAAGGCCCCATTATGAAACACTTGTCCCAGGTGGGTTATACCTAGGGACCTCCACTTAGGGCCCTGCTGAAGTTTGGCCAGTTCAGTGTAATTGCCGTTCCCCCATAGCGGGCTGTACCTAGTGAACCCCGTCACATTCTGGAGTTGTTTGGCCTTATTCCACACCTTCTGAAGGAGTGAATAAGTGGGCATCTTTTTAATTGATTTCTGAAACCGCTGAGCCTCTAGCCCCTCCGGCACCGTGTCGGCCCCCGAGCCAAGCAGCATTAGCCTAGCCGAGGAGCCCACAGGAGCCGGTACCATGACACCTATCAGGTGCTGCAGTTGCGCTGCCAGATAGTATATCCAAGGGTTGGGGAGGGCAAGGCCCCCCCTCCTTTGGTCGCTGTAATTGTTCCAATTTGATCCGGGGGGGTTTGTTGTGCCACAATAATTGTCTAAAGAGGGAGTTGACGACCCTGAAGATTTTAAGCGTGATGACAACAGGAGCATTGTGTAGCAGGTACAGCAGCTGGGGCATTAGTATCATTTTAATAAGGTTCGTCTTGCCGGCCAGGGACATCCGCAGTCTGTTCCATATCTGTATTTTATCCCTGAATCTGGTTAATAAGGGGTATATATTCAGCTGACAGAATTCTGTGATCACCGGGGAGATGAATACACCCAAGTACTTAAATGAGGATACTATGGGGACCGGGCAGGAGGGCCCCTCACCTAGCGCGGGGGCCTCATCCAGGAACATCAGAGCTGACTTGGACCAGTTAATTGTAAGGCCCGAGAAACGGCCAAACTCAGTGATAAGGGACATGACCTGAGCCAGTGATTCATCCACATCTTCCAGGAAGAGGAGCATGTCATCGGCGTATAGCATAATTTTCTCGTGCATATTGCCATAGCGGAAGCCCCTGACCGACCGGCAGTCTCGCACCAGAGCCGCCAAGGGCTCAATGGCCAGAGCGAAGAGCAGGGGGGACAGGGGACAGCCCTGCCTGGTCCCCCTGCCCAACGCAAAGGCGTGAGACATCCTGTCAGACATTCGTATGGCCGCCTGCGGCGAGCCGTACAACAGCCTCACCCACCCTAGGAACCGGGGTCCGAACCCGAACTTGGCCAGTACAGCCCAGAGATATCGCCAGCCAACACTGTCGAATGCCTTATTGGCGTCAAGAGACAACAGTGCCCTGTGGCCGACGGAATCCGAGGGGGTCTGCATGTTCAAGTATAGCCGCCTAAGATTAGTTGCGGTGGAGCTGTGAGGCATGAACCCCGCCTGATCTGGGTGAATAATGGACAAGATAATTTTGTTAACCCTCGTAGCCAATACCTTGGCCAGAATTTTAACGTCGCTCTGCAGCAGTGAGATGGGCCTATACGAGCCGGGGTCCAAGGGATCCTTGCCTGCCTTTAACAACAGTATAATATTGGCTCTATTCATGGAAGGGGGCAATGCTCCGGACTTGAAGGAGGTGTTGAACACCGCAAGCAGCCTGGGCAGAATCACCTCGCCGTATTGGACATAGGCCTCCATGGGGATCCCATCATCCCCCGGGGCCTTGCACGTGGGGAAAGATGCGACCGCCTCCCTCAGTTCCTCCAAAGTGAGCGGGGCCTCCATCTCCGCGCGGGCCTGCCCGCCCAGGAGCGGAAGCTCCACCGTTCCCAGATATTGTGATAGGTCCTCATCTGTATAATCATCACATGGCCTGTAGAGATTGCTGTAGAAGGACGCCAATTCAGCCATAATCTGCTCAGGGTCATTCACCAGTCGTCCCCGGGAGTCTCGGCTCACTCCAATCGCCGGGGAGGCCTGCTGTGACCTGGCAATCTTAGCCAGAAGCCTGCCCGTCCTCTCCCCCTCCTCATAGAAGGCCTGGCTAGTAAAGAACCTCTTTTTTTCCGCAGCGGAGGTTCTCAACCGGTCCAGGGAATCCTGGGCCGATATCCAAGCCTCCCTCGCGGAATCAGTTGGATCCATTACGAATGCAAGCTCCAACCGTTTCACCTGGTCTTCAACCTGCGCCAAAAGTGCAGACGAGTTGCGTTTGATGGCCGTGATCTCAGCAATAAAGGAACCCCTCAAACAGGCCTTAAAGGCATCCCAGCCTACCGCCGAGTTCTCCCCAAGGTGGTTGTCTAAAAAATATTGATCAATCTGGCAGGTTACCCGGTCATGGGATGTGAAAAGTTTTAGCCAGTAGGCATTCAATTTCCACGGTGCCCTGGGCAGGGAGGAAGCGGGACGGGTAACCAGGTGGGCCGCCAGCGGGGAGTGGTCGGACACCCCCCTAGGGAGGTATTCTATCCTAGGGACCATATGCACAACCCGCTGGGACCCCACACATAGATCAATGCGAGATAATGAACCATGGGTTTTGGAAAAACATGAAAATTGTTTGGTAGTCGGGTATCTAGCCCTCCACACATCCACCCAACCCACCTCCGCTAGCAGACGGCTCAAAACAGTGCCCCTACCCCCCAGCGGTGGCTGAACGGTGGATGTCTATCCAACCTTGGGTCAAGGCATCCATTGAAATCCCCCATAATCATAATGGGGACATCGGGTTTGTTAACTAGATAAGACAGCAGTAATTGCAAAACCTCCCTAGAGAAGGGAGGGGGTATATACACAAAGGCAAGAATTATCATCACAGTAAACACTTTGCAATGCACAAAAACATATCTCCCATGGGGGTCTACCTCCACATCCAGTTCCTGGAAAGCCAGGGACTTGTGTACCAGTACACTCACCCCCCTACAATACGAGGTGTGAGTGGAGTGGTAGGACGTGCCCACCCAAGCAAACCCCAAACAACCAACCGTATCTTTTGTGAGGTGGGTCTCCTGGAGGCCCACAATAGCAGGGTGGAACTTTTTTAAACACGAGTTAAGCATTGTGCGTTTCAACGAGTCATGAACCCCTCGAACGTTCCAAGTCACTACCGGGGTGGTGGCCATGGTGAGTGGAAAAAGTGTTCATCACCGGGGGCCGAAGGCCCCGGCTCAAGATTTCTGGGCATCCAGGCACTAGAGTCAGATAGGAGAGGGGTCATCACCAGTGGGCAGATCTTCAACGGGTGTAGGGAAGGGGTCAGAGCAGGAAAGTTCAGTAAGCCCCGCGATATTGTGAGCAAGAGAAAACTTTTAAACAGTCCTGAACAGCCTCTTCGAGCACGGATAACGTACCCGCTCGGGGAGGGGGCAGGCCATCCCCACTCATCCCCAGCTCCTAGGACTATCAGGGAACCCGTGCCAACAGGGCACTGATAAACATGTCCCCATAACTGGGACTTCAGATAGTCAAACGTGGCAGACGGGGCATGTTCCCCCTTCTGTGGCGCAATAGCCATGGTAAACAAAGTATAGTCTTCCAAACGCTCTTATTAATCGCTAACATTTGAAAAAAGGTGAAATGTCCCGCTATGAGTAAGGCAGACTCAACTGGCCTGCAGGTAACATACCGACTTCACATGTGTTGATCCAGGGCCTCAGTCGCCCACATCAGCATCCCGGCGTCCCCGGAGGTCCTGTTCATTGCGATCCAGCCACTCCGCCGCCTCCGCAGCGGATTCAAAGAAGGAAGCTTGACCACGGACTGTGATACGCAGCTTGGCAGGATACAGCATGGCATATGTTAGTTGTAGCCTCTGCAGACGTTTCTTTACATCAGCGAATTTAGCTCTCTTACGCTGCACTTCAGCAGAGAAATCCGGGTAAAACGAGATCCTAGCTCCATTGTAGTGCACCGCTCCCCTTTCCCGTGCCAGTCTAAGTATAATTTCTCTGTCCTTATAGTTCAGGAGCCTGGCAAGCATTGATCTGGGCGGGTTGCCCGGGGGGAGGGGTCTGGGTGGTGTGCGGTGCGCTCTCTCCACCGCAAACAGCGTGGTGAATGCCTCTTTACCAAAGATTTCTTGGAGCCATGTTTCTGTAAAGGCCGTGGGGTCCCTGCCCTCCACCTTCTCAGGGAGCCCCACTATACGGACATTGTTCCTCCTTAAACGGTTCTCGATATCGTCTGTCTTTGCGTTCGCCTGCGCAGATTGCTGCAGCGCAAATCTGGCATCTCTGGTGAGGGGTGGGAGCTGGTCCTCCACTTCACTAATCCTACCCTCCACCGCCGTGGTCCTCTCTCTAATTTTCTGGAGGTCATGTCTAATAAGTGATACCGTCTCAGTAAGTGCCCCAAACTGTACCTTTAAACCGTCCACAGAGGCTGTCACTGAGGTGGTGCAGCGGTGTACAGCTCGCAGGATCTCACTCAGTGTGGGCTGGGGTGCATCCTCCTGTAGCTCATCAAAGATGTCATTGATGTGGTCAGACGAGTTTTCTAGGGGCACAGTATCATCCAGGGCAGAAGCGCCATTTTGCTCCAAGGCTCCCTGCACAGGCATCAGCGATGGTGGGGGAAGAGAGCAGCTAGGGCCCTGTAATTTTTGGGCATAGTAGAGCATGTCTCTGGGCTGCTCCTTCCCCTGCTGTTTGTTTGCCTTGGGCGGCTTACTGCCCGGGTCCTGTGGCTCATCCCCCGCTCCACGCGTCACTCTCTGAGGGAGAGGGGAGCCGGCGCCATCTTGGACTTCCATGGCCGCCGCTGCTGCAGCGCTTTTTGTCCCTTTACGGGTCATGCAGGGCTCCGCCAGAGCCGATTCGACCTCCGCCGAGGACAGTGATGCGGCGCCCTGTCCCTGGACCAAGTGCCGGGTCAGGATCGGTGCGGGAAGAGGATTAATGGAGGATCGTCAGCGGGAGCTCCGTGCTGTGCATCCGCTCACATGCCTGTCCAGGCCACGCCCCGAGTGACATATATTTGACATATCAAATTATCAGATACATTCAGCGATTTTTAATCCATGACTGCCATAGGTTCCAGCGGTATTCAAAGACCTTCCTGCCACCATGCTTATAGGCAAGCAAGCCTTCATACACACAGATTTGTTTCACTATGTCTAGTGCCCCAGACACATTGGGCGATAGATTTGTTTTCCATCTTCTGGTTATGAGCGATCTGGCCGCCAACAACAGATGGGTAAGAATTGTTTGGCGATTCAGCGGGAATCGATCTACACCTAAGTTTAGGATTGCCAATGCTGGAGAGGGTGCGGTAGGGATCCCAGTGATATTCGAGATTATGGAAAACATTTTATTCCAGAAGCTTGTCAGGCTTCTGCAGGTCCAAAAAATATGCATAAGTTGGCCCACTGAGCCACAGTCTCTCCAGCATAACAGAGATTGAGATGGGAGAAATTTAGAGATTCTGTAAGGTACCACCTAAGGGCGATCTTTTGTGACAATTCCCAATGGCTTACAAACCTAGAGGATTGGGAGATTGTCCTAAAGGCAAACTGCCACTGTTTGGTAGTGAAAGTTTCTCTCAAGTCAGCTTCACATTTAGTGTATGGAGTGGATTTATGAAAGGAAAATTTATTCTGAAAAATATTATAACAGAGGGAGATGCCTTTTGTGTTAGATGACGCTTCTTGAAGGAATTACCATCCTTGTGTGGGAACATATATTTCAGCGGAAGCTAGTCAGCTGAGGAAATGGGAGAGTTGTATATAGAGGTGTAATCAGTGGAGCGGAGTTGGAACTCCTGTTGGAGTTGGGAGAAAGGCTTGAGAGATCTTTGGGAAAATAGGTTAGTAAGGGAGGTGATCCCTTTGCCTGACTACTGTTTGAAGGATATATTGGGGAAGATAGATTCTATGGTTGTAAGTGGGATGGGGAGTAATATTTTGTGAGGAGAAGACGTGGTGGAAGCATGAAATGCTCTCCATGCCATCAGTGAAATCTGAATTGTGACAGGAAGATTTTTTAAAAGATACGGGCGCCATATGTCAATCAGAAGAGAGTATAGAGGGAGCCAGCAGGGCAGAAAATTTTTCTATCTCTCAATTGGATTTCACGGGATGGGGAGATCCAATATTTGAGTTGGGTAAGATGTGTTGCCATGAAGTAGTCTTGGAGATCAGTCATGCCCATGCCTCCTGCATTCCTATGTTTTATAAGTTGTGTGTGTGTACATTTGGGTCATGTGGATTTCCAGATGAAGTGTTTAAGTAGGGAGTTTAGGGCCATCAGGTGTCCTTGTTTGATTGGAATTGGTAAAGTTCTAAAAAGATATATAGTATTTGGGGCAGTAGTAACAATTTGAAAGAGGCAAGGTGGCCCGACCATGAAAGTTCAAATTTGGAGATACGTTGGGTTTCTTTAGTTAGTTTAGCAATAATAGTTGACTTCTGCTAGTTTTGCTACATCAGCTACTAGTTTGATACCTAGATAGGGAATCCCATCAACACTCCAGGTGTATGGATAAGAGGTTTGGAGTTTACTCCTTAAGCGTGGGATCTATGCCTAAATCTAGAATCAGAGATTTGGTGAAATTCACTTTATAGTAAGAAAGCTTACTAAATTCTGTAAGATCTGAATGGGTAGCAGCTAGAGATGATTCCGGGTTGGTCAAATAAATTATTATATCATCTGCGAATAAATTTATGGTATGAGAGGCATGTTGGATTTGGAAGCCTGTGATGACTCGGGGCGATCTAAAGGCCACCGTCAGGGGTTCTATAAGAAGGTTGAAAATGGATGGCCATAAGGGTGTCACGAATGTCACATCTACCCCAACGTAGGTGGTCAGACACTATAGCTGGCTACTCTGCACTTCACCTATAGCAGCCCCCTTTCCCTTAGGACAAGCAGGCCTACTGGTACTTGGTTGCCCCCAGGACTTAAACACAATGCTATAGTGTCTGGCCAGGCCAGCCGGGCAGACACGAACAGAGCAAACCACAGGTTACTTGCAGTTAGCAGATAGCGTGGTACAAAGGCAGTCCAGGTAGAGGCAGGCTGCGTTCAGGGGATAATCCAGTCCAATCTGGGTCAAACACAGAGGATCCAACAAAAAACAAGGCAGACTAACAGGGGCTTGGTCTAGAACAATACAGTGTCTCTATCACAAGCAAGGGATTGAGTGTTCAGTTTTCTTATATTAGGTGACTGAGCAGATCAATCACCTAACAGGTGAACACAGACAGGGAGGATGCAACAGCCAACACTGGAATTGGGAGGAAGAGCACTTAAGTGGTCATGACAAACGGACATCCCTGGCGGGTGCCATTGGAGATCGGAAACATTTGGCAAAGCATATTATAGGTGTATACTTTTGCAGAAGGTGATGAATATAAAGCCAGAATGGCTGACAATATGGGCCCCGCAAAGCCGAACTTCAGCAGCGTTTTCTGCATATATCTCCAATGGATCCAATCGAATGCCTTCTCCGCATCCAGGGACAAGAGCAGAGAAGGCACTCAACCGAGCCTGGCATGTTGGATAACATCAATAACCCTTCTTGTGGCATCCGAGGCCTGTCGTCCTGAAATGAAGCCCGACTGATCCAGCTTGATCAGAGCTGGAAGAATAGGGGATAACCTTTGTGCCAAAATTTTTGCATACAACTTAACAGTGTTTAATAGTGAGATTGGTCTGAAATTGGCTAGGAAGGTGGGTTCCTTACCTGGCTTTGGTATCGTTACTATATGGGCTTGGAGCATCTCAGGTGGGAAGGAGGCAGAGGACACTGCAGCCACAAACACTGAGGATAATGTTGGGCTGAGAGTGAAGCAAAATTGTTTGTAGTAAGCAAAGTTGTGTTATCCTGACTGGGCGTCTATTGACGTCCTGCAGGATAATAGCTGCCGCACGCCCGGGGGGGCACGCATCGCGGCGATCGGTGGATCAGTGTGTCAGTCTGACACACCGCTACACTGATCTCGGTAAAGAGCCTCCGGCGGAGGCTTTTTACCACGTGATCAGCCGTGTCCAATCACGGCTGATCACGATGTAAACAGGAAGAGCCGTTGATCGGCTCTTCCTCACTCGCATCTGACAGACACGAGTAGAGGAGAGCTGATCGACGGCTCTCCTGACAGGGGGGTTCGCGCTGATCGTTTATCAGCGCAGCCCCCCCTCGGATGCCCACACTGGACCACCAGGATGCCGCCCAGGACCACCAGGGAAGCACCTAACATGTGGATGGCCAGGTAAGTCCCCCATGGCCATCCACATGTATAAATATATGCCTAACTTATGCCAATCAGTGCCCACAAATGGGCACTGACTGCCACCATCTTGGCACAATTTTTTTTGTGATGCCCAGCAATGCCACCCACCAGTGTCATCAATGGCACCCACCAGTGTCCATCAGTACATTTGAAGGAGTGAATATCTTTCAGGTACTTGGGTCATCTTGCGAAAATTGGACATACATTGGTAATTAACGTGGTAGAAATGGACTTGCATTATAACGTCCCTTGGGATGTCCCTATCCATGCATCTAGCCCCTTGAAGGATGCCGGATGCATGAATTCCAATGGGGGTGTGTATTTTTGAAGCACCTCATTAGAGCCAGAGGCTCTAATAGGCTTCAAAATAGGGTGGGATCGGGCACAGAGAATGTGAACGGAGCCCACCCAGGTGTGTTACAACAGCAAATGAATATTCGCTTTTGTAACACTGATCTTCCTCTCGACCAATCAGAAAGCGGGTTTTGAGACCCGTCACTCGATTGGCTGAAAGGGCAGGCGATCCTATTGGACGCCTAGGAGGAGGGGAGGAGCTGCACGCTGCAAGCCGCTGATTGAGGAGAGGACACAGAGCCGCTGCACGCTGCCTGACACCAGCTACCCACCTAGATTCTTAAAACCAACACGTTTCGGAAAACAGGATTTTTTCTTCCTTCATCAAGGTAGTAATAGAATTTGACATCTATAAGAAATGCAAGATATCAATGGGCAATTTGTATGACAATACATCTATTAACAAAGTCTATAATACATCTAGCCCATCAAAAAAATATTTGTCACTTACATCCTTAATGTTGGCAAAGCAAATAAGTATCCAAAACGATTAAAAAGAGAGTTTCACATCGTTGCGCATGTCCCTTCATGCAGTCCATCCACTATGTCAATGTTGGTGGTTAGCAGACAGGGGGAGAGGGATACCAAGGACCTCAGAAGATAACACTGGGAGAATCTCTGTCCTAGACACCTCAGGAAAACTGTGTACTGTGTCCAGACACAGTGTGTTTGTGTACTGGGTTCAAAGAACCGACAACCTGTGGCAGGAGCATAAACATATATAAATAACTGCATAGGGAAGAAAAAAAAAGGGGGGGGGGGTTGGTAGTAAGAATGGTATTAAAAAAATACACAAAATCACTGCAATATGACACCCACATATGCGTGTTTGTGTGCTCACATACCGGCAGGCAGGTTTAAATGGGAATGTGAGGATTAAACAGTACATTTAAACCTGCCTGCCGGTATGTGAGCACACCAACACGCATAGGTGGGTGTCATATTGCAGTGATTTTGCATATTTTTTTATATAAGTAATTTTCTTCCCTATGCAGTTATTATATATGTTTATGCTCCTGCCACAGGTTCTCGGTACACAGTTTTCCTGAGGTGTCTAGGACAGAGATTCTCCCAGTGTTATCTTCTGAGGTCCTTGGTATCCCTCTCCCCCTGTCTGCTAACCACCAACATTGACATAGTGGATGGACTGCATGAAGGGACATGCGCTACGGTGTGAAACTCTCTTTTTAATCATTTTGGATACTTATTTGCTTTGCCAACATTAAGGATGTAAGTGACAATTATTTTTTTGATGGGCTAGATGCACTGTAGACTTTGTTAATAGATGTATTGTCATACAAATTGCCCATTGACATCTTGCATTTCTTATAGATGTGAAATTCTATTACTACCTTGATGAAGGAAGAAAAAACCCTGTGTTCCGAAATGCATGGTTTTAAGAATCCATATCTGTATTGCAATTTTTCTGTATCCATGTTTTTGTACTATTTATATATGTGTTTTCAATAAATACTGTTTATATACTTCTTTACTATCATTATTGTTATGGTAGTGCCTTCAAAGTCCCACTCCAGGGGTTCTTTTCTCTTTCCAATACCTTTTTCTGTAGGTATTGTTTGATAAACATTTAATGCTTGCCTATTCAAACACATAAAAAAAGTGTACTTAATACTGTATATAGTGTGTTTGTTTAAATATATATGCAAGTGGAAATTTCCTTTTTCCTTATATCAATCCAGCAGGTGGAGCAGGCAACTTTTTAAAATTTTTGTTTACAGAGTTTCAAAGCTCAAGCACAGATCACACATAACTGAATAAGTTAGATAATTGGTTCTTTCCCTATGCCTCCCAAAGCTCTCCCTGATCTGCACAGCAGCTCTATACAGACTTTCAATCAGAGATAGATGGTTGAAAAGCAAACATCTTCTACTGTTCCCTTTCAGTGACACCAGTGTCATGGGTGCATTCTCTAGTAAACATGTATTTGTAAAACTTATATTTTTATAAATGATAAAAAAAAAAAATGTAAACATTAGTTTTCTTGCATTGTGGAGCACTATTACAGTATCTAGACATTATTTGGGCTATCAGTACAAATTGAGGTGACTTATTTTAATATTTTGGGCGTGTTGTTTTTAATTGTTTTTAATGAGTAAAGAAGCAACTCCATTATGATGAATTGTGCTGTCTAGAATTACTCTTCATGCACAAAGTGCATTTTAAAAAACGAGCTGCAAAGCCAGTACTGACGCAAGGAAAAGGCGGCTGTAAAAACACGCTTTTAGAAGCGTTTTGCATTAAGGTTAATGTGCGTTGTGGCATCAGAATTGGTTAACCCCTTCCCGTCCGGTCAATAGGAGATTGACGTCCGGGAAGTGGTTGTGTTATCCTGACTGGACGTCTATTGATGTCCTGCAGGATAATAGCCACCGCACGCCCGGGGGGGGCACGCATCGCAGCGATCGGTGGATCAGTGTGTCAGTCTGACACACCGCTACACTGATCTCGGTAAAGAGCCTCCGGCGGAGGCTTTTTACCACGTGATCAGCTGTGTCCAATCACGGCTGATCACGTGGTAAAAAGGAAGAGCCGTTGATCGGCTCTTCCTCACTCGCATCTGACAGACACGAGTAGAGGAGAGCTGATCGACGGCTCTCCTGACAGGGGGGTTCGCGCTGATCGTTTATCAGCGCATCCCCCCCTCGGATGCCCACACTGGACCACCAGGATGCCGCCCAGGACCACCAGGGAAGCACCTAACATGTGGATGGCCAGGTAAGTCCCCCATGGCCATCCACATGTATAAATATATGCCTAACTTATGCCAATCAGTGCCCACAAATGGGCACTGACTGCCACCATCTTGGCACAATTTTTTTTGTGATGCCCAGCAATGCCACCCACCAGTGTCATCAGTGGCACCCACCAGTGTCCATCAGTGCCACCTATCAGTGCCCTTCCATGCCACCTATTAGTGCCACCTATAAGTACCCATCAGTGCTGCATATGAGTGCCCATCAGTGCCGCCTATGAGTGCCCATCAGTGCCACCTATGAGTGCCCATCAGTGCCGCATACCAGTGCCACCTATCAGTGCCCATCAGTGCCGCCTATCAGTGCCCATCATTAGTGCCCATCAGTGCCACCTCATTGGTGCCACCTCATCGGTGCCCATCAGTGCCGCCTTATCAGTGCCCGTCAGTGCAGCCATATCAGTGCCAATCATTGAAGCAGAAAACATGCTTATTTACCAAAAAAAATTACAGAAACAAAGAAAAACTTATTTTTTTTCAAAATTTGCGCTCTTTTTTTATTTGTTGTGCAAAGGCGATCAAATACCACCGAAAGAAAGCTCTGTTTGTGGAAACAAAATGATAAAAAATTTGTTTGGGTACAGTGTAGCCTGACTGCGCAATTGTCATACAAATTGCGACAGCGCTGAAAGCTGAAAATTGGCTTGGGCAGGAAGGTGTATAAGTGCCTGGTATTGAAGTGGTTAAATTACAGGAATCGTGTCAGCAACATAATATTAGAAATACAATTAATTTGGCCAAGAAAGAAGCCAAAGCCGTAAAAGCTTTGAAAATGAGATATGACTTAGTGATTCGCCAGGCAGATAGGGGGTACTGTAGTGGTCTAAGATACCGCTAGTTATAAAGATGAAGCACTGAGACAGTTGGATGATTACACTACATATCGCCCTCTTAGTTCTGATCCTACAGCAACCATCCAACAAAAAATATTACACTTACTAGATGAAGGCAAGGAGATGGGTGTTTTGGATCAAAAAACTGTGGATTTTCTTATTATCTTATGGTCACACATCCTATCACTCCGGTTTTTCACCATCAACCCAAAATACACAAGCAAGACATTCCAGTGAAAGGTCGCCCTATAATTGCTGGTATAGGATTGCTACTGGAGAAACTGGGAGAATGGGTTGACCAATTTTTTCAACCGCTTGTTGTTCGTTTACCCGGGTTCATAAAAGATACTGGACATTTGTTAGCCTATATGTAGGAAATCTTTTGGTCCACAGAATGTACCTGGATTACCATAGATGTTAGTTCTTTGTATTCTTGCATTCTCCACTCTCTAGCACTGCTAGCCATTAAACACCACCTTTGTGTTACAGTGTTTACAGTTCCAATGTACAGGAGTTTATTTATAGAGCAGTAGAATTCCTCTTGACACGTAATTTTTTTATGTTTGATTAACTATATACAGAGTCAAGGTGTGTTCATGGGGGAAAAATGGTCTCCCTCTCTGGCGAATCTTTATATAAGCTGGTGGGAAGAATTTTTTTTATTTACTGAAAAAGTGTCAGCAAAATAAATTAATATTAATTTATTTAGCTGACACTTTTTTGGACTTTACCATCCATCCACATTTATATTATGTCCACTTAGCGCAACTTACTTTGTATCCTATGTTTGTTTATGTGTATATTTCTCAAATTTTTTGTTGCTGCTTATCTGTTTGCACTTTATACACTAGCGCAGTATTTTTGTTGTGAATTGAATTTTATTCACCCACAGTAATCCATTTAAAACCCAATATCACCTGGTATGGATGCTACATTGACAACCTGATTGTAGTATGGCATGAATTGGGTGATGCCATAGGTGTATTTATGAAATATCTTAATATTCTTTAAATCTGGAGTTCACCTGTGTGCACCACCCAACCCAAATAGACTATGATGGGGCATTTAGGTAGCAACACAGTGACTTCCAGGACTTTTACAGGGAATTCCTTTTTATTGACCAATAGCTGGCACCCCAGTCACACCATTAAATCTTTGCCCATTGGCAAATTCATCAGGGCCAGGAAGAACTGTTCTACAGAGGAGGATTTTCTGCAAGAATGTACAGTACTTCAAAAGCAACTCAGGGAAATAGTCTAAAGCAGTGGTCCCCAACCTTTTTGGCACCGGGGAACGGCATTGTGAATGAAAATTGTGCCAAGGCCCAAGGGGGGGGAGGGGTTCGGGGGGTCTGGGTGACGATGCGGTTTTTCGCGGCCAATTTGTCAGGAAATGGCTGGTGTTAGCACTTCAATCATCACAACACCATGGTTAATATGGTGTCAGGATGATTGAAGCGCATTATTGCTTGTCACTTGCCACCAGATGCAGCTTGCCACGGTGCCTGTCACCAGATGCAGATTTCAACCAGATGTAGATTGCCACAGTCACTTGCCACATGCCACCAGATGCAGATTGCCACAGTCACTTGCCACTAGGGATGAGCTTCGTGTTCGAGTCAAACCCATGTTCGACTAGAACATCGTCTGTTCGTCCGTTCGCCGAATTTCGAACAATATGGGCCGTTCGCACCAAATTTGAGTGGCGCGTCACGGCCCATAATGCACTGCGTCATCGCAGTGCATTGCTGGCTGATGATTGGCCAAGCATGCACTATGACCCGCATGCTTGGCCAATCACAGCGCCGTCAGTACAGAGAGCCGTAATTGGCCAAAGAAAGGGTGCCTTTGGCCAATCATGGCTCAGGGGAGTAGGTACACGCCCCACACTATATAAGGCTGCCTGCGCATCGGCCTTGTGTAGTGTGTTGCGACGTTCACAGAGAGATAGAGAGAGAGTCAGAGTGCCATTTCATTTCAGTTAGATAGAGCAGGTAGGCGATTGAGTTAGCTTTAGTCAGTGTATTTAGTATATATATGCATCCTAGGAGTTGTGTGTATATATAGGAAGGCTGGCAAAGCTAGCCTGAAGTTATGGGAGGAGTTCGAAGGGTACTTAAACAGACCGTCCACGACAGTCAGTGTCGGCTCTATTGCGCGGAATTACGTCGTCACTGTCCGACGCTTCCCAACTCACAACGATCCGCAAAGTTTCAATCGAGAGTTCCAGGTCGCTCGCAGTCGTTCGTTGGTTCTCGTCGTCACTCGCTGTCGCAGGTAGGACCGGCGCTACCATTCGAACGAATCGTAGCGCCGGCATTCGTTTCTAGTTTGTGAAGTAATTACCTGTTTCCGCATGTTGCAGTATTCGTTCCTAACAATCCACACTGATGCCCTACACCTCCTACGATACTCTCCCTTCACCCAACTGATGCCTCACACCTCCTACTACACACAACCTACACCGAACAGTCCGGCCCGAAGCTGGTCGCAGAAGCAGCGGCACTACAGTTCGGACCCTCGGCAATCACAAGTCCCCTCACCTTCGAAACACCAGACAGTCGATCCGAGTCCAGCCGCAGCTCCGGTGACGTGATTCGGATCCCGGCGCATCAATAACCCCATAAACCACACCACATCTACACCATCCGAATCCAGTCGTAGCATCGGCTCCTAGATGCGGATCCTCGGTCGCAACAACCAATCCGTACGCAGTCGCATACCCGGCTCCAGCAGCTTCGACCCGCACCTCCAATACAACGACGAATATCTCAGAAGTCACGAACCAGCCGTAACATCGGCCACAATGATTCGGACCGAGTCGCTACACACACGCCTTACCACCACTCCCGTTTCACTACGAATCGGCTATCCCCACACACTCGAAAGTCACAAACTCTTCTTCTTTCGCCTCCTTAAGGCATTTGTTCCTCGCAAGCGCTGCGAGTGTTCGACGAGTGGTTGCACACCAGCCACTCATCACCTCCAGTAGTCAACACGGCTACTCACCGATTTCTCTATCCCTTTCCCCCACGCAGGTCAGGTCAGATCGAGTTTCCACCCCGTCCACCCTGCAATCCAGGTCGGACGATATTTTCCACAGGTAAAAAAAAAAAAAAAAAAAGGGGAAACGGGGTCTTACACACTTCTTCACCTGGGAGCTACCTACCGCTCCTTCAACTCCTCACACTTACCCAAAAAAAAAAAAAAACACAAAAAATAAATAAAAAATAAAATAAAATAATATACACACGTGTATCTATGTCACCCTCCTCACAGGTCCCGGTCGACCCCCGTCTCGACCTCAACCTAGACTTCAGCTACCAGGGCTCAAGACAGGTGCGTAAACGCAAGGCCCCTCCTTGCTTTCTCTCTGCACTCTGTCACGATATATTTGTCTTCACATACACAATTCGACCGCTCACCAGGCGCTAGCAACTGTCACATACCTCTACGCACGACACTCTGTTTTCGAAGCCGATCCGAGATCCTTCACTACGCAGACAAGGTCGCCAACATCCACCTTGCTGGCAGTGCAGGAGTTGGCAGACCGACCACACGTCATTGAACTACAGATCGAAACATTCCTACTTAGTGTACCAGACTTTAAGCTACCCGCCCCAGTACGCCCTGGGGGCTCTGGTTCGTCAGTCCGTGCCAAGCACAGACGGCACCCGAGCTATCGGTTACCTAGCCAGTCACCTCCTGGCTCACCTCGGTTGCCACGCACACTTTTGAGTTTTCTAAATTTCACTCAACAAGCGCTCGTACGCAAAACTTGGCTATCCTCTGCGCCTGTCATTCCTTATTCTGTCCATTCTCCCTTCCTTCTCTCTACCCACTTCGTACCTCCTCTATCCCCTCCATACCTGGCATCTCACTCTATAAACATACATCCCCCCCCCCTCTTTTTCTTTCTCGTTTTTCTCCAGCCCCCAACATGTCGCAAATCGATGGTGATGACTTCACCTTCGTCCCTCCATCACCCCGTTCGGGTTCAGCGGACGACTCCACACAGTCCCTCAGGGCTTGGACCATCCCCAGGCTTACGGCCAAACTTCGCCGTAGGGATATCCCCTACCCGGCCACGGCCAGGAAAGCCGAACTCTTCCGCCTTCTGTTTCCAACACCACCAGCAACTCCTCCAGAACCCCAGGCGTCCCTGCAGTCTATATCATCTGCCATCACTCAGCTGCACGACATAGTGGCTGCACTGGCTACTTCCATTACGGACGTCCAGTCCAGAGTAGGGGCACTGGAAACACGCCCAGCCGTGCCGCCAGCAACCCCAATCGCCATGCTCGTCGCCATACCCCCAACAACCTCAGGTATGCCCGACGCCACTACCCCCATCTTTCCCGCCCACTTCGTCCCAGCGGGCATTAGGAAGGACATCCTAGATGGTAAGGACGTAAACCTGGTGTCCTTACTCATCTCCGTCCACGATGGGGCAGAAAACAGGTCCTATTCTTGGGGGGACGTCTCCGTCATCCTGAAGGCCAAAGACCCTAGGCTTAACCGCAAACTTTCGAACGCGGAGTTTGTCTTGGCCTTCGGCCTGTTCAGAGACGTGGTGTGCTCAGCCAACCCCGACAGGAGGGAAGAACTGGACCTCTACCTCCACGCGCTAGTAGATCTAGGACACAAGTACGGCGGGTGCTCGTTCTACGATTACCATCGCTCCTTTTCGGCAAAAGCCGCAGCCAGGCTGGCCCAGTTCCAGCTCTCCACCAACTGGAGTGCCATGGACACCGAGCTGTTTTGCCGCCACTTTGCGGGCCTCCGCTCCCCTCTGTGTTCCACCTGCCAATCGGCCTCCCACACGGCAAATTGGTGCTCCGAGACCAGCGGCAGACGCCCCCCTACCTTCCCTTCCACCTCCTACACACCCCAGAATTGGCCAACAGCCATACAGTCGTCCCAGTCTGACAGGCTAGGACGTCCCGTCCGGGCGTTAGGGGGCGCAGCCATCTGCAACAATTTTAATACCAAAGGTTGCTTCTTCTCCCAATGCAGACTACTGCACATCTGCCTCCTATGCCAGAAGGCTCATCCGAAGACCACCTGCAACCTCAAACAACCGGGCCCGTCCTGACTAGGCCAGGTGCACGTCGGGTGGCTTGGCTTCTACCTTTCCACACACCCGACCCCATCCCTAGCAGCCTTCCTGGTACAAGGGTTCAGCACAGGGTTTCACAGCGGACTTATCACGATACCCGACTCCACGTACGAGTGCAGAAACCTACTCTCGGCTGCCGCCGACGAGGAAGCCATCTCCTCCCTTCTGCAAATTGAGTTAGACCGCGGATATATGATCGGCCCCTTTTCTCAGTCCCCATTTTCTGTATGGAGAGTCAGCCCTATTGGGCTTGTCAAGGGCAAATTCTCCAATAAACTTCGGTTGATCTATGACTTGTCCGCGCCTCATTCCTCCACCACACCCAGCCTAAACTCACTCATACCCTCAGAGGAGTTCTCCCTCAAATACTCCTCCGTCGACCTGGCTATCCAATCCATCATAAGAACAGGGGTTGGGGCCTGGCTTTCCAAAGCCGACATCTCCGATGCCTTCAAACTACTGCCCATTGAACCATACCTATGGAGGTGGCACGGGATAAAGTGGAAGGGTCTCTACTACTTCGCAACTAAACTGACCTTCGGCTCCAAAAGCAGCCCCTGGCTCTTCAACACGTTCGCCCAATCCCTATCCTGGATCCTCGTGCACCACGCACACTGCCAGGAAGTTATCCATTATTTAGACGACTTCCTACTCATTGAGTCACCCAGCAAGCCCCCCGTAGACCTAGGAAGTCTAAGAGAGGTCTTTAAGAACCTCAATGTGCCTATAGCAGAGAGCAAAGTAGAAGGTCCGGCACAACTTATCACTTTCCTGGGTATCAACCTCGACACCCGCACCATGCAGGCTAGTCTACCACTCGATAAATTGAACCGCATTAGGTCAGTCGTTCACACGTTCACTATCACACAAGGGTGCACCAAAAGACAGCTGCAATCCCTGTTAGGGATGCTGAACTTCGCGATGAGGATCATCCCCCAAGGGCGTTCTTTCATTTCTCGTCTTCTAGTGTTCCTCTCCCAGGCACAAGATCCCGACCAACCCGTCAGACTTGACGCAGCCGCCATCGCAGATTTGAATATGTGGGACCAGTTCCTCAAGAACTGGAACGGCAGGTCCATGTTCATTCCCGCAGCGTCCCCTTCTTCCCCACAAGTAATCACTGACGCAGCAGCCTCCACAGGCTTCGCGGCAATTTTTGGCCATCACTGGTTTGCGGGACCATGGCCGCCGGAGATACTCGCCATCCCCGGGTTCAGCCAGTCCTCCTCTCTGTTCGAGATCTACCCCATACTTGCCGCAGCCCAAGTTTGGGGCAGCGCCTGGGCGGGTCAAACCGTCACCTTTGTCACCGACAATCAAGCCACGGCTGCTATTATCAACAAAGGTAGGTCCAAATCGTTGGCCATCATGTCCTTCCTCCGCAGGCTGGTGCTTCTCTCCCTTCACCATCAATTCAACGTTCTCTGTGTCCACATCCCCGGTCATTGCAATACTTCAGCCGACGCTCTGTCTCGATTTAATTTTCATACGTTCTTTTCGCAGGAGCCTGGAGCCGACCCGACCATGTCACACATCCCGCACTGGTCGCAGCTAACCCTGGGTTAAAACAGCACCTCCAGGGGGCTTCCGCCCTCATCAATTCGTCTTTGGTTCCCAACACGCTAAAAGCCTACCGATCCGCCTGGAAAAGCTATAACAGATTTCTAGCCACCAACCCTGGGGCACTCCCAGGTAACCTCAGCCACGTCCTGGCCTTCGTTTCGCACTGCCACACCCATCTCAAACTGTCACCCAACACCATCAGGCTGTACCTAGCTGGTATCCAGCACTTTACGTCCCTGCAAGATCCTACCACACCATCCTTGTTTGCCGCCCATGCAGTCAAAGCAATTTTACGGGGCGTCCACAAGCAGCAACCGCATACCTGCACTAAGCGCTTACCTATTACCAGCGCCATGTTCCGGGGCATGTCCACTATCCTCGCACGTTCCCCTTTCGGTGTACGACCTAGCCTGATTATCCAGGCAGCCATGTATTTAGCCTTCTACGGCTTCCTCCGCCCCAGCGAATTCACGGTCTCCGGCCCTAATGGCCAGGTTCTACGGAAGCACCACCTGACTCGCCACCAGAGTCATTTCGTCCTGCACCTAGCAGTGTCGTAAACCCAACAAAGCGGTCCCGGGGTAGAGATTAAAATCTTCCAGACCCGTAATATCTGGTGCCCCGTGGACGTACTAGACCGTTTAGTATCAACACTATCCGGCCTACCCGGAGACAGCCCACTGTTACCTTTTCCCATCGAGCCCCTAACCGGGAACCAGTTCGTCAGTCACGTCAGGACACTTTTGAACACTTTAGGACATGACCCGGGAAGATACTCAGGGCATTCCTTTCGCATAGGAGCAGCCTCAGCTGCATCACGAAACGGTGTCCCGGACCACGTCATCAAAACCATGGGCAGGTGGAAATCTTCGTGCTTCGCACGATACGTGCCCGATCCACAGGCAGAAGTAGCACGAGCCTTTAACAGTCTCGCCATGTAATCATTTCTTGTCATAATAAAACTATTTCTCCCTAAACCTCGTGTGACTTTTGGCCCCTTCTTCGGCATACCATACAGCAGGCCAGGCCACACTTCAGGTCTATTTGTGTCGTTAGTCTTGTGGCGTGTTTATGTGATCCATATCTCTTCATACAGAGGGCTTCGACCATAAATAGGAAGGCTGGCAAAGCTAGCCTGAAGTTATGGGAGGAGTTCGAAGGGTACTTAAACAGACCGTCCACGACGGTCAGTGTCGGCTCTAGTGCGCGGAACCCTCCCACCCATATCCCCCTTTATAGGGCACTCCTCTATATACAATTCTCAACAGAATTCCCACAACCTCTATCTCAGGTATGGCCCCTTCTTCGGCATACCATACAGCAGGCCAGGCCACACTTCAGGTCTATTTGTGTCGTTAGTCTTGTGGCGTGTTTATGTGATCCATATCTCTTCATACAGAGGGCTCCGACCATAAATATATATATATATATATATATATATATATATATACTGTATTCAGTTTAGCTAGATTTCTCTTCAGAGTGTTCCTGTGTTATTCTCGCTGCAGTATATTAAGTCAGTGTAGTGTATACTGGGCTCATTGTGCATGTAAAGCTAACTGCAGACTATTGCTTTTCTATTACTGATAATACAAGCAGTTGATTGAGATAACCTGCAATTTCTTAAGTCAGTGTAGTGTAGTCTGGCCACAGTGTGCATGTAAAGCTCACTGCAGACTATTACTTTTCTATTACTGTTAATAAAAGCAGTTAATTGAGCTAACCTGCAGTTTCTTAAGTCAGTGTAGTGTAGTCTGGCCACAGTGTGCATGTAAAGCTCACTGCAGACTATTGCTGTTCTATTTCTGATAATACAAGCAGTTGATTGAGCTAACCTGCAGTTTCTTAAGTCAGTGTAGTGTAGTTTGGCCACAGTGTGCACGCAAAGCTCACCGCAGAATATTGCTTTTCTATTACTGATAATACAAGCAGTTAATTGAGCTAACATGCAGTTTCGTAAGTCAGTGTAGTGTATACTGGCCACAGTGTGCACTTAAAGCTCACTGCAGACTATTGCTTTTCTATTACTGATAATACAAGCAGTTGATTGAGCTAACCTGCAGTATATTAAGTCAGTGTACTGTATACTGGCCACAGTGTGCAGCTAAAGCTGACTGCAGACAATTCCTTGTGTACCTACCTATTCCAATACATCAAATAAAGTATGTCTGGAAGGCCTACAAGGAGAGAGGCAGACACACACAGGCCAATAAAAGGCAAGCAGGCTCTGTGTCTAGGGGCAACAGTGCTGGTCGTAGACACGGTGCATCCTCATCAGCACGTGGCCGTGGGGCACGCTTGTCCTTTTTTTCGGCAGCTGGCCATGTTGAGCTGCAACATGCTGAATTGTTGGTAGAGTGGATGACCAAGCCGTCCTCATCCTCCTCATCCTCTCTCACCCAGCCTCAGGGTACTTTGTCGGCCAAAGCGGCCTCTTCTCTCGGCTCAATGGCATCAGTCACTTCTTCCCTAGCCCCTCCATGTCCTCCTGAGGAGTCCCCCAAACTGTTTGACCACAGTGTTGGGTACATGCTACAGGAGGATGCGTAGCGTTTTGAAGGCTCCGATGATGGTACCCAGCTTGAGGAAGGTAGTAACGTGAGCCCAGAGAGAGGGGGTGCCCAAGAAGGACAGCAAACTGGCAGTCATGTTCCCCCAGCTGCAGCATACTGCCAGGTTTGCTCCAGTGATGAGGAGGGAGGGGATGATGAGGTGACTGACTCTACGTGGGTGCCTGATAGGAGAGAGGAGGAGGAGGAGGCACATCTCCATCAAGGCAGGATGCCCTCCAGGGGCCAGCTTAAGGGCAGCACACCGACTGCATCACACCGCAGAGCTCCGCATGTGCAGGGCGCTGCTGTCTCTGCACGTTATTCCATAAGTTCTTTGGTGTGGGCCTTTTTTGAGACGTGTGCAGCAGATTGCACCTTTGCTATTTGCAACATATGTCTGAAGCGTGTCTCGCGTGGCCAAAGCAGCAGCCGCTTGGGCACCACATGCTTGACCAGACATATGTTTACCTGCCATGCAGTCCGCTGGCAAGCGTACATAAAAGTCCCACACCAAAGAACAAAGCGGACCTCTCCTTGCTCCTCATCAGCTGGGATCTCCAACCCCACTATACCTTCAATCCTCTCAGAAAACTGCACTGAGAGGAATGAAAGTGTAGAATTAGGTGTGTCACTGCCAAGTACTAGCGGGCAATCTGCAATCTGCTATCGGTACACCAACGCCAGATTGTACCAGGCAAATTTCCCTGCCAAAGCTGCTGCACCGCCAAAAGAAGTTCGCTCCCAGCCATCCACATGCCCAGCAGTTGAATGCTAGCTTGGCTAAATTGCTAGCACTTCAACTGCTGCCTTTTCAGTTGGTAGACTCTGCCCCCTTCCGTGAGTTTGTGGAATGTGCGTTTCCTCCGTGGCAGGTTCCCAAACGCCACTTTTTTTCACTGAAGGCGATTCCGGCTCCCTACCGGCATGTGGAAGGTAATGTCTTGGCCTCGCTGGACAGGGCGGTCAGTGGTAAGGTGCATATTACCACTGACTCATGGTCCAGCAGGCATGGACAGGGTCGTTACCTATCTTTAACGGCGCATTGGGTGAATCTGCTGGCAGCTGGGAAGGATGCAGGACAGGGTGCAGTAGTGTTGGAGGTTGTTCCGCTACCACGCTTCCAAAATGCTACTAGTGGTGATTCTGACACACCTCTCTCCTCCACCCCCTCCTCTTCTTCCTCCATGGCCTCTACCTGTGCTGATTTGTCCTCGGAACCAGCAGTGCTCTGTAGGCGTTCAAGGGGCTACGCAAGTACGCAGGCAAAAAGATGCCATGCGGCGCTTGAGCTGGTGTGCTTGGGGGACAGTAGCCACACTGGAGCAGAGATTCCATCAGCTCTGCAGGGGCAGGCTCAGAGGTAGTTGACGCCACGCCAGCTTAAGCCAAGAATGGTGGTTTGCGACAATGCCACCAACCTCCTCTCCGCCCTCCGACAGGGACAACTGACCCATGTGCCCTGTTTGGCTCACCTCCTTTTCTTGGTGGTGCAGCGGTTCTTGGGAAGGTACCCAGGCTTACAGGATGTCCTGAGGCAGGCCAGGAAACTCTGTGTGCATTTCTGCCGGTCATATAATGCCAGTGCTCGGCTGGCTGACCTCCAAAAGAAATACAACCTGCCCAAGAACCGCCTAATCTATGACATGCCCACCAGGTGGAACTCAACGTTGGCCATGCTGCAGTGGCTGCACACGCAGCAGAGGGCCATCAATGATCATCTGTGCCAATATGGCACCAGGACAGGGTCAGGGTTTTTTTTTTTTGCCACACCAGTGGGTCATGATCAGGGATGCATGCACTGTCCTGTCACCATTTGAGGAGGCCACGAGGATGGTGAGCAGTGACAGTGCATGCATCAGTGACACTGTCCCTCTTGTCCACCTGTTGGAGCACACGCTGCATGGAATAATGGACAGGGCACTTGAGGCAGAACAGAGGGAGGAAGAGGAGGACTTCCTTACCTCTCAAGGCCCCCTTTATCCAGACAGTGTTCCTGCTGGCCCGCCTATCACACAGTAGGAGGACGAGGAGGAGGAGGAGGATTGTGTCAGCATGGAGGTGGAGCCTAGCACTCAGCATCAGCAGCAGTCTTCAAGGGATCAATTACAGTCCCAAGAAACCCATGCACTTGTACGTGGCTGGGAGGAGGTGGCTGCGGATCATGTCGTCCTTAGTGACCCAGAGGACTCAGGACCGAATGCCTCAGCAAACCTACGCTGCATGGCCTCCCTGATCCTGCAAAGCCTGCGGAAGGATCCTCATATTCGTGGTATCAAGGAGAGGGATCATTACTGGCTGGCAACCCTCCTTGATCCACCTTACAAGGGTAAGGTTGCGGACCTTATCTTGCTGTCACAGAGGGAGCAAAGGATAAAACATCTTCGGGAGGCCTTGCAGAAAGGTTTGTGCAACGCGTTCCCAGAGCCTGGGAGGTTACAAATTCCTGGTCCTGGACAACGTGTTGCTGATGCTTCGGTCAATCACAGAAGGAGCGGTGGAGAAGGTGGCCGTCTGACCGATGCGTTCAGACAATTTTTTAGTCCGCAGCCCCAAGGTATGATCGGTACCAGCAACCATCGCCAGCGTCTGTTTTACATGGTGCAGGAATACCTAAGGGCAAGATCAGACTTGGACACCTTTCCCACCGAAAATCCTCTGTGTTACTGGGTCTTGAGGATGGATCACTGGCCAGAGCTTGCACAGTATACAATTGAGCTACTGGCCTGTCCTGCATCCAGCATTCTTTCGGAACACACATTCAGTGCTGCTGGAGGCTTTGTAACCAATCACAGGGTGAGCCTGTCCACCGACTCGGTCGATCGGCTGACCTTCATAAAAATTAATCAGTCTTGGATCACCACCAGCTACCAAGCACCTGATGCTGATGTAACCAAATAATTTTTTTTGAATGTCAGATCCCTTCAAGACTGCCTATGCTGATGCTGAGTGACTATCATGTTATGCTGAGTGAATATCCTCTGACTGCTGAGCTCTGAGGAAGAAGACTTGTCTTCGAAACGCGTAAGCCGGCAGCGATCCCTGTCAATCCCTCTGCGACTTATTGGAGTGGGTTCGGTTCGGACGCATTGCTGCGATTTTGTGGACTCTTAATGTGAGACACTCACGAATGTTTGTAAGTAGGTTTCTTTTATAAATTTTTTATAAATCCACCCAAGGATAATGCACGAGGCTGGTGTGCCTTTCTTTTTTCTCTTTGTCATTTACCGCTAGGATACCCCTATCCCTATTGTGCGCAGGAGTTTTTGTTTTCTGTCATCTAAGATACTATAGACACCCCCCCAGGTACGATATTTAAAGGAATATTTCACTTTTATTTTTTCACTTTAAGCATCATTAAAATCACTGCTCCCGAAAAAACAGCTTTTTTTTTTTAAACTTTTTTTTGCATTGATACATGTACCCTGGGGCAGGACCCGGGTCCCCAAACCCTTTTTAGGACAATAACTTTCATATTAGCCTTTAAAATTCGCACTTTTGATTTCTCACGTTCGAGTCCCATAGACTTTAACGGGGTTCGAAAGTTTGCGCGAACTTCCGGTTCGCAGGTTCTGGTGCGAACCGAACCAGGGGGCGTTCGGCTCATCCCTACTTGCCACATGCCACCAGATGCAGATTGCCACATGCCACCAGATGCAGATTGCCACAGTGACTTGCCACATGCCACCAGATGCAGATTGCCACAGTCACTTGCCACATGCCACCAGATGTAGATTGCCACAGTAACTTGCCACATGCCACCAGATGTAGATTGCCACAGTCACTTGCCACATGCCACCAGATGCAGATTGCCACATGCCACCAGATGCAGATTGCCCATGCCACCAGATGCAGATTGCCACATGCCACCAGATGCAGATTGCACATGCCACTGTCTCCTGCCTCCTAGATGCAAATTGTCACTAAGCACAGTGAGTTCCGCGTGAGAGAGAACAGTGGTGATGCGGGGCGGGCGGTGAGAAATTATGTAATCTCTCTGCTCGCCTGCTTCACCCCTAACAGTATACCGGCAGGGCTGTGTGGGCGGAACAGCAGTGATGCGGACGGGCGGAAGTGGGCGGAAGTGCGGCAGGGCTGTGTGGGCGGAAGTGTGGCGGGGCTGTGTGGGCAGAAGTGCTCGCCTGCCACCACCGCACCTCAGATAGCGAAGACTTTGCGGCCCGCCGGTAAACAGGCTGCGGCCCGGTAGTAGACCGCGACCCGGGGGTTGGAGACCCCTGGTTTTAAGTATACGAACAATAGCTAGAAGCAAAAATGTAGCTCTTCATAGAGATCGGGTAGAGATGATTCAGACTAGTAGTACAAACATAAACAGTGTAGCGATTATAATAAAAATAAAGTTTGTTACTACATTTTCCTTAGAGCACAACAAAATTGTTGCAATTCTTAAAGAACATCTTCCCATCCTGTATGCCAATAAAGATCTGTACAGTGCTATTAAAGAAGAAAAATTAAAGCCAGCAGCTACACATACTGCAGCTGCTGGATTTTAATAATCGGACACTTACCTTTCCTGGAGTCCAGGGATGTCAGCACCACAGCTGATGTTTCCATCAGCTGTTGGGTGCTGCTGCCGCCATTGCGGGTAAGGGAACGTGACAGTGTAGCCTTACAGCTTCACGCCGGAAACCCTACTGTACATGCGCAAGGCCCCGCTCCTCTCTCCTACTGGCCCAACGACAGGGGGAGGAGGGAGCCCCGCGGTGACATCATGGGCCATGGCGCGGACTCTCAGAAGTGGGAACGGGATACCACAGGATAGCAATTTTTCTTGTAAAAGGGCTCCTAGTCTAGGTAGTATTTTGTTACCTAGTTTGTTTTGCTCTCAGAAGCCAAACAAACCACTGACTTGGCTTTCTACTATAAATACCCGCAGACAGTGCCATAGACGTAAAAAAAGTACAGTTGAACCTCGGATTACGAGCATAATCTGTTCCAGGAGTATGCTCGTAATCCAAAGTACTCACATTCAATGCGAGTTTTCCCATTGAAGTCAATGGAAACTAAAATAATTAATTCCGCATTGACTTCAATGGGATGCAATACCGAATGCGGGCAGAGGTGGGGGGCACCGGAGAGCCTCGGAAACGTCCGAAAAGGCCCGAGGACACTTCGGCTGACCTCGGCAAACATCGGAAAGTCACGGAAACTGAGTATGTCCGTGTCTTTCCGAGCATTGCCAAACAGCAGTGATTGGCTGCGATCGTCTCTGCTCGGCTCCTGCGCCCCGGTACCTCAGGCCAAATGCGGTACTGCAGGCCTATTTAGGCTCTGCTCGGCTCCTGTGCCCCCATACCTCAGGCCAAATGCGGTACTGCAGGCCTATTTAGCTTGAATTCTGCTCGTCTTGCGAGTCAACACTCGCAAACAGAGTCAGAATATTTTTTTTAAATTGCTCGCAAATCAAATTGCTCTCAAACCAAGTTACTCTTAAACCGAGGTTCCACTGTACCTCAGTGTTTTCCTTCTCAGCTAAAAAAAATATACCATCAAAAAATATATTAATTGCAATTCTAAATCAGTGGTTTATGTAATTCAATGTAGTGCCTGTAGCCTGCAATATGTTGGGTATACTATATGCCCTTTGAGAATCTCAGAACATGTAAATGACACCATCAATACCAATGCTAAAAATATTTCAAATGTGAGACATTTCCGAGAAGTACACCATAGCAATCTTCACACCTTTTCTTTTTTTGGTGCTGAACAGGTTAAAAAAAAAAGGAGAAGAGGTGATACTCATCGTATTTTGCTTAAACGTGAAGTGTGGTGTATCCATACCCTCAATACTAGAAAACCATATGAATGATAGGATGGACATAAATCTTTTCTTAAAGCAGAGGTCCACACAAAAATGGAACCTCTGCTGTCCGGATTCCTCCCCCCTCCGGTGTCACATTTGGCACCTTTCAGGGGGGAGGGGGGAGCAGATATCTGTCTAAGACAGGTATTTGCACCCACTTCCGGGCATAGCTGCATTATCTGCGGGTATCTACGCCACGTCTGGCGCCTCCCACTGTCTTCTGGGAAACACACAGGTCTCAGAAGACAGCAGGGACCATTCACATCGTGCAGCGCGACTCGCGCATGCGCAGTAGGGAGCCAGGAAGTGAAGCCGCAAGGAAGTGAAGATGGTGGCGGTAGCATCAGAGAGCCGAGCGGTAGATCGGCTTCGGGTGCCGACATCGCGGGCGCGCTGGACAGGTAAGTGTCCTTATTTTAAAAGTCAGCAGCTGCAGTGTTTGTAGCTGCTGACTTTAAAAAAAAAAAAAAAACGGCGGACCTCTGCTTTAACATAATTACAATGTTTTGTTATATTCGTGTTGATACATGCGTTCTTCACATGCTTGCGTGTCTCTTCCCTTTCTCTCCATGTGTTTTTAATTGATTTGATTGTTCAGGATGAACACGCCCTTTTTGAGGGCTTGTTTTGTTATAAATATCAGTTTTTAAATCAAATATGTATGCTTTGATGAAGGCTTCATAGCCGAAATGCATCAGCATATAGCCTGTACCCTTGTACCCATGTAACACATAAAGTACTTTTATTCAAGAGCATCCGAGTTGCCAGCCTTCCTGATTGAAGAATTGTACCTGTGGGTAGCCGTTTTGGCGTTTAGCAGCATTTCTTTGCCCTCTTCTATTTTCCATGCCCAAATTCAATTGGTACAGCTTAAAAACGATTGACACAGCTTAACTCTGTATACAGCGTCAACACGCCTTTAGATTAAGGTGACCAGATTTTTAAAATGAAATCCGGGGACATATTTTTCTTTTATCAGTAATGGCGGCAATCTCTGCCCGTTGCTGTTGCCGCCCGCCTCACAGCCCGTCAAGTCTAACTCTCTGGGTGGAGAGCGGAGGAAGATCACTCCGCCAGGGAAGGCAAGGAGATAAGCAGGCAGGCGGCTAGCCGGGACTTGAGCCAAGGCAGAAGAACATGCGAGCGGATCTGGATGGGCATGCACCCGAAACTGAAGAAATATTCCCTCCGCTCTGACTAGCACATGATCATCAGAAAGGGGCACAGATAATGAAAAAAAAAATAGACCCCCTAATCTAGTAGGAGCGGCGGAGCAGAGGTATGTAATTCAGAATGTTTTTATTAATTCTGCACTGACTGTCTTTGAAATTGCTCCAGCCCCTGTTCAAATCCAATCCGTGGACAAAACCGGGGACAGACTTGGTCCGGGGACAGTGTCCTCAATCCGGGGACTGTCCCCTGAAACAGGGGGATGTCTGGTCAGGCATTTTTACAGCTGTAGGACACACTGGCCCTGTTTTTTTTTTTTTTTGCAGTTTGAAAATGCCTATGCCACTTACTGCATGGACACATAGAATACCATGGAGAGGCGTTTTTGAGCTGTAAAAAAAAATAACGCTTGACGCCCCTAAGAGCAGCTGTAAAAAGGTCCAGTGTGCATGAGTACTTAGATATATTTTTATTGGTGGTACAGCTGTTTTTGTTAAGCCTTCTGTGTGCATATTATTAAACAGGGTTCTTAATTTTAGCCATGGTTGCATTCCACAACATGTAGTTTGAATTTTGCATGTTATAAACAATTAATAACTTTTATAGCTGTATTCTATGTGTGTACTTTGTTACTTTTAAACCCTATAGATGTGAATTATGAATCCTGCTATACAGAAATACCTTCCACATTCAACAGCTTGAAATCAAATAACAACAAAAATACAAAAGGTTGCTAACCTAGGTGTAAATGATAGATAACATTTAGATAATATTCTATATACGGTACTTTATGGTATGCTATTGTATAGAATGATATCAGGGATACAAGTGTAAGCCTGTGCTATATACTGTATAAAGTGAAAGGGATGCAGGTGATGCCTGTAGACTGTGTCTAGTACTGTACTTTATATCTTTTATGATAAGAGATGCCGATAAGTTCCACCAGCACCACACTGCACTTCTACTTTTTGCCTGTTTCATATTATTTTAGGTGTAATTTCAACATCATGCTAGCTAGATCACACAATTGAAAATTTGTATCAAATAAATATGTGTAAAACAAAAGCCCTCTGGATATAGTGTGGATTGGAGTCTATAGAGCTTATGTTTGGAAAGTAGGTGATTATGAGAGTGGCAATGAAATGTATTACAGCTGACAGTAAAAAAGCAACCAGGCATAGTGTAATAAGAGCGGTGCCATACTTTATTGGCACTTGAAGTTTTTTACTTGGTTTAAATTGATCCACAGATCCATATCGTCTAAACTGGAAGAGATTAACTACCATATCAAAACCAGATAGCACTATACCCGGATAATCTACACTTTCTATTTCCTGATGTATCGCCTCTGTGCTGGAGAGTCTGTGGGATGATAGCGACCCACGTTCACATCTGGTGGCACTGCCCCATCATATTTACAGCTTTAATACCGTCTCCCAGAATTTGTTCATTTTGGGAGATTTCATTGGCCCTTATAGTGGTCATTCAGGGTACTAAAATTGCAGCAAAGAACTGTCAGTCCTATTCCAATGTATAGGTGAGCCGATCAGCTGATACAGGTGAGCCATTATTCCGCACCTTCTAAATGAGGCTAAGGCCAGGTTCACACTAGTGCGACATGACAGCCGTCCTTCTTTGGATCTGACTTTTCCCTGCGACATGAAGCCGACATATGTCCGACTTTCAATGAACGGGGATCGGACTTGGATCCCCGCCTTTACCAGGCACTGTGTTTGGTATGAATCTTGAGGGGGAACTCCAGGCCAAATTTTAAATAAAAAAACGGCATGGGTTCCCCCTCCAAGAGCATACCAGGCCCTTGGGTCTGGTCTGGATTTTAAGGGGAACCCCTACGCCGAAAAAACGGCGTGGGAGTCCCCCCAAAATCCAAACCAGACCCTTATCCGAGCATGCAACCTCAACATAGGGGATTTGGTGCCCATGTTGATGAGGACAGGGCCTCTTCCCGACAACCCTGGCCGTTGGTTGTCGGGGTCTGCGGGCGGGGGGCTTATCGGAATCCGGGAGCCCCCTTTAATAAGGGTACCAGGCCGCATGCCCTCAACATGGGGGGTTTGGTGCTCTGGGGCAAGGGGGCGACCTGCGGCCCCCCCACCCCAAAGCACCCTGCCCCCATGTTGATGAGGACAGGGCCTCTTCCAGACAACCCTGGCCGTTGGTTGTCGGGGTCTGCGGGCGGGGCTTATCGGAATTCGGGAGCCCTTTTAATAAGGGGGCTCCCAGATCCCGGCCCCCCACCCTATGTGAATGAGTATGGGGTACATTGTACCCCTACCCATTCACCTGGTGGAAAAAAATGTCAAGAAAAAAAACACAACACAGCTTTTTAAAGTAATTTATTACACAGCTCCGGGGGTCTCCGGTGTCGTCTCCGCGCTCTCCGGTTCTTTCTTCCTTCCGCCGGGCCTCCGCTATCTTCTCCCAGCTCTTTTGCTAGCGGGGCCTGGTCTTCTCCGTCGCCTTCTTCTTCTCCCGCTCTCCGGTGTCGTCTCTGCGCTCTCCGGTTCTTTCTTCCGCCGGGCCTCCGCTATCTTCTTCCAGCTCTTTTGCTAGCGGAGGCCCGGTCTTCCCGTCGTCTCGTCCGGCTCTCCGTTGTCCTTCTGCCGGCCCCTCCACTATCTTCTTCCAGCTCTTTTGCTAGTGGAGGGGCCGGTCTTCCCGTCGTCGCCGTTGGCGTCTTCTTCCCTCTTCTCCTCCTCGATGTTGACTCGTCGCTTCCTCCCGCTGTAATGTTGGGTGTTGCGGTGCGCGCCGATTTATATAGGCTTCTCATGACGTCACAGTCACAAGCTCCGGGTGGCCCCGGAGCATGTGACGTCATGGGAGCATGTGACTGTGACGTCATGAGAAGCCTATAATAAATCGGCGCGCACCGCAACACCCAGCATTACAGCGGGAGTGTCAGGAACTTGGTAGAAGGCCGAGATGCTAGGAGGGCTCCCCTTGCGGCCGAGCGCAGCACACCACTGAGGGTGACACAGCAGGTGTGGTGCCCACAGAAGCACGGGTGCCTGGTAGCTGGAACTGGAGACAGGCATGCTTGGATGGTCCAGGAAGCAGGGACCGGCGGACAGACTTGATAGCAGAGCCAGGAGCCAGGCCAGGGATCAACACAGGAAGTCAGTCCAGGATCAGAGTCAAGTTCAGGGAGTAAGATAAACAAGTCCAGTAGCCAAGCCAGGATCAGATGCAGGAAGCAGGCAGAGAGAAGTCAGATGCAAAGCCAAGGATCAAGCCAGGGGGTCAGAAGGATCAGGTCAGGATAGCCGAGTCGGTACACGGATCAGGAACAGCAGATTCACAGGACACAGGAACGCAGACAAGCTGAAGATACACCAGCGATGCACCACTGTCAGCAGTGGGTTTAAATAGGCCGGGCATCATTACGCCATGCGTGCGCCATTGCGCATGTGCGTGCGCATCGTCACGGCGCCGCGCGTTCGCCTAGTCCCGGCGCGCGGCCGCCCAACCATGGTGCCACGCATCCTTGTGCGCGCATGCGCATCAAGGCGTCTATTTCCCTGATAGGGAGGAAGCGACGAGTCAACATCGAGGAGGAAAAGAGGGAAGAAGACGCCGATTGCGACGACGGGAAGACCGGCCCCTCCACTAGCAAAAGAGCTGGAAGAAGATAGTGGAGGGGCCGGCAGAAGGACAACGGAGAGCCAGACGAGACGACGGGAAGACGGGGCCTCCGTTAGCAAAAGAGCTGGAAGAAGATAGCGGAGGCCCGGCGGAAGGAACAAAGAACCGGAGAGCTGGAGAAGAAGAAGGCGACGAAGAAGACCGGGCCCCGCTAGCAAAAGAGCTGGAAGAAGATAGCGGAGGCCCAGCGGAAGAAAGAACCAGAGAGTGGGAGAAGAAGAAGGCGAGGCAGAAGACCGGGCCCCACTAGCAAAAGAGCTGGAAGAAGATAGCGGAGGCCCGGCGGAAGAAAGAACCGGAGAGTGGGAGAAGAAGAAGGCGACGGAGAAGACCAGGCCCTGCTAGCAAAAGAGCTGGAAGAAGATATCGGAGGCCCGGCGGAAGGAAGAAAGAACCGGAGAGCTTGGAGACGACACCGGAGACCCCCGGAGCTGTGCAATAAATTACTTTAAAAAGCTGTGTTGTGTTTTTTTTTTTGACATTTTTTTCCCACCAGGTGAATGGGTAGGGGTACGATGTACCCCATACTCATTCACGTAGGGTGGGGGGCCGGGATCTGGGGGCCCCCTTATTAAAGGGGCTCCCGAATTCTGATAAGCCTCGCCCGCAGACCCCGACAACCAACGGCCAGGGTTGTCGGGAAGAGGCCCTGTCCTCATCAGCATGGGGGCAGGGTGCTTTGGGGTGGGGGGCCGCAGGTCGCCCCCTTGCCCCAGAGCACCAAACCCCCCATGTTGAGGGCATGCGGCCTGGTACGGTTCAGGAGGGAGGGGGGGCCGCTCTCTCTTCCCCCCCTCTTCCCCTGCGACCTGCCAGGTTGCGTGCTCGGATAAGGGTCTGGTTTGGATTTTGGGGGGACCCCCACACCTTTTTTTCGGCGTAGGGGTTCCCCTTAAAATCCAGACCAGACCAAAGGGCAAATGCTCCCGAAGGGGGAACCCATGCCGTTTTTTTATTTAAAATTTGGCGTGGAGTTCCCCCTCAAGATCAGCAGAGTAGAAGTCGCATGCCAAAGTCGGATCATGCAAGACTGCGGTCCGACTTTGATCCGACTTCAATGATAGTCAATGGGCTGAAGTCGGATCAAAGACGGACCAAAGTCGGACCAAAGTAGTACAGTAGTAGTACAGTACAGTAGTACAGTAGTAGTTTCCATAGGGAAACATTGATTTTCACACGTCATGCGACATGAGCTCCCAATGTCGAAGCGTTTGACGCCCCAGTGTGAACCCGGCCTAAATCCCTAATATCATTATACCTGGTGGCACCATCCCCTTGTGATGTCACCGACCAGTGGACCCACCCCTTACCTATTTAAAACTGTCACCCCACGGAGCAGGCATTTGGCGGTCAGCTTTCCTTACAGGCGG
Source organism: Rana muscosa (assembly GCA_029206835.1). Lineage (NCBI taxonomy): Eukaryota > Metazoa > Chordata > Amphibia > Anura > Ranidae > Rana > Rana muscosa. Next base: position 574,890,712 of record CM055116.1, read on the forward strand.
AGCATTTTTTTTTGGGTCCAGCGATGGCACTGAGCAGCGGATCTACATCGGAGGACATTGTTTATTTATTTTTAATAAAGGAATTGTAAAAACTGTGTTTGTGCTTTTTTCCTTATTGACACTTTTTTTGGTGAATGAGGAGGGGTACAATGTTCCCCAATAATCATTCACATGGGGGGGGGATCTGTTTTTGGATCTGGATTTGTTAAAGGGGGCTTCCAGATTCCAATAAACCCCCTGCCCACAGACCCCCACAACCACCATCCAGGGTTGTCAGGAAAAGGTCCTTGTCCCAGGTGCTTTGGGATGTGGGGGCAGATGTGGGGCCCCCCCAAATCCATACTAGGCCCTTAGGGTCTGGTATGGATTTTAAAGGGAACTGCATGCCAAAATAAAATAAAATAAAAAAAGGTGTGGGTTCCTCCCCAAAATCCATACCAGACCCTTATCTGAGAATGCAGCCCCGCAGGTCAGGAAAGGGGGGGGGGATCGAGTGAGCGCCCCCTCCTGAACCATACTACATGCCCTCGAAATGGGGGGCTGCTTTTGAGTGGGGGGGTGCTTTGCCACACCCACCCCAAAGCACCTTGTCCCCATGTTGTTGTGGACAAGGGCCACTTTCTGATAACCCTGGACTGTGGTTGTGGTGGTCTGCAGGCAGGGGGCTTATCGGAATAAGGCCCCCTATGTGAATAAGTGGGTACATTGTACCCCTACTCATTCCTAAAAAAAGTGTCAATAAGAAAAAAAAACACAGACACAGTTTTTGAAAATTCCTTTAATAAAAAAAAATAAAAAAAAAACAATGTCCCCCCCCGGTGTAAATCCATTGTCAATCACAACACTGCCGCCGCCAGACCCGAAAAAAAACCCCTTACTGCAGGTAGGTACTACAGTTTTTATATAGGTAAGGGGCGGAGCCACCTGGCGACGTCACCTGGTGGCACCGCCCTCTTGTGATGTCACCGACCGGTGCAAAAGTATAATTTCAATACTCTGGTTTGGCCACATCTTGAGTATGCCATTTAGTTCTGGTCACCAATCCACAGGAAGAATGTGCTGGAGCTGGAGAGAGTCCAGAGAAGGGCAATAAAGCTAATAAGGGGACTGAAAGACCTCAGCTATGAGAAGCGACTACAGCAGGGGCATATCATGAAATTAGTGGGCCCATGTGCAAGATCAAAAGTGGGCCCTAGGCATAGATAAACCCAAAAATGTGGCACGCATGTGGTTAAATAAAGTCTGAGATGACCTACCAAGCGCAGAAAGTGGTAATGTTAAATGGGGAATGCACAGTGTGGAGTGTACGGTGGTGGGTAGTATGTGCAGGGAAAGGATGTGGAGTGTATGGCGGTGGGTATTATGTGCAGGATGGTGTCAGTGGGGCAGTGGACGGTGTCAGTAGTTCTTTATTTTTACACGAGTTCCACACCATAAAAAGTCCAACTCTGTTTTATTGCTTTAATCAGTAGGTAGACTGGTTGACTTTTAAAAGAACAGACAGGGTGTGGGAAAGAGTAGGTCCAGGCACAATAGAGTTTCTCCTGTTCCGTTTAGTGCAAACAGGCTTGGCGCACAGTCGCTGCCACCGACTGTGAATTTGGTCACTGCCACTGACCTGGGTGAAAGTTGAGGCCTCTGCCACAGGCCTTGGATGAGGTCTGTCACTGACCTAAGGAAGATGGGTCCCTGCCACAGACCATGAGAACATGAATTACCTCCTTTAGAACAAACAACCCCTGTCAGAGGAAGACATCCATCCGGGCGGTCACCAGAGGCCTCCACCGTCACCAGCAAATGCTGCGCTGGCTCTTCGGGGAGGTCACGTCTCCGGTCCCTTACGCCCTGGATTCAGGCACCCAATACCGGGGGCACCTTAGGAATGCTTCGCCCTCGCGGGACCCAGTCGAAGGTACTGGGTCCCAGGCCTCCTGGTAAAGTACCTCATCCCAGGCTGAAGGTGCCTGGGATGGAACTCGACTCCACGCCCCCAGGCCGAAGGTGCCTGGGGAATGGACCTTGTGCGCAAGATGTCCGCCCCCTTTTATATCCTCTCCCAGCAGGCACAGCGTGTTCCCCGCCCCGCCGTACTACTGCTGCGAGAGGACAAAAAGGGCACGGCTCTAGAATGGCAGTTCAACCCCGGTCCCAGGTGACAGCGCCACCTAGGGACCGCAGGGAACATGACACCATTCATACCTCCCACACTCCAAAGTGTCCATAAATCCCTAAAAAATCAATGTATCTGGGCCATCTATGGCCCAGATACACCCCACTAAATTTGACACCCGCTACATACTGTTTTATGTTTTTATTCTTTTTTACTATTTAATTTTTTTTCAGTGGACGGTGTCAGTAGAGCAATGGACAGTGTCAGAATTTTTTTTTTATTATTATTTTTTTTTTTATTATTCAGTAAACACCCTGTACCCATGGATGATACATGGACTACAGTCATTAAACGTATTCTCCCTGGAGAGGAGATGCTTAAGAGGAGGTATGATGTCAATTTACAAATATCTAAATGGTGAGAAAACTATTCAGTCTCAGGTCCCTAAAGGGCTTGTAAAGGCAAAATGTTTTTTATCTTAATGCATTCTATGCATTAAGATAAAAAGCCTTCTGTGTGCAGCAGCCCCCCTCAGCCCCCCTAATACTTACCTGAGCTCCATTTCTATCCAGCGATGTTACAGCAGTGTCTTGGCTGCCCGGGACTCCCCTCCTCATTGACTGAGACAGCAGGGCGGCGCCATTGGCTCCCGCTACTGTCAATCAAAGTCAGTCAGTCAATGAGGAGAGAAAGGGGGCGGGGCCGGGCCACAGCTTCGTGTCTGAATGGATACACGGAGCTGCAGCTCGGTTTGGGTGCCCCCATAACAAGCTACATGCTGTGGGGGCACTCAACAGGAGGGAGGGGCCAAGAGCACTGAAGAGGGACCCGAGAAGAGGAGGATCGGGGCTGCTCTGTGCAAAACCATTTCACAGAACAGGTAAGTATAACATGTTTGTTATATTTAACTAAAAAATAAAGACTTTACAATCAATTTAAAAAGACACAAAGCCTCTCAATGAGGTTGGAAGAGAAGTGGTTTAATTGCAAGCTGCATAGAGGGGTCCTTTACTGTAGAAGCAGTGAGGATGTGGTACTCCCTTTCACAGTTGGTGTCAGCTGGAAGTGTCAATAATTAAAAAAAACTTCCAGATAGGCATTGTAGCAAACGCACTATACAAGAATATGGGAAATGGTTGTTACTTAACCACTTCCCTTCCCGCCCATTGTCATATGACGTCCCGCCGTGTCACAGAGGAGCCGATGCGCATGCATGGCGGCCACGATGTCCGCTGGGTACCCGCGTTCGCTTGTGACAGAGCGGGAGAAGGGATCTGTGTGTGTAAACACACAGATCCACATCCTGTCAGGGGAGAGCAGACAGAACGTGTATTCCTAGTATATAGGAACACTGATCGGTCTTCTCCCCTAGTCAGTCCCATCCCCCCACAGTTAGAATCACTCCCTAGGTAACACATATAACCCCTTGATCGCCCCCTAGTGTTATCTCCTTCCCTGCCAGTGACATTTATACAGTAATCACTCAGTGCATATTTATAGCACTGTTTGCTGTATAAATGTCAATGGTCCCAAAATAGTGTCAAAAGTGTCCGATCTGTCCGCCGCAATGTCACAGTAATGGTAAAAATCGCAGATCACCGCCATTACAAGTAAAAAAATTAAAAAATAAATAAAAATGCCAAAGATGCCATAAATCTATCCCCTATTTTGTAGATGCTATAACTTTTGCGCAAACCAATCAATATACTCTTATTGCATTTTTTTTTTTACCAAAAATATGTAGAAGAATACATATCGGCCTAAACTGAGGAAAAAAGGTATTTAAAAAAAAAAAATGGGATATTTATTATAGCAAAAAATAAAAAAAATAGTTTTTTTTAAACTTGTCGCTCTTTTTTGTTTATAGCGCAAAAAATAAAAACCACAGAGTTGATCAAATACCACCAAAAGAAAGCTCTATTTGTGGGGTAAAAAATGGTACAGTGTTGCATGATCACGCAATTGTCATTCAAAATGTTACAGCGCTAAAAGCTCAAAATTGGCCTGGGCAGGAAGGGGGTGAAAATGCCCTGTATTGAGGTGGTTAAAAACAAACACAACATCACAGGTTGAACTGGGTGGATTGGTGTCTTTATTCATCCTTACCAACTACAGTATGTAACTATAGATATGTAAGTATGATTTACCAACATCCTGTTCATGCATTGAGACTCACTATGATACCTCAAATATACCACTACAGAATTGTACCTTTTATTCATTGGGAATTTTAATGTTATTCTCTCCTCTATGTATAACCCATTTCTGACTGGTCGTAAAATCATTGTTTTCTTTTTAAAAAAAAAACATTTATTAAACATAAAATAAAGTGATCCACAGACCACGGAACTGATGCCTCATACACACGACCGGGATTTCCGACAGGAAAAGATCCGGAAATCCCGAGGGGAAAACCGAGAGCCTGCTCTCTACTTTTCCCCCCATACATACGATTGGTTTTCCCGTCTGGAAAACTCAGATGAGAGCTTTTCCTCTGGAATCCCGACCCTGCGTTTGCTCCATCAAAGTTTTTCCCCACAGGAAAACGGACAGAAATGGCCGTTTTCTGCTTCACATGGCCGGGTTTTCTGACGGGAAAAGGTCAGTCGGGAAATCCACCAGGAAAAAAGAGAGCTGGTTCTCTTTTTTAGCCGGACGATTTTGGCAGTTTTCCCATCGGAAAAACTGCGAGGGAGCATACACACGGCCGTGATTCCCAGCCAAAAGCTCTCTTCGCAGTTTTCCTGTCGGGAAACCCGGTCGTGTGTACGGGGCATAAGAATAACACATTTTCCTGGTGCCTCCATGGCACCATACCTGTGATAGAGCTCCGCCTCGACTCCTCCTTCAGGACTAGTGAATAGCATAAATTAAAGGCATAGTCCCTCCCCCAACATTCTCCTTTTTTTCCTCATACCTTCTTGTGCTGGTGAAGAGTAGCAGTACGTCCATACCTCTGCAGTTGGCAGCGTCCGCCGGGTTTAGCCTTTCCCGTGCGCAGTCCCTGTTCTTGGGCCGCTCACAGCGCTGATAAGACTGGGAACCCCTCTGTGGATCTGTTGGGGTCATTTTGCAGAGTTTCCTCACAGGAACGCAGTCTGCTATCACATCCATGATGAATTCAGTGGAAGTCGTAAAAGGATCAGCTCCATCTTCCCAGGCTGTTGGTTTCCATTTTTTATTACAGGCATTTGTGTTTTTCCCCTTTCTTTTCCTCTCTTCCCCTCCCCTCCCCTTTCCTTTGCTTGTTAGGCGCCTTCAAATGATTATTGTCTTACTTTTTTGTTCCTTTAAAACTGTGCAACTGGATAGGGCAGGTGTCTCTCTGTGCAACAACATTGTGGTGCTTATTTCCGGGTTCGGGGGGGGGGGCTACAGGTGCTCTGTACGTCCCGCCAGGTAGGAGAGTGTCATGGCATGGCGTCCTCGCCGCCGTCTGCGCATGCGCGATTCGGGAGTGATACAGAGCCGTAGTTTCTCGGCTCTCTGTACTGGGCGACGCTGGATCTTCTGCGCGTGCGCATGCACGGTCGCTTGGTTCAGTGGCAGCCATCTTGGATTCTGGAAAGAAGGCTAGATTTGCCCTTTTTTTCAATCAATTCCAAATGGTGGTTTATGGGATTAGCCCACGCACCTTGAGCCTATTTAGGTTCAGATTCAGGGATTGCTGTCAGAGTCTCCTCAGCTGTGCCCTGCTAGGTCTCTCTGATGCTGCTTTGTGGTAGGTACGTTTTATTTTCTCAAAAAAAAAAAATAATGTTGCCGATCAAAAAATTTTATGTTTAAAAAAAAAAAAAGATGACGATATAAAAATGTTTATCTTTAAAAAAAAAAAAAAAAAGATGACGATATAAAAATGTTTGTTTAAAAAAAAAAAAAGAGACGCCAAAAACTCCCGATTCTTTTTACTTTCTTACTATATTTCCGGAGTTGATCCTTGTGCCCAACTCCGCAATGAGTCATTCATCTTGCAGCAAAGATCCTCACATTTCTATTAGGTATGTGACCAACTATACGTGAGTATATAAAAAAAAAAGTGCGCTCACTGGCCTAGCGTGAGTTCCTTACATCGTAGCCCTACCCACTCCAAGGGGTCCCGCTCTTCAGGGCGTAGGTCCCATTCTTCACGTCGTAGATCAGAGAGGTCAAGATCCAGAGGACATGATCGGTCCCCCTCTCCTACGACCTATAGAAAGAGAAATGCTGGACATGTGGGGCTACACCGCTACCAGACAGAGTGGTCTGTAAGGACTGTTTTACGGACTATGCGTCCAACCGCGAGCTAGAAAATCAGCACGCTGTAGATCTGCTCAAGCGAACAATGAAGGACTCCTTCTCTGAGCTTTTGGCTTTGGTCCCCGCTCAACCACTTCAGCAGATATCCCAGGTTCAGGATATAGAACCTAATCTCCCTGGTCCGTCAGCAGTCAGTACACCTCTGCCGCCGTCAGGCCGACCAGCTAGAGATTCACCACCTGAAGACTCTTCAGGGGACTCTTCAGAGGAATCAGAACCTTCTGGCTTCAGTCTCTCCTTGGTAAAGCCATTCATCCAGGCAGTCAAAACTGCAATCGCCTGGAAAGACGCAGAATAGCCTCCCCAAGAGTCTACAAGCTACTTCCCATTCCTCAGATGGGCGAGATTAGTCAAGTCATTCAGAAGGAATGGTCAAAGACTGATAAACTATATACCCCTTACCAGAGTCTGGAACGCAGTCACCAAACTCCATGCCAGTGGTAGACGCGTCGGTGGTGCGACTCGCAAAAAATATAACTTTGCCAATGGAGGATTCCGCTTCCTTCAAAGACCCTCTAGACAAATGAATCGACCTGGAGCTGAAGAGGAGCTACTTAGCCCCGAAAGCAGCATGTAAGCCAGCTATTGCCCTCACATCAGTATCAAATGCCATAAGATCTTGGACAGATAATATTGAGACGGCTTTGCGTCAGGATGTCCCCATGGAGGATATAACTAAGTCCTTAGAAGAGCTTAGATTGTCAGCAGACTTTGCCTGTGTAGCGGCCATTGACACGATCAGGTGGTCGGCAAGATCCATGTTGCATTTAGTGATGGCGAAGAGGGCCTTGTGGCTGAAAACCCTGGATGGCTGACTTATCCTCCAAACAAAATTGGTGCAAAATCCCGTTTGATGGGAAAGCACTATTCGGAGACAAAATGGATAAAGCTATCTCCAGGCTGTCAGGAGGGAAGTCTGGTATGCTTCCACAGGACAGAAGTAGGCGAAGATTCAGAGGTGGTTCCTCTAGGTTCCGCCAGTCAAACCCAAGGGATTTTAGGCAGTCGAGACAGCCCAGAGACAACAAAAGACCTTGGAAAGGTACTCAGGGATCCTTTTTGAACAGGAAGATGAAAGCCCTTCCGGCTCCACAGGAGCAGAAGCAGTCTTTTTTTTTTACGCCAGAGTAGCCCAGGCACTCCCGGTGGGAGCCAGGCTAAAGTTTTTTACCCCAGTCTGGGCCACCCGCTGCCACGACCCCTGGGTTCTGTCAACAATTCAATGGGGGCACTTTTGGAATTTTTCTCACCCCCCACCTCGGAACTCTTTCAAAGGACAGAGATTCCATCCTCTCCACTGAAGGCTCAAGCTCTGAAAAACTTCCTAACGTCACTCCAGCTTCAGGGTGCGGCTGTTCCGGTTCCCTTGGCAGAGCGCTTCGCAGGCTTTTACTCCACCCTATTTCTGGTCCCAAAGAGGACATGTGAGTGGAGGCCTGTGATAGACCTAAAGAGGCTCAACCGGTATATCCGCCCCGAAAGCTTCAAAATGGAGTCCCTGCAGACGATTATTCAGACAGTCCAGCCATCAGATTGGATGATTTCGGTCGATCTGCAGGATGCATACCTACATGTTCCAATTCTACCTGCATTTCAAAAATACCTGAGATTTGCAGTGGGATGGACCCACCTACAGTTTCAAGCCCTGCCTTTCGGTCTGTGCACCTCTCCCAGGGTGTTCACCAAGATACTAATATCTGCTTTGGTTCCCCTGCGGGAGAGGGGCTTGAGGATATACCACTACTTGGACGACATCCTACTCCTAGCAAGCAATCCGGATCAGTTGGTATGTCACCGGGACATTCTTCTACAGTCCATAAAAAGAGCTAGGGTGGCTGGTGAATTCCGACAAGTCAACTATCGCCAACACAGCAGATTATCTACGCGCAATGTTCGACACTTAGGTGGGGACAGTGTCATTACCACCGCCGAAGGCAAGGATTGTCATCCAGAGAATGATCAAAGTCATCCGGAGCCCATATCTGACGGCTTCACAATGCCTGAGCCTCATTGGCACAATGTCTTCCTATATACCCATGGTTCCTTGGGCACATTGGCACTTGAGGTATTTCCAGACTGGTTTCTTGGCGCAGTGGAAGAAACAACGACTATTTCAGACGATCCTGCTGATGGGGAAAAATGCGCAGGAGCCTTCACTGGTGGACAGTTCCGGAAAACCTCTCCAAGCCTCATCACCTGGGCTCCCTTCCTTGGATCACAATTACGTCCGATGCAAGCAGACAGGGCTGGGGAGCCCATTGCGGGCAAACCAGAATACAGGGGAGATGGTCATGCACCACCCAGGGAGTGGTATCAAACATCTTGGAGATGAGTGCAGCCTTCTTGGCACTGACCTCTTTGGCACCCCAAATCAGAGGCCAGAGAATACTCCTACGTCTAGACAACAGGGCAGCTGTCACTTATCTGCAGAAGCAGGGAGGCACTCGCAGCAGGTCACTCCTCAAGGAGGTAGAGCCGATCATGCTCTGGGCGGAGCAGAACCTCCTGGACCTCAGGCGATGTATCTGCCAGGCAGGTTGAACACGGAAGCAGACACATTATCCAGAAACTTCCTGGACAACAACGAGTGGGCTCTCCACCCCCATGTCTTCCTTTAGATTGCCAACATATGGGATCCCCCTCAGGTAGATCTGTTCACCTCCCCGAAGAACGCCAAGCTGGACAGGTTCTTCTCTCGGCTGCCGCATCCACAAGCCGAGGCAGTGGATGCCCTGTCATGTCCCTGGAGGTTAACCACAGAATATGCCTTTCCTCCCAGGCCATTAATATTCAAATTCCTCCTGAGGCTCCTCAGGGAGCCAGTCCAGGTGGTGGCAGTACTTCCGTATTGCGCCTCAGTGTGGGCTCTCCAATCAAGATCCCTCCTTTCCCTCAACTTCTGTCGCAGGGCAGTCAAGTTCATCCAAACCCTCAGAAGTTGAATCTTCAAATCTGGAGGTTGAGAGGCGAAGGTTCGAGTACCTAGGGTGTTCTTCCTGGAGTCATATCAACCCTTCTAAAAGCTAGGAAGCCAGCAACTAATGCCATATATTCAAAAATATGGGACAAGTTCTTGTCATTTGTTTCCGGAAATGGATTTGATCCAATCCTTCCTTCTACATCTCATGTTCTAGGATTCCTTCAGACAGGACTTGGTCTGGGACTTGGTCTGAGCTCTCTCAAAGTGCAGGTAGCAGCAATCTCTGCTGCAACAAATAAGAGATGGGCAGAGGATCCTTCAGTAGTCACTTTCCTCAGAGGTATATTGAAGATTCGCCCTCCTGTCAGACGATCATTTCCTAAGTGGGATCTGTCCCTAGTCCTGGAAGTTCTATCTGACCATCCCTTTGCTCCAGTGGAACAAGTAACAATATGGAACATGACACTAAAGACGGCTTTCCTGCTAGCCATTACATCTGGAAGAAGAATCTCGGAACTTCACTCTTTAGGGATAGGTGACGACCACATCTCCTTCTCCCCAGACAGAGTGGAACTTCGTCCCCTTCGGGGGTTCACACCAAAGATTGCTACTCCAAGCCACCTGTTGGAACCCTGGACACTACCAGTGTTTACAGACACGGATTCAGAGTCTTGTCACGAACTGGATGTATCCAGAGTGCTCAGGGCCCACCTAGAAGCCACCGGCCCCTTCAGAAATTCTGAGAGACTTTTCATCGTACCGTTCGGTAAATACAGGGGCAAAGAAGCTTCCATCAGAACTCTGGCATCTTGGGTTGTAAAGTTAATCCAGAAGGCCTACAGGATGAAGAATATGTAGCCTCCATCCCGAGTGAATGCTCATTCTACAAGGGCAGTCTCAGCTTCCTGGGCGGCAAGGGCTAATGTTTCATTGGAGACGGTGTGCAGGGCCACCACCTGGTCTTCTCACCATACGTTCCTCAGACACTACCATATTGATCCAGGAGCGCTCACGACTGTTGAGTTTGGAAGGAGGGCAGTTCAGGCTGCTATGTCCTCTTCTAATTAAACATTTATTGTTAAGCAATTATCCCACCCATGTCAGCTAGTTATTTATCACAGGTATGCTGCCATGGAGGCACCAGGAAAACGGAAAATTGTATCATACTTACCAGTAATTTTCCTTTCCTGGTGCCTATCCATGGCAGCATACGCTCCCACCCTCGGTATTCTATATTACAGAGAATGTTGGGGGAGGGACTATGCCTTTAATTTATGCTATTCACCAGTCCTGAAGGAGGAGTCGAGGCGGAGCTCTATCACAGGTATGCTGCCATGGATAGGCACCAGGAAAGGAAAATTACTGGTAAGTATGATACAATTTTCCGTTATGTTAATTGTTTGTGCTGATAAGCTATACACTATGTTTTAAAAACAAATGTAATTTTAGCCAGTATCTTCAGACAGTCTTCCATTCTTCTGCCATCATTTGTATACCAGTACAGTATATTACACTGTTGTACTGTTTGTTGTTCTTATGGAATGTTAGTCTGTGTGTGGCCATCCTAACTAACTTAAAGGGAACCTGTGACTGTGAGGATATAAATATTGCTTGCTAATGCTGACCCTGTTTTAAAGCTGCAGGACCCAGAGCTGTCATCTTGGTACATGCCTCAATACCTAGTAAGTAGACATGTGCAATTCGTTTAGTTACGAATTCCTTATTCGTCAAAATTCGTTATATTCGTTAATTCGTAAACATACGAATGAACGAACGGTTTACTAAAATTACCAAAAAACGAATTATTGAAAAGAACGAATATGGAAAACAACGAAAATACGAAATTATTAAATTAGAAACATCGGAAATACGAAAGAGTGAAAAAACAAAAATATACAAACAACGAAAATACCGAACAAAGATTCAAAATAACGAAAATCAAAATGAACGAAAACTCGATATTACGAATATTCAGAAAACAGAAATCAAAACAACGAAAATACCGAACAAAGATTCAAAATAACGAAAATCAAAATGAACGAAAAAAAACAAACAACTAAAATACGAATATTCGGAAAACGGAAATCAAAACAACGAATTTGTTAGTTCTGAAATATTTCTGGACGTTGGCCAATAAGCTTGTCCTTTCCCCTGAAGAGGTTGTCCCTTCCCCCAATGAGCTTGTTTCTTATTTCCTTGTGTGTTTTTCTGTATTAGACTGCAGTGCATTCCATCCAGAGTTCAGATAGGGTGTGGTTGGGTAGGTGGCACTGTTTTGGTGGATTTCTGAGTTAAGTTGTGACTTGTGAGAGAGAAATTCTTTGTTTCTTAAGCATACTGTCTAGAATCTAGTTTCTATATTACGAATTATGCCCCGATTACGAATCTACGAAAACAATGATACGAAAGTAAGAATAAATGAGCCGGTCAATCTCACGAAAGTACGAATTACAAAATTACAACAAGTAGTGTTTTGAATAAATGGAAAATGTATTCTAACGAAAGTACGAATGTAATTAAATCTACAAAAGTACAATTTTCCAATCAACGGAAATTAGACACGGAAATACGAATCATTGCAAATCAACGAAAATATAGTTCTTAGGAAAATACGAACACTGCGGAATATAAAATATAACAAAAAATACGAATTTCAAATCAACGCAAATTTGACTAACGGAAAAACGAATCAATGGAAAAATAACCCTTACGGAAATACGAAAGAGTCCGAATACGATAACCCACATCTTACGAATCAACGGAAACTAACAGAAACAAAACCAAACTAAACAAATGTTTATGTTGTGCACATGTCTACTAGTAAGTCAGTGATCTGCAAAGAGGCATGCAGGACTTTTAAGACTGCATATTTTTCCAGATTAGGGACTCCCAAGATTGTGAAGCCAGGACAAGGATGACAGCTCTGGAATCTGAATCTTTAAAAATAATTGTGGAACCCCCATAATTCTCGTAGAATCACTTTAATTTAAGTTGCAATCATGTAATCACTTTACATCATACATACTGTACTGTATTTCCCTTACTATGTTGGCAATAAGTATTGAAATTCTTCAGTTAATCATTTCACATTTAAGTGCAGTTCATCATTTGTTACACGATGAGTACAGATTTATGGTGCCACTGTAATTGGTAGGCTTGGTAAAAGGTGGATGTTCCTAAGGGAGATTTTTTGTGACACACCATTTGATATCTTCCAGCATTAGCTTGCTTTGCAGTTTTTTAAATTGATGCCTCGTACACACGACCGGTTTTCCCGTTGAAAAAACTGCGATGAGAGCTTTTGGCTGGGAATCCCGGCCGTGTGTATGCTCCATCTGAGTTTTTCCGACGGGAAAACTGTCGGGAAAAAAAAAGAGACCAGGATCTCTTTTTTCCCATCAGGAAAAAATCCTAGCGGGAAACATGTTCATCTGTATGCTTTTCCAACGGGAAAAAAAACGTGCATGCTCGGAAACAATTCGACGCATGCTCGGAAGCATAGAACTTAATTTTGTCGGCTCGTCGTAGTCTTTTACGTCACCGCGTTCTTGGCAGTCAAGAGTTCAACAGACTTTTGTGTGACCGTTTGTATGCAAGGCAGGCTTGAGAGGAATTCTGTTGGGAAAACCATCATTTTTTTCTTTGTCAAATTTGTTTATTAAATTCTCAAAATTACAAGCATATATTGTCAATAAACATAGTCACTATAAATAGTAGCAGTTAAGGAGAACACAAATTAGATATTTATGTCAAGCTCCAGTGATTTTTGAAGGCAACAACAACAGAAGAGGAGAAAAAAAACAGTAATTTAAGTTTAACATATGTTGACCATTATCTGGAGACTTGCTAAAATATATGCTTAGTGTTGAATTTAGTAATTACAAACCAGATTTAGTAATAATATATAACATGTAAGGTAATATAAGGATTTATAAAGAAAAAATGAAGGGTCATAATTTCTAGACCTCATATAATGTTATTGTAATATATAAGGTTTGTATCGTTTCAAAGGAGCTCTAAAGCTGAAATATACTGATAAATAAAAAACATAAAAAAAAAAAAAATGTTGCTACCATTTTTGCATATAATAACAATATATGCTAAGAAAGAAAAAACAACAAAAAAAAAGAGCTAAAGAGCGAAGATAGAAGAGAGGGAAGGGTAAGAAGAAGAAGAGAAAAAAAATAAAGATAGTAGGTAGAAAAGATAGAAAGGTCGAAAAGGTCCCCGGGGTATCTTATAATGTTGGTATGATAATATTAGTATATTAAATAGCTATTAGTAGTTATATTACCAAGGTCTTAATAATGTGATGTCAAAATTGGGAGGGAAAAAATTAGTCACCCAAGGATTCCAGATTTTTTCAAATTTTCCAATATTATCATTGGTAATGGCTTCCGTTTTTGAGTGGGTCATGGCTTGGTTTATTCTGGTTTTGGTTTCTGAGATCATTAATGTTGGGGTTTTCCACGCTTTGGCGATTGTCTGCTTTGCTGCAGTAGTGATTTGTATAAGGAGTTTGAATTGAGTGTGGGAAATAGAAGTCAGTTTTAGATTTAGTAGTGCAATTGAAGGGTCAGGTTTGATTGTTTTTTTGAATAAGGTAGAGAGGATAAGAAAAACCTCTTTCCAAAAACATTTTGTAACGGGACAATCCCAAAATATGTGTATGTGTGATCCTAGTTCACCACAGCCACGGAAGCAGAGTGGGGAGTATTGCGGAATATATTTCGCAATTCTGACAGGAACCAAATACCAGCGCAAAAGTACTTTATAATTTGTCTCTAGAGCTATTATATTTTGTGAAGATGATTTTGTTGTGGTCCAAATTTTATCCCAATCGGATGGTTCCAACTGAAGTCCAAGGTCTCTCTCCCATTTTGCCACGTATGATGGTGGGTCTGCAGTAGGCAAAGTAATAAGGTGTTTATATATTATTGATATGAGACCCTTAGAGTGAGGTTTGCGTTTACATATACGTTCAAATTGTGTGAGTTCGTTGAGCTTACTCATATTTTGTATATATGTCATGAATTTTTTTTTGATCTGCAGATATCGGAAAAGTTCTGATTGGGGGAGTTGATGCCTATCACATAGTTCAGGAAATGTTATAAGTGAGGTAGATGTCGATAGATCACAGAGTTGCGTTATGTCAGAGGAGATCCATTTTTTAAATGAATTAGGGAATGTGCAGGCTGGTAGTGATGAGCCGAACACCCCCGGGTTCGGTTCGCACCAGAACCCGCGAACGGACCGAAAGTTCGCACGAACATTAGAACCCTATTAAATACAATGGATGCGAACGTTCGGATTCTAAAGTGCTAATTATAACGACTATTATCCATGTTATTGTCCAAAACAGAGTTTGGGAACCCGGGTTCTGCACCAGGGGACATGTATCAATGCAAAAAGAAGTTTTAAAAACGGACGTTTTCCGGGAGCAGTCATTTTAATGATGCATAAAGTGAAAAAAAAAGTCAAATATTCCTTTAAATATTGTACCTGGGGGGTGTCTAAAGTATGCCTGTGAAGTGCCACGTGTTTCCCGTGTTTAGAACTGTCCCTGCACAAAATAACATTTCTAAAGGAAAAAAAGCCATTTAAAACTGCTTGCGGCTTCAATGCAATGTCTGGTCCCGGTAATATGGATGAAAATCTTTAGGAAAAATGGCATAGCTACCCCATCAACCCCCCCCCCTACCCCAGCCCATTACCAGCCCCTTTGGGTCTTGTATGGATATTAAGGGGAACCCCGCACACAAAATAAAAAAGGACCTATATACTCTGAACAGCCGTATACAGGCGGTGCATACAAGACAGGGACTGTAGGTTTGTTCTTATGTAGAATCTGTTTGTAATTTTGAACAGCTGCATTGTTTAAGTGTAGCTCCATGCCAAATTCCTTTTTTTTAGCTTTTTGGAAAACATAGGGAACGGTTATCACCCCTGTCACATTTGTTTTGCTGTCTGTGCCCCTGTTCAGAACATTTCACCTCACTTTGCGTCCCAATGACAACTGTTTTTGAAATGTGGTGTTTTTATTGAAACAAGGATTGGTGATAAAGCATCAGTAGAGAGGAGACACCTTTCTCCCATATTAATTCTTACAGGAGAGAATTTTCCTTCCATGGGGTAGATTTCCTCTCACTTCCTGTTGTCTTCTTCCGTTTGCAAGTAGTAGTCGTTTGTAAGTTGGATGTTTGAAAGTAAGGACCTGCCGTATATACTCTGCAGAAATTGGCCCCTTAGGTGTTGGTGTTGGCACAACACTGAAAGCACTCACAGTTATTCTTGGTGGGTGCTGGAACGCCCTGCTGTCAACTATTATATTAGGAATTGTAATAACATATAATTGTTGATCAGTGGTAGTAAAAATTGGGCCTTTGATGGTGGTGCTGGTGCCACAACACTGTAAGGCCTGACAGTTACTCTTGGTGGGCGCAGCAATGGGCCCTGCTGTGAATTATTCGATCAATAATTATAATTGCATGCCCCTGTTGAACAGGGGCTGAAAAATTGGGCCTTTGGTGGTGGTGGTGGTGGTGGTGGTGATGGTGGTGCTGGTGCCACAACACTGTAAGGCCTGACAGTTACTCTTGGTGGGCGCAGCAATGGGCCCTGCTGTGAATTATTAGATCAATAATTATAATTGCATGCCCCTGTTGAATAGGGGCTGAAAAATTGGGCCTTTGGTGGTGGTGGTGGTGGTGGTGGTGGTGATGGTGGTGCTGGTGCCACAACACTGTAAGGCCTGACAGTTACTCTTGGTGGGCGCAGCAATGGGCCCTGCTGTGAATTATTCGATCAATAATTATAATTGCATGCCCCTGTTGAACAGGGGCTGAAAAATTGGGCCTTTGGTGGTGGTGGTGGTGGTGATGGTGGTGCTGGTGCCACAACACTGTAAGGCCTGACAGTTACTCTTGGTGGGCGCAGCAATGGGTCCTGCTGTGAATTATTCGATCAATAGTTATAATTGCATGCCCCTGTTGAACAGGGGCTGAAAAATTGGGCCTTTGGTGGTGGTGGTGGTGGTGATGGTGGTGCTGGTGCCACAACACTGTAAGGCCTGACAGTTACTCTTGGTGGGCGCAGCAATGGGTCCTGCTGTGAATTATTCGATCAATAATTATAATTGCATGCCCCTGTTGAACAGGGGCTGAAAAATTAGGCCTTTGGTGGTGGTGGTGGTGGTGATGGTGGTGCTGGTGCCACAACACTGTAAGGCCTGACAGTTACTCTTGGTGGGCGCAGCAATGGGCCCTGCTGTGAATTATTAGATCAATAATTATAATTGCATGCCCCTGTTGAACAGGGGCTGAAAAATTGGGCCTTAGGCACTGGTGGCACAACACTGCAACCCCTCACAGATGCTGTACTTGGAGCACAGCAATGAGGCCTGTTGCAAAGTATTGCATCAAAAATTTTAATTACACGCCCCTGTTAAACAGGGGCTGAAAAATTGGGCCTTAGCCACTGGTGGCGTCACCCATAAACCAAAATGATCTTCCAAGCTATCATCATTAATCGCATCATTGAGAAGGAGGAGGAGGATAGCCAGTCAACATAACAGCACAGGCACTCAGCATCAGCATCAGTCTTGAAGGGATGTGACATTTTAAAATCAATTAGTCTGTTATATCAGCATCAGGTGTGTGGTAGCTGGTGGTGATCCAAGACTGGTTCATCTTGATGAAAGTCAGTCGATCAACCGAGTCGGTGGACAGGCGCACCCTGTGATCCGTGACAAATCCTCCAGCAGCACTGAATGTGCGTTCTGAAAGAACGCTGGATGCAGGACAGGCCAGTAGCTCAATTGCATACTGTGCAAGCTCTGGCCAGTGATCCATCCTCAAGACCCAGTAAGCCAGAGGATTTTCGGTGGGGAAGGTGTCCAAGTCTGACCTTGCCCCTAGGTATTCCTGGACCATGTATATCAGACGCTGGCGATGGTTGCTGGAACCGATCATACTTTGGGGCTGCGGACTAAAGAATTGTCTGAACGCATCGGTCAGACGGCCACCTTCCCCACCGCTCCTTCTTTGACTGCCCGAAGCCTCAGCAACTCGTTGTCCAGGACCAGGAGTTTGTAACCTCCCAGTCTCTGGGAACGCGTTGCACAGACCTTTCTGCAAGGCCTCCCGGAGTTGTCTCATCCTCTGCTCCCTCTGCGACGGTAAGATAAGGTCCGCAACCTTACCCTTGTACCGTGGATCAAGGAGAGTGGCCAGCCAGTAATGGTCCCTCTCCTTGATCCGAAGAATACGAGGATCCTTCCGCAGACTTTGCAGGATCAGGGAGGCCATGCAGCGTAGGTTAGCTGAGGCATTCGCTCCGGAGTCCTCTGGGTCACTAAGGACGACATGATCCGCAGCCACCTCCTTCCAGCCACGTACAAGTCCACTGGTTTCTTGGGACTGTAAATCATCCCTAAAAGACTGCTGCTGATGATGCTGAGTGCCAGCCTCCACCTCCATGCTGACACAATCCTCCTCCTCCTCCTCCTCCTCTTCCTGTGCGATGGGTGGGACAGAAGGAACACTGTCTGGGTAAAGGGGGCCTTGAGAGGCAAGGAAGTCCTCCTCTTCCTGCCTCTGTTCTGCCTCAAGTGCCCTGTCCATTATTCCACGCAGTGTGTGCTCCAACAGGTGGACAAGAGGTACAGTGTCACTGATGCATGCACTGTCACTGCTCACCATCCTCGTGGCCTCCTCAAATGGTGCCAGGACAGTGCACGCATCCCTGATCATGCCCCACTGGCGTGGTGAAAAAAACCTGAGCTCCCCTGACCCTGTCCTGGTGCCGTAGTCGCACAGGTACTCATTGATGGCCCTCTGCTGCGTGTGCAGCCGCTGCAGCATGGCCAACGTTGAGTTCCACCTGGTGGGCATGTCACATATAAGGCGGTTCTTGGGCAGGTTCAACTCCTTTTGCAGCTCAGCCAGGCGAGCACTGGCATTATAAGATCTGCGGAAATGCACACAGACTTTCCTGGCCTGCCTCAGGACATCCTGTAAGCCCGGGTACCTGCCCAAGAACCGCTGCACCACCAGGTTAAGGACGTGAGCCATACAGGGCACATGGGTCAGTTGTCCCTGTCGGAGGGCGGAGAGGAGGTTGGTGCCATTGTCGCAAACCACCATTCCTGGCTTAAGCTGGCGTGGCGTCAACCACCTCTCGGCCTGCCCCTGCAGAGCAGACAGGACCTCTGCCCCAGTGTGGCTCCTGTCCCCCAAACACACCAGCGCAAGCACGGCATGGCATCTTTTTGCCTGCGTACTTGCGTAGCCCCTTGAACGCCTACGGAGCACCGCTGGTTCCGAGGACAAACCACAGAAAGAGGCCATGGAGGAAGACGAAGAGGAGGGGGTGGAGGAGAGAGGTGTGTCACAACCAGTAGTAGCATTTTGGAGGCGTGGCGGTGGAACAACCTCCAACACTACTGCACCTTGTCCTGCATCCTTCCCAGCTGCCAAAAGAGTGACCCAATGGGCCGTGAAAGAATGGTAACGTCCCTGTCCATGCCTGCTGGACTATGAGTCAGCGGTAATATGCACCTTACCGCTGACCGCCCTGTCCAGCGAGGCCAAGACATTGCCTTCCACATGCCTGTAGAGAGCCGGAATCGCCTTCCGTGAGAAAAAGTGGCGTTTGGGAACCTGCCACTGAGGAACTGCACATTGCACAAACTCACGGAAGGGGGCCGAGTCTACCAACTGAAAAGGCAGCAGTTGAAGCGCTAGCAATTTAGCCAAGCTAGCATTCAACCGCTGGGCATGTGGATGGCTGGGAGTGAACTTCTTTCGACGGTCCAGCAGCTGGGGCAGGGAAATTTGCCTGCTAGAATCGGACGTTGGTGTACTGCTAGCAGAGTGCCCGCAAGTACTTGGCTGTGACACACCTAATTCTACACCTTCATTCCTCTCAGAGCAGGTTTCAGAGAGGAGTGAAGGTATAGTGGGGTTGGAGATCCCAGCTGATGCGGTGCAAGAAGAGGTCAGCTTTGTTCTTTGGTGTGGGTCTTTAAGGTAGGCTTGCCAACGAGCTGCATGGCAGGTCAACATATGTCTGATCAAGCATGTGGTGCCCAAGCGGCTGATGTTTTGGCCACGCGATATACGCTTGAGACATATGTTGCAAACAGCAGCTGTGCGATCTGATGCACTCGCCTCAAAAAAGGCCCACACCAAAGAACTTTTTGAATGACGGGCAGAGGCAGCGCCCTGCACAGGCGGAGCTCTGCGGTGTGATTCCGTCGGTGTGCTGCCCATACGCTGGCCACTCAAGGGCATCCTGCCTCGTTGGAGATGTGCCTCCTCCTCATCCTCCTCCTCCTCCTCTCTCCTATTAGGCACCCACGTGGAGTCAGTGACCTCATCATCCCCTCCCTCCTCATCACTGGAGCCAATCTGGCAGTATGCTGCAGCTGCTGGAGCATGACTGCCAGATTGGTGTCCTTCTTGAGCATCCCCTCTCTCTGCTCTCACGCTACTGCCTTCCTCTAGCTGGGTATCATCATCAGATCCTTCGAAACGCTGGGCATCCTCCTGGAGCATGTACCCAACACTGTGCTCAAACAGTTCGGGGGACTCCTCAGGAGGAAGACATGGTGGGTCTAGGGAAGGATTGACTAATGAAGATAATGATACCAGAGAAGAGGACGCTTTGGCAGCTGCTTTGCCAGTACCCTGAGCCTGGGTGAGAGAGGATGAGGAGGATGAGGTGGGCTTGGTCATCCACTCTACCAAGTCTTCGGCATGATGTGGCTCAACATGTCCAGCTGCCGAAAAGAAGGACAAGCGTGTCCCATGGCCATGTGCTGATGACAATGCACCGCGTCCACGACCAGCACTGTTGCCCCCAGACACAGAGCCTGCTTGCCCTCTTTTTTTGCCTCCTGACTGTCTGCCTCTCCTTGTTTGCCTTCCAGACATTTTAATGGATGGCCTGCAGGGAGATGGGAAAAAGAGCAATAAGGGCTACCTTCAGGTGTATACTGTGCAGGAGGCTTAGCAACAATGACACTGACACTGTCCCCTGCCTATCCTTCTCTGTCCCTAAACTCAAGGATTTCAAATATGGTTCAGCAAAATTGGTTTAGAACAGAATAGCACACTGACACTTTCCCTCACTGTCCTACTCTGTCCCTCCCTACAAACAAGATTTAGCACAGAATAGCACACTGATAGTTTCCACGAGTGTCCTTCTCTGTCCCTAAACTCAAGGATTTCAAATATGGAACAGCAAAATTGGTTTAGAACAGAATAGCACACTGACACTTTCCCTCACTGTCCTACTCTGTCCCTCCCTACAAACAAGATTTAGCACAGAATAGCACACTGATAGTTTCCACGAGTGTCCTTCTCTGTCCCTAAACTCAAGGATTTCAAATATGGAACAGCAAAATTGGTTTAGAACAGAATAGCACACTGTCAGTTTCACTCACTGTACCTCTCTGTCCCTAAACTCAAGGATTTCAAATATGGTTCAGCAAAATTGGTTTAGAACAGAATAGCACACTGACACTTTCCCTCACTGTCCTACTCTGTCCCTCCCTACAAACAAGATTTAGCACAGAATAGCACACTGATAGTTTCCACGAGTGTCCTTCTCTGTCCCTAAACTCAAGGATTTCAAATATGGAACAGCAAAATTGGTTTAGAACAGAATAGCACACTGACACTTTCCCTCACTGTCCTACTCTGTCCCTCCCTACAAACAAGATTTAGCACAGAATAGCACACTGATAGTTTCCACGAGTGTCCTTCTCTGTCCCTAAACTCAAGGATTGAAAATATGGTTCAGCAAAATTGGTTTAGAACAGAATAGCACACTGACACTTTCCCTCACTGTCCTACTCTGTCCCTCCCTACTAGTGATGAGCCGAACACCCCCGGGTTCGGTTCGCACCAGAACCCGCGAACGGACCGAAAGTTCGAACGAACATTAGAACCCTATTAAATACAATGGATGCGAACGTTCGAATTCTAAAGTGCTAATTATAACAACTATTATGCATGTTATTGTCCTAAAAAGGGTTTGGGAACCCGGGTTCTGCACCAGGGGACATGTATCAATGCAAAAAGAAGTTTTAAAAACGGTCGTTTTTCGGGAGCAGTCATTTTAATGATGCATAAAGTGAAAAAAAAAAAGTCAAATATTCCTTTAAATATCGTACCTGGGGGGTGTCTAAAGTATGCCTGTGAAGTGCCACGTGTTTCCCGTGTTTAGAACTGTCCCTGCACAAAATGACACTTCTAAAGGAAAAAAAAGCCATTTAAAACTGCTTGCGGCTTTAATGTAATGTCTGGTCCCGGTAATATGGATGAAATTCTTTAAGAAAAATGGCATAGCTACCCCATGACCGCCCCCCTACCCCAGCCCATTACCAGCCCCTTTGGGTCTTGTATGGATATTAAGGGGAACCCCGCACATAAAATAAAAAAGGCCCTATATACTCTGAACAGCCCTATACAGGCGGTGCATACAAGACAGGGACTGTAGGTTTGTTCTTATGTAGAGTCTGTTTGTAATTTTGAACAGGTACATTGTTGAAGTGTAGCTCCAGACCAAAAATCTATTTTTAAACTTTTTGGAAAACATAGGTAAGGGTTATCACCCCTGTAACATTTGTTTTGCTGTCTGTGCCCCTGTTCAGAACATTTCACCTCACTTTCCGTCCCAATGACAACTGTTTTTGAAATGTGGTGTTTTTCTTGAAACAAGGATTGCTGATAAAGCATCAGTACAGAGGAGACACCTTTCTCCCATATTTATTCTTACAGGAGAGAATTTTCCTTCCTAGTGGTAGATTTCCTCTCACTTCCTGTTGTCTTCTTGCGTTTGCAAGTAGGAGTCGTTTGTAAGTTGGATGTTTGAAAGTAGGGACCTGCCGTATATACTCTGCAGAAATAGGCCCCTTAGTTGTTGGTGTTGGCACAACACTGTAAGCACTCACAGTTACTCTTGGTTGGTGCTGGAACGCCCTGCTGTCAACTATTATATCAGGAATTTTAATTACATATAATTGTTGAACAGTGGTAGTAAAAATTGGGCCTTTGATGGTGGTGCTGGTGCCACAACACTGTAAGCCCTGACAGTTACTCTTGGTGGGTGCAGCAATGGGCCCTGCTGTGAATTATTAGATCAAGAATTGTAATTACATGCCCCTGTTGAACAGGGGCTGAAAAATTGGGCCTTAGGCACTGGTGGCACAACACTGCAACCCCTCACAGATACTGTACTTGGAGCACAGCAATGAGCCCTGTTGCAAAGTATTGCTTCAAAAATTGTAATGACACGCCCCTGTTAAACAGGGGCTGAAAAATTGGGCCTTAGGCACTGGTGGCACAACACTGCAACTCCTCACAGATACTGTACTTGGAGCACAGCAATGAGCCCTGTTGCAAAGTATTGCTTCAAAAATTGTAATTACACGCCCCTGTTAAACAGGGGCTGAAAAATTGGGCGTTAGGCACTGGTGGCGGCACCCATAAACAAAAATGATCTTACAAGCTATCATCATCAATCGTATCATTGAGGACTCGGAGGAGGAGGATAGCCAGTCAACATAACAGCACAGGCACTCAGCATCAGCATCAGTCTTGAAGGGATGTGACATGTTAAAATCAATTAGTCTGTTATATCAGCATCAGGTGTGTGGTAGCTGGTGGTGATCCAAGACTGGTTCATCTTGATGAAAGTCAGTCGATCAACCGAGTCGGTGGACAGGCGCACCCTGTGATCCGTGACAAATCCTCCAGCAGCACTGAATGTGCGTTCCGAAAGAACGCTGGATGCAGGACAGGCCAGTAGCTCAATTGCATACTGTGCAAGCTCTGGCCAGTGATCCATCCTCAAGACCCAGTAAGCCAGAGGATTTTCGGTGGGGAAGGTGTCCAAGTCTGACCTTGCCCCTAGATATTCCTGCACCATGTTTATCAGACGCTGGCGATGGTTGCTGGAACCGATCATACTTTGGGGCTGCGGACTAAAGAATTGTCTGAACGCATCGGTCAGACGGCCACCTTCCCCACCGCTCCTTCTTTGACTGGCCGAAGCCTCAGCAACTCGTTGTCCAGGACCAGGAGTTTGCAACCTCCCAGTCTCTGGGAACGCGTTGCACAGACCTTTCTGCAAGGCCTCCCGGAGTTGTCTCATCCTCTGCTCCCTCTGCGACGGTAACATAAGGTCCGCAACCTTACCCTTGTACCGTGGATCAAGGAGAGTGGCCAGCCAGTAATGGTCCCTCTCCTTGATCCGAAGAATACGAGGATCCTTCCGCAGACTTTGCAGGATCAGGGAGGCCATGCAGCGTAGGTTTGCTGAGGCATTCGCTCCGGAGTCCTCTGGGTCACTAAGGACGACATGATCCGCAGCCACCTCCTCCCAGCCACGTACAAGTCCACTGGTTTCTTGGGACTGTAAATCATCCCTAAAAGACTGCTGCTGATGATGCTGAGTGCCAGCCTCCACCTCCATGCTGACACAATCCTCCTCCTCCTCCTCCTCCTCCTCCTCCTCCTCCTCTTCCTGTGCGATGGGTGGGACAGAAGGAACACTGTCTGGGTAAAGGGGGCCTTGAGAGGCAAGGAAGTCCTCCTCTTCCTGCCTCTGTTCTGCCTCAAGTGCCCTGTCCATTATTCCACGCAGCGTGTGCTCCAACAGGTGGACAAGAGGTACAGTGTCACTGATGCATGCACTGTCACTGCTCACCATCCTCGTGGCCTCCTCAAATGGTGCCAGGACAGTGCATGCATCCCTGATCATGCCCCACTGGCGTGGAGAAAAAAAACCAAGCTCCCCTGACCCTGTCCTGGTGCCGTAGTCGCACAGGTACTCATTGATGGCCCTCTGCTGCGTGTGCAGCCGCTGCAGCATGGCCAACGTTGAGTTCCACCTGGTGGGCATGTCACATATAAGGCGGTTCTTGGGCAGGTTCAACTCCTTTTGCAGCTCAGCCAGGCGAGCACTGGCATTATAAGATCTGCGGAAATGCACACAGACTTTCCTGGCCTGCCTCAGGACATCCTGTAAGCCCGGGTACCTGCCCAAGAAGCGCTGCACCACCAGGTTAAGGACGTGAGCCACACAGGGCACATGGGTCAGTTGTCCCTGTCGGAGGGCGGAGAGGAGGTTGGTGCCATTGTCGCAAACCACCATTCCTGGCTTAAGCTGGCGTGGCGTCAACCACCTCTCGGCCTGGCCCTGCAGAGCAGACAGGACCTCTGCCCCAGTGTGGCTTCTGTCCCCCAAACACACCAGCGCAAGCACGGCATGGCATCTTTTTGCCTGCGTACTTGCGTAGCCCCGTGAACGGCTACGGAGCACCGCTGGTTCATAGGACAAACCACAGGAAGAGGCCATGGAGGAAGAAGAAGAGGAGGGGGTGGAGGAGAGAGGTGTGTCACAACCAGTAGTAGCATTTTGGAGGCGTGGCGGTGGGACAACCTCCAACACTACTGCACCTTGTCCTGAATCCTTCCCAGCTGCCAAAAGAGTGACCCAATGGGCCGTGAAAGAAAGGTAACGTCCCTGTCCATGCCTGCTGGACCATGAGTCAGCGGTAATATGCACCTTACCGCTGACCGCCCTGTCCAGCGAGGCCAAGACATTGCCTTCCACATGCCGGTAGAGAGCCGGAATAGCCTTCCGTGAGAAAAAGTGGCGTTTGGGAACCTGCCACTGAGGAACTGCACATTGCACAAACTCACGGAAGGGGGCCGAGTCTACCAACTGAAAAGGCAGCAGTTGAAGCGCTAGCAATTTAGCCAAGCTAGCATTCAACCGCTGGGCATGTGGATGGCTGGGAGTGAACTTCTTTCGACGGTCCAGCAGCTGGGGCAGGGAAATTTGCCTGCTAGAATCGGACGTCGGTGTACTGCTAGCAGAGTGGGCGCAAGTACTTGGCTGTGACACACCTAATTCTACACCTTCATTCCTCTCAGTGCATGTTTCAGAGAGGACTGAAGTTATAGTGGGGTTGGAGATCCCAGCTGATGCGGTGCAAGGAGAGGTCCGCTTTGTTCTTTGGTGTGGGTCTTTGAGGTAGGCTTGCCAACGAGCTGCATGGCAGGTCAACATATGTCTGGTCAGGCATGTGGTACCCAAGCGGCTGATGTTTTGGCCACGCGATATACGCTTGAGACATATGTTGCAAACAGCAGCTGTGCGATCTGATGCACTAGCCTCAAAAAAGGCCCACACCAAAGAACTTTTTGAATGACGGGCAGAGGCAGCGCCCTGCACAGGCGGAGCTCTGCGGTGTGATTCCGTCGGTGTACTGCCCTTACGCTGGCCACCAAAGGGCATCCTGCCTCGTTGGAGATGTGCCTCCTCCTCATCCTCCTCCTCCTCCTCTCTCCTATTAGGCACCCACGTGGAGTCAGTGACCTCATCATCCCCTCCCTCCTCTTCACTGGAGCCAATCTGGCAGTATGCTGCAGCTGCTGGAACATGACTGCCAGATTGGTGTCCTTCTTGAGCATCCCCTCTGTCTGCTCTCACGCTACTGCCTTCCTCTAGCTGGGTTTCATCATCAGACCCTTCGAAACGCTGGGCATCCTCCTGGAGCATGTACCCAACACTGTGCTGAAACAGTTCGGGGGACTCCTCAGGAGGAGGACATGGTGGGTCTAGGGAAGGAGTGACTGATGATTTGTCTGACATTGATACCAGGGAAGACGACGCTTTGGCAGCTGCTTTTCCAGTACCCTGAGCCTGGGTGAGAGAGGATGAGGAGGAGGAGGAGGGCTTGGTCATCCACTCTACCAAGTCTTCGGCATGATGTGGCTCAACATGTCCAGCTGCCGAAAAGAAGGACAAGCGTGTCCCATGGCCATGTGCTGATGACAATGCACCGCGTCCACGACCAGCACTGTTGCCCCCAGACACAGAGCCTGCTTGCCCTCTTTTATTGCCTCCTGACTGTCTGCCTCTCCTTGTTTGCCTTCCAGACATTCTAATAGATGGCCTGCAGGGAGATGGGAAAAAAGCAATAAGGGCTACCTTCAGGTGTCCTTCTCTGTCCCTTGAAACAAGGACTTTCACAGTGAAAGAAACTGACACTCTCCCTACCTACAGTTTTCTGTCCCTAGAAAAAATGTTTTTTTTAATCACAATATAGCACAAGGACAATTCACTCACTGTCCTTACAGGTCCCTGGAAACAAGGACTTGCAGAGTGAAAGAAAAAAAACACTCTCCCTACCTACAGTTTTCTGTCCCTAGAAAAAATGTTTTTTTTAATCACAATATAGCACAAGGAGAATTCACTCACTGTCCTTCCAGGTCCCTGGAAACAAGGACTTGCAGAGTGAAAGAAAAAAAACACTCTCCCTACCTACAGTTTTCTGTCCCTAGAAAAAATGTTTTTTTTAATCACAATATAGCACAAGGACAATTCACTCACTGTCCTTACAGGTCCCTGGAAACAAGGACTTGCAGAGTGAAAGAAAAAAAACACTCTCCCTACCTACAGTTTTCTGTCCCTAGAAAAAATGTTTTTTTTAATCACAATATAGCACAAGGAGAATTCACTCACTGTCCTTCCAGGTCCCTGGAAACAAGGACTTGCAGAGTGAAAGAAAAAAAACACTCTCCCTACCTACAGTTTTCTGTCCCTAGAAAAAATGTTTTTTTTAATCACAATATAGCACAAGGACAATTCACTCACTGTCCTTCCAGGTCCCTGGAAACAAGGACTTGCAGAGTGAAATAAACTGACACTCTCCCTACCTACAGTTTTCTGTCCCTAGAATAAATGTTTTTTTTAAGCACAATATAGCACAAGGAGAATTCACTCACTGTCCTTCCAGGTCCCTGGAAACAAGGACTTGCAGAGTGAAAGAAAAAAAAACACTCTCCCTACCTACAGTTTTCTGTCCCTAGAAAAAATGTTTTTTTAATCACAATATAACACAAGGACAATTCACTCACTGTCCTTCCAGGTCCCTGGAAACAAGGACTTGCAGAGTGAAATAAACTGACACTCTCCCTACCTACAGTTTTCTGTCCCTAGAATAAATGTTTTTTTTAAGCACAATATAGCACAAGGACAATTCACTCACTGTCCTTACAGGTCCCTGGAAACAAGGACTTGCAGAGTGAAAGAAAAAAAACACTCTCCCTACCTACAGTTTTCTGTCCCTAGAAAAAATGTTTTTTTTAATCACAATATAGCACAAGGACAATTCACTCACTGTCCTTCCAGGTCCCTGGAAACAAGGACTTGCAGAGTGAAATAAACTGACACTCTCCCTACCTACAGTTTTCTGTCCCTAGAATAAATGTTTTTTTTAAGCACAATATAGCACAAGGACAATTCACTCACTGTCCTTACAGGTCCCTGGAAACAAGGACTTGCAGAGTGAAAGAAAAAAAACACTCTCCCTACCTACAGTTTCTGTCCCTAGAAAAAATGTTTTTTTAATCACAATATAGCACAAGGACAATTCACTCACTGTCCTTCCAGGTCCCTGGAAACAAGGACTTGCAGAGTGAAATAAACTGACACTCTCCCTACCTACAGTTTTCTGTCCCTAGAATAAATGTTTTTTTTAAGCACAATATAGCACAAGGACAATTCACTCACTGTCCTTACAGGTCCCTGGAAACAAGGACTTGCAGAGTGAAAGAAAAAAAACACTCTCCCTACCTACAGTTTTCTGTCCCTAGAAAAAATGTTTTTTTTAATCACAATATAACACAAGGACAATTCACTCACTGTCCTTCCAGGTCCCTGGAAACAAGGACTTGCAGAGTGAAATAAACTGACACTCTCCCTACCTACAGTTTTCTGTCCCTAGAATAAATGTTTTTTTTAAGCACAATATAGCACAAGGACAATTCACTCACTGTCCTTACAGGTCCCTGGAAACAAGGACTTGCAGAGTGAAAGAAAAAAAACACTCTCCCTACCTACAGTTTTCTGTCCCTAGAAAAAATGTTTTTTTTAATCACAATATAGCACAAGGACAATTCACTCACTGTCCTTCCAGGTCCCTGGAAACAAGGACTTGCAGAGTGAAATAAACTGACACTCTCCCTACCTACAGTTTTCTGTCCCTAGAATAAATGTTTTTTTTAAGCACAATATAGCACAAGGACAATTCACTCACTGTCCTTACAGGTCCCTGGAAACAAGGACTTGCAGAGTGAAAGAAAAAAAACACTCTCCCTACCTACAGTTTTCTGTCCCTAGAAAAAATGTTTTTTTTAATCACAATATAGCACAAGGACAATTCACTCACTGTCCTTCCAGGTCCCTGGAAACAAGGACTTGCAGAGTGAAATAAACTGACACTCTCCCTACCTACAGTTTTCTGTCCCTAGAATAAATGTTTTTTTTAATCACAATATAGCACAAGGACAATTCACTCACTGTCCTTCCAGGTCCCTGGAAACAAGGACTTGCAGAGTGAAATAAACTGACACTCTCCCTACCTACAGTTTTCTGTCCCTAGAATAAATGTTTTTTTTAAGCACAATATAGCACAAGGACAATTCACTCACTGTCCTTACAGGTCCCTGGAAACAAGGACTTGCAGAGTGAAAGAAAAAAAACACTCTCCCTACCTACAGTTTTCTGTCCCTAGAAAAAATGTTTTTTTTAATCACAATATAGCACAAGGACAATTCACTCACTGTCCTTACAGGTCCCTGGAAACAAGGACTTGCAGAGTGAAAGAAACTGACACTGTCCCTACCTACAGTTTTCTGTCCCTAGAATAAATGTTTTTTTTAAGCACAATATAGCACAAGGAGAATTCACTCACTGTCCTTCCAGGTCCCTGGAAACAAGGACTTGCAGAGTGAAATAAACTGACACTCTCCCTACCTACAGTTTTCTGTCCCTAGAATAAATGTTTTTTTTTAAGCAAAATATAGCACAAGGACAATTCACTCACTGTCCTTACAGGTCCCTGGAAACAAGGACTTGCAGAGTGAAAGAAACTGACACTCTCCCTACCTACAGTTTTCTGTCCCTAGAATAAATGTTTTTTTAAGCACAATATAGCACAAGGACAATTCACTCACTGTCCTTCCAGGTCCCTGGAAACAAGGACTTGCAGAGTGAAAGAAACTGACACTGTCCCTACCTACAGTTTTCTGTCCCTAGAATAAATGTTTTTTTTAAGCACACTATAGCACAAGCACAAAACACACTGACACTCTCCCTACCTATCCTTCTCTTTCCCTAAACTAAAGGGAATCCAGGTTAAGCAAGAAAGAAATAACAGTCACTGTCCCTGCCTATGCTGCTCTATCCCTGCTCCGGAACACACTACACTAGGCCGCCGTGCTGGCGGCCTTTTATAGTGTGGGGCGTGTACTAAACACCCTCAGCAATAATTGGCCACAGGCATCCTGCCTGTGGCCAATCATTGCTCTCCTCGCTGCCGGCGCTGTGATTGGCCAAGCATGCGGGGTCACAGTGCATGCTTGGCCAATCACAGCGCCTGGATGACACTGCGATGGCGTAGTGCATTGTGGGCCGTTCGCGTCACTCGAATTTGGCGCGAACGGCCCAAATCGTTCGATCTTCGTCGAACGATCGAACAGCCGATGTTCGAGTCGAACGTATGTTCGACTCGAACACGAAGCTCATCCCTACTCCCTACAAACAAGATTTAGCACAGAATAGCACACTGATAGTTTCCACGAGTGTCCTTCTCTGTCCCTAAACTCAAGGATTTCAAATATGGAACAGCAAAATTGGTTTAGAACAGAATAGCACACTGACACTTTCCCTCACTGTCCTACTCTGTCCCTCCCTACAAACAAGATTTAGCAAAGAATAGCACACTGATAGTTTCCACGAGTGTCCTTCTCTGTCCCTAAACTCAAGGATTTCAAATATGGAACAGCAAAATTGGTTTAGAACAGAATAGCACACTGACACTTTCCCTCACTGTCCTACTCTGTCCCTCCCTACAAACAAGATTTAGCACAGAATAGCACACTGATAGTTTCCACGAGTGTCCTTCTCTGTCCCTAAACTCAAGGATTTCAAATATGGAACAGCAAAATTGGTTTAGAACAGAATAGCACACTGTCAGTTTCACTCACTGTACCTCTCTGTCCCTAAACTCAAGGATTTCAAATATGATTCAGCAAAATTGGTTTAGAACAGAATAGCACACTGACACTTTCCCTCACTGTCCTACTCTGTCCCTCCCTACAAACAAGATTTAGCACAGAATAGCACACTGATAGTTTCCACGAGTGTCCTTCTCTGTCCCTAAACTCAAGGATTTCAAATATGGAACAGCAAAATTGGTTTAGAACAGAATAGCACACTGTCAGTTTCACTCACTGTACCTCTCTGTCCCTAAACTCAAGGATTTCAAATATGGTTCAGCAAAATTGGTTTAGAACAGAATAGCACACTGATAGTTTCCACGAGTGTCCTTCTCTGTCCCTAAACTCAAGGATTTCAAATATTGAACAGCAAAATTGGTTTAGAACAGAATAGCACACTGACACTTTCCCTCACTGTCCTACTCTGTGCCTCCCTACAAACAAGATTTAGCACAGAATAGCACACTGATAGTTTCCACGAGTGTCCTTCTCTGTCCCTAAACTCAAGGATTTCAAATATGGAACAGCAAAATTGGTTTAGAACAGAATAGCACACTGACACTTTCCCTCACTGTCCTACTCTGTCCCTCCCTACAAACAAGATTTAGCACAGAATAGCACACTGATAGTTTCCACGAGTGTCCTTCTCTGTCCCTAAACTCAAGGATTTCAAATATGGTTCAGCAAGATTGGTTTAGAACAGAATAGCACACTGTCAGTTTCACTCACTGTCCTACTCTGTCCCTACAAACAAGATTTAGCACAGAATAGCACACTGACACTTTCCCTCACTGTACCTCTCTGTCCCTAAACTCAAGGATTGAAAATATGGTTCAGCAAGATTGGTTTAGAACAGAATAGCACACTGACACTTTCCCTCACTGTACCTCTCTGTCCCTACAAACAAGGATTAGCACAGAATAGCACACTGACACTTTCCCTCACTGTACCTCTCTGTCCCTACAAACAAGGTTTAGCACAGAATAACACACTGACACTCTCCCTACCTATCCTTATTTGTCCCTAAACACAAGGAATCCAGGATTAGTCCCTGCCTATGCTTCTCTTTCCCTGCTCCGGAACACACTACACAAGGCCGCCGCGCTGCCGGCCTTTTATAGTGTGGGGCGTGTACTAAACCCCCTCAGCAATAATTGGCCACAGGCATCCTGCCTGTGGCCAATCATTGCTCTCCTCGCTGCCGGCGCTGTGATTGGCCAAGCATGCGGGGTCACAGTGCATGCTTGGCCAATCACAGCGCCTGGATGACACTGCGATGGCGTAGTGCATTGTGGGCCGTTCGCGTCACTCGAATTTGGCGCGAACGGCCCAAATCGTTCGATCTTCGTCGAACGATCGAACAGCCGATGTTCGAGTCGAACGTATGTTCGACTCGAACACGAAGCTCATCCCTACAGGCTGGGTAGAATAGTGGGTTTCTAATAAATGATAGAAGGGGAACATGAGGAGATTGTAGTCCTTTGATAAGTTTAAATTTATCCCAGATAGTAACTGTGTGTTTGGTAATCTTATTTTTATCATCTGAGGGTTTGGACCAAATTAAATTTGTTATAGAAAATGGATCACAGTCAATTGCTACCCAGAGTGGGGTTTCGTATTTTGCGTGATATTTGGGGATGCATGCTATTTGAGCTGCATGGTAGTAAGAGGCGAAATTGGGGAATCCTAGTCCACCTTTAAGTTTGGGAAGGTAGAGTGTGTGTTTAGATAAACGATGTTTTAAATAGCCCCAGATGAACGCTAGTGTTTTGCGTTGAAGAGGTGCAAAGAAATCTGGGCCTGGAAGACTTCCATCTGCCTGATGCAGTGATCACAAGCCTGAATAGGGAGCAGTTAGCTTTATAATGCCCACCATGTATCACTGATGGTGGGTCCCACTCTGGAAAATGTCTGACTAGTGACCATCAGTGAAAAATGTCTTATTAGTATTTTCCCAGCTCAATCTGCCTAGCTCAATCCTCCCATGTCACATACCAACAGTGTCTATTTTGTAAAATGTCTATTTTTTCAAAGGGTAATGCACGTTCTGTCCAAATAAATAAACTTTCAAATGTGAACACTTCAAAAAGTACAGACCTATTTTTTATTTGGTAAATACTCAAAAACACTTTTATGCACACAGATAATGCAGCTGGAAGAATAAGAGCCCATTGTGAAAAAAAAATCTGATTAAGTCAAAATGCTCCACAACTACATTCCAATGCATGGCATGCACATACCCTTATGCCGCGTACACACGATCGTTTTTTCTGCTGAAAAAAATGCTGATGGACTTTTTTCATCGGACAAACCGATCGTGTGTGGGCCCCATCGGTCTTTTTTCCTTCGGTATAAAAAAATAGAACATGTTTTAAATTTTACCGATGGAAAAAAATCCGATAGCAAATTCCGATCGTCTGTGTGGAACTCCATCGGAGAAAAAACCCACGCATGCTCAGAATCAAGTCGACGCATGCTCAGAAGCATAGAACTTCATTTTTCTCGGCTCTTCGGAGTATTTTACGTCACGGCGTTTGGGACGATCGGTTTTTTGACTGATGGTGTGTAGGCAAGACTGATGGAAGTCAGCTTCATCGGATTTCCGATGGAAAAATCCATCTGATTTTATTCCATCGGAAATCTGATCGTGTGTACAGGGCATAATCCTAGCCATACCCATGTTCAATCTTCCTTTAGATTACACAAATATTAGGATTGATCAGGGTAACCTAGCTCCATTCTTGCCATATAATTATAAATGTAAATATATAAATTGTTGGTGGTGGGTAGCCTTCATCTGTTGTTTTTGTGATCAAAAGCTGGATGAAATTAGTTGACATTGATAGAAAATTGCCCTGTATAATATGCTTTAATTTAGAATTTTTCTTGATTGGAAATATAAACTGTGTTGTTGTTAGATATGACCATTATAGTACTTAAATCCATGTGAAAAAAAAAAAAAAAAAACTGAATTCCACTGAAGAGTAACTCCATCTTTTGTCCAAAAACAGGTAGCATATAACTCTGATATATCCTACGAGGTGGAGTGTCCTAGGGTGCTTTTGTTTTTTTTGTTTGTTTTTTTAGTGCTTTTTAAAAAGAGCTTCCCAGTGAATTGGAGTCTGACCAACTAGGAAAATTCACTGGTATCTAATTAGGGACATCTCCTCTTATCTAGGACAGAGTGTAGTAGTTGGTTTGCTATGCTGTGTCACAAGCTCTGCACTGAGCTCAGCTTTCTGCACTACAAAACCTCTCATTTCAGAACAGAAGCAGGTTGGAATGTGGAAAAAAAATTCTTGTAATTTGTTTAGCAGACCTAGTGGAGGGGAAAGGTCCTTTTTTTAAAACAGAATTTTACATGGCAAAATAAAGCAACAATGTTCTACTTCTTTTATTCTCTGGGACCAATAACACTTAATTAATAGAATGCAAAATAATATACCTGTAAGTCTTTCTTGAGAATAGATTTGGGAAATGCTATATTAAAAAAAAACTTTTTTACAAGGTAAGGCTTTTAATGTCATGAGAAGAACACCTAAAGAGCAAAATAAGACAAAGAGCAAAGATGTATTGCAAAATCAGGTTTCTTTTTGATTTTTTTTTGATTTTTAAATAACAAACACATTTAACAATGTAATTTGAAATATATATACCTAGAAAGAGTTTGACTTCCTTACCTGGCCCCATCCATCCTGTGGTTCATCCATCCTGTTTTCAATTCTGCCCATTTCCAGTGGGTGGTTGGTATGTATGATGGGTAAACAGAAAGCTGGCCTTTAGAAAGTAAGGCCCAGGACTGACACAGTACAATAGTCATGGGATGCTGACAGAGGGAATGTGTACCCAGGAATGTTGCTGATCACAGAGCCGCTTTTATTAGGCAGAAACGAAACACGAGTTTGTGAGCAGAGCCTGTATCGGGAAACTTCAGGAGAGCCGGAGAGGAAGCTGGGGGTCAGACAGATTTTATCTAAAAAATCATTACATGTCCTCTAAACTGATCACATGGTATGGTAGAAATAAGAAAATAATATTCAATAAAAAAGACTATATATTAGTATTTGCACTGTAGTTTGTGTAACATTGACTGTACACATACACATTATAACTGACAAATAAATTACTCAGCTGCCCAACTCAGATAATATGAGTAGATCTAATTGTTATGTGGTCACATACTAAAAGTGTTGCCATCAGATGCATGTTCAATAAAGCTAAAACATGTCGCCTCAGAGAGTAACAGTATAATAGAATTTACATTTAGGTGGACTTACTGTACTGTATATAGTATATGGATCTACAGTATATTGTCGATATGAGTTTGTTGGAGTACCAGTGCACATTAAAATTGGGTTTGGTGATAAAGAAAAAAACTTCTACTTGGAATTACAACTCTGGACCCCTTTACATTACACAGCAGCCTGCACCTCTGGACCCATTTACATTACACAGCCCTTGTACCTCTGGACCCCTTTACAATACACTACACCCTGCACCTCTGGACCCCTTTACATTACACAGCCCTTGGACCTCTGGACCCCTTTACATTACACAGCACCCTGCACCTCTGGACCCCTTTACATTACACAGTCCTTGTACCTCTGGACCCCTTTATATTACACAGTACCTTGCACCTCTGGACCCCTTTACATTACACAGCCCCCTGCACCTCTGGACCCATTTACATTACACAGCACCCTGCACCTCTTGACCCTTTTACATTAGATAGCACCCTGCACCTCTGGACCAATTTACATTACACAGCCCCCCACAGCTCTAGACGCCTGTATGTTACACAGACACCCCCCTAACAGTTCTGGACCCCCTGCATGTTACACAGATCCCACTACAGTGCAGACCCCTCCCTACAGTGCAGACCCCCTCCCTACAGTACAGATCCCCCCTATAGTGCAGACCCCCCTACAGTGCAGATGCCCCCCCACAGTGCAGAAGCCCCCCTACAGTACAGACGCCCCCCTACAGAGCAGACCCCCCTACAGTACAGACCCCCCTACAATACAGACCCCCCCTACAGTGCAGACCCCCCCTTCAGACCCATAATTTACATCAGAACACACACGGAGAGCCAGAGGTAGTGGCTTTGCAGGGAGGGGTGATCAGTCTCGGCAGCGGCTGTCACAGCCAAGCAGAGTAAAGCTGCCTCCCCCGCCTCCTTTATTTATGTCTACACAGTGCTGTGCATGTCCCGATCATCATGCACAGCACGGGTGTGCCGACGGGTGTCACTCGGGGTTGTGGCTCCCCCCCCTGCTCCCCCCGCTGCAAAGCCACTACCTCAGGCTCTCCGTGTGTGTTCTTTCATCGCGCGGTGCCGCTGCCTAAACCCGCGGTGCTGCTTCCGCTTCAGTCGCGGAGGGGGGGGGGGCGCCGGCCTGACAACCCCCCAGTGTGTGGCATCTGGGGCGGCATGCCCCCCCGCCCCCCACTTAGTATGCCATTGATCACCTCTCTGCCTTTTTCCAGTTAGGTGGATGACCTCTTTGCATGAATTTTCAGACTTTATCATTATTAACAAATCGAGATGTCACTTGAATACAATACTGGAAAATGCTTAAAAGCACATTGGCAATCAGACAATCCCCTATGTATACTAATATCAATTTCTGCACTAACCTTGTGGGCAGGTTGAAATAGTTAGATAGGTGCTGTTCCGGCTAGAAGGGTAGAAGTTAATGCTTTTCCTGGTTCTTTGGTCTTTTTGGCAGGTTCTTCTTTGGGTCCAGCCCAATAATCTTGTGACATATAAGTATGGGATAGGAATAGTGGTCCAGTACGAGAGTTCGCCCTGGGAGTACCTGGTGGTCCGATACTAGAAACCCGCCCCCCCCCCCGGAGAGGTAGTTGGGGAGGGTTAGGGGGGTTTCCCCCATGGAGAGCCCAAGAGAGATAGAAAACTGAGATTGAGGACCTGAAAGGGAGAGAGACGGAGAATGACACCCGTGAGAAGCACAAGGAGGCCATCTAACATCATCAGGATGTAAAGTTATCTGAACCTGGGGTTTACCCCAAAGACACAAGCACTCCAAACGACTTGCATCTACACGAGAGTGCCTATGAAGGACTGTAATTGTTGGACTTCACCTTTACAGGTATGTTGGGGAAGCACACAGCCTGTACAAAGGATTAGGGACATAACCTTGCATTTGTATGTTGGACTTTGGAATGTTCGTTTTTGCACCTTTTCTAAGTAAAGTATTGAAACATCGTCCTTGCCTGGTCTGAAGTTATTAAAGAGGTGTATTGCAAGTAACCGGCATGAATGTAGTTCACTGAAGTGCTCTTAACACATTGTGGTATGAAGACATTGGTGTGGAGTAGGGTGAAGACACCAGTGGTTACCTAGGGTAATGGAAGTTTAATAAGCAGCCTGTCGGTAATGTGTACCTGTTATAGGTGGAACGCCTCCAGCAGCGAGAAAGATGATGTCGGCACTTCTTTCTGGCAGCAGTCTGTCTCCCAGAGCAGATTCGTGCCACAGAGGTTCCCATCCTGTACGGAGGTTCAAGTGTTAAGTGCATGGGTGCAGCCTGCGCATAGTGCATGGCAGGGCCCACTCCGCTACTAGGGAGTAGTAGTGGAAAAAGATTGACAGGTGGATGTGGACATTGGCTCAGCCTGTCACTCCTAATTACAGATTATAGAGAAGGCGTACATTGTCACGGGGAACTGAACGTTGACTGGGGAGCAGTTGCAGTGCAAGTGTACATGGTGTATGTTCATCTCTAACAGTAGAGGTATGCCTTAAGGTCGAGTATTCCCCATGGCAGCCTCAGCTTTGTCCCAGGGCATTGATGAAGACAGCAAGAAGCAAAGGTACTCCATGTGTAGTAAACAGAAAAGCCCGGAGCAAGGAATGCAATGGATGGGTGGAGGGTGGACATGACTAGGGAAACAGGGACTTATGTGAAGGATTAGGGGATTGGTGGGGTAAGGCTGAGGAAGAGGGGATAAGATTGGTGGGTTAATTTGTGTGGGAGGGGGCATTGAGGGTATAAAGGAGGACTCCGCCCCCTCCCCGGATAACATGCGGCGCAGAGAAAGTTTGAGATGGCAGACTTAGAGCAGCTCCTGGCCCAATTGCGGGCAGAGACAGCAGTGCGAGGCCCACAGTGGGCCCAGGAACATTTAGGGCCTTTGCTCGGGCGTCCGGTGGAAGAAGAGGTTAATGCGGGGAGAGTGTCAGCGCGAGCTCGGCAGTCAAAACCGCCGGAGCGCTTCTCTCCTGACCTCTCCTCCGGAGCTCGCAGACACATAGGGAATCCCCATTCGCGGGCCCCTTCGGGTCCTCCCGCGAAGCGAGCTGCTGTCGCCGGGTTGGACGCCGGAAGGAATCCCCAGCAGAGTCGGAGCTCCGCGGGCGGCCGTTCCGGGAGTTCCGGAGCAGCCACTAGGCCCGCACGGCGATTGGAGTCGGAGGCAGCGGGCCCCGCCCCCAGAGTGATGTCACCGGGGACGGCGCCTCGGCGGGGGAGATCCAGTGTGGCGGTGGCCGGGCCTTCCACTGCGGCGGCCAGGGACCTTGCGGCGGAGGAGCGGAAGGCAGAGGCAGCTGATGTAGGCGACAGGGCTGGACGGAGCCCCCCCGGCCTGGGCAAGGCAACGAAAAAATCGGTGGGCGGGTCCAGAGCACGAAGAAGGAGTCGGTGGGGAGCGGGACCCTCGGCATCCAGGGATCCTTCCCCTGGAGGGCTTGCATCTGGAGCTGAAGGGGAGGAGCAACGGTCGGACGGTGCAGTGTCGGAATCGGAGGAAGAACGTGAGCCTCTCGGAAGGTCAGCATCGATGGAGGCGGGACGGTCGGCTGGTGGGTCTCTTCCTAGACAGCCCGGTAAGTTTGTTTTTCCTTTATCTTCACTGGGTCAGTCACAGGTGTTGGGTGCTGGGGGCTGCAGTGGTGGGGGTGATGCTGGGACGTCAGTGTGGGGGTGCTCGGCTGGGGGTGGTGACTTGGCAGACCGGGGTCAGAGGTCGGTAGTGGGGATGGATACAAGTATGAGGGGGTTTTTAGCAGGGATCAAGGAACTGGTGGACAGGTTTGAAAATTCAGCAGGTGGGGCGCCATGCCCGGCAGCGGCATGGGTTCCCCCGGTGGGGGGGATGGCAGAAGCGGGGTGGCAGGGGCAGCGGTGGTGGTGCCACAGCAGGGGGGGGCGGACAGTCCTCCGCTAAGGAAGGAGGGGGTTGATACGCCTGCGGCAGTGGGGGAGGCTGGCAGGCAGGACCTGGTGAGGTTGGCTGACGCGGCGATGTGCGAGGTCTATATCTGTTTTGAGGGACCGTTGGGAGCGCATTTAAAGGTGGAGGTATGTGACAAGATTTGGAAAGGTGAGTATGTGGAGATATTCTCACTGCTGCCGTTGGGGAAGTTCAACTTGGACAGAGTCAAGCCGGATGACTCCAAGAAGGAAGATGAGGAGAAGCGTAGGTATCGACTTATCCCACGGACATTTACAAATTGGCTGCAGGCATTTGGCATTTTGGCAAGTGTGATAGGGGTAAAGAAGCCGGAGTTCTGCTCTGCTCTGTTTTGTTACCAGGATGCTATAGGGGAAGCATACAGAATCTTCGGGGGCACGGCTTGGTTGAGGTACGACGAGCAGTTTCGCCAGAGAACGGCGATACGGCCGGAGTTGAGATGGGACCACAAAGACATTAGTTTGTGGATGCGATTGATGACTTCGGCGAGGGCCCCGAACCATTTTTTTCAGGGGGGGGGGGCCGGTGGATCGTCTTCCCCTGGACAACCGGCCGGTAAGGCAAAAGGGGTTTGTTGGCAGTTTAATTCGGGTACATGCAAGTTTGGAGGAACGTGCCGTTTCAAACATGAGTGTTCCGGATGCGGGGGTTCCCACCCCTCGTCTAGATGCTTTAAGCAAGGGAAGAACCGTTCAGGAGAACTTACGAATAAGAGGGAAGACGCCGGTGATGGTGGAAAGGATGCAGCCATTTCTAGGTAGGTATCCTGACAGGGCGGCTGCGCGGTTGTTGGAAAGGGGGTTTGTGGAGGGTTTTCGTATTCCATGCTCGTTGAGGGAGGTCCCCCCCATGCCACGCAATTTGCGATCGGCGTTGCTACATTGCGACGTAGTTTCGGAGAAACTACGAAAGGAAGTTGCGTTGGGCCGCATGAGCGGCCCTTTTCCAGTTCCCCCATTAAAGGATTTGGTGGTCTCTCCGCTGGGTGTGGTGCCAAAAAAGGAGCCGAATAAATTTCGGCTCATTCACCACCTTTCTTTTCCAAAAGGGTGGTCGGTGAATGACGCCATTGAGCCGGATGCTTGCACGGTGAGTTACACATCATTCGATGCAGCAGTTGTTTGCGTCCGGCATTATGGAAGGGGGGCTCTCATGGCAAAATCAGATGTGGAGGCGGCCTTTCGGCTTCTTCCGGTTCACCCGGATAGTTTTCGATTATTGGGGTGTCACTGGAACGGGGAGTTTTATGTGGACCAGTGCCTGCCTATGGGCTGTTCCATATCGTGTGCATTATTTGAGGAGTTTAGCTCCTTTCTGGAATGGGTGGTCAGGGACGTGGCAGGGGTAAATTCTGTCATACACTATCTGGATGACTTCCTCTGCGTGGGCCCGGCTTCATCCAGGAATTGTGCGATTCTGTTAGCAACGCTGGAGCATATGGCGGATCGTTTTGGCGTCCCGTTGGCGCCTGACAAGACGGAGGGGCCAAGAACGGTCATTACGTTTTTGGGGATAAGGCTGGATTCAGAAGCCATGGAATGCCGTTTACCGGAAGATAAGCTTGCGGCTCTGAAAGAAGAAATTAAACTGATGTTAGGTTTGCGCAAGGTACAGCTGCGAACGCTGCAATCTTTATTGGGGAAGCTGAATTTCGCCTGTCGCATTTTGCCGATGGGGAGAGCGTTTTGCCGACGGTTGTCGACAAGTACGGCTGGGGTGCAGTCGCCGCGACATTTTGTTCGGTACGTTCCCACAGGTCTGATCTGCAGGTCTGGCATACATTCTTGGAGTCCTTCAATGGTAGGGCACTATGGATGTCGGGCCCGGTCAGCAACTTTGATATGGATCTGTTCACGGACGCTGCGGGCTCAGCAGGTTTTGGGGCTTTTTTCCAAGGCCGATGGAGTGCGGGTTCGTGGCCACAGAGTTGGGTGGAGGCGGGCTTCATAAAGAATATGTTGCTGCTGGAACTGTTTCCAGTAGTACTGGCAGTGGAACTATGGGGCGAGGCTTTCCGGGATCGGAAGGTGCGTTTCCACATCGACAACATGGGCGTGGTGCAGGTGATTAACAGAGCATCGGCGGCATCGCCGCCGGTGGTTCGCCTGCTACAACAGCTGGTGTTGAGATGCCTACAGTTAAACATCTTCATGTATGTTGTTCACCTTCCTGGAGTGGACAATGTGGTGGCTGACGCTTTATCTCGCTTTCAGTGGGACAGGTTCCGAGAGTTGGCACCGGACGCGGAGCAACGAGGGGTACCTTGTCCAGACTGGCTGTGGAAGATTGCGTTAGATTAGTCACCGGATGGATCAGAAATTCGGTGAGTGAGACGACGTGGGCTGCATATCAGAAAGTTTGGCTGGAATGGGCGGATTTGGGTAGAATGGCGGGAGTGGATATTGATGGTCCGGAGGTGAGGTTGCTAGTCTTGTACTTTATCTCCAGGAGCATGGAAGCAGGGGTGTCGGTATCCACGCTGGATAAAAAAGGTTGCTGGGTTGGCATTTTTGTTTAAATGGCAAGGTTTGCCTGATTTCACGAAAGACTTCTGGGTTCGACAAGCGCTCAAAGGTTATAGGCGGGTTAGGCCGTTAAAAGACACCAGACGCCCTGTGTCCTTTGGGGTCCTGAGGGGGGTGTTGGCTAAGCTACCGGAGGTTTGCACCTCGGAATACGAGGCTGCCTTGTTCCGAGTGGCATTTTCCTTGGCATTTTTTGGGGCGTTCAGGATTGGCGAGCTGGTTAGCTCGTCTAAGAAAGTGCACGGGGGGATTGGGGCTAATGAAGTGCGTTGCCAGGAGGACAGGGTGTCTTTGTGGTTACGTAGATCAAAAACGGATCAAAAAGGGAAGGGCAAGAGAGTTGAGATCTTTTCATTGCCGGGCTCACCGCTTTGTCCAGTTGGGGCCGTTCGGGGTTTTCTGGCGGTACGCCCAGGGAACGTGGGGTCCTTTCTGATACATGCGGATGGGTGTCCGTTGTCCAGGTTTCAGTTCATATCGGTTTTCCGAAAATGTTTGGGGTGCCTAGGTTTAGAGGCGAAAGAATTTTCGTCACATTCGTTCAGAATTGGGGCGGCTACGGAAGCGGCTCGAAGTGGGTTGGATATTGAGTCGGTCAAGCACATTGGGAGATGGGAATCGAGGAGATTTCGATCTTACATTCGCCCTCACTTAGTGGTAGGGGTGTGAGGAGAATAGGAGTAGGGGTATGAGGAGAGTAGGAGTAGGGCTGATTGGAGTTTAAAAAAAAAAAAAAGAAAATAAAATAATGAGGTTACGTTGACAGGCTTGGCTGTGGTTACGGTGGATACATGTTTTTCTCTCTTTCAGGTGTGGCGCCGGCGTTGGTCTGGATACTGGGGCACTCTTACGTGTACAGGGGGGGTAAGAGGGCTGAGGCAAGACCGGAAGGTCGGCAATTGGGGTTTCCAAGGCAGGAGGCCCGGATTCGCTGGCTGGGAATTCCGGGAATGTTGTGGAGTAGGACGGTTCCAGAAGTGCATCGTTATGCGCGACTGGACCGCCCACCTGACGTTTTAATTCTGCACGTAGGTGGGAATGACTTAGGTGTTAGATCTATGCTGGATGTGACGAAAGATATCAAATTTGATATTCTTCGTCTTCGTATGGCATTCCCGGAAATGGTGATAGTGTGGTCCGACATGGTGGCTTGTACTTCATGGCGGACGGCTAGATCCATAGAAGGCATCAATAGGGCGCGGAGGAAAGTTAATCGGGATGTGGCCAGGTTCATGGTTAGGAATGGGGGGTTGGTGATACGTCATTTTGAGCTGGAGTTGGAGACATGGCGGTACCTTCGGGGTGATGGGGTACACCTCAGTGATGTGGGTATAGACCTATGGGCGTTAGGGTTACAGGATGGTATACAGAGGGCTCTCAGGGTGTGGAGGGGCACCCAATTGTAAAGGCTTTTACATTCGGGTGCTGTGGCCGGTGTCTGTTCTTTGCAGGGGAAGGATGATACCTCGGAAAGAAGGGTTCAGGACCTGTCGTTGGTATGGGTCCTGACGGTGGGCTTACAGTTAACGGAGGTTTAGCTTGAAGCATTGGGATGGTGCACTGCGGTCAGGGTTGTCTCTGAGCCAGCATGTCGGCTTGAGGCCTATTAGCGGATTTTGAGAAGTACCGCAGTGCAATAATAGACACAGATGTTAATAGAGGTTCCTGCAGAGATCGACACCAGTAATTTACTGAGGGTCCTTTAGGACAGAGTTTATGGTTACTGTTAAAAAAAGTTATACAGCGTTTTAATAAATAAGGCTGCTACGGCCTATATATATTTCTCCAACTCCTGGTGTGGTCTCGTTTACTTAGTCATAAGTAAGATAGTAAATAAGGGGTAGTATAATAAGGACATCTGTTATACGATAGTCAAGAAAAGCCCGGAGCAAGGAATGCAATGGATGGGTGGAGGGCGGACATGACTAGGGAAACAGGGACTTATGTGAAGGATTAGGGGATTGGTGGGGTAAGGCTGAGGAAGAGGGGATAAGATTGGTGGGTTAATTTGTGTGGGAGGGGCATTGAGGGTATAAAGGAGGACTCCGCCCCCTCCCCGGATAACATGTGGCGCAGAGAAAGTTCCCGCCCACCCTCCCCTGAATTTGGACGGAGTTGGGGATGTTGTCTTTACATTTTGTTTTACAGGTACAAGTGGGGTCATTGCAGATGTCGTGGCAGTGGCGGGTGTCTGTTCTTTGCAGGGGAAGGATGATACCTCGGAAAGAAGGGTTCAGGACCTGTCATTGGTATGGGTCCTGACGGTGGGCTTACAGTTAACGGAGGTTTAGCTTGAAGCATTGGGATGGTGCACTGTGGTGAGGGTTGTCTCTGAGCCAGCATGTCGGCTTGAGGCCTATTAGCGGATTTTGAGAAGTACCGCAGTGCAATAATAGACACAGATGTTAATAGAGGTTCCTGCAGAGATCGACACCAGTAATTTACTGAGGGTCCTTTAGGACAGAGTTTATGGTTACTGTTAAAAAAAGTTATACAGCGTTTTAATAAATAAGGCTGCTACGGCCTATATATATTTCTCCAACTCCTGGTGTGGTCTCGTTTACTTAGTCATAAGATAGTAAATAAGGGGTAGTATAATAAGGACATCTGTTATACAATAGTCATGGCACTGTATAAGGTGCCTAGCGTAGCCCAGAAGAATGGGGTTGCCTGGGATAGGCCTGTCATGTGACCCTTGCTTGGCTCCCAACAAGGGGGGAAACATAGAGGACCTGACAAACAACCACCACCTTTCCCTTACAACCTGATCAAGTGGCCTTAAAGTATAACTAAACACAACATTGTATTTTTAGTTCTGGGTAGAATGAAGAGAGGTTTGAACACCTGTCAGGCTTTCACTGTTGTCTGTGTCCTTTACACTGCAATTCCTCCTCTTTATTTGTCCTATTTACCGTTATCACTGAGAGTGGAAGTGATAGAAAATGCTAAACTTTGGGTTGTCATCAGAACAGGAATACAGAATGGAAATCATCCCTACCCCCTTTAGCTGCTGAGGCACCAGCCAAAGGTGTACACATGCCGCTGCAGGAATTAAACCCCCTGTTGCTTTTGGTGGGTGCTTCTGCCTGACAATCGTGACACATTTAAGTAAATGGGGCCACTCTGCAAGCACCGCAAAACTACATGCTTCTGCGGGGTTCAAGTGGTTAAAGCAGGTGGTGAGAAAGCAACACAAATGGCTATATAGCCCGTAAACTCATACTACAAAAATGGATATCAAATTTTCCAGCAACAATAGTTCAATGGTCCGAAGCCATTAATCTTAATCTAAGACGGGAGAAATTGACATATAAACATAGGAGAAGTCCTCATTTTTTTTAGAAAATTTGGTTTTAGTGGCTAGTCTCCAACTTGTTTGAGCAATCAGTTGAGCATGAGGAAAAGATGATCCGCACTCCGGTCGTTGCTCTTAAACAATTGATGTATTTATTGACAAGCCACAGTAGACAAACGCAAA
The DNA here is from genome assembly GCA_029206835.1 of Rana muscosa. NCBI lineage: Eukaryota > Metazoa > Chordata > Amphibia > Anura > Ranidae > Rana > Rana muscosa. The sequence goes on from CM055116.1 coordinate 574,935,341, forward strand.
TAGGAAAGGTTGACGCGTTTCAGCCTATAAGGCCTTAGTCATAACCAATCAGTTGAGCATACCAATGACATTGAGAAAAGTTAAAGGGGTTGTAAACCTTCGTGTTTAAAACACCTTGCAGTGTCCGGCCCCCCTGTTTTACTTACCTGAGCCCCAAATTTCCGTGGGCGCGATCCTGACGTCGCTCTATCCATGGGTTCTCGGCTCTTCATTGTATAGATTGATAGCATCGCAGCCATTGGCTCCCGCTGCTATCAATTAAATCCAATGATGCGAGCGCCGGCGTCGAGTCCTGCATTAGGCGGCTAAGGACGTCGAATGCTGGACATGGGAAAGCGCCCGTAAGGTAACCCCCTTGGGAGAGCGCTTCCCAGAGGGGGTTTTTGATGCGGGGAGGAGCCGAGAGAGCCGCCGTGGGACCCCAGAAGAGGATGTTCGGGGGCCACTCTGTGCAAAACGAGCTGCACAGTGGAGATAAGTATGACATGTTTGTTATTTATTTACTTTTTAAATCGAACCTATAGTATCACTTTAATAACGAGGTAGATCTCTGGAGGGGGATAACTGTATATGCATATATAAGCCATTATGCCGCATACACACGACCGTTTTTCATGACGTTAAAAATGCCATTTTTTCAATTGGTCATTAAAAACGATCGTGTGTAGGCTCCAGAGCATTTTTATCGATGTGAAAAATGGGCTAAAAAAAATTAGAACCTGCTCTATTTTTTCACGTAGTTTTTCACGTCGTGAAAAACGGTAGTGTGTATGCTTTTACGAGGGGGAAAAAACACGCATGCTCAGAATTAAGTATGAGACGGGAGCGCTCGTTCTGGTAAAACTAGCGTTCGTAATGGAGATAGCACATTCGTCACGCTGTAACGGACTGAAGAGCACAAGGCTGAAAAGCGCGAATCGTCTCTCACCAAACTTTACTAACACGAGGATCAGCAAAAGCAGCCCAAAGGGTGGCGCCATCCGAATGGAACTTCCCCTTTATAGTGCCGTCGTACATTTCGTACATCACCGCACTTTGCGCTAGCATTTTTTTAATGATCGTGTGTAGGGAAGGAAGGCTTGAGAGGAAACAAGAAAAATCACGTCGAGAAAAACGTTGTTTTTTTCAATGACATTAAAAACGTCCGTGTGTACGCAGCATTAAGGCATAGCAATGAACTACTTCAATACTGGGCACTTATACACCTTCCTGCCCAGACCAATTTTCAGCTTTCAGCGCTATCACATTATGAATGACGATTGCGCGGCCATGCGATGCTGTACCCAAATGAAAAGTTTTATTATTTTTTCCTACAAATTGAGCTTTCTTTTAGTGGTATTCTTAGTTTCTGTTTCAAAACTTTGCAAATAAGTACGTTTTCTCCTTCACTGATAGGCACTGATAAGGCAGTACTGATTGGCATTGATGAGGTGGCACTGATGATGAGGCACTTATATGCAGCACTGATAGGCACTTATAGGCGGCACTGATAAGCAGCACTAATGGGCACTGATAGGTGGCACTGATAGGTGGCACTGATGGGCACTGATAGGTGGCACTAATGGGCACTGATAGGTTACACTGAAGGGAACTGATAGGTGGCACTGATGGGCATCAAAGGTGGCACTGATGGGCACAGGTAGGTGGCACTGGAGGACACTTATAGGTGGCACTGGTGGGCACTGATGGGTGGCACTGATAGATGGCACTCATAGGCAACACTGATCAGGAGGCACTGGCAGGCATCACTGATGGGCACAAAGTGCCATCCCTAATGGGCAGTGATTGACATCTCTAGTGAGCTTACCTGGTGGTCATGGGTAGGCATCCCTGGTGGCCATGGATGGGCATTACTGGTGGTCCTGGGTGGGCATCCTGGGGGAGGGCTGCACTGATAATCAATCAGCGCAGACCCCCGTCAGGAGAGCAGCCGATACATGTTTTTTCCTGTTTACACTGTGATCAGCTATGATTGGACACAGCTGATAACATCAGAGGCTCTTTACCTAGATCGGAGATGCGGTGTGTAAGACTGACACTCCACACCACCAATCGCCGAGCTGCGTGCCCCCACAGCTATGCACCACGGCTTATCCTGCTGGACGTCATATGACGCCCAGTCAGGATAACAGAAACACTTTCCGGACGACATTTTGCTATATGGCGGACGAGAAGTGGTTAAACTGAAGATATTGGTTAGTTTTATATTGTTGTTAACCTCATGCAGGAAGAATGTAATCATTAAATTTGATATGTTAAAAGGTCTTAAGTAATAGTCAAAATATAATCTGGAAAACGCATTTATTTTTCTTTTGTGTTTTTTTTGTTTTTGTTTGGTGGGGTTGCTTGGTGAGAATGTTTTGTGAGTTTTGAGTTTTGTTGTAAATTGGAAAGTTTTTATAAAAATTGCTTGATTGAAAAAAAAAAAAAGAAAGCAACACAATGCTGCTTGCTTCAACCCCTTGTTTGCTGTACTGCACAAGGTTGCAGGGCATTTGCAGAGCGGCCCCATTCACTTGAATGGGTCATGCTTGGCAGGTGCTACACCCATCAGCCTTGGCATGACATATAAGTCTTGCTGTGGCTGCGACATGTGTACACCCCTAACTATGGGGTAATACCACCCCCCAAACTACAAGCCTCGTACACACGATCGGATATCCTATGGATTCTAATCCGATGGTTTTGTCCATCGGAAATCCGATGAAGCTGACTTCCATCAGTCTTCCCTACACACCATCAGTCAAAAAACCGACAGTTCCAAACGCGGTGACACAAAACACTCCGATGAGCCGAGAAAAATGAAGTTCAATGCTTCTGAGCATGCGTTGACTTGATTCTGAGCATGCGTGGGTTTTTTATCCAAAACATTTTTATTTAAAACATGTTCTATTTTTTAAAACCGATGGAAAAAAGACCGATGGGTCCCATACACGATCGGTTTGTCTGATGAAAACAATCCATCGGACGGTTTTCATCGGTAAAACCGATCGTGTGTACAGGGCTTTACTGTTATGAGCCCCCTAATTTGCTGCTTTCACACTAATACTGCGGTTTACCTGCACTGCTGGCTTTCCAGGGTTAGCTGCACTTTGTCGTAGACTTCTATTATATTCTGCAGGTGTGGTGTACTTTCTTAAAGTGCGGCAGAACTCCTGCATTCAGAAATTGCACAAAACAAGGTCCATAAAGACATGGATGAGCGAGTTTGGGGTGGAGGAACATGACTGGCCTGCACAGAGTTTTGACCTCAACCCAACAGAACACCTTTGGGATGAATTAGAGTGGAGGCTGCGAGCCAGGACTTCTCGTCCAACATCAGTCCCTGACCTCACAAATGTGCTTCTGGAAGAATGGTCAAACATTCCCATAAATACACTCCTAACCTTGTGGACAGACTTCCCAGAAGAGTTGAAGCTGTGAAAGCTGCGAAGGGTGGGCCAACTCAATATTGAACCCTACGGACTAAGACTGGGATGCCATTAAAGTTCATGTGCATGTAAAGGCAGGTGTCACAAAACTTTTGACAATATTGTGTAATAGAAGTCTAACACAGCAAACCCAATGGAAAGCTACAGGTACACTGCACTGCCTCCGTGGTGTGGGTAAACCACAGTGTGTCAGTGTGAAAGCAGCCTTATACTATTATGCCCAGTGTATTGCTTCACAATGACCTGAAGATCTCTTCTTTCCTGATGATGGCACCACTCTGGAGACCGCTAGCCGGGATAAGAGACTGAGTGCAGTTGGTATCGCTATACATGGGACAGGAGCCATCACTACAGAGGAGACATCGGCTTATGTGGTTCTTGCTCCCTACTACAGCTCCAACTTTACAGGTAGTCCCTCTGCATTGCACTTGATTTGATGCTTTGGAATGGTGGATCAGCAAGTCCAGACCATGATTTACCAGTCACCTGTCCGCAATCTACTGGTATACCGTGATCTACAGGTTGCTGACCCCCGTTCTAGGCGTTAGATTTACTTTAAGTGCAAAAGTCACACTGGAACACGGAGCGGCTCACAGCAGGAGTCCGGAGCATCTCCATTCACTGTTTCAGGTCCGATTTCAGCCCGAATTTTGCGCTGAATTTGAAGTGGTTGTAAACCCTTTACAACCACTTCAACCTACAGGTAAGCCTAGATTAAAGCTTACCTGTAGGTGCTCGAAATATCTCCTAAACCTCTATGGTTTATGAGATATTTACAAAAATGATGGGCGCCGTAGACAACGGCGCAGGCACACTTTAGCAACGGCTCCCGCGCGCATGCGGGATGGCCAATGGCTCCCGCTGCTGTGTGAGCCAATGAGCAGAGAGAGACCAGGGAGAGCCACTGCTCTCATGCACATCGCTGGATAGAGATGGCGCTCAGGTTAAGTATACAGGGAGGCTGGGGGGAGGGAGCAGCACCCAGGTTTTTTACCTTTATGCATAGAATAAACCTACTGCTTTTGGAACCACTTTAATGCCACGTACACACGATCGGACATTCCGACAACAAAACCGTGGATTTTTTTCCGACGGATGTTGGCTCAAACTTGTCTTGCATAAACATGGTCGCACAAATGTTGTCGGAAATGCAGATCGCCAAGGACACGGTCTTGTACAACACGTACGACAGTCCTATAAAAGGGAAGTTCAATACCAAGTGTGCCACCCTTTGGGCTCCTTCTTCTAATTTCGTGTTAGTAGAAGTTTGGTGAGAGACGATTCGCGCTTTTCAGCCTCGTGCTTTTCAGTCTGTTACTGCTCTTTGCAGCATGACGAATGTGCTATCTCCATTACGAATGCTAGTTTTACCAAACCGAGCGTTTCCGTCTCGTACTTGATTCAGAGCATGCATGGAATTTTGTGCGTCGGAATTGTCTACACATGCTCGGAATTTACGAGAACGGATTTTGTTGTGGGAAAATTTGAGAACCAGCTCTCAAATTTTTGTTGTCCGATGGAGCCTACACACGGTCGGAATTTCCGACAACAATCTCCCATCGAGCATTTGTTGTCGGAAATTCCGAGCGTGTGTACTAGAGGTCGACCGATTTATCGGCCTATTTTTGGCACTTTTTAATTAATCGGCATCGGCCCATTGTGCTGAAAAAAAAAGCCGATTTAAAGCTTCAGCGCAACATGCAAATAACTTCTGTAATAGTAGTCAATGCAAATTGCCTGAAGTTTCCCCGTGGAGCGACTTCTCCCTCCTGGGCAGCCTGCCAAGTCTGAGAAAAGAAGACAATGTTTATACTTATCAAAGGACTGAACTTGGTAAGTAGGAGATTTCAGTTTAACCATTTAAAGACTAAATCTTTTCTGACACTTGTTGCTTACAAGTAAAAATCCTTAGAACCCCCAAACATTATATATATATATATTTTTAGCAGAGACCCCAGGGAATAAAATAGCAGTTGTTGCAATATTTTATGTCACACGGTATTTGCGCAGCGGTCTTTCAAACGCAATTTTTGGGGAAAAGATTCACTTTAATGAATTTAAAAAAAAAATAAACAGTAAAGATAGCCCATTTTTTTTTCATCCAAAAGTTTTGATTACGTTTTGATTACGAGCCGGTTCACACCAGGGTGACTCGTCAGGCGACTCAGTCGCCTGACAAGTCACGTCCCACGCTTTTCAATGGAACCGTTCTAAGTAAGAGCGACCCAAGGCGACCTGCATTTATACAGAAGTCTTATGCAAATCGCCTCGGCGGGCGTCTCAAGTCGTCTTGAGATCGCGCCGCCGAGGTCGCCCCCACAAGTCGTGCCGCGTCGCGCCGCCCTGGTGTGAACCGGCTCTACCTGTTTTTGTGTATTTAATACTTAAGATATATATATTTTTTAATCTAAATTATACATACAAGTGCACTGATTGGAGGCTTGTTGTGTTTAATAAATGTTTAAATGTAAGAAATTTTCTGTATCACTTATTACTTAAAGTGTAGTTCCACCCAAAAATGGAACTTCCACTTTTTGGAATCCTCCCCCCCTCCGGTGTCACATTTGGCACATTTCAGGGGGGAGTAGGGTTGCCACCTTTTCATTAAGCCAAACCTGAACACTCTAGCAGCGCACAGCAATTTTTTAGTTTTTTTTCCAGTATACATTATAGGATTGTAAAAGACTTGGGACATCTTTGGGTGCCCCGAGAAGAACAGTAATGCGGTGCCATGATGAACAGTAGGTGTGGCCAGATGATTGGTCTGCCCCCAGTATAATCCCCCCAAGCCCAGTTTGTCCCCCCAGTATAATCCCCCCAAGGTCAGTTTGTTCCCCAGTACCCCCCCCAAGGTCAGTCTGTGCCCCAGTGTAAATCCCCCCCCCCAAGGTCAGTCTGTGCCCTAGTGTAATCCCCCCCAGGTCAGTCTGTGCCCCAGTGTAAATCCCCCCCCCCAAGATCAGTCTGTGCCCCAGTGTAAATCCCCCCCAAGATCAGTCTGTGCCCCATTGAAACCCCACCAGGTCAGTCTGTGCCCCAGTGAAATCCCCCCCAGGTCAGTCTGTGCCCCAGTGTAAATCCCCCCCCCCCAAGATCAGTCTGTGCCCCAGTGTAATCCCCCCAGGTCAGTCTGTGCCCCAGTGAAATCCCCCCCCCCAAGATCAGTCTGTGCCCCAGTGTAAATCCCCCCCCCCAAGATCAGTCTGTGCCCCAGTGTAATCCCCCCAGGTCAGTCTGTGCCCCAGTGTAATCCCTCCAGGTCAGTCTGTGCCCCAGTGTAATCCCCCCCAGGTTAGTCTGTCCCCCAGTGTAATCCCCCCCCCCCAAGCTCAGCTAATGCTGACAGAGGTTGGCGTGAAAGGGGCCGGAAGGACTCTGTACAACTGCCCAGGGGCAATGATCTGAGAGCTAAGTATAGGGAGCCACATGCAGAAGTGCAAGAAGTAATATGAGAACCCCAAATTAAGTCAGGGACCCCCCCCCATTCACACACACTTCCAGGCTTACTGACCCCTCTCTAGGAGAAGGAAACCCCTTAACAGGAGGAGTGCATGGGGGGTGATTAGAAGGGACTCCCTTCCACTCATACAGGAATACTGACAAATACTCCCCCCTCCAGATAAAGAAGACCCCCAGCTAGGAGGACTGCAGGGGGTGATAAGAGGGGACCCTCATCCAGGAACTCCCTTCTCACTCCAGTTAAAGAAGACCCCCAGGTGGGGAGCACTGCAGGAGGGTGATGAGAGGAGACCCCAATCCAGGAAAACAGGAAATCCCCCTCCACCCCCTCCAGTTAAAGTAGACCTCCAGCTAGGAGGACTGCGGGGAGGTGATAAGAGGGCAGTGGTGGTGCGTCCATAAAGGGCGCACAGGCGCCGCCCCCTCTCTCCTGCCACCTCTCTATCACCATAGATAGATTCATGCATTGCATGAATCTATCTATGGTCGCCGCTAACACCCTATTCAGGGACCCGGCCCCTTGTCGGGCGCCGGGCACCTGAATTACAGCAGCGGTGTATTTTTTGGAAGAACCTGATTAGAGCCATAGGCTCTAATAGGCATCCAAAAAGGTGTCCATGCTGGGCGCCTCGCTGTTCACTCAGTGTTGTGTTAGCAAAGCGAATGAATTTTCGCTTTCCTAACACTGAACTGCCTCTCAGCCAATCAGGTGCTCGGGTCTGTTACCTGTCACCTGATTGGCTGAAGCGACAAGCGCTGTGATTGGACGCCTATCGCAGAGGCCGGGAAGAGACGACGGGAGAAAACATTGAGGAGCGTGGACACCGCTGCCCCACCGAGACAAGGTAAGTGCCGGGCGGCCGATACACACTGGCAGCATTTGATGGGCACAGTAGTGGCACTTCATGGGCACACTGGCAGCAATGGATGGGCACAGTGTCAGCAATGGATGGGCACAGTGACTGCGTTTGATTGACACAGTGGCTGCGTTTGATGGACACAGTGGCTGCGTTTGATGGGGCACAGTGGCTGCGTTTGATGGACACAGTGGCTGCGTTTGATGGACACAGTGGCTGCGTTTGATGGACACGGTGTCTGCGTTTGATGGACACGGTGGCTGCGTTTGATGGACACGGTGGCTGCGTTTGATGGACACGGTGGCTGCGTTTGATGGACACGGTGGCTGCGTTTGATGGACACAGTGGCTGCGTTTGATGGGGCACAGTGGCTGCGTTTGATGGACACAGTGGCTGCGTTTGATGGACACAGTGGCTGCGTTTGATGGACACAGTGGCTGCGTTTGATGGGGCACAGTGGCTGCGTTTGATGGACACAGTGGCTGCGTTTGATGGACACAGTGGCTGCGTTTGATGGACACGGTGTCTGCGTTTGATGGACACGGTGGCTGCGTTTGATGACACGGTGGCTGCGTTTGATGGGGCACAGTGGCTGCGTTTGATGGACACACTGACTGCGTTTGATGGGCACACTGGCTGCGTTTGATGGACACAGTGGCTGCGTTTGATGGACACAGTGGCTGCGTTTGATGGACACAGTGGCTGCGTTTGATGGACACAGTGGCTGCGTTTGATGGCACACTGACTGCGTTTGATGGGCACACTGGCTGCGTTTGATGGACACAGTGGCTGCGTTTGATGGACACAGTGGCTGCGTTTGATGGGCACACTGGCTGCGTTTGATGGGCACACTGGCTGCGTTTGTGGGCACAGTGGCTGCGTTTGATGGGCACAGTGGCTGCATTTGTGGGCATAGTGGCTGCGTTTGATGGGCACAGTGGCTGCGTTTGAGGGCATAGTGGCTGCGTTTGATGGGCACAGTGGCTGCGTTTGAGGGCATAGTGGCTGTGTTTGATGGCACAGTGGCAGCGTTTGATGGGCACAGTGGCTGCGTTTGATGGGCACACTGGCTGCGTTTGTGGGCATAGTGGCTGCGTTTGATGGGCACAGTGGCTGCGTTTGAGGGCATAGTGGCTGCGTTTGAGGGCATAGTGGCTGCGTTTGATGGCACAGTGGCAGCGTTTGATGGGCACACTGGCTGCGTTTGATGGGCACACTGGCTGCGTTTGTGGGCATAGTGGCTGCGTTTGATGGGCACAGTGGCTGCGTTTGTGGGCATAGTGGCTGCGTTTGATGGGCACAGTGGCTGCTTTTGAGGGCATAGTGGCTGCGTTTGATGGGCACAGTGGCTGCGTTTGAGGGCATAGTGGCTGCGTTTGATGGCACAGTGGCAGCGTTTGATGGGCACAGTGGCTGCATTTGATAGGCACAGTGGCTGCGTTTGAGGGCATAGTGGCTGCGTTTGATGGCACAGTGGCTGCATTTGATGGGCACAGTGGCTGCGTTTGAGGGCATAGTGGCAGCGTTTGATGGACACAGTGGCTGCGTTTGAGGGCATAGTGGCTGCGTTTGATGGGCACAGTGGCTGCATTTGATGGGCACAGTGGCTGCGTTTGATGGGCACAGTGGCAGCGTTTGATGGGCACAGTGGCAGCAATTGATGTTTTTTTTTTTTCTGTTTGTATGTTTGCATGCCCCCCCCCAATTTTTTTAAAGCACCAGCCACCATTGTAAGAGGGGATCCCAATCCAGGAACATAGGACCCCCCTCCAGTAAAGAAGATCCCCAGCTGGGGGGGAGTGATAAGAGGGGACCCCCATCCAGATATACAGGAATTTGCCTCCCTGCCCCCTCCAGTTATAGAAGACCCCCAGCCAGTAGGACTGCAGGGGGGGTAATAAGGGGGACCCCTATCCAGGAATAGGTGAGGGGTGATAGGAGGGGACATTGCTAACCCCCCTCTGGCAGAAAGAGACCACCTGTCAGGAAGAATACAGACATCTGCCCCCTCCTCCCTCTTAAAAAGGTGAATGACAGTTTAGTGAGTGAAGATGTTCAGAGTTACACACACAGCAGCTCGGGTCACAGTGCAGAGGGGGAGGGGGTGACTCACCGTAGCAGATAAGGAGGAAATCCCAGTACAGCTCCGATGTCTGTGAAGGAGCTCTGGGCGGGCTGCCTGTCACCGCTGCTTCTACTCCTCCCTCTGTCCCCCGCGCTGCTGAAACTCTCACTCTCAGCAGTGGCGGCGAGGATTCACAGGCTGGCTGACTGGCGCGGTGGCGGGGGGGGGGGGAGCAGGCAAGTTGCGGGGGAGAAATCAAAGTGAGGGAGACGGTTGGGACTGCAGGTATACTGCTGTGTCCGGGTTAGAAGAGAACAGAAACCCGGGCACAAGTGTCAAAAACCGGACTGTGCGGGTCATTCCCGTACGGGTGGCAACCCTAGGGGGGAGGAGGGAGCAGGTTCCTGTGGAATCCAGGTATTTACTCCCTCTTCCGGGCATAGATCACTGCTGTGACTACGGTGACCTATGCCATGTCCAGCGCCTAATCCGCCCCCCCCCCCGCTGTCTTCTGGGAGACGCACAGGTCCCAGAAAACAGCAGGGACCAGTGGGATCGCGCAGTAGGGAACCAGGCTGTGAAGCCGCAAGGCTTCACTTCCTGATTCCCTTACTGAAGATGGCGGCGGCAGCACCCGAGAGCCGAGGGAGAGATCGGCTTTGGGCGCCGACATCACGAGCGCCCAGGACAGGTAAGTGTCCATATATTAAAAGTCAGCAGCTGCAGTATTTGTAGCTGCTGACTTTTAATTTTTTTTTTTTTTTTGGCGGAACTCCGCTGCTTTCACATTGAAGCGGGCAGGCGTTGACGGTAAAACGCAGCTAATTTTAGTGGCGCTTTACCGTCATTTTAGTGGCTTTATTCGGCTGCTAGCGGGTCGCTTATAACCCAGCTAGCTTCCAATGAAGAGGTTAAATGCGCCCTGTGATTGGCTACAGTACATGCAGAAGTATTTGCATAAGTCTGTTCTGTTTTCTTTATACCGAGGTGAATCTGTCTTTCTGTACGACTAAACTAAGCTCCAATGTCCCCCATTAAACCCACTGAACACCAGTGAGGCAATCTTTGCTTTACTTACTTTCCACATCTACACTTTATGATCTCTGCATTCTACAATACTCGCTCCTGGCTTCTGCTTTCTGCGCAAGTCGCGCTGCGTGATCCCACTGGTCCCTGCTGTCTTCTGGGACCTGTGTGTCTCCCAGAGGACAGCGGGGGGACGGAGTAGGCGCCAGACATGGCGTAGGTGACCGCAGTCACTGCAGTGATCTATGCCCGGAAGTGGGAACAAATACCTGGATTACACAGGTATGTGCATTACTTAAAGTGGTTGTAAACCCACAAAAAACAAACAAAAAAAACTGCAAGACAAAGGCATAATGAGCTAGTATGCATAGTATACTAGTTAATTATGAAATACTCACCTTAGATTGAAGCCCCCGCAGTGGTCCCTGTACATTTCATAGGGTAACTGCCAAACAAGCATTGGGCATAGGAGGTTTCAGCATCTGCATCATACTTTTCAAGCTATTTATCTGTAGACTGATAACTTGTGTATGGAGGAATAGCTTGTGTATTTGAAGACACTTTCTTCAATTTGCATTTGTTGTATCTACTTAAAGAAGTTATCTGGACACAAAGAGGCTGAATTACTAAAGAATTTAGAAGTCTTTACTGAAAAAAAAATAATGCGTGAATATTCAGTTATTTAATCCAATTATTACCAATCTTGTGAAAAGCATCTGCACCAAGTGAATTTTTTACCAATTTTTTTCAGTAAGGCCTCGTACACACGGCCGAGATTCTCGTCGAAAAAAACATGTCGTTTTTTTCGACGAGATTCTTGGACAAGAAAATTGTCCCGGCCGAGTGTACACACGCTCGATTCAAAGAACCCGCGGTTCTTTGAATGGAGCGTACGCGGTGACGTCATCGACTACGACGAGCATGCGCTCGTCACATTCGATGCCGTCGCCGCCATCTTGGTATACCCTACGTATGCCTAGGAAGCTACCGCGCATGCGTCGAATTCATTTCGAACATGCGCGGGCTTCCGGGAGGACAGGTAAGTGTACACACACTCACTTTTCTCGTCGAGAAACATGCCGACGAGAATCTCGATGAGAAAATAGAGAGCAGGTTCTCTATTTTCTCGTCGAGATACTTGTCGCTTTTCTTGACGAGAAACCATACACACGAACGAGTTTCTCGGCAAAAAATCTCTGCCAGCAAGTTTGTTGCTGGTTTTTGCCGAGAAACTCGTTCGTGTGTACGAGGCCTAAGGCTACTTTCACACTGAGGCACTTTACATGCGTTTTAGCACTAAAAATAGAGCCTGCAAAGCAATAGGCAGCAGCGCTTTGCGGGTGCCATTAACCCCTTCATTGGCCGCTAGCGGGGGGTTAAAAGCACCCTGCTAGCGGGCCGAAATGCGCCGCTAAATTGACGGTAAAGCGCCGCTAAAAATAGCGCCACTTTACCGCCGACGCCCCCCTGCCCCAGTGTGAAAGTGCCCTAAAGCTTTTCAACTTTCAGTAGGTTCTGCACTCCAGTGACCCAATTTTAGCAGACAGTGGGCTGCATTCCGCTGTTAGCTGATGTCACAGAGCCTGCCATTGTCTGGTCACTGTCGTGCTAATTGCATCTCCCTCATAGGGTCTGGGCTTTCCCGGTTTGGGATACACATCTTCCGCTCCGGTTCCATGTCTTTGCGGTTCTCCACTGGCTTCCATCTCCCCGCCCTTACACATAGTTACATAGTTACATAGTTAGTCAGGTTGAAAAAAGACAAAGTCCATCCAGTTCAACCATAAAAAAATAACTAAAATAAAATAAAAAAATATCGTGCAATCCCATATACCCAATTCTATACCCACAGTTGATCCAGAGGAAGGCAAAAAACCCCAGCAGAGCATGATCCAATTTGCTACAGCAGGGGAAAAAATTCCTTCCTGATCCCCCTGAGAGGCAATCGGATTTACCCTGGATCAACTTTACCTAGAACTGTTAGTACTCAGTTATATTATGTACATTTAGGAAAGTATCCAGGCCTTTCTTAAAGCAATCTACTGAGCTGGCCAGAACCACCTCTGGAGGAAGTCTGTTCCACATTTTCACAGCTCTTACTGTGAAGAAACCTTTCCGCATTTGGAGATGAAATCTTTTTTCTTCTAGACGTAAAGAGTGCCCCCTTGTTCTCTGTGTTGACCGTAAAGTGAATAACTCATCACCAAGTTCACTATATGGACCCCTTATATATATGTACATGTTAATCATATCCCCCCTTATTCTCCTCTTCTCAAGAGTGAATAAATTCAGTTCCTCTAATCTTTCTTCATAGCTGAGCTCCTCCATGCCTCTTATCAGTTTGGTTGCCCTTCTCTGCACTTTCTCCAGTTCCCCGATATGCTTTTTGAGAACTGGTGCCCAAAACTGAACTGCGTATTCCAGATGAGGCCTTACTAATGATTTGTACAGGGGCAAAATGATGTCTCTCTCTCTGGAGTCCATACCTCTCTTAATACAAGAAAGGACTTTGCTCGCTTTGGAAACCGCAGCTTGGCATTGCATGCCATTATTGAGCTTATGATCTACCAAAACCCCCAGATCCTTCTCCACTACGGATCCCCCCAGTTGTACTCCCCCTAGTATGTATGATGCATTCATATTCTTAGCCCCCAAGTGCATAACTTTACATTTATCAACATTAAACCTCATCTGCCACATAGTCGCCCAATTAGACAGAGCATTGAGGTCGGCTTGTAAATTGGCGACATCCTGTAAGGACGTTATTCCACTGCATAGCTTGGTGTCATCTGCAAAGACAGAAATGTTACTTTTGATCTCAGACCCAATATCATTTATAAAGATATTAAAAAGTAAGGGTCCCAGCACTGAACCTTGGGGTACACCACTGATAACCATGGACCATTCAGAGTAAGAATCATTAACCACTACTCTCTGAATTCTGTCTTTTAGCCAGTTTTCTATCCATTTACAAACTGATATTTCCAATCCTGTAGACTTTACCTTGCACATGAGCCGTGTGTGGGGAACTGTATCGAACGCTTTTGCAAAATCCAAGTATACCACGTCCACAGCCACGCCTCTGTCCAAGGTCTTACTTACCTCTTCATAAAAAGAAATCAGGTTTGTCTGACAACTTCTGTCTTTCATGAATCCATGCTGTCTGTTGCTTAAATATATTTTTTCCAGCAAGAACTCATCTATGTGGTCTTTTATTAATCTCTCCAGTATCTTCCCAACTATGGAAGTTAAACTAACAGGTCTATAGTTACTTGGTAAAGACTTTGTTCCCTTTTTAAATATAGGCACCACATTGGCCCTGCGCCAATCCAGTGGTACTATTCCTGTCATTAATGAGTCCCTAAAAATTAGATACAATGGCTTTGAAATTACAGAGCTCAATTCTTTTGGGATCCGTGGGTGTATGCCATCTGGTCCAGGTGCTTTATCCACCTTTATTCTGTCTAAATATTTCTGGACCATATCACTTTTGAGCCATTGTGGATTTGGGGCTGTGTCACTACCACCCCCATATTGGACATGAGCTCCCCCATGCTCCTTTGTATACACAGAGCTGAAGAAAGTATTTAATAAATTAGCCTTCTCTTTGTCCCCAGTCACCCACTCTAGATTATTTTGTAAAGGGCCTACATGTTCAGACCTGACCTTTTTACTATTAATATATTTGAAGAATTTTTTGGGGTTTGTCCTACTATCTTTTGCAATCTGTCGTTCGTTTTGAATTTTTGCATCCTTGATTTCCTTTTTACATATCCTGTTATATTCTTTGTAACATTTAAACGACACTAGTGTTCCTTCATTTTTATATTTTTTAAAAGCGCTTTTCTTATTGTTTATAGCTTTTTTAACTTTAACTGTGAGCCACATAGGTTTTATTTTTAGCCTTTTAAACGTATTGCCCATGGGAATATACTTTGCAGTGAGTTCACAAACAGTCTTTTTGAAGAATTCCCATTTCTGTTCTGTGCCCATTGATGCCAATATTCTCTCCCAGTCTAAGTCCTGGAGAGCAGCCCTCATCCTTGGAAAATTTGCTTTATTGAAATTAAGTGTTTTTATCCTTCCTGCATGTATTTCTTGCTTACAGCTAACATCAAATTAAATCATGTTATGATCACTGCTACCCAGGTGTTCCTTTATCTGAACATTAGTAATATGCTCTGCATGGTTTTAGATTACCAGGTCCAACAGAGCATCATTCCTAGTTGGGGCCTCAATAAACTGGACCATAAAATTGTCCTGCAATAGGCTTATAAATTTTTGCCCTTTAACTGTCCCAGCAGTGCCATTACTCCAGTCAATTTCTGGGTAGTTAAAATCCCCCATTATTATCACCGTCCCAGCCCTTGCAGTCCTTTCCATCTGTGCAAGGAGCTGAGTCTCCACCTCCTCATTAACATTGGGTGGTCTATAACAAACTCCAATGATTAACTTTGAACTACGCACATCTGTATGCAGTTCCACCCATAATGCTTCAGCCTCATCACACTCTCCATCAACCAGGTCCTCTTTCACACTCGCTTTGAGATCACTTCTCACATAGAGACAGA
This sequence comes from Rana muscosa, assembly GCA_029206835.1. Classification (NCBI taxonomy): domain Eukaryota; kingdom Metazoa; phylum Chordata; class Amphibia; order Anura; family Ranidae; genus Rana; species Rana muscosa. Next base: position 574,950,750 of record CM055116.1, read on the forward strand.
CCCCGCCACCTTTCCTTTTTGCCCTGTCTCTCCGAAAGAGTGCATAGCCAGGAATATTAATAATCCAGTCATGTGAGGATTAAAGCCACGTTTCAGCAATACCGATTACGTCATAGCTCTCCTCATGCACCAGAGCTTCCAACTCACCTATTTTGCTTGGCAGACTTCTGGCATTGGTGAACAAACACTTTAATGTATTACATTTTTCTCTGGTGTTTTTCATATAATTTTTAGTAGTACAAATGGCACTATAGTTTCCAATGGCTGTTTGCAACATGGGAACTTTCTTGTCACCTGCCTAATACACAGCTCCCGGGGGTGAGATTAGCTGGGTGACCTGGTTGGCAGTGTATGCATTTATCCATTTATCCTTATGGACATTTCATCATCTTTTTGACAAAAAACTTTTTTACAAACTTAGGGTACTATACCCACTTGTTTATACCTATTATTTTTTTGATTCATCTATACCAGCTAGTAGGCCAGGAGTCCTCCATGATTCGCATCTATCTGTGCTTCTCCCGAAGAAGCGAGACTCCTCTTGCGAAACTGGTTGAGAACTAGCACAGCCATCCCAGACTACTGAAAGTCATCTGCATGACACAATCAGATCTCATGGAAAAGTCTATGATAAATATGCAATATTGATTCATATGCTGATATTTAATATGTGTTTTTCTCTTTTCTGTATCAACTGTTGTTTTTAAATACCGTATGTACTCGAGTATAAGCCAACCCAAACATAAGCCGAGGCACCTAATTTTACCACAAAAAAATGGGAAAACGTATTGACTTGAGTATAAGCCTAGGGTGAGAAATGCAGCAGCTACTGTAAGTGGAAAAGAGGGTCAACAGTAGGGATGAGCTTCGAGTTCGAGTCGAACATCGGCGGTTCGCTCGTTCGACAAAGATCGAACATTATGGGCCATTCGCGCCAAGTCATCGCAGTGCATTGCTGGCTGATAATTGGCCAAGCATGCACTATGACCCACATGCTTTGGCCAATCACAGCGCCGTCAGCACAAAGAGCCATAATTGGCCAAAGTCAGGGTGCCTTTGGCCAATCATGGCTCAGGGAATTAGGTACACGCCCCACACTATATAAGGCCGCCTGCGTGTCGGCCTTGTGTAGTGTGTTCCGGCGTTCAGAGAGAGACAGAGAGAGAGAGATTGTGGCTTTATTTCAGTTAGCAATAGCTAGATTGAGCAGGCAGTTGATTGAGCTAGTTAGATCCAGTATTCCAGTATATTTTGTATATATATGCATTGCACGCTTTGTATATATATATATATATATATATATATATATATATATATATATATATACTGTATACAGTTTATCTAGATCTCATTGCAGAGCGTTCCTGTTATTCTATTTCTACTACTAATAATACAGGCAGGCAGTTGATTGTGCTAACCTGCAGTATATTAAGTCAGTGTACTGTATACTGGGCACAGTGTGCAGCTAAAACTGACTGCAGACTATTCCTGTTCTATTCCTAATAATACAGGCAGTTGATTGAGATAACCTGCAGTATATTAAGTCAGTGTACTGTATACTGGGCACAGTGTGCAGTTAAAGCTGACTGCAGACTATTCCTGTTCTATTCCTAATAATACAGGCAGTTGATTGAGCTAACCTGCAGTATATTAAGTCAGTGTACTGTATTCTGGGCACAGTGTGCAGATAAAGCTGACTGCAGACTATTCCTGTTCTATTCCTAATAATACAGACAGTTGATTGAGCTAACCTGCAGTATATTAAGTCAGTGCACTGTATACTGGGTACAGTGTGCAGCTAAAGCTGACTGCAGACTATTCCTGTTCTATTCCTAATAATACAGGCAGTTGATTGAGCTAACCTGTAGTATATTAAGTCCGTGTACTGTATACTGGGCACAGTGTGCAGCTAAAGCTGACTGCAGACAATTCCTTGTGTACCTATTCTAATTCCTTTAAATACATTATGTCTGGAAGGCCAACAAGGAGAGGCAGACACACACAGGCCAATAAAAGAGGGCAAGCAGGCTCTGTGTCTAGAGGCAACAGTGCTGGTCGTGGACACGGTGCATCCTCATCAGCATGTGGCTGTGGGGCACGCTTGTCCTTTTTTTCGGCAGCTGGCCGTGTTGAGCCACAACATGCAGAAGAGTTGGGAGAGTGGATGACAAAGCCGTCCTCATCCTCTCTCACCCAGGCTCAGGGTACTTTGTCTGCCAAGGCAGCTGCCAAAGCGGCCTCTTCCATTGGCTCAATGGCATCAGTCACTCCTTCCCTAGCCCCACCATGTCCTGAGGAGTCCCCCGAACTGTTTGACCACAGTGTTGGGTACATGCTGCAGGAGGATGCGCAGCGTTTTGAAGGCTCCGATGATGGTACCTAGCTTGAGGAAGGCAGTAACGTGAGCCCAGAGAGAGGGGGAGCCCAAGAAGGACAGCAAACTGGCAGTCATGTTCCCCCAGCTGCAGCATACTGCCAGGTTTGCTCAAGTGACGAGGAGGGAGGGGATGATGAGGTCACTGACTCTACGTGGGTGCCTGATAGGAGAGAGGAGAACGAGGAGGAGGCACATCTCCAACGAGGCAGGATGCCCTCCAGGGGCCAGCTTAAGGGCAGCCAAGCGACTGCATCACACCGCAGAGCTCCGCATGTGCAGGGCGCTGCTGTCTCTGTGCATTATTCCAAAAGTTCTTTGGTGTGAGCCTTTTTTGAGACATGTGCAGCAGATCGCACCGTTGCTATTTGCAACATATGTCTGAAGCGTATCTCGAATGGCCAAAACATCAGCCGCTTGGGCATCACATGCTTGACCAGACATATGTCGACCTGCCATGCAGTCCGTTGGCAAGCGTACATAAAAGACCCACACCAAAGAACAAAGCGGACCTCTCCTTGCTCCTCATCAGCTGGGATCTCCAACCCCACTATACCTTCAGTCCTCTCAGAAACCTGCACTGAGAGGAATGAAGGTGTAGAATTAGGTGTGTCACAGCCAAGTACTTGCGGGCAATCTGCTATCGGTACACCAACGTCCGATTGTACCATTGAATGCTAGCTTAGCTAAATTGCTAGCACTTCAACTGCTGCCTTTTCAGTTGGTAGACTCTGCCCCCTTCCGTGAGTTCGTGGAACGTGCGGTACTTCAGTGGCAGGTTCCCAAACGCCACTTTTTCTCATGGAAGGCGATTCCGGCTCTCTACCAGCATGTGGAAGGAAATGTCTTGGCCTCGCTGGACAGGGCGGTCAGTGGTAAGGTGCATATTACCGCTGACTCATGGTCCAGAAGGCATGGACAGGGACGTTACCTATCTTTCACGGCGCACTGGGTGACTCTGCTGGCAGCTGGGAAGGATGCAGGACAGGGTGCAGTAGTGTTGGAGGTTGTTCCACCACCATGCCTCCAAAATGCTACTAGTGGTGATTCTGACACACCTCTCTCCTCCACCCCCTCCTCTTCTTCTTCCTCCATGGCCTCTTCCTGTGCTGATTTGCCTCGGAACCAGCGGTGCTCCGTAGGCGTTCAAGGGGCTACGCAAGTACGCAGGCAAAAAGATGCCATGCGGTGCTTGAGCTGGTGAGCTTGGGGGACAGGAGCCACACTGGGGCAGAGATTCTGTCAGCTCTGCAGGGGCAGGCTCAGAGGTGGTTGACGCCATGCCAGCTTAAGCCGGGAATAGTGGTTTGCGACAATGGCACCAACCTCCTCTCCGCTCTCTGCCCTGTTTGGCTCACGTCCTTAACTTGGTGGTGCAGCGGTTCTTGGGCAGGTACCCAGGCTTACAGGCAGGCCAGGAAACTCTGTGTGCATTTCCACCGGTCATATAATGCCAGTGCTCGGCTGGCTGACCTCCAAAATTAATACAACCTGCCCAAGTACCGCCTAATCTGTGACATGCCCACCAGGTGGAACTCAATGTTGGCCATGCTGCAGCGGCTGCACACGCAGCAGAAGGCCATCAATGAGTACCTGTGCGACTATGGCACCAGGACAGGGTCAGGTGAGCTTGGCTTTTTTTTGCCACGCCACTGGGTCATGATCAGGGATACATGCACTGTCCTGTCACCATTTGAGGAGGCCACGAGGATGGTGAGCAGGGACAGTGCATGCATCAGTGACACTGTCCCTCTTGTCCACCTGTTGGAGCACACGCTGCGTGGAATAATGGACAGGGCACTTGAGGCAGAACAGAGGGAGGAAGAGGAGGACTTCCTTACCTCTCAAGGCCCCCTTTATCCAGACAGTGTTCCTGCGGGTCCGCTGATCACACAGGAAGAGGACGATTAGGAGGAGGAGGAGGATTGTGTCAGCATGGAGGTGGAGCCTAGCACTCAGCATCAGCAGCCATCTTCAAGGGATCATATACAGTCCCCAGAAACCCATGGACTTGTACGTGGCTGGGAGGAGGTGGCTGCGGATCATGTCGTCCTTAGTGACCCAGAGGAGTCCGGACCGAATGCCTCAGCAAACCTACGCTGCATGGCCTTCCTGATCCCGCAAAGCCTGCAAAAGGATCCTCGTATTCGTGGTATCAAGGAGAGGGATCATTACTGGCTGGCAACCCTCCTTGATCCACGTTACAAGGGTAAGGTTGCGGACATTATCCAGCCGTCGCAGAGGGAGCAGAGGATGAAACATCTTCGGAAGGCCTTGCAGAAAGGTTTGTGCAACGTATTTCCAGAGCCTGGGAGGTTACAAATTCCTGGTCCTGGACAACGTGTTGCTGAGGCTTCGGTCAGTCACAGAAGGAGCGGTGGAGAAGGTGGCCGTCTGACCGATGCGTTCAGACAATTTTTTAGTCCGCAGCCCCAAGGTATGATCGGTTCCAGCAACCATCGCCAGCGTCTGATTTACATGGTGCAGGAATATCTAGGAGTAATATGAGACTTGGACACCTTTCCCACCGAAAATCCTCTGGGTTACTGGGTCTTGAGGATGGATCACTGGCCAGAGCTTGCACAGTATGCAATTGAGCTACTAGCCTGTCCTGCATCCAGCGTTCTTTCGGAACGCACATTCAGTGTTGCTGGAGGCTTTGTAACCGATCACAGGGTGCGCCTGTCCACCGACTCGGTCGATCGGCTGACCTTCATAAAAATGGATCACCAGCTACCAAGCACCTGATGTTGATGTAACCGAATATTTTTTTTTTGAATGTGAGATCCCTTCAAGACTGCCTATCCTGATGCTGAGTGACTATCCTGTTATGCTGAGTGACTATCCTCTTCCTCCTCAATGTTCATGTTGATAGCTTGTAAGAACATTTTTGGTTCTGGGCACCGCCACCAGTGCCTAAGGCCCAATTTTTCTATCCCTGTTTAACATGGGCGTGCAATTACAATTTTTGCTGTAATACTTTGCAGCATGGCTCATTCCTGCGCTCCAACTAGAGCATCTGTGAGGGGTTGCAGTGTTGTGGCAACAGCACCAGTGCCTAAGGTCCAATTTTTCTGTCCCTGTTCAACAGGGGCATGTAATTACAATTCTTAAACTAATATTTCACAGCAGGGCCCGTTCCTGCGCCCACCAAGAGTAACTGTGTGGGCTTACAGTGTTGTGGCACCACCACCACACCGTCCACCACCAAAGGCCCAATTTTTCTGCCCCTGTTCAACAGGGGCATGTAATTACAATTTTTGATCTAATATTTCACAGCAGGGCCCGTTCCTGCGCCCACCAAGAGTAACTGTGAGGGTTTACAGTGTTGTGGCAACACCAACACCTAAGGCTCAAATTTCTGCAGAGTATATAGGACAGGCCCCTACTTTCAAACATCCGACTTTCAAACGAATCCTACTTACAAACTTAGGGAGACAACAGGAAGTGAGAGGAAATCTACCCCTAGGAAATTCTCTCCTGTATCAGTTAATATGGGAAAAAGGTGTCTCCTCTCCACTGATGCTTTATCACCAATCCTTGTTTCCCTAAAAAACCCAAATTTTCGAAATACCCAATTGTCATTATGACAGAAAGTGAGGTGAAATCTTCTGAACAGGTGCACAGACAGCAAAACAAATGTTACAGGGGTGATAACCCTTCCCTATGTTTTCCAAAAAGCTTAAAAATAGATTTTTTGGCTGGAGTTACACTTTTTAAAAATGTACCAGTTCAAAATTACAAACAGATTCTGCTTAAGAACAGACCTACAGTCCCTGTCTTGTTTGCACCGCCTGTATACTGCTGTTCAGAATATATAGGGCCTGGGGGTACCACGCCTTTCCTTTTTTTAATTTGGGTGCAGGGTTGCCCTTAATATCCATACAAGACCCAAAGGGGCTGGTAATGGGTTGGGGGGGGGGGTACAAATACAGTTTTTCTCAATGATTTTCATCCATATTGCCGGGACCAGACAGTACATTAAAGACTTTTATTCCTTTAGAAATGTCATTTTGTGCAGGGACAGTTCTAAACACAGGAAACATGTGCCAATTTACAGGCATAGTATAGTCACCCCCTGGCACGATATTTAAAGGAATATTTCACTTTTATTTTTTCACTTTAAGCATCATTAAAATCAGTGCTCCTGAAAACACGGCCGTTTTTAAAAGTTTTTTGCATTGATACATGTATCCTGGGGCAGGACCCGGGCCCCCAAACCCTTTTTAGGACAATAACTTGCATATTAGCCTTTAAAATTCGCACTTTTGATTTCTCACGTTCGAGTCCCATAGACTTTAACGGGGTTCGAAAGTTTGCGCGAACTTTCGGCCCGTTCGCATGTTCTGGATGCGAACCGAACCGGGGGGTGGGTGTTCGGCTCATCCCTAGTCAACAGTGCCCATCTGCAGCCTCACTGTGCCCATTTGCAGCCCCCATAAGTGCCCATCTGCATGCCTCACTGTGCCCATCTGCATGCCTCACTGTGTCCTTCTGCAGCCCCACTGTGCCCATCTCCCTGCCTCACTATGTCCATCTGCAGCCTCACTGTGCCCCTCTCCCTGCCTCACTGTGCCCATCTCCCTGCCTCACGGTGCCCATCTGCAGCCTCATTTACCTTGATCTCCAGAACACCGGCGCTGTGACATGCAGTCAGTCTAGCCAGTGGCCATTCAGTGTAACAATGCCCCGCCTCTTCCTCGTCTTCAACGGAACACTGATTCAGTTTCCCAGCAGTGAGTCAGTGTTCCGCCTATCACGGACGAGGAGGAGGCGGGGCTTTGTTACACTGCATGGCCGCCGACTAGACTGTAGTCACAGCGCCGGGAGATCAGGCGCATGAGGCTGCAGATGGACACAGACTTGAGTATAAGCCGAGGGGGGCATTTTCAGCACAAAAAAATGTTCTGAAAAACTCGGCTTATACTCGAGTATATAGGTAAATCATTTATACTTTTTACTCGAGGTGTGCTCCTTAAAAGTCCCAAGGGCATTTTTGTTGTGTGCATACTTATTGGAGACTGAGTACTACCTCTACCCATCTTAAGCCCTGTACACACGCTCGGTTTTCCCGGCGGTAAAAAGTCCGCCGGAAAAATTGAGGGAAAAGCCGAGAACCCAGCAGGAAAACTGCAATGAGAGCTTTGGCCGTGAATCCCGGCCGTGTGTATGCTCCATCGGCACTGCCTCGCAGTGTTTCCCTTAGGAAAGTATTAGTAAATCTGCCGGAAAAAAACCTGCCGGGAATCCCGACGGGAAAATAGAGAGCAGGTTCTCTATTTTCCCGCCGGGATTCCCGGCTGTTTTCCTGTCGGGAAAACTGCGAGGAAGCATACACGTCCGGTTTTCCCGGCCAAAAGCTCTCTTGGCAGTTTTCCTGGCAGGAAAACCGGTCGTGTGTACGGGGGTTAAGGCTAGCTCGACCTCGTCTGCCACAATGGAGTTGGGATCCTCCCACATGCCTGGACTGGCACCTGGCTCAGCCTCTCAGCACAGCCCAGAGCTTGGGGGGGGGGCAGAGAGCTGGCGACTGACAGTCACCAGCTCTCTGCTAACGGAGCTGTGAGAACCTAGCGATCGGCGGAGTTCAATCGCTTAGTTCTCAGTGTTAGAGGCGCCGGTGGACAGATGCAGCATCGGACCAATGCTGCATCCACCTAGGTAAGTATGATTTAAAAAACAAAACAAAAACATACATCTCTTTTAACCACTTAAGGACCGCCTCACGATGATATACGTCGGCAGAATGGCACGGCTGGGCACAAGCACGTACAGGTCCTCTTTAAGATGCCCAGCCGTGGGTCGCTTGCAACCTGGTCCTGAGCTCCGTGACCGCGGGACCCGATCGCTGCCGGTGTCCCGCGATCGGGTCACAAAGCTGAAGAACGGGGAGAGGTAAGTGTAAACAAACCTCTCCCCATGCTTCCTAGTGAGACTGTCACTGATCGTCTGTTCCCTGTCATAGGGAACGACGATCAGTGACGTCACACGCCAAACCACGCCCCCACACAGTAAGAATCACACATTAGTTCACACTTAACCCCTTCAGCGCCCCCTACAGGTCAACCCCTTCACTGCCAGTGTAATTTTCACAGTAATCAGTGCATTTTTATAGCACTGATTGCTGTAAAAATGACAATGGTCCCAAAATAGTGTCAAAAGTGTCCGCCATAATGTCGCAGTCACGATAAAAATCGCTGATCGCCGCCATTACTAGTAAAAAAAAAATAACAATAAAAATGCCATAAAACTATCCCCTATTTTGTAGACGCTATAACTTTTGCGCAAACCAATCAAACGCTTACTGTGATTTACCAAAAATATGTAGAAGAATACGTATCGGCCTAAACTGAGGAAAAAAAAAGTTGTTTTATATATTTTTGGGGAATATTTATTATAGCAAAAAGTAAAAAATATTGTATTTTTTTCAAAATTGTCGCTCTATTTTTGTTTATAGCGCAAAAAATAAAAACCACTTAAGCCCGGACCATTTTGGCTGGTTAAAGACCAGGCCCCTTTTTGCGATTCGGCACTGCGTCGCTTTAACTGACAATTGCGCGGTCGCGCGACGTGGCTCCCAAACAAAATTTACGTCTTTTTTTCCCCACAAATAGAGCTTTCTTTTGGTAGTATTTGATCACCTCTGCGGTTTTTATTTTTTGCGCTATAAACAAAAATAGAGCGACAATTTTGAAAAAATGCAATATTACCGGTATTTAATTTTTGCTATAATAAATATCCCCCAAAAATATATATAAAAAAAAATTCCCTCAGTGTAGGCCGATACGAATTCTTCTACATATTTTTGGTAAAAAATATCGCAATCGGCGTTCATTGATTGGTTTGTGCAAAAGTTATAGCGTTTACAAAATAGGGGATAGTTTTATGGCATTTTTATTATTTATTTATTTTTTTACTAGTAATGGCGGTGATCAGTGATTTTTTTTCGTAAATGCGACATTATGGCAGACACATCGGACACTTTTGACACATTTTTGGGACCATTGTCATTTTCACAGTGATCAGTGCTATAAAAATGCACTGGTTACTGTGAAAATGACACTGGCAGTGAAGGGGTTAACCACTAGGTGGCGCTGTAGGGGTTAAGTGTTCCCTGCATTGTGTTTCTAACTGAGGGGGGTTGGGCTCTGTGTCACATGACACTGATCTTCGCTCCGAGTACACGGAGCCGAGATCACTGTCATTGTCATTAGCATCTCCCTGCTCTATACCTTCGTGAGATGATCGTGGGGATCCCCGAGGCGATCGAGTCCGCGGGACGCGCGGTCCGATCCACGGGATAGACGGCAGGGTCACGAGTGCGCCGCCGCCGGCGCGCAACCACACGGCAGGCATTTAAAGGGCCACGTACAGGTACGTGATTATGCCTGTCCGTGCCATTCTGCCAACGTATATATACAGTGGGCGGTTGTTAAGCGGTTAAAGCGACGCAGTGCCGAATCGCAAAAAAGTGGCCTGGTCCTTTAGCTACAAAATGGTCCAGGGCTTAAGTGGTTAATAAATAATATGTGAATATAAGTCCATGTAAATCTCAACAGCTTGTAAACATCCAACTTAGTAGCTCGTTGCCCCGGAAGATGTCTATTGATGATACAGCCTCTAATGACGCATAATAGGAAGTGGATGTCCAGGCCAGTTTGTTGTGGATTTAACATGCGCATGTTTTTAACATTGGTGTAAGTGAGATTCTTTTATTCATTAAAATTTTACAAGCTGTTTTACACTATGAAGAGACCTTTTTTCTTTTGCCTTTCATGACATACTATACTGAGAGTTGGGCTATATAAACGAGTGTCGGTTGTCCTGAGCAATACAGAGGCTGTGTGGAGGATCTTCATATCTCCCACAGAAATCACATAAAGCACTGTATGACCATCCTGCAATTAAGGTAGTCAAGGGAAGTCGATAAGCGTGCCCCCCATTACCACTTTTGGGTGGAGGTTTTTCGTGGTGGAGTTTCAAAGCACTGAGGAAAAATTGATTTATTACGTGTCAACATTTGGTTGTCGGGATTTATATATGGACTTACATGCACATACAATTTATTAATACTAAGTTGGATGTTTATAGGCTGTTGAGATTTATATATGGATTTATATGCACATACTATTTATTAATATTAAGTTTATTTTTTACATGCACTTTATGATTATGTATTTTAGCTGTCCACGTTTTGTGCAACACATTATTTTGATAATATATATTTAGGAGGGGATATCTTCTTTTTTTTAATTTTTTTATTGCTACTTATTTAATTTTGTGTTTTTTTTTATATTTTATGTATACCCCCACATCAAAAAAAAAAAAACAAGAAAAAAAAAAAAACCCTGCAAGGCAAAGGCATAATGAGCAACGCATACTAGCTTATTATGAAATACTTACCTTAGATCGAAGCCCCCGTATCGCAGCCCGGTCCACGCTGAGGGAGCTGACATCTTGCCCTCAACGTTTCTTTAGGGTTCGCGGCTCTGGCGCTGTGAGTGGCCGGAGCCATGATGACGTCACTACCGCGCCACTAGGAGTCTTTTTCCCGGCAAGGTCCGGCAGCGTCTGCCAGACATTTAGCCAGGCATTCAGAGCTCATGCGCCGCTGTTGTCAGCGGATGCATGCAAAGGGAATATCTCCTAAACCGTACAGGTTTAGGAGATATTAATTTTAGCCTATAATAAGGCTTACCTGTAGGTAAAAAATCACAAATTAGGGTATACGACCACTTTAAAGCGGACTTCCACCCACTTTATAAACTTAATATCAATCTATATATCAATGGCCATATTTTCTTCAATGGGCATTCATTTTTTTTCTTCTGTCAGCTTACCCTGATTGTAAGCTTTTCCATTTAGCTTCCGCCTTCTCCTACACGCGGATATCTCCGTCATTTTCTGCGGCACACTGTTTCCTGGGAGCTTTGTGTCTTAATTCCCAGGAGTCAGTGTGGATCGCCGCCGCTCATCATCGTGAGATTCAATGGCAACCTGATTCGTTTCCTGCGTTGCGAGTGTTGCATACTGCGCATGCACGAGAATGTGTGGTGCATGCTGGTTATTCAGCAGCACTGAATCCCTGAAGATTATGCTTGTGGGCTTCACATGCCCACAAGCAAGATGGGAAATGCCAAGAATGAAAAATATAAGGTGATTTTTGTTACAAAATAGTCATTTTAGCAGCGCAATGCATAGGAATAATGCTTGCCATTAGTGTATAATATGATGTAAATATATGAATTGAAAAAAAAAATGCTGCTATGTCGTTGGAACTCCGCTTTAAATGAATAGATTCCCTTCTGTGAATGGGAGAGGGAAGGGGGGCCTGCTGAGTGGCATTAGATGGATAATATGTTCATGGAAGATCAAAGGGTTTTTCCATCTAAAGGGAAACTAAACCCTCGTATTCTCTACATCCAGGGAAGATGCCATCTTAGCCTCTGTTTCATTAGCAATTGCCAAGGTGCTGCACATGTGATCAGTTATGACACCAGCCATTTGATGGCTTGACTAGCAACTATTCATGGCATGCCTTGAATGTAACTGTTTTGGGAAACAGTTAAATTGATGGGTTTCGTTCTGCTTTGTAAATGGATATACACCTTTTGTCTGGTGGATGACTGTAGATTTCAAGATTTGTTCATGATTTGGATTAAAAATAAACATTTTTTTGCATTTACATTTTTTGGTCATGTTTATAGAGTTGTGCAACCACAACATGAACTGAAATAAGTAGGTGCTATTTATCATTCCCAGGGAACTGGAATAAATGGCAACATTAATGTATTCCAGGATTTGGATTATGAACAAGATTTTTTTTTTTGCATCTGTATATATTTTTTCTGCTCAGGTTGAGTTGCACAACCATAACATGAACTTACATATCTAAGTAGTACTTATCGCGTTCAGATGATGGTGCATAATTAAATATACTTAAAGTGTTTGTTAAGGCACTTCTATAAATCTATGCCAGCCCCTCTATTAGAAGCTGGCATAGCACACTGTGTAAGTTGTTTTTAAAAATGAGTGTTCTAAATACCGTATTTTAGCTGTCTTCATTCCGGTCACGTGACTTGCGGACGATTTACAGCTCCAATGGAGGGGCCATGATCTCCCTCTGATGTCATCCGGGGAGATCACGTGGCCACTCATCTTCTCCGCAGAAGTCATCTATTGGAGCTGTAAAGCGGCCACAAGTCACATGACCGGCCTGAAGACAGCTGAAATTCAGTATTTAGAACGCTTGTTTTTCAAAACAATGTACACAGTGTGCTATGTCAGCCTCTAATAAAGGGGCTGGCAGTGAAAATGTTATGTTTTTGTTTTACAAGTATAGCGGCGGGGGGCGGGGTGGGGCCGGAGACAGACAGAGAAGGAGATGACAGGCAGGAAGGAGGGGGTGGTGGGAGAGAGGAGAGCTGAGAGCAGGTAGCGTATGACAGAGGGACGCACTCTGACCCCGGTGGTCATGGCTCAGCAGCCATAATTTGTAGTCAGCGCAGAGAGGCCATACAGGAAGTGGCAAGTTCAGGGAGGTTTTTTTTACAGTTTAGGGGGGGGGGCAGATTACACGGCACAAGCACTGTGCTGTTTAATCTGCTTTAAGGGAGCAGGATCTGTATATTTTTTTGGGGGGGTTAACAAACGCTTTAAATGATTTTAGATTTTTTTTCACGGCTGTGTTATATGAATAATAAGGATATTTTTCCTATGCATTGGATGTGCTAATCCATGCTCTCACACTGTCTGTCACTACCTTCAAGGGTGTTGAACAGAAGGTGCAAGAGAAGACCCTCCTCTACTTGGTCTCTACTACGTACGTGATAGTGTGTGGTATATATCGTCCTTTGCCCTCTCTGTAAAATGCCGCCCAGGCACTTAAAGTGGTTGTAAAGTCACATGTATTAATTCTCTCTCTTTGGGTCCCTGTTCAGTACAGCGTGTGTGTAAATAATAATGCTAAATACCTTATTTGCAGAGCCCTGCTATGCAGTCATGTGACCTGCTGTGCATGTCTTTTTTTTTTTTTAGGCTGCATTCACACCTGAGTTTTTTAAGCTCATAAAACGCCTGAAAAATGCCCAACAAGCAAAATCCCATTAATTTCAATGGCACCTGTTTACATCTGAGCGTTTTGTCACCTGAAGCAAAATGCCTTAAGCTCAAAAAAGAGCATAAACTTCTTTGGGGCAGATTATAGGCATTTTTCTGCTTTTTACATTGGTGACTCGTACAAAATTGAGGCAAAAAATGCAGTAAAAATCACGGTAAAACGCACAACTTTGAAACGCTCAGGCTGCATTCACACTCACAATTTTACTGCGTTTCTACCGTGATTTTGCCAAATTTTTTCCACGATTTTGTACAGGTCACCAATATAAAAAGCTGAAAAACGCCTGTAATCTGCCCCAAAGAAGCTCATGTTCTTTTTTGAGCTTACGGCCCGGTTCACACTAGTGCAATGCCAGACATTGCATGTGATTCGCACCGCATTGCTTCACATCACATGCGATGTCTGTGCGATGCGATTTCTCATTCGCACCAAAATGGTGCAGGGCCCTTTTTTTGGTCTGCACTGGAATCGCATTGCATGGGTGTTCACACTTATGCGATCAGATTCCTGCTAAATTTTACAGTTCGCACTGCGATCTGCGAACCGATCTGGGGTAGGGTGACCACATTTCCAAACTACCATTCAGGGACACCCTCCTTTCCCAAAAATAATTTTGTGCTGTAACGAATCACAGCACAGTGATTGGACACAAGAGGAGGGATTTATGATTTCTCCAATCACAAGCAGGGGGCGGGATTGTGCTCCTCCAGGCATTCCCGGCCAGGACAAGTACTGTCAGTGAGTAAAGCGGTGATGTGGCAGCCTTTTTTAGGGGCATCAGATTGGCCCGGGGGGTGGCTGTGTCAGTTTCATTCCGGGACACTGTATTGTCCTGGAATGAAGGTGCCCGGGACAGACCTGCAAAATGCGGGACTGTCCCGGGCAATCCGAGACAAGTGGTCACCCTAATCTGGGGGTGTCGTTAACTTTACATTGACACCCACTGCTCTCCTCTCCCCCCCCCTTCGCAGATCTCAGTGTGAACCATTGTGCGATTCAGGTGCGATGTGGGCACTGGATTCGCAGGGTTCTCGCACCGCACTAGTGTGAACCGGCATTTAGGCCCCTTTCACACTACCGCAATTTCAAAGTCGCGCGATTTTACCACGATTTCACCACGATTTCAGGGAGACTTGAGGTCCATGAACCTGAACTCGCACCAAAGTAGTGCAGAGACTACTTTGAAGTCATACGAATACTAGTACTAATATGAATGTTGTCATTGGAAATCATGGGGAACGACTTGTCATGCGACTTTGCAGTCCCAAGTCGCAGGACAAGTCATACAAGTGTGAAAGGGGCCTAAATGTTTGGATGTCACATCACTTCCTCAAACTTAATCTATCCAAAACTGAACTGGTCATTTTTCCTCCTCCTCGTGCCTCCTCCCCCGATCTCTCTGTTAAAATTGATTGCACAACTATCAGCCCATCCCCACACGCCAAGGTCCTAGGAGTAGTTCTGGACTCTGAACTCTCCTTTAATCCTCACATCCAATCACTGTCCAAATCTTGCCGCATCAACCTCCGCAACATCTCCAAAATACGCCCCTTTTTAACCAAAGACACAACAAAGCTCCTTATCCACTCCCTGGTCATTTCTCGCCTCGATTACTGCAACTCCCTCCTCATCGGCTTACCTCAGAAAACTTTAACCCCCCTTCAGTCCATAATGAATGCTGCTGCCAGACTCATCCACCTTACCAACCGTTCTGTGTCTCCTTCTCCTCTCTGTCAATCCCTCCACTGGCTTCCGCTCACCCAACGAATTAAATTCAAAATACTAACGACCACCTACAAAGCCATCCACAACACTGCCCCCAGATACATCACTGACCTAGTCTCAAAATACCAACCTAATCGTTCTCTTCGTTCTTCTCAAGACCTCCTGCTCTCTAGCTCGCTCATCACCTCCTCCCATGCTCGACTCCAGGATTTTTCCAGAGTCTCTCCAAGCCTATGGAACTCCTTACCCCAATCTGTCTGTCAATCTCCTTCTCTATTAGCCTTTAGAGGATCCCTAAAAACCCTCCTCTTCAGAGAAGCCTATCCCACCCACACCTAACAACTATATTTCCATTCTGTCCACCTGATCATCCCCCACAGCTAATACCCTTTGTTTCATGTGACCCTCCCTTCTAGACTGTAAGCTCTAATGAGCAGGGCCCTCTGCTCCCTCTGTATTGAATTGTATTGTGATTGTCTTCCCTGATGTTGAAAAGCGCTGCGCAAACTGTTGGCGCTATATAAATCCTGTATAATAATAATAAATGCCGGTTCACTCTAGTGCGGTGCGAGAACCCTGCGAATCCAGTGCCCACATCGCACCTGAATCACACAGTGGTTCACACTGAGATCTGCGAAGGGGGTGAGGGGGGAGAGAGTAGCATAGCAGCCAGTCTTTGCCAAAAAGGCGTTTATGCCAAGTCTGAAACCCAGTGCCAAGATTTAACTGATTTGACTTGAATGAGAAAATTCCAGTATATTCACATGTGGGTGAACCCTATAATGTTGGGCAGTATCTCCTATGTAAGACGGATGTGAAACAATACATATACCGATAAGCATGTGGTGAAGGTTCAAATTTTTGTGCTGGCTGTCTGCAAATTGTTTATGCTAGCAGTAAAATTTACAACCTTAGTTTCAAAGTTCCTATGCCACTAGCAATTAAGTAAAGCCCTAAAAACAATAAAACCTGCGTGATTACTATGAATAACGTCATATTATGTAGACAAGTGCATATACTACATACCTGTAGATTTCTGGAATGCCATAATTGATACACTGACATGTGTGCACTAATAACAGTAACTTGCATCCCAGCTAAATAGCTAATAAACATTACATTTACTTTCCTACTATGGCTCACTATTCATGCATAATAGCTTACTGAATTACATTCATATGAACATATACAGTATTCATCTGATCATTCATGTGCTAGTGAGCTTCATAATTAATAGTGGATTGTTTGCAGCATAACCTTATTGAATTACATTAGACAGTAACTGTAACACCCTCATGTGTCTCTTTTTTCCTGGATTTTCAGTTTTTTGGTGGCCACAGAAGAACTGCCATGTTTCACTATTTGTTCCTGCCTGGATAGTTTTATATGCTATAAAAAACAGACAGAAATACGGTATATTCACAAAACTCACAGAGTGGCCCAGTAAAATGAAAACTATAAAATGTAGCACCCTCCTAGATAGGTGCTAGGTTTAGATAGATAGATTTAATGTGGCTCATCTGGGACTATATGATACTAATGAATAATAATTTCAACACGTTACTTTATGAAATTTGTATTTATAGGAACTGAAAGACCTAACACCAATGAGCAAAGATTGTGCTAGCACATAGTGCGAGGGCCGGTTCACACTGAAATGCACGCTTTGCTGTTTTGATAGCCAATTTATTTCAATGGGCTGCCAAATGTACTGCAGCACGGAAAAAGTAGTGCAAGGACTACTTTTTCAGATTGTGACATACCAAACCGCATGCTTCTGCAGCACCATGCGATTTGGTGGCTACAAACCCACTGTTTTTGCGAGATGTGGTTGGGGTGCAATTAACAATTAATTGGCACCTTGAGAGTGTCTAAGGGCAGCGCGTTCACGTGCGGTGTGGGAAACTAGCACGGAATGTGCTTTTCCACACAGGTGTGAATTGGCCCTGAATACATTGTACTTTAACCCATAATACAAAGTTTGCGTAGATTCATAGAGTTCATGAGCTTTGTAGCCCTACATCCCACAAAAGTGAGTGATACCAAACAGGTGTGTCAGATTGTATTAATAAAGCCGTCCAATGACAGATTGAAATTCAGGCGGTTCATGCTGAACTGGCTGAATTTCGATCCATCTTTGGGCAGGTTGGTTGTACTGAAGTCGATCGACTTCAGTACAACCAGCCTGCTGTTTTTTTTTGTCTGATCATTGTATTCTGTTGGTGGGGAAGGCACTCCCCGCTGGCAGAACACAATAGTACTGTGGGAGGGAATCCCCCATGATGAGGGAGTTAAGCAATTTTCTTTCCTTCAACCTGTGGCTGAAGGAAAGAAACAGCATAATGTATGACCTGCCTAACATGTTAAAGGGGTTGTAAAGGATCAATTTTTTTTTTTTAAATAACAAACATGTTTTACTTACCTCCACTGTATAGCTTGTTTTTCACAGAGTGGCCCCGATCCTGGTCTTCTGGGGTCCCTCGATGGCTGTCTCGGCTCCTCCCCGCATCAGCTAAACCCCTTCATGGGAAGCTCTCTCCCAAGGGGGTTAGCTTGCAGGTGTGCTCCCGTGATATAGTGATACAGATGGCGGCTATAGCCACCGACTGTATCACTCAGCCCCGCCCCTGGCTTGCCGCATCATTGGTTTGATTGACAGCAGCGGAAGCCAATGGCTGCGCTGCTATCAATCATCCAATCAATGAGCCGAGAAGAGCCAAAAGCCCGGTCGAGAAGCCTGCTCGTTAACGTCGCGGGACTTTCGAGGGCTCAGGTAAGTAAACGGGGGGGCCGGCAAACATCAGATGTTTTTTCATCTTAATGCATAGAATGCATTAAGGTGAAAAAACATGAACCTTTACAACACCTTTAAAATTATAGTTCTGTTAGCATGAGCAAATACTGCATATGCATGGATTTGTCTTGTCATTTCTCTGTGTTAATCTGCTAGTTGTCATGTATATTACAGTGTTTCATTTTTAACTTCATTTTGTCAAGGTATGCTTTTAGATAGTCTGGCAACATAATGGTACTTGAATGTCTGTCAAAACCACGCACACATAAAAGTCTACTGCAATTGTGTAGTTAATGACACGTTTTATTTACTTACTGACATATTTTACAGTGAATTCTTTTGAAATCTGGGCAAAAGAGGGAAGGTGAGGTTCAATATTGGGCAGGTAGAGCAAAAGACAGAGGCACCATTATGAAAGTCCAGCTTGGGACCTATGACCTCATGAACACCCAGCTTCATGTGCTACATCTGGGACACATAAACTCAGCTGGGCACAGAGGGTTCACAATTAACATACAAGGATCATAGGCAAAAGGGGTGGACGGTGAAAATCAGAGGGAATTCAGTAAGACCTGCAGCACCTCTCCATGCACATCATACAAGGTCTTGCAGAATACACAATCCTATACAGCCACTAGAGCTTACAGCTTCAAACAAATGGACGTAAAGGAAAATAATACCTACATATCACTCACATCTTCAGCACTTCTTGCACTCTTTTTATAGGGCGGGACTGAGTTCAAATGACTATAGCTGTAATGTATTTTTTTACTTACTGGAGCATTAAAACCTCTCTAGGTGACTGCTAACAGGAGAGTCTAATGGACCAATAATTTAATTACCACTATTTGTTAATGAAAACGGAAATAACTTTGCCATGTTCCAGTTCACTGATGATTACTACGCATTCTTACATGCCAATAAATACAAGAAACATAAATGGCAGGTTTAATATTCTGCACCTTTAGTTGTGGCATTTGTAATGATAATTAAATTGTACACAGGTATAATCTTACACAGGGTCTGCTTTTGATTATATGGCACCCTATCTACAATTTTAATATAGTGCCTACCACCACCAAAGAAAGTTTTTCTTACTTTCTTTGTATCCACTGAAATTGTTGAAAGGTGGACTAGTGTACAGAACAACTTCCTGGTCTGCATATCCTTATTACAGTTTACGTCTGTTACTAAGAACTGAGTTGCCCGTGCCTGAGGTACACCTGTTCTTTCTCTTCTCATGATCTCCTTATATTCTCTGTTCCAGTTTAGGAGTTTAAGAAGACTATAGGTGTTGAGTTGGCTCTTTTCAAGCAGAGAGGATTGAGGTGGAAAAAATACCCCTTTATGATCATAACAATTTACTTGAAACACACCTACAGAGGGAGGCCTAATATATATTTATATTATATAAATGTTCAAAAGAGGGGAAAATCCAAATTTTGATGGGCCCTGTGCAAGTATACAGGTAGCATGTTTATCCAACAATGACTATGCTCTTATATAGAACATACGCTTTTTACAGCTGGGCTAAATAGGGTCCAAACTTTTTCTGTTGATGTCTTAGAATTAAAATGACCGTAAAGTTTTATCACAGTATACCTCTTAATTACTTGCAGTTTTTTGTACAAGTATGAGCCATCTTCACCTAATTATCTAGTTCCTGCTCAGCTTCCCATATTCAAGACAGCTTTTCATTTCAGTAATTCTGTGTTATCCACATCACATTTAGTTCATGTAAGCTTTTGTAATCTCTCTTGAAAATCAGGCTTGGGCAATAATAAGGATTAGCACTGGGAGAAGAGCAAGTTGGAGGCATTTGGAAGTGTATGCTGAACATCTTCTTTGTACAAATTGGCAGTAGCTTTCTTAATATATAGAGAGAGCTGCAGATTCTTCATAGATGACTACAGAGGATGGCAACAAGAGAAAATGTTGAACTGTTTCTGCCATTACAGCATGTATAGAGCTGAGAAGAAAAAAAAGCACCCCTCTCATACACCTAGGTGTAACATGGAAAAAGTTTTCTTCACAGTCTGAAAAGCTTTAACTTGGAAACTCAGTGTGGCCTGAGTCATTCAAATTATTGGATTATGTTGTACAGTCCTTCCAGGTTTAAGAGGAAGCAATGTTTATGGCAGACTGGATACCACATTCTGAGTCTTGAAATTGTGAAGAGGGCTCCCTCAAAGGCTGCAGCAAACAGAGGAAACCCATTATGGAACTGAGAAAAAGGCTAAGGGGTAGCAGTTCCCCATGGTGACATAGGAGCTCCCATCTTAGGCTTTAAGGGGTATGTGAAGTAGAGGAGGAAAGGCACAGCCCTCCCCTACGTTCTGCTTACATCACGCTACAACACTTGCACCTTTGTTTCTTCATGCTTAGGTCCTGCTCTCCACTCGTGGGTGCTGCTGTGTCATTCGTCTCTGGCTTCTCACTCTTGTTGGGAGTATCTGCAGGGGCACCATTGGGAGGATGTTGCACCTTTTCTTGTAGGTCTCCATCAACAGCTGGCTGAGCATCTCCATCACCAATGATGACTAGTTCTGCAGTGATAGCCTCTTCCACGCCCAAAACTTTCTTTGTCTCATTCTCATCCTCCACATTCTGATAGCCCATGAAAATCATGGTTACTGGTTGTTCTGGGCCTGGTGATGTGTGAGGGGGTCGAGCTTGCACACCAGGAATCTCCTTGCGGGGAGATGCTTTTTTAATCTGGATCTTCTCATCTGAGGTTAAGGAAATCTCACTGAGCGATGCTTCCTCTGCCTTTGTGATCAGCTCTTCCACCTCTGTGGAACTCAGCGCGTGGACCGTATCATTGGGAATTGCCACCTCAGATCTTACTGCATGAACAACTGAAAGGAAATAAAAGATTGTGAGAAAAATGCAAAAAAAACAAGTAAACAAAATAAATTTAATTGTATACATGCAAATGTTTGAAAATAATATAACAAATACATTCAGTAAATGCAGTAAACTTGAACACGTGAAAAAACAGCTAGTAAAATTACATTTATACACCCGCCACTGCAATCTACAGCATCCAACATTTTGAGTGTGTTTCTTTGCTCCAACTGCTATTTCACTAATGTGCCCCTGCATCTCTTATGCCGCGTACACACGATCATTTTTCCCGTTGAGAAAAATTAAATTTTTTCCTTTGGACGAGAAAAACGATCGTCTGTGGGCTTTTCGTCGTTTTTCTCAACGGGAAAAATGTCATTAATCACGACGAGACAAATTAGAATATGCTCTAATTTTTCTCGTCGTGATTCCCGTGGTTTTTTTCCACGGCAGTTTTCCCATAGGGAAACACTGCCGGGGAGCCCACACACGGTCGTTTTTTTCGACCAAAAAAAAAATGTCATTTAAAACGGCCGTGTGTGGGGGGAACAAGCTGTTCCTCGTTTTTCACATCGATTTTCTCGACGGTGTTTTCACCGTCGAAAAAATCGATCGTGTGTACGCGGCATGAGGCTGCATTCACACTTGAGCGTTTTGTAGCCTGAAGCCTGAAGCTACAAAATGCTAGAGGGGGAAAAAAACATTATTCTCTATGGAGATCGTTCACATCTCCACTCCAAAACGCCTGAAGCCGAACGCCTGAAGCGCAAACAAGTTCCAGACCCTTTTTTGTCACGCAAATCGAGCAGATTTGGGCGTTTAGGAGTAATAGAATGTAATGGAAACGCTCGATTCAAGCGTTTACTGCGTCAACGAGCGTTTCGACGGGCGCAAATTCGCGCGACAAAACACCGGTACAAACGTCGGTAAAAACGCTCGAAGCGCTACGCTCAGGTGTGAATGCAGTCTAAAGAGGTTCACTAGTGACACAGCAGCCGGCAGGTGGAGCATCAATACTCTTTCAACGTTCTCATAAAGTAAGCCCAGCAGTATGTGTATGTATGCAGATATGTGTGTAAACAGCCTTCCATAATGCTTAAAAATATAATCATTAGACTTTGCAAATGTGTACAAAAAGACAACAGTAATATATATACATATATGTGGAAAGTATATTATATATAAAATTCACAAGATTATGGACAAGTAGTCTGAGGAAATGAAAAAGTGGAAAAAAAAACTTCATAAAAGGCTTCTCCATCCACTTTAAATCCCGGATCATCTGTAGTTGCCCTGGCATCTTGACGCAGACGGTTACAGACTTCCAGAAGGAGAAAGAAAATGTCTTTAATTGACAATATGTTATATATTTGCACCCATAATTACCACTGTGTCTGAGGAGAGTAAAATCCATCTTTCTAAAGAACCCTACCTTTCTGTTCATCTTCATACACCTTGACCCCCTGAAGCAGGTGCTCTTTGGGGAGCACAGTGTTGCTAGAGAGGACCTTAGTCTCCCCTGTGATTCTGTCCTTCTCTACTGTTATCTCCACAGAGTACATGGCTGGGACACAAACAGGACAGCAACATTATATTTTACAGCACCCCAAAACCCTCCCACCGCCCTGCGGAGGGGCAACAAGCAGGTAAACATAGTAGGGAAACCAGCCTCAGAATGAAAGTAGCGAAGCAGAAAGGTAGCAGACAATGTGGCCGATTCCTTGGTTTGTTATACACCCAGCACAGGATCCTGATCGTGCTGTGAGGACAACAGGGCTAGCAACAGCCAGCTGTGATCAGCACAGTCAGTGCCACTACTTGGTATAACTGCATACATATTGTCATTACTGCATGTTAACATGTTGTGACATTATGCCACAACATCCAGATCGGCTTTAATTTATTTGAAAGAAGAATAAATAAAGCATACAGAGCTGTGTAAAATAAAATATAATTTTTGCTCAATTTTATTAAATGACTTTTTATAAAATTCTTTGTTTTGTTACAATGTTCAATATTGTTACAGACTGCCAACTGATACTAGAGCAATGACAAAATGTAAACATTTTAGTGCATTATATGTAATGAATTGTTCAGAAGCAGTATTTACTTAATCAGTGGTAAAAAAAAATTATAGCAAGTATACCGAAAATAATCAAATGCAAAGAGTACCTGTCACTTGCCCATAATAGCACAATAACAATTTTTAATAATCATCTTTAGGGGAGCCAGAATATTCACAATATTGTCAATATTCCACATACTGAGTAGAATGGAGAATGGCAGTTGGGTATATATGTCTGTTCTACTTTTTGCTGCTGATACTTACCGCTATTTTAACCTAAGCTAAATGCTTCATTCCCTTTTCCCCATAGAAAAGCAACAATCTGTGCCTGCACACAAACAGATTTTCCACCATCTTTGTGATAAAGGCCTGATCTTTATTTTTTATTTTTCCTTTATTTTCCCTTTTCTAGGATTACAATGCCTAAACATCATCACCCCATATATGACTCAACTCACTGTGTAGAAATGTTTAGGCATGCTATGTATATGCGTGGTTGAAATTTACTTATAATTTTTTCATCGGGCTCATGGAGTAATTTATGCTTATGTTATGTGCAAAAAAAATTCCGGTCAATTAAATCTTTATGGAGTAAAAAAAAAAATGTATTTCTCCTAGTGGGGTCAAACGCCCCTGACCAATCATTCTTGGGGGAACAGGCAATCAGATGGCTAGGTTTATTTAAATGAAACACTATTGGTAATCCCAGGATAGGACCAAAGCTGACTCTACCATGTTTAATGGGTGATTACCAGGCATAATCAAAATCTTTATGAGAGCACCAATTTTTTAATGCTTTATTTCATTATACTGTATTTTACCATTTTAGGTACATGTTTTTTTACTATTTTTTTTCTATTTACTACTATAACAGGGGTAATTAGACCCAACTTTACAGGTAAAGTTGATCCAGGGAATATCTGATCGCCTCCTGGGGGATCATGGGGGAATATTTTTCCTTGGCTGGAGCAAATTGGATTATGCTTTATTGTTTTTTTTTTTTATGTCTTCCTCTAGATAAACTGTGGTTATAGGATAGTGTATATGGAGGTTTTCTATTTGTGTGTGTGTGTTTTTTTTTGTTGAACTGGATGGATCAGTGTCTTTTTTCAACCAGATTAACTACTGTATGTAACTATGTAACCCCTGATGTCCTCGCTGCCAATAGCTCATGCAGACCGAGACTTCCAACCTGCTGCTTATTTAACCTCTACAGGCAATTGGTTACTCAGGCCCAGTGCTGCATTGTGGGGAGGCAGAGGGAATTTTATGGGCATGTGCTCTCCATACCCACAAGTTTATTTTTGGGAAGGCCAGCAAAGAATATAGGCAGTACAGGAGTGAGCAGGTAAGTAGATAGTACTTTTGATCCACAGATACTTTGATAATATACAGTAAACTGCTGTTTATCTGAACAGCAATGACTGTGTATGGAAGAAATAGAACAGAAACTCAATTTGTGCTCTGTTATCATCTGTCAATGTATGCTATTATTAAAATAAATTTTAGGGTAGTATTCAAAAAAATAACAGATATTCTCTGTGCATTTATTTTTCATAGTTCATCCTTGCACCTAAATCCTGAAGAGTGGTCAAGAGTCATGAAACGTGTAGCGTTTTTTAGGGTGCCTTGTCAAGTTTGGCATATCATCTACTTTTCATATAATGGTCCGTGGTCACATTTATGTATAGTATCTCTATTAAGCATTATGTCATTAATATGTATGTGTATTTTCTGTTCATATGTCAGCTCTTTTGCATACGGTTGTTTTTATTATGAACTAAAACATATTGTGTATCTCCAGATTATGGATGGTTCACATGGTTCACAAAATTATAATATCTTATACCCTATGCATTACCTGTTTGAAGTGACATCCCTCATTTAAAGTCCCACTACTCTTTTCTTCTGTTTTAATATTAAAAGATACCACCTATAGTTACCAATCTTTTGCTCCAAATGCATCAACAGAAACATGGCATGACAGGTACACTTTAATACTATGTTAGTTAGCAATGAAGTGCCATGGTATTTTTTAATATTTGTGAATATTGCTTTAATTTTGTGGTGGTGCAGTCTTGCCATGTGTCATTACAATTGCTAAGCAAAGGCTGTCTTATCATAGAAGGCATAAACCACAAAGCGCAGTAACGGATAGCAAACACTCAGAATTCTTTTACTGGCCAGTTTTCAGTGCATTTACTTCTGATTGCTTGCTATATATTACTGCAGATCATAACTGCTCATACCACCAACTCAAGTGCTAACCATCTTCACTAGGTCGGTATTAGCAAGTAAAGCTCAGCCATGCCTTTTGTCTGGGTGCTGTTGAAGCGAAGGGGTGCTCAGCATAGAATAAGGTGCCAAAACATTGGCTGTGAACCCTGGAACTCACCTGCTCTCATCATATCTGGACTATCTGTCTTCTTTGCCGGGGACTGTACAGCATTCTGATCTGAGGACATAGAAGGTTGATACTGCTTAGGTTAAACAACTGGCAGAGTATTAAATTATATTAAGCAATTTTTTGCCTTTACACATGAATTTAATGACATGCCACATGTAAAAGAAAAGCAAACTGAACTTACCTCTGGCAGCATGCACTATGGTCTGAAAAAAAAGAAAAAAAAAAAGAGAATGAATACTTTTATTTTTTGTGAGTGATAGAGTTGATCCACGAATCTGAGTTTTAAGCAGTTGCAGCTGGTGGCGGCAAACAATCCACGGGTCACGGACAACACTGAAACCCCCACCCATTCGGCTGGCCGGGTCACGGGCGTCAAACCTCCCCATCGGTCAGTCAGTAAGTCAGGGGCAGCACTTGCCCTATCTTGCGTGCAGCGCTCCGGGCGGGTGGGTCTCGGTTCCCCAGCCTCTCCTCCTTCCTCCTCCTGGCGGCCATCTGAATCACATCACCTTTCGGCCAATTGGGTGACAGGAGGAGGATCAGTGTGAAAATAGCGAATATTCATTCGCTATTGTCACACAACTGGGTGGGATCAGGGCGCAGTTCTCTGCGCCTCGAGACCACCCTTTTTTGAAGCCTATTAGAGCCTCTGCCTCTAATCACATGCTTCAAAAAAACACTACACCGCCATTGGAACATGGCTAGGGGGTGCGGCACCCGTGCGCCCCTAATGGACCCTGGTTTTAAGTAAATTGTCACCTTATTGAGGTATTTCAGGAAAATACAGAATTATGGTCACTAGGTGGCGCCCACGATCATAGGAAATGTCATGTCAGTAGGAGGTTTCAGTAATAAGAACTACCCGAATCTGCCAGCACCCTGACGTGCGATGGAATTCTAAAGAGTGTACAACACTCTTTATGAATTCCAGGGATAGTCGGCAGCGTGCAGAAGCAAGACTAAGTAAAAATAATTGATGTAAACAGGTAACGTTAAGAAAAAACACAAGTAAGCAGGCAAAAAAACAGTGGGCCCTATTGTTATTTTGACATGTTTTGGCGCAAATGTAATGCTCACTTGATATGCATCAAATAAACAACATAGTTCTCCTATTTTGAAAAAGATCTGCGACATTTGTTGCAAAAATCACTAATTATTATTTTGTTGCAAGAATGTTGTAGTTTTTGTGCCCTATAAACCAATATCTGCTCTACAATGTGGCACCAGTATTAGCAGCAGATCTTCACCTGGTCTGACAATGTGTCTATATGGCATCCAGTGTTGCCAACCTACCAGATTGAAATTTACTGGCACGACACCCAAAATTTACTGGCGCAGCCACGTTTTTACTCGCATTTCACAAAAGTTAGTAAATTACATTTTTAGGTGCAAATTTCAGTATTTAGGCTACAAACAAGTACGCTAGGCAAATAGCAATGTGATTTAAGGTAGATATTAAGGTAAAAAAACATATTTTTGTTATTTTCGATATAATAAGGGCAAATTATTTAGTCACATCGCCCCCTGCCTCCATCCCCCTCTGCCACCAACACCCCCTGCCTTCAACCCCCCTATGCGGTGCCACAATCTCCCCCTGCCTCCAATCTCCCCCAGGCCCCCTGCCTCCAAACACCCCCTGCCTCCATCGTCCCTGCCTCCATCCCCCTCTGCGGTGCCACCAACAACCCCTGTCTCCATCCCCTACCCTCTGCGGTGCCACCATCCTGCTCTGTGGTGCCTCCAATCACCCCCTGCCTCCAATCTCCCCCTACCTCTACCCCCCTCTGCGGTGCTACCATCACCCCCTGCCTCCAATCTCCCCCTGCCTCCATTTAACCCCCTGCCTCCATCGTCCCCCTCTGCGGTGCCACCATCACCCCCTGCCTCCATCGGTTGGGCTGTCTGTCACTCTGTCCGTTCCCGACTCCCCTGTGAACTTTGTATTGCCTGGATGCAGCAGGCTCCTCCATTCCGCCGCCGCCACGTGCTGCTCAGCCTCCGAGTCCTGACTCCTGCTCCAGTGTTGTGCTCCTCTGTCCTCCTGGTTAGTTACAGATTTAAAATTCTGGTGCGCGTGCGCCTGGCGGGATGTCCTAATACATCACTCGCCGGCGCCGCGCGGCACAGCCTCTGTGATATCCGCCGGCCGAATACAGCATATGCTCGGCTCGGCAAGCTCCAGAACTGCGCATGCGCAGTTCCAAGACGAACCGATCTTGGCTATTTTTGCTGGCACATTTCCTCAACTACGGACATTTACGTACGGGGGGAAATTGCCAGTTTTTACGGACTGTCTGTAAAAATACGGACGGTTGGCAACACTGATGCCATCTATATAGTAAATTACCAAAGGGAGACTTAGCCCAGAGAAGCTGCCTCCTTGTTCCCTCCCAGCTGAGTAGAAGGGTGAAAGTAGGAGTAGTAGGTTCCCTTTGATGAGTGTTTGGACAGACACTCACAAGAGGAAGCAGGCAGAGGGTAGATCTGTACTTCTCTACTGCTTGCACTTCTCTTTGCTTCTGGTGATCACTTCCTAAATGTGGGTAGAGGAGAGAAGAAGTGAAAGTAAAGCTGGCCATAGATTAATCGAATTTGGCCAGTTCTTGCTGAACCGGACGAATTTCGACCCATCTAAGGGTAGGCTGGTTGTACTGAAGGGGATTCCCCTTCAGTGCAACCACACGGCATCCTGTTGGTTTTTTATTTTTGTGCAATCACTGCCGCTGGCTGTAGCCGCCAGCAGTGATCATTGACAGTGGGAACACTTCCCACTGTTAGAATACAATAGTGCAGGGAGAGGGATTGTCATACAAGCTTTGTTGATGCAGGAATCAAGAAATTTTGTTTTCTTTAATCCGTGGTTGAAGGAAAGAAAATTGCATAATGTATGACAAGCTGCAATAGCTCACTGTACGCTCCTTACACAGAGATAGTGTGCACGGTCACTGGGCAATATGTGCCTAATAAACAGGGGTCCCTGAAGGACCACAGATACATGCACAAAAATATTCCAGGAGTCTGACCTGTTAATCAATCGGCATACAGTAAACATGTGGGTCCGACTGGGAGTCTCAGACTCCCAACTCCACCCTGTACACCAAGCTGTGATGTATTTATGCCATCACTCGCTGTTCCTAGGAATTACAGAGTTGAGAAAGTAGGAAGGAAGTAGCGCTCAGGGTCCAAAAAAAAATTGGAAGGTAGGTTAAAAAGTGTTTATTGAAAGTAGTGACAAGTACATCAAGCCAGCCATAAGGCTGTACCAAAAAGGCAGCAGCCCAAACCCCAAGAGGTTTCATTGCCATTATCAAAGTCTGAGCACAACCTGCTGTAGGGATCCCTTCCTTAGATATGGTGGCTGCATTAGTTTTCCTTTTTTAATCTTTTTTTAACTCCGCTGCCAGCTGCTGATCTGGCCAGTAACACCTCCTGTATTAGAGATCTTCTTCTCTGGATGAATGAGAACAGGGGGCACATTAGACAGCAGCATGGTCAGTCTTGGAGGGAAGGTAGTGTTAAATGTACTAGTAGACTTAAATCTACTAACAAACTTGTGACAGTGGGGTCACTTTGGACACAGGGTGAATAAAAGAAACCCCCGATATGGTCTGTGATAGCCATATTCAAGGCTGTATATACATTGTATATAGATTGGATGTATACTGTGTGTGGGGGTTATGTAATCATTGCTGTGAGGAATTAAGGTGTTTTGCATTCTATTGTTCATTAAGTCTGTCCTTGTGTGCATTGTAAAGTGCCAGACAGACTGGCTGCCAACCCTTTGTGAGAAGATGTGTATTGTGTGGGATCTTTTGAAGCCTAGCAGACGTCAGGATGAGGTGTTGAGTCTTGGGATGTGTGGGTGGAGCTGGGCCCTTGTTCATGTTAAATCATGTGTATTAAATTGTGTATAAAGTTACAATGTTTCTCAATAATAAAGTGATTCCTATTACAGAAGAAGACAGAGTGCGTCTCGTTTTCTTCCAGAGGGATTGGTTCCTATGGGAAAGGGTCGTTTGGCTGTGGATATTGGTAGCGAGTGGATGTGTGTCTAGGAGAGGGAACATCGTAAATGGCGTTTTACTCCTTGATATTGGGGTGCCGTTACAAAACTGAAGCCAAACTTCAGCTAATACGTTATAAGTAGTTACAGCAAACTGTTTTTTTTTTACCCTTTTGGGATAAAGGTTTTACAAGATCATTGTGACCACCCCCTGTCAGTGTCAAATGGTTTGTCTGTGGCGTGGTCTGGACATGGCGGCGTGAGCAATCTTTCTGGAGAGCTCTGCACATTTTGGGCACTGTAACACCCAGTATAGCCACTACAGACAGCCGCGATTCATGCCTGGAGACTGGAGATCTGCCCTAACAATCGAGGAGCCTCGGACTGCGGAGATTACCCTCTACTTCCTCTGCCAACACTCATCCTCTCCCCCGTCTCCCGCAGCCGCCACTACCTCCAAGATGGCGCCACTCTAGGTCGGACCATCCAGCACCTCTGATGGCCCTAAGAAGCTGCCCACATGAGTCACTGAGACAGGTGAGCCCCTCTCTCATACATCCCGCCCGATATCTCTCATCCTATCAACAGAGCTGCCACGTGCAGACTCCCCTATGGGCTTCACTATTCCCCGAGCTTCAGGGGCACAGCATGAGGGGGACATCAGGGACTTGCTGACAGAGCTGCCCACGCGGCAAGAAATCCAGGCAATGGCTGCATCCATAGACTCTGCTCTGTCTAGGAAGATACATGACATCAAGCAGCAGATGGACACAGTGGAGGAGCGGGAATCTACCTTGGAGTCCTCCAAGTCAACAGTTGACACCCGGTTAGAGGCCCTGGAGGCGCATCAGGCCACGTATCACCATCACCTCATAGACATTCAGCTTAAAATTGATGACGGGGAAAATAGAAACAGGAGAAACTGCCTCCATCTTCGGGGTATACCAGAGGCAACTATGGGGGTCGACCTGCGTGCAACAGTGACGGACATCCTTAACCAGCTCCTAGACAAGAGACCTACACCAAAACTTGAGACCAGGTCCATCGGGTGCAATGCCCTCGGCCTACCCCTTCAGCTGCAGCTTCCTCCCTAGGGACATTCTGTGCAGGGTGCACTTCTATGGAAATAAGGAAGAGATTCTACGTAAAGCATGGATTCAAGGGCTTATTGACTTTGTTAGCGCAAATGTGCGGGTCTACCCCGATATCTCTCGACAGACCCGTATGCTGGAAGCTATCCGGGACAAGGGGCTACCTATCTGATTGGCTGGACTCACTTCTATGGTTTGATCCTCCTGGCCCACCTTCTCCAAGACTGCAGAGGATCCGCAGGGCACGATCCCGTGCGCCCAGCAATGAACCACCCAGATGCACCCCAGCCACCTTGGAAGACTAAAATACTGAGGGTACCCCATTGATATGTTCCTTGGCAGTGGAATCTCTGTCTTCTCACCAGTTGATGGTTGCAGTTCAATGTGTAGCAATGATGTCTCGATCCAGTCTCCTACAACCTGATCTCACTATTGGGTTATTGGGTTTTTTTCCATGTCATTTTTGGGGTTCTGGATCCTCCCTTTCATACATAAACCACCATTTAGTGCGGTGGTTCCCCAGGAACGAACACAATGGAATGACCATTATATACCCATAAACAGTTACACTTAGTCCGCAGGGTGTCAGGTCACCCGAGTCCAGGTGACAGATGCACACCGTTGGAGTCAGGAGTGCACCGCTAAGGTAGTGGACCCTATGACTGACTGCTGCGGATGGAACTCTGGGTGGGTCAAGAAGGCAGGTCCACTGGAGCACCAACACGGATCCCAGTGGGAGCTAGAGCATAAGATTCCCCAGAGCGAGGAGTTTAAGAGCCAGCAGGTGTTCACCAGAGCCTCTACTGGCAAGGATGGACTGCGCTGCAAATGGCTTCAGGTCCCGGCCCCCAGGATCTCCCAGCTCACGCTTACGGTAGGCTACAGGAGGATAGAGAGGAAGCAGCAGCCCAGGACAACAAGGGATAGTCAGGAGGTAAGCCAAAGGTTTGGGCAACTAGCAGACAAGGATAGAGAGAGAACATGCAAGGTCAGGGTAACAAGCAGGCAGGTATAGTCAAAGAACAAGCCAAGATCGGTAACAGAGACAGACGTAGAGCACACGGCAAGCAGGAGACAGGAAACCAAACACACAAAAATGCACGGCAAGGCAGGCTTGGGGAACACGGTGTTAAATAGTGGTTCCTGTTGAGGCTAGGGTGGAGTCACACTGAGGGAAGATTACTTAACCATGCAGGTGTAAGAGTGCAGGCCCTAAGGCTGATACACAGACCAGGTAAGAGAGACAGGGCATGAAAGTATTACTGCAGAGTCAGGCTCTTGCGGACTCACCTATGCCTTGTGTTAATTGCTCACGTTTAATGTTGGTGCCTTTTTATGTATCACTGTTTGTCCGCGGGTGGGTTCCCCACCTTAGAAACCGGCCATTTTCTCACCCCTCTTTGACAGGTGTGACTGGAGAATGTCTCATGGTCACTGGAGTCCTCTAATGTTTTATGATGCGGTTGGGGCGTGGTACTTAACGAGCAGACTCCTTAATGATGCTGGGTTCTCTCTAAAGGTGTGGAACAATTAGATCTGTATGGTGGCCTCTTTACTGGGCCTCCTGGTGGTGGCGTGGGTGGGTTGCTGGGGACCTCTTTGCTGTTTGACTACAGGAGCCCCACCTCACTGGGGAGGTACATGGTCTTATGCCTTGCCTATATGGATCAGATTTTCTATCCCCCAGGTTTACTCACATTGGGGTCGGGGGTACCGGCTTGAGGGGCCAGGGTTTGTATCCATCAGCTTAGCATCAGCTACTTTTTCAGTTGCAATGATTAGGCTTGTGCACAACGGAAAAATTCGTTCCGTTTCGGTTCGTTTCTTTCCGGTCCTGTTGATTCGTAATCATTCGTAATTTTGCTAGACGGGATTTTTCGTGTTCGGACTCATTCGTATTTTTGCAAGCGACATTTTTCGTTGAATTTTTTGTTGCTTTATAATTCGTACTTTCGGTAGAGTACGTTGTTTTTCGTTGATTCTGGACACAACTCCTACTTTCGTAACTTTTTTTGGGTTCGTTGATTCGTAATTTTCTGTGTCTCTCTCACGACGACGCTGCCTATTATGCCTAATGTGCTTCGAATGGATTTGTACTTTTCGAAATACATAGCGGTTATTTGTAACGATTCGAAATCTCGTATTTTACTTTCGTTTTTTACATGCGGCTATAGCCTCCGCCCCTGTACACCATTTTGAGAGGGTTCAGCACGGTGAGGGAGAAGCAGAGAGCAGAGCAGAGTGTTATTGTGCTTCGAATGGATTAGAAATCTCGTATTTTACTTTCGTTTTTTACATGCGGCTATAGCCTCCGCCCCTGTACACCATTTTGAGAGGGAGTTCAGCACGGTGAAGGAGAAGCAGAGAGCAGAGCAGAGTGAGTGTTATTGTGTTTCCAATGGATTTGTACATTCATAAGTTTTTTCATAACGAATTATGCCGAAGACATTCGGGCATTCGCTATTTTGCGGTATAATTTATTTCGGATTCGGTTTTATTCATAATTGCTTTGTTAGGAAATTCGAATGCTTCCGAATGTCTGAAAGTTGCTAAATTCGGACGAATTTCGATTCGTTACGAAACGAATTGCACAAGCCTAGCAATGATCTATATTGCCTACATATATGTGTATGTCTATTTGTTTTTTTGCTCTCCCCTCAGAACGATAGGCTAAGTGGCCCCCTCCGTTCTATCACCGGGTTGACATGGCATATATTTCCGTTTTGGTGATTTATTCTGATGTACTTTTTAGCACTGTATGTGATTCCTACCTAT
This sequence comes from Rana muscosa, assembly GCA_029206835.1. NCBI lineage: Eukaryota > Metazoa > Chordata > Amphibia > Anura > Ranidae > Rana > Rana muscosa. Next base: position 574,983,950 of record CM055116.1, read on the forward strand.
GTTGCGGTTCTCTGGTCCGTGCGCCTATGCTGTTTCACCTCCTGACCTTACCACCACCCCAGTTAGGGTCTCCCCCTGCGGAGTTATTTGTGCTCCACAAGGGAATTTGTTACGTGTTATCTTTAGCACACTTCCTCTTTTCATTACCCTTCCCCCCTCTCTTTATCCGTCCTCTCCCTCTTGTGTGATTGTTCCTTTTTGCTCTCCTTTCCTCCTCCCTTTCTGGCTCCCCTTCCCACCCTGTCATCCCGCTCCCGGGTTCCATTCTCCCCTCCTTTTGGTAGCTATACCTGAGCACTGTAATGGCATTGGGCACCATTAAATTCACCTCTTTCAATGTCAGAGGCCTTGGTGTCCCTGAAAAGAGCTCCAGACTCCTAACGGACCTGAAAAGCAAGTCGCAAGTGGTCTTCCTCCAAGAAACGCATTTCAAGCTCAACCGTGTCCCTTGTCTTTCTAACAGAGCCTTCCCTACAGCTTACCATAGTCCTTCCCCAATTCCAAAATCAAAGGGGGTGAGCATCTTGCTGGAGAACATGGTGCCCTGGTCATTGTCCACAATACAACAGGATCTCACGGGCCATTTCCTTTTTGTAAAGAGGAAAATCTGTGAATTAATGGTTACTTTGGCCAATGTATACTTCCCTAATGTAGATCATCTCCCCTTCTTGCAAAGCTTGATATCTGCTCTTTTGGAGTTTCAGGAGGGGACCCTGATCTTCGGTGAAGATCTAAACTTTGCCATGGACCCAGCCTTGGATGTATCTAGGGGTGTGTCTCATCTTTCATAATCCTGCCTTAAACGCCTAAAGGCAGAAATCCACCTTCTACAACTTCCTTGGCGTCTTTTACATCCACATGACAGGGATTATTCCATTTTCTTCTCAGCACATCAAACGTATTCCTGCTTGGACTATCTCCTGATTCCTAATAGAGAGCTTCCTCAGGTTCAATCAGCTCATATTGGAGACATACTTCTGTCAGACCATGCTCCCATACACCTCACCTTACAAATGGGCCATACGGTTTGGAATCCTCCATCCTGGCGTCTTAATGAGGCTCTTTTCCAATCCCCCCTGAAGTCAGTCAAAAACTGAAAGCTGCCCTCTCTGAATATTTTTCCCTATACGAGGATTCAGTGGATAACTCATTTGTGGTTTGGGAAGCCCACAAGCCAGAAATAGTGGCACTTTGATCAAGATAGGAGCACGTTTGAAGCGGGAAAGGACTGTCCAGGTTGACACCCTACTTACCCTTCTTTGTCGCCTTGAAAGTGCTTACAAAGCCAGTATTGCCTGTTCGTAACATTACGAGCTACTTAAGACCGGTGAAGAACTCAACTCCATTCTTTTTCATAAAACGAAACAGAAATTGGCATGGTCCCATCGTACTATGTACGAATTTTCAAACAAACCCAGCACCCTCCTAGTGAGGGCGCTCCGTGGACCTCGTACCTGGACCTATATCCCACATATCACCTCATCTTTGGGAGAAAAAAACTCTACATCGGACGCTATGGGTGCTGAATTTCACTCCTTCTTCCGTGGTTTACACGACCTAGACCCAACACCTTCCCCAGAAGCCTATTTTGGTCTTTCCGCAAACATTCGCACTTACATTGCATCGTTCTCCTCTGTACAAGAACAATTAGAGTATTCAATCACAGAGGAAGAACTATGTAAGGCTCTCGCTCAGTCCAAACCAAAAAATGCACCAGGGCCTGATGGTCTGACTGCCGTCTACTACAAGATGTTCTGTACTTTACTCATGCCACGCTTGGTAACAGCCCTCAACTCTCTGGTGGAGGGGAAGTCTATGCCGATAGATGCTATTAGAGCATTTATTTTCCTGATCCTCAAGGAAGGCAAAGATCCGGCCCAGTGCTGCAGTTAACGTCCCATTGCACTTTTAAATACCGATCTGAAACTCTTTGCAAAGATTCTGGCCAATAGACTACTGCCCCATCTCCCGAGCCTGATACACAAAGACGGGGTTCGTCCCACTCCGAGAGCCTTCTGATTCATGGACTTCCAAGAAATTGCTTATTCTGCTCTCAATGGATGAAGACAAAGCATTCAACAGGGTCCACTGGTCCTTCATACGACCGACCATGGAACATGTTGGCCTTGGGACCTCCATGCTTGGCTGGATTTCTGCTCTTTACTCATGACCTTCTGCAGCTGTAAAAGTCAAAGAAACCAGGTCTTATTTCTTTGACATATCGAACGGGACATGGCAGGGCAACCCCCTCTCGCCCCTGATATTTATACTGACCTTGGAACCCTTCCTCTGCACGGTCTGTGATTATCCTAGCATCACCGGTTATCAAAAATCCTCAGGGAACCATAAGTTGACGGTGTTCGCTGATGACCTAATCTTTTTTCTTACAGACCCACTCACCTCCCTACCAAACCTCCTAAGGGCTTTACAGGTGTATGGGACTTTGTCCGATTTTAAAATTAATGTTGGGAAATCCTCTGCCCTTAACATTTCTGCAGACTCTGGTGTGATCCGGAGCCTCCGGCTTTCTTTTCCCTTCCAGTGGGCATAAACGGTGACTAAATACTTAGGCACCAACATCACTTCTGACCCATCCAAACTATATGAATCCTACTTTGAGCCACTTCTTATCAAACTGAAGGAGGACCTATATGGTTTGGCAATGCCCTCAAAATGACAGTGCTATCTCGGATCCTCTTTCTACTGCAAGACTTTCCCATACAGCTTCCGCCGCTTTTATTTTGCACTATTGGCTCTCAGTTCCAGAAATTTGTCTGGTCACATCAGAAACCACGTCAGACGCTGCAGAGATTATCGCTACCGATGGTCTCAGGCGGTCTCGCTCTTCCGGATATTCGGACATATTATAGGGCCGCACATCTCAACAGGATTGTTGATTGGCATTGCCATGGGGAGGCCAAGCTCTGGGTCTCCATGGAATTGGAAGACCTTCTGGGTACGGCTCTGAGTTGGCCTTGGATATCATCCCCCAAACCTAGAGAGCTGTGCGTACATCCTACCTTCGGCAGTACTTTACAGGTCGCTCGGGAAACGTTTTAAAACTCTTCAATTTCTCCACCTCCCTCGCCCATGATTCCCATCTCAGGTAATCCCAAATTCATTCCTGGTCTTTAGGGTGGGCAGTTTTGTCGTCTTAAAGCTCAGGGCTATACTCACTTGATGGACTTCCTCAAATCCACAGGGACCTTAATTTCCTCTGACCTAGCCCATCTTATTGACCCTCCTCTGGACTTTTGGGGCGGCCTTCAACTGCACTTTTTTTCTTCGACGTTGCTCCCGTACCCCAGGTATCTTACGTCTGCTCACTTGTTGTGAATCACTATGTCACAGGGGGGAACTGATACGTCATTCCCTCTCTTTGCTATATTCCTCCCTGATTCACCCTGGAGAAGAACATGTTCCTCCATTTCTCACTAAATGGGAAACCGTTCTGGCTCTGAGTTTTACTCCTGCCCAAAGACTAAAGATTCTCCATTCTGCTCAAAAGTCGTCCATTGCCACGCGGGTACGAGACTAGTTATAAGATCCTTACTCGATGGTACAGGGTCCCCACCCAATTTCACCGTATGTTCCCCCAGGTCCCAGACTCCTGTTGGCGTTGTGGAACGGTGGGTGGGACTGTGCTCCACATTTTTTGGGAATGTCCCAAAATTCAACAGTTTTGGCAAGATGTAACCACTATCATCAAACAACTTACGGCTGTCGATCTGCATGCTAACCCAGCGGCCTGTTTATTGCATTTGACGGAATGACCTATTAAAAAATACAAATCTTCTCTCACAGTGCAACTCCTAAACACAGCGAAGGCCTGCATTTTGCTTCGCTGGAGAGATGCTGACCCCCCTACGAAGGTTCGGTATTTTGCTAAAGTCAACAGCATACGAGACATGGAAGAACTTAGAGCCACACTGTGTAACACGGAAGAGTTGTGTACAGAAACATGGAGGCCATGGAATTATTTTGTGTATACCGATGCGTACCTCAATGAGCTCTCCACCTCCCAGTGAACTTTTGCATGTCTTGCCTTACCCAGGGAGAGGGATGACCGGGTGACCCTTCCACCTTCTCTTCCCCCCTACTCCCCCAACCCCTACTTTTTTTTTTCTCTCCCTGTTGACCCTCTTCCCCATTTCTTTTTCCTCTGCGTCCCTTCCCTGGTCCTATTCGCTCTCCCTTAGCTCGGCTTTCTTTCTCTTTCTTCCCTGTTCCTCCCAATTACATGATACTAGATGAGTGGAACCTTTTTGACCACTCATGGTCTTCCACTCTATGTATCCCATTTCTTGTTTCATTGCCAATGTTTTGATGTTTGCTCTCCTGACTTGTGGGTGAGCAGTATTATATATGCTACAGTCGTAGTATTGCGGTGCTATGGGCGGTGCTACGACGTGCTGACGCTATTACGTTTTATGCCCCACCTGACTCCTGTACACAAGTGTTTGTTTTTGTTTTTAAAGCTTGCCGGCTATTTTATGTATATGCGGTTGATTCCGCTTACCTTCTTTTTAGGCCCCTTTCACACTGGCACGTTTTTCAGGCAGTTTAGCGCTAATATTAGCGCTGTTATAGCGCCTGAAAAAATCGTGCCCTGTATTCTTCAATGTGAAAGCCCGAAGGCTTTCACACCGAAGCAGTGCGCTAGCAGTACCGCTCCAAAAGTCCTGCTAGCCGCATCTTTACAGCGGTGAAGGAGCGGTGTGTTCACCGCTCCTTTACCGCGGCTGCCCATTGAAATCAATGGGACACCGCGGTAATACCGCCCGCAAACCGCGGCAATAGCCGCGGTTTGCGGGCGGTATTAACCCTTTTTCAGCCGCTAGTGGGGGTTAAATTCACCCCGCTAGCGGCCGCATACCGCAGTGATAATGACGGTATAGCGGCGCTGAAAATCGCGCCGCTATACCGCCACCGCACCTGCCCGCCCCAGTCTGAAAGGGGCCTTAATGAAGCAATAAAGACTTTTTAACATACTACACCATTGGAGATCCTTGTCCCTCTTTTCCACTGACGGCCTGTCGGCCTAGTGGTGATTCCCTTAGATTGAAGTTTCAGTGTTTTCACTTCCCACTGAGGATTTCGGAGATTGAGTTGCAGCATGGAGATCCTGGATACAGAAATCCATTTGTCCCTGCAGAGGGCTGATTCTGCCTGCGCATACAACCTTGCTCTTTAGGGGGTCCACCTTATTTGGTAAGGGTATCCACTCGCAGAGTGAGATCGTTTTTCTTCAATTGGGACTCCTGCACATCTCCTCTTCCCCCTCTACTTCTTTTTGATGAAGGTGGATTTACTTTGGACCTTTATTCATTTAACTGGACTATTTAGTTTTTTTCCTTTTTTTTCACCATTTGGCTGAATTCTATCTGGACTAAATATACCACTGAATGAAGTTAAATAAGTTTTTTTTTGTCACTTACTCAGTTTTTGTCACCTACCAAGTGTTCCATTTACTTTGTTATCATTGATTTATTAGCGCAACCTACTTTTTTTTTATGCTTTCCTGATTGCCATATAGATATTTTGATGTTTTTTTGTTGCAGCTGCACGTTTTTTTACCTTTTTTCCATTTTAGCGCGGTATTACCCCCCCCCCCCCTCCCCTTTTAGCGGTCGTAGTATTGAATTTGCATTTTGAATATATCCTCTGGAATCGTTTTTTTGGTGTTTTTTATCAGCCGTCCATATATTGAAGTTTCTATTGTCGATGTACTAAGCTGCGTACCTCTATTGTATATGTTTTTCTATGACTCTTTTATACTAATAAAGGAATTACAAAAAAAATGGTTTGTCTCATCTCTGTAAACGAATACATATGGAAGAGAGCTTATTCTTTTGAAAAACAACAGACTTAGATCACCAGTTTAAAATGAAAGAAAGAAAGCATAAAGAAAAAATAACACAGCTATCACATCTAAGACTAGGTAAGCAGCAATATGATAAATGTTTGCTTTTGGGTTTAATACTGCTTTAACTTCCAAGCCTACCCTCTGTGCTACCCTCTGTGGTGCCAAGCAGAGAAAGGACAGGAACTCAAAACTACTATGCATGACAGCCTGTAGGGATGATTCAGCCAGTCTGAACATGTCCCAAAGCCCTAAATCACTGTTATAAGTAAGATAAGATAAAATGGTTGTCACATCCTGTGATGGGTGGTATATGCTACACACTTAAGAATGACTGTTCTACAGAAGACAAACCCAGTTTGAGTAATCTTTTTGTACAGTATAACATTCCCTACTTTAAAGTAGTTGTGAACATACAATGTTATAGACACTTTCTAATACAGTTACAATAACTATGCAGACACCATTACTTTGTTTGCTTAGTTTCAGAAATTATCTTTCTTACCCTTTTTTACAAGGTTACAAAGTTCTGTCATGTGACCCTGCATCTCTTCTTGCTGATAGTGGAGGGTGGGGTCAAAAACTGAAACTGGAGAGTGCAGCTCTGCATAGAAACCAATCAGCCTCCAGGTTTTAATGTCAAAGCTTAAAGAGGAGCTCCAGTCTGGAAAAAAAAGTAAAAGTCAGCAGCTACAAATACTGTAGATGCTGACTTTTAATATAAGGACACTTACCTGTTCAGGGATCACAAGATGTTGGCAGCCTGAGCCAATTCGTCAATCGGCTTCGGATGCAGGCGCCAGCAATTTAACTAAGGGAAACCGGCAGTGAAGCCTTCCGGCCTCACAGCTGGTTTCCTAATGCACATGCGTGAGTCGAGCTGCACTTTCTGAATGGTCCCACCGTCTTCTGGGACCTGTGTGTGCGTCCCAGAAGGCAGCAGGGGGAAGGAGGAGGGCTGGAAATGCTTGGAGATTGCCGTGGCGATCTTACCCGGAAGTAGGGTGCCCACGTGTCCCGGATTGCCCGGGATCATCCCTGATTGGAGATTTTTGTCCCGTGTCCCGGGCAGCTCATTCCGGGACAATACAGTTATACCGGAATGAAAAAAAATGAAAAAAAACAGTGACCAGTCCGCTCCGCCTGTCCGCCGCCCCCACCACCTTATAAATTTTATTACACTGATCGATGATAACATAAACACAGGCTGTGGCTGCCACTGCCAGTCTGGTTGCTAGGGTAGGGGCCGCTCCGCATCTAGCAACCAGTGACGTAAGCTGAGCTGGGGCCTGTCAGTGTGGGCAGTGAGTGCAGTGTGCACCCGCCCGGCGCACACTACGCTGAGTCTGAGAGCAGCCAGCGCGCGCGCCTCCCTCCCCTCCGCATTCACCAGCCAGTCCAGAGCCAGCACAGAGTGAGTGACCGTGACGCTCATGCCAGGGACGATGACCACTCAGAGAGAGCCACTCACACACTCACCTGTGCACAGCCAGCCCAGCCTGAGCGAGCCTCGTCGTCCAGACTAGTCCTCCTCCTCCAGTGACGAGTCGACTGACCAGAGATAGCACAGAGAGTGAGTGATGCGGCTGACCTGACGCCAGTGACCAGACAGAGCCACTCTCCTGTGCAGCCAGCCAGCCAGCCTGAGCCTCGTCTGAGTCCTCCTCCAGCCAGGCTCTTGCTCCTCCCGCCCACGTCGAGGTGCACAAGTTTGCAGTCAGTGCCAGCAGCCAGTCTGACTTCCAGGACCAGGACAGGTTAGTGTACTCACTGTACTGTCTGTGTTATACTCACACTTTGTCCCCCTCCGTTCTGCTGCTGCTGCCCCCCCCTGCTGCTGTCCCCCTCCGTTTTTCCTCCGTGTCCCCCTCTGTTCAGCTGTCCTGTCCCCCTCCGTTCTGCTGTCCCCCTCCGTTCTGCTGTCCCCCTCCGTTCTGCTGTCCCCCTCCGTTCTTCCTCCGTGTCCCCCTCGATTCTGCTGTCCCCCTCTGTTCTTCCTCCGTGTCCCGCCCTGTCCATCCCACGGTCCCCCTGTCCATCCCGCTGTCCCCCTGTCCATCCCGCTGTCCCCCTGTCCATCCCGCTGTCCCCCTGTCCATCCCGCGGTCCCCCTGTCCATCCCGCGGTCCCCCTGTCCATCCCACTGCCCCTCTGACTACTCTGCGGCCCCTCTGACTACTCTGCGGCCCCTCTGACTACTCTGCGGCCCCTCTGACTACTCTGCGGCCCCTCTGACCACTCTGCAGGCTCTACAGGGCTGTGGCAGGGAGTGAGCAAGCAGTAGTGGAATAGGGCAGCCATGAGGTGGGTGGTGTGCTCTGCTTTTCCTAACATTCACCTGGCATGGATTAATGGCCATCACTCCTCAGGACTCTCTGCAGTGGGGCACTCTGGAGGTACTATCTGTGTGCCTCCAGAGTGCTCCCTTACTTCCTCCCCTTACTTTCTCCAGAGTGCCCCATTACTTTCTCCAGAGTGCCCCTTAGTACAGTAATACTAAGGGGGCACTCTGGAGGGGGATGTAAGGGGGCACTCTGGAGGGGGATGTAAGGGGGCACTCTGGAGGGGGATGTAAGGGGGCACTCTGGAGGGGGATGTAAGGAGGCACTAAGGGGGCACCCTGGAGGATGTAAGTGGGCTCTGACTAAGTTAGTACCGCCAGACTGCCCCCTTACATCCCCCTTACAACCTCTAGGGTGCCCCCTTAGTGCCTCCAGAGTGCCCCTTTACTTTCTCCAGAGTGCCCCCTTACATCCTTCGGAGTGCCCCACCACCAAAGTGGTATAGCAGTGGCTGACAGACTATCAGGAGGTGGTATTGCACTCCTCTTCCTCCTCTCTCCACTAACTACCCCCCGCCATACACTCCACATTCCTCTCCTGTACATATTACCCCCCCGCCATACATTCCGCACTCCTCTCCTGTACATATTACCCCTGCCATACACTCCGCACTCCTCTCCTGTACATATTACCCCCCGCCATACACTCCGCACTCCTCTCTTGTACATATTACCCCTGCCATACACTCCGCACTCCTCTCCTGTACATATTACCCCCCGCCATACACTCCGCACTCCTCTCTTGTACATATTACCCCCCGCCATACACTCCGCACTCCTCTCTTGTACATATTACCCCCCGCCATACACTCCGCACTCCTCTCCTGTACATATTACCCCCCGCCATACACTCCGTACTCCTCTCCTGTACATATTACCCCACGCCATACACTCCGCACTCCTCTCCTGTACATATTACCCCCCGCCATACACTCCGCACTCCTCTCCTGTACATATTACCCCACGCCATACACTCCGCACTCCTCTCCTGTACATATTACCCCCTGCCATACACTCCGCACTCCTCTCCTGTACATATTACCCCCCGCCATACACTCCGCACTCCTCTCCTGTACATATTACCCCCCGCCATACACTCCGCACTCCTCTCCTGTACATATTACCCCCCGCCATACACTCCGCACTCCTCTCCTGTACATATTACCCCCCGCCATACACTCCGCACTCCTCTCCTGTACATATTACCCCCCCGCCATACACTCCGCACTCCTCTCCTGTACATATTACCCCCCGCCATACACTCCGCACTCCTCTCCTGTACATACTACCCACCTCCATACACTCCACACTCCTCTCCTGTATATACTACTCAGTCACCGCCATACACTCCACACTCCTCTCCTGTATATACTACTCACCACCATACACTCTGCATTCCCTATTTAACATTACCACATTCTGCACTATACAAGTCATCTCAGACTCTCTTTAACAACACCCCCTTTAAGCCAATATTTGGCGCAATTTAAGACATGTCCACCGTTCACCACGACACGCTTTGCGCGCCATATTGTTGTTCCTGTTGATGCCTAGGGCCCACTTTTGATCTTGCACACGGGTCCACTGATTTCATACGCTCCTGCCCCAAAAATAGGGAAAAAATGTCAAAAATCATATTTTGGGGGGGGGGGGGGGTGTCCCTGAATGGCAGTTTGGAGATGTGGTCACCCTACCCGGAAGTGGGAGTGGGCACCTGTCAAAACCAGGTACCCGCTCCCCCCCCAAAAAAATTGACAGTTGAGTGGGGAAGGGTGGAGACCAACAGAGATTCCCCTTTTGGGTGGAGCTCCACTTTAATTGAACAAGTTGAAGTTAGAAGCTGATTGGCTACTATGCACAGCTGCACCAGATTCAGGGTGATCCAGTTTTAGTAAATCTATCCCCACATGTGCCTGTATTCGATAGTCTGTTCAGCCTCGGGCAAGATGCAGGCTGTGCTTGAGCAGGGAGTGTGTTTAAGAGGCAAGCTGTGATTGGGAGGGGGTGTGTGCCAGAGGCAGGTTACGATTGGGTGGGGGGTGTGGTGGCTGAACAAACCACCCAATACAGTATGCTGTTTGTCTGCACAGTGTCCTGTACCTCTGAATGACCAGCCAAAGGATGAAAACTGACCACATAAACACAAATCAGCTTCTGTGCTTTGTGTTTTCAGTTTAGAAAAAGGAATAAGGGTGACTGGCAGGATCAACCAGGTATGTCAGATGGAAGTACATGAAAATTATAGAGACTATCATTTATAAAGCACACATACTGTATGTGAAAATGGACATAGAAAAAAAAAAAGTATTTAGGATAATATACACTTCAAAAAAAGCTTCACTCTAGCTCTTTGTGTTGAATTTAAATGAAGTATGGTCCATTTTGACCCAGCGTGTTTGTTGATGCAAACTGAGCCTACTGGAAACAGTGGATTTTGACTTCTTATTGCATTAGACCTGCACTGATCAATGAAGCCTAAAGCAAGTGCCATGACTGGGCTCTCACACAAGTTAATCGCATAGCATTGCAAGAAGATATATGATGCACCAAAATTTGGGCATGACCTTATAGGACAAGTACATTTATGTAGTTATGTTTCAAATGAGTTCATTTATAATGGGCAAAAAGACAAAGGTAATATCATTTCCATTATTTACAGCTGCACATGTGAGTGTTATCTCCCAAGCTAGGCATTATGACAATGACAACACAGGCTTGTGAAAAGTTAGATATGTGACCAAGTCTCAGTCCCTGGTTATAGAAAATCCTATTATGATTTGTACAAAGAAATAACAGACTAACATACTGGATAGCATTCTGTTACATTAATGAAGGACTGTGCAGATATATACGATATATGATTTTAATAAACAATTGATATCCGCAGATAACCACTATCAGCCATATCTTACATCCCAATCTGCACACATCGCTAGCCACAGCAAGTTTCAGAGACTATTTTGCAAGTAGAGGCTTACCTTTTGGATTTTGACAGTGTCTTGGTTCTCAGGCTCTGAATGTGCCATCTCCTCTGCTAGGCTCTCTTTTGTGGATGTGCTAGACAAGCCACTCTCCAGTAACTCAATTTCTCCCTCCAGCCTGAAGCAGACAAAGGAGTTTCTTTAATAGGAATCTAACTATGTGATTGAAATACAAAGTATAGTGTTTGTTTTTAATTAATGTATATTGATCAGGTCCTAAAAAATTCATATAATTTTTGGTCAGTTAGACATGAAATAATAAATAGTGGCAGTAGGTCAAATTATACATGCACCTTATCTTTATAGTAGAAACATTATCGATACTGTATAAAAAATAAATAATATATTGCACCAGTCACGGCTGGTGCTCAAAATATTTGGCGGGGCGCGAACAAACTAAAAAATACTGAAAAAAACCCCCATCAAATGCAGCCAATTGTGCCCATCAAATGCAGCCACTTGTGCCCATCAAATGCAGCCACTTGTGCCCATCAAATGCAGCCACTTGTGCCCCATCAAATGCAGCCATTTTTGCCCATCATATACTGCCACTTGTGCCTCATCAAATGCAGCCACTTGTGCCCATCAAATGCAGCCACTTGTGCCCATCAAATGCAGCCACTTGTGCCCATCAAATGCAGCCACTTGTGCCCATCAAATGCAGCCACTTGTGCCCAAATGCCGCTACTTGTGCCCATTATATGCAGCCACTTGTGCTCATCATGTGCTGCCACTTGTGCTCATCAAATGCCAACACTTGTGCCCCATCAAATGCCGCCACTTGTGCCCATCATATGCTGCCACTGTGACCCCTGCCCACCCGCTGTCTGCAGGGCACTTACCCTATCTTAGTGGCGGGTCAGGCAGAGGGTGATGGCGCGAGCTGTAGGACGGCTCCTGTGTCCTCCCTGCTTCCCCCTCCTCTGTTCTTCTGCTAGGCGTCCAATAGGGGCGCCTGTGCCTTCAGTCAATCAGGTGATCGGTATTAGATCCGCGCTTCCTGATTGGCGGAGAGGCGCTTCAGTGTTAGAAAAGCAAATATTCATTTGCTTTTCTAACACATCTGGGTGGACTGCGAGCGCAATGCTCTGTGCTCCAACTCCACCTTTTTTAAGGTCTATTAGCGCCTTTGGCTCTAATCAGGTGCTTAAAAAAAAAGAAAAAACTTCAGTCGCTGGAATTCAGGCGGCCTGTGTCCGAAAAGGGGCCGGATGCCTGAATAGGGGTGGCAGCGGTGGCCATGGATAGATTCATGCAATGCATGAATCTATCCATTAGTCATCTAGGGGGTGGCGTGACAGAGGGGGCGTTGCCTGTGCACCCTTAATGGATGGGCCGCCCCTGTATTGCACCCTAACTGTCCTTAGATATGGTGGCTGCATTAATTTTAACTTTTAGGCTAAGAAAATTTTTAGCAAGTACCTGCTGATTTTGCCAGAAAATCTTATCACTTCTTGTGAGCTGAACTGAAAGATGAAACACACTTACAGCCCTTTCACATGGGCAGAACGATTGGGTCTGCCTGTCAGTTATTTAGGTGGACCCAAATTGGACCCTCCATTCTCCTCTATGGAGCAGCGGGTGTCAATGAACATGTGTCTGTTGACACCCGCCAACATCCGATCCAATCCTGTCCAGTAAAAACAGGCAGATGAGGATCTGTTCCGAATCTGTTTAGCATTTAGATTGGATGGCAGTTGGGTGTAAACGGACAAGCTCGCCAACTTCTCGCCAAGAAGTATATTTCTTGTGTAAACTTCTATCACCATGTAATGGAAATAAACAAAGGCTCCATAAATACCGTTAAGGAATGAGTGTAGACACAAAATTACTCCCGGAACAAAATTTGGGTCGTGCTGAGCACTGCTTGCCCATTCACAGGGAATTTTTTATTTTCTGAATGAATACAAAGCTTCCTTTGATTAACTGTGGTGGAGATGAAGGTAGATGACGTCACTTTTTCTCCTAAGCCAATCAAAGGAAGATTTGTATTAATTCAGAAAATACAAAACCCCCTGTGAATGACTGACCGACGTTCAGCCCGACTCGATTTTGTTCTGGCGGGAGAAGGGCGGGAAATTGCCATCCCACTGCCGAAACACAGCACTGGCTACATACAGTTCATACTGCGCTGATAGACGCTGCAATGTCTTAGTGAATGAAATATTTTGTTTACACCAGCTCGGTCCAAACAAACTATTTAAACTTCACTAATAGTTGGAGATCCGCTTTAAGGCAGTTGGCGTGAGCAATGGCAGAGTGTTAGTAATACACTAATCCCTCGTTCACATTAAATGCGGCTTTGAAATCATGCGACTTCATCTGAAATTGGACGATTTCAATGCCGCATGTCAGTGCATTTTTTGGGTGTGACTTGAAAGACATCTGTGCGTCTTCATGCACAGATGTCTATTCAAGCCGCACCCGAAATCCCCAAAAGTATCGATTTTCAAATCGATACGGCACAGCAAAGTCGACGTCGCACCAATTTTAACAAAGCGATTACCAGCAATAGGATGCGACTTGTCATGCAATTTGACTTGTCAAGTCGCATGACAAGTCGCTCCAATGTCAACGGGGGCTAAAAGCTACGGTATCATAAAATTACACTGTAAACTAATCACATTAATCTTTAAGAATATTACAACATACTGTAAAACATTTTATTTGTTGAGCAGGTTTTTTTTTATTTAAATGAAAAGTTGACCCACACTTGACATGCCTCTTAATATAGAAGCCTAAAGACAAAAAGGTATTGGAGGCCGGAAGGGTCTACCAGAAGATACCAGTTTTCTCAGAATGAAGGTGACACCTCATCATAGCTTGATTGTTGTCATTAAATGGGGTATAAATGAAGATAAGCTCCTTCAATGTACCAATGGCAAAATTTGCAACCCTTTAGATCATGATTCAACTGCACTGCAATAGTCAGCAAACAAATATCCACTGTATATTTCTAGTGCTAAATGCACTAAGTTCACTGAGCAGCACTTTTCAATGACCGTAGATTTCATGAGTTCTTATTTATGGGCTTCCTCCAACATCTTCTGATACTTCGCTCATCAGTCATCAGAAAAGAACACTGGATTTACAGGAATTAGCCATAAAACAACAAATGTCTGAATAGTTTTTGTTTCTTTTTTTTTATGCACTCTCAAAGAGTTAGAGCCCATTCACACAGGGGCGTCTTTGGATCCGACTCCAAATCGCCCCAGGTCGCCCCTAGTCGCCTCAGGTCGCGCTGGCTGAAGAAATCAATGTAAGTTAATGGAGCCGTCTTAATGCACACTACTGCAGTCGCTCCGACTTCAAAAAAGGTCCCTGTACTACTTCAATCCGACTCCTAGGCGACCTGTAACCATTCATTTCAATGGGAGTCGCCTCTCACTGTCTTAATAGGAGCGACTCTCCAGGAAGAAAACATACATTTATCAGGCAATCCTCTCCCTCCCCCCTCCCTCCCACAGAGCTGATTCTTGTTTGATTGGCCACTGGAATGTCTCCTGTCCTGCAGGCAACTTGGAGTTGCCTCATAAAATCGTGTCTGAGTTGCCTCATAAAATCACGCTGGAAGTCGTGTTGCCCCTGTGTGAATGGGCTCTTATACTGAATTATTTAACTTTGTTTATTCTAAATGAACAACTCATTTATGTGCTGCCATGTGTTAAGTTCTTATGCTTTCAGTTCACGATTATGTGCACTCCCCTGTTTATATCAAATTAAAAAATTGCATAATTCCCTTATTTCAAATTATTATGCAGATATACATTTGGGATTTTGTATTTTTTATATGTTTGTTTAAGGCTAGGAAATCCCATACCTCTGAATACTGTCCTCAAGCTCCTGGGTCTTCAGTTCATCTTCTTGCATCTGTCTTCTTGTGGCCTCATCTTCCTCAGGGGTAGAAGCTGGAGCTCCGTCAAGAAGCCAGCGCTCTCGTAGAGACTTAGACTACATATAGACAATGAGATTTGAATTAGGTGAAGGAAATATTATGAACAGTTTGATAAAAATACTTAGTTACATTACAATTTCAAGTTCAACCAAAAAAGGTAAAACAAAGGAAAAACAAAAAGAGTAATAAAATCAAAACATATTGCATCCTCAGAACAAATGGTCCAACATAGAATTTATTTTTTCAAACCCCTCTACTGGTCACATGCTATTGGATTCCCTCACTGTGATGTAATTTTCACTATAGACTATAGACCTCAATGTCTTTCTATCTCCCAGTAAATTTCTTATAGTTTATCACTCCCTGGGGCAAGCCTAGAAACAGGATAAGTCCCCTATGTGAAAGGTATGCACTGTAGTAATAGTAAAAAAAGTTTTGATAACTAAACCAATCTAGCAATAATGGTTATCCCTTAGCAATCTATTGCGAGAGTTTAGTCCACAGAGGTATCCAGTTTACTCAAGCCTTAAAACAAACCCCCCAAATCTTGACCAAAATATGAGAATTAACACTTAACTTATTTCTTATACCTAGCCCTATTCTTCCTCCTAAACTTTATCCTAACCTAACCCTTTACTTTATCTTACCTTACCTTTAATTTGCCCAATTAGTAACAGATTCACCTAATAGACCCTTTCAGACAACAGTTGCCATGCCTGGACACTGGGGTGCGCAGAGAAGGCTTTGACCTTTTTTACAATGTTACCAGCTCGGAGCTTACGTAAGCCATTTATGGTTTTGGGGAGCAGTGGGAGAGCAACAGGAAGGTTAGCAAAAGCAGGGATTGATAAAAGTCTAGCATAAATAGCGCTAATTCAGTTTAGCCCAGATATCATGGCAACTATAATTGAGATCCTAAACGCATACCATACATAATAGTTTTATAGATAATAACTATCGTATATACTCGAGTATAAGCCAAGTTTTTCAGCACTTTTTTTGTGCTGAAAATGCCCCCCTCGGCTTATACTCGAGTCACCTTTTTGCGCCTGATCTCCTGGAATTTGGGGACCCGGTACCGGCTGGCCGTAAGTTGTAGCATGTAGCCCCACTCTTCCTCTACAAGTGTGAAAAGTTTATTGTATGGGGGACCTAGAGCCGGGGAGCACCGATTTTTCAAAGCCGGGCACCCCTTCCATAGACTCCCATGTTAAACTGTCATTTCTCCAGTGACTTTGGGGACCCGGTACCGGCCAGTCGTAGGTCCCCTGGACCCGAAACTTGGCACACATGTAGCCCCATTTCTCCTCTACAACTGTGCAAAGTTTGTTGTCTGGGGACCTACAGCTGGGGAGCACCGATTTTTCAAATCCGGACACTCCTTCCATAGTTAAACGTCAGTCTAGTCATGGACACAGTGAGGCATGGGCACAGTGAGGCATGGGCACAGTGAGGCATGGGCACAGTGAGGCATGGACACAGTGAGGCATGCAGACGGACACCCTAGGCTTATACTCGAGTCAATACGTTTTCCCAGTTTTCTGTGGTAAAATTAAGTGCCTCGGCTTATATTCGGGTCGGCTTATACTCGAGTATATACGCTATATAATATTAATCATAAGTAAAATAACAGATTTACCTTAAGATGTTGCAGTTGTCTTCGGTCATCTTCTAACTGACGTCTCTTGTTCTCAATTTCAACTTGACGCCGCCTTTTCTCCTGAGATCAATGTAAATATATGACAATAGTCAATAAGGAATGATGCATATTACAAAAGTGAATACAAATGGGTTGTTTTTAAAGGTAATACAATTCATTACTGTTATTGCATGCACTTAAGTCTGTATAATCATGTATTTCAATGTGATAATAACTGGTGGGCATGCCTGCAGCACAAGTTTGCTGGTGTTCTCACTCCATAAAAGATTAATTTCCTAAAACACGATATTGCATTTATGACTGCTTGCAGACCAAAATGCTAGTGTAAATTCAAACTGTTATCCCCTGCCTGTGTATTTTTTATTAATCATGCTTCATGATTAGCAACCACCAGGCCCTATCAGTATACATAAATATTACTTGATTACAAAAATAAAAAATAAATCAGTGTGCTTAAAAGTGATAAAGGAGGGATAGTGGGAGGACACTTTTATCGTTTCAATTGTGTTTATTTAGGGGGATTCTGTTTTACTTACTCAAGACTCAGATTGGTGTGCACCAGATTTCCGTAAGTTAGACAAAAAGGTCCACAAAAAAGCAAATGCATTACAAATGGGTCATAAAAGATCCTTACTCACAGTAGGACATTACTTTTTTTTAACACACAGAATAGTAATGTGGGAGTCATTATCTAACATTACAATCAGTGGTAACAATATATATGAATATTCAATTGTTTTATGTACATAACATACATACATACCAAAAAATACATTATATATATATATAAAAATATATATATATATATATATATAACGGTACATATATATACACCCACCACAATTGTGTGAAACAGTATTTGCCCCTTTCTGATTTTTTTTGCATATTTGTCACACTTAAATGACTCAGATCATCGAACAAATTAAAGTAAATACAAAATGCAGTTTTTAAAGAATGGTTTCATTTATTAAGGCAAAAAAGCTGTCCAAACCTGCCTGGCTTTACGTGAAAAAGTAATTGCCCCCTAAACCTAATAACTGGTTGTGCCACCCTTGGCGGCAACAACTGCAATCAAGCATTTGCAATAACTGGTAAGGAGTCTTTCACATTGCTGTGGAGCAATTTTGCCTCACTCTTCTTTGCAGGATTGTTTTAACCCCTTGCTTACTGGGCACATAAACCCCTTTCCTGCCCAGGCGAAATTTCAGCTTTCGGCTTTGCGTCGCTTTGAATGACAATTGCGCGGTTGTGCAGCGTGGCTCGCAAACAAAATTGACGTCCTTTTTTCCCCACAAATAGAGATTTCTTTTGGTGGTATTTGATCACCTCTGCGGTTTTTATTTTTTGCGCTATAAACCAAAAAAGAGCGACAATTAAAAAAAAAACACAATATATTTTGGATTTTTGCTATAATAAATATCCCAATTTAAAAAAAAAATAATAATTTTTTTCCTCAGTTTAGGCCGATACGTATTCTACTTTTTTTTGGATAAAAAAAATCCCAATAAGCGTATAGTGATTGGTTCGCGCAAAAGTTATAGCGTCTACAAAATAGGGGATAGAATTCTGACATTTTTCTTATTATTATTTTTTTTACTAGTAATGGCGGCGATCTGCGATTTTTGTCAGGACTGCGATATTGCGGCGGACACATCGGACACTTTTCACACATTTTTGGGACCATTCATATTTATACAGCGATTAGTGCTATAAAACTGCACTGATTACTGTATAAATGTGACTGGCAGGGAAGGGGTTAACACTAGGGGGCGAGGAAGGGGTTAATATGTTCCCTAATGTGTGATTGCTACTGTGGGGAGAGGGGACTGACTGGGGGAGGTGACCGATCTGTGTCCCTATGTACAAGGGACACAGCATCGGTCTCCTCTCTCCCTGACAGGACATGGATCTGTGTGTTTACACACACAGATCCATGTCCTTGTCTCTGTACCGGCCGATCGCGGGTACCTGGCGGACATTGCTTCCGCCAGGCACGCGCATCAGCATCTCAGCTTGCCCCCCAGTGGCCGGAGGAGCGGAGGCCGTATAATGACAGCCTCCCGGCATTATAGAACCACTTTGCGGCTGTCATTAGTCATATGACAGGCGCAAAGTGGTTAATTCAGCCACATTGGAGGGTTTTCCAGCATGAACGGCCTATGTAAGGTCATGATACAGCATCTCAATTGGATTTAAGTCCGGGCTTAATTCCAGGCCACTCCAAAACCTACATTTTGCTTTGTTTGAACCATTTGGAGGTGGACTTGCTGTTGTGTTTTGGATCATTGTCCTGCTGCATAACCCAAGTGCACTTAAGCTTGAGGTCACAAACTGATGGCCGGACATTCTCCTTTAGGATTTTCTGATAGAGCTCAGAATTCATGGTTCCATCAATTATGGTAAGTCGTCCAGGTCCTGAAGCTGCAAAGCAGCCCCAGACCATCATGCTACCACCACCATGTCTGACTGTTGGTATGATGTTCTTGTTATAAAATTCTGTACTAGTTTTATGCCAGATGTAACAGGACGCACCCCTTCCTAAAATTTAAATTTTTGTCTCATCAGTCCACAGAATATTTGCCTAAAAGTCTTGGGGATAATCAAGATGTTTTTTGGTAAATGTGAGATGAGCCTTTGTGTTCTTTTTGGTCAGCAGTGACTTTGGCCTTGGAACTCTCCCATGAATGCCTTTTTTGCCCAGTCTCTTTCTTTTGTTGAATCATAAACACTGATCTTACCTGAGGCAAGTGAGGCCTGCAGCTCTTTAGATGTTGTTCTGAGTTCTTTTATGACCTCCTGGATGAGTCGTTGTCATGCTCTTGGAGTAATTTTTGTAGGCCGGCCACTCCTGGAAAGGTTCACCACTATTCCAAGTTATCTCTATTTGTGGATAATGGCTCTTCCCTGTGGTTCACTGGAGTTCCAAAGCCTTACAAATGGCTTTGAAACCCTTCCTAGACCGATACATGTTTGTTTCTAATCTGTTCTTGATTTTTTTTAGCTTGTGGCATGATGTGTGGCTTTTTTGTGATCTGTTAGTGTGCTTCACTTTGTCAGACAGCTTCCATTTATGTGATTTCTTGATTTAACAGGTCTGGCAGTAATCAGGCTTGGGTGTGGCAAGTGAAATTTAACTCAGCTTTCCAAAAAAATTTGGTTAATCACAGTTCATTCATGATTCAGCATGGGAGGGGGCAATTACTTTTTCACATAGGGCCAGGCAGGTTTGAACAGCTTTTTTCCCTTAATAAATGAAATAATAATTTTAAAACTACATCTTGGATTTACTCGGGTTATCTTTGTGCAATATTCAATTTTTTTTGATGATCTGAATTTAAGTGTGAGAAATATGCAAAAAAATAAATAAATAATAATCAGGAAGGGGGAAAATACTTTTTCACAGCACTGTATGTACTGTGTATATATATATATATATATATATATATACACTGTATATAGATGGATAGATACATTTACAGTATATATATAATTTTTGCTTGTACAATAAGTGTATCTAAAAGTCTGTATTAATGAATCTGTGTGACCTTAGTAGCTTGACCCTACTGTCCAAACATATTTTTCTTAATTAGATCAGCTTTTCTAGAATTTAAAATTCTTTGAGAGTGCTCTCCATGCATTCGTTGTCAAAAAATATCCTTAGCAGCAGTGACATCTGCTGGTGATAGGCTGATGTTAAATGACAAGTAACATTCACATTCTTGTGTATTCAGACAAATAAGACCACATGCTGCCATACACTCCTTGTACATACCGCTATCATCTGCAGCCTTTCCTGCTGACTTTGTGATTCTCTGATCCTGGAAAAAAAAGCAAAAACAATAAATGTTATTTAAAAAAAAGTACCTATGTATTACATTAATCCTGCTGTGGAGTTTCTATGTCAGCATTTATGTGTTTACATTACCAACAATAGATGTATCTGGTCATAGAATTCAACAACCAAAAAATCTATTGTAATGGAGATGGCTGTATGCTCTATAAAACCAGAAGCGAATGACCTGTTTACGTAGATGATCAAGTTGCACATGAAAATATAGGGACAACAGTAGGAATTAAATGTGGCTAAGGAACATAGTGAACTACGACCTGTCGCTGTTGAATTTTCTCCACATTTGGAGTAATTTAGAGCTGATCTTTTTTTTCATAGTGGTAGTATACATATGGAGCATGATAAAGATTAAATTATAACATAAGTGTAGCGCCCTGCTCCCAATAAGTGGGCGCTATGTGTTAAAATTATAATTGTCTGAGCAATAGTTTGGCTCAGAAGGATTGTGTTACAAATTATACTCTGTTTCAGTTCAGCTGGTTGCATGATTTTCCTCCTGACAGTGGGTGTCGCTGTCACCGCTGATCAGGATTGGAAAGGCAACAGGCTGAATGCATTGGGTATCTCTTTCTCAGAAGCAGCTCAGGGGCGTGGTCAACCCGCTGTGCATTCTGGGAGAGGGTACTTAAGAGACAGACACCATTTTGTGGGGTTGTCGTTCGTTGGTGGTGGGCACCGCCTGCCCGATCCAGACCTGAGGGCCCTCATGGCCTCAGGGATGTACTGGCAGTTTCCGCCTCGGGGCCACGTTGGCCTGAGGCTTCGTTACTGAGATGTAGGCCCAGGGGTTACTGGGGCCTATTGATCCAGGGATGATCCTGTGTCGCCTTGCCTGCGGGAAGGGACCAAGCAATTGACGACTCAATTGGAGGATGTATCCGGATCCTAATCTACCTCACAGTGCTGCCGGAACGGCTGAAAGATCCTGGCACTGAGAGCTGTGTTCTTTTATTCAGAAGGTAACCCAGGGAAGGGTTGCACCAAGTCTGTGGCAGAGACTGTTCTATTTGCACCAAGTCTGTGGCAGAGACTATATGTGATCGAGCTACGTATCGGTTGCTAGGCCGGTGAGAGTGAGCCTATCCGGTGGTTGCCGAGTCCACCGTGGAGACAGTTGTTCCTCTGGACCTAGGAAAGTTCCTGTGATCCGCAATTAACGTACCTGAGTCCTGCCCATCCCTTCACCCCCCCTCTGTTGGAAACTTTAATCAATAAAACCCTTGAAAGAGACTTTGTGTTGGTGCAAACTTTCTACTGGACAACTCTTCAAGGAGAACCCCTGAGACGAGCGCATGGAACAGTGAGGTAACGGCAGGCCCAAATCTAAACCAGCAGCTCCTACGGCGGTAGTGCTACATAAGTAATTTTTTGTCTGCTTCTTGGTGTGGGAGTTAGACCCCTTTCACACTGGGGAGCTTTTCAGGCGTTTTTGCGCTAAAAATAGCGCCTGTAAAGTGCCTCTCAAGTCACCCCAGTGTGAAAGCCCGAGTGCGGTCACACTGGGGCGGTGCGCTTGCAGGACAGTGAAAAAAGTCCTGCAAGCAGCATCTTTGGGGCGGTGGGGGAGTGGTGTATACACTGCTCCTGCCATTGAAATCAATGGGCAGCGCTGCCGAAGTTGGGAGACAGTTTTTTTTAACTAACAAATCTTACATGTACCATGTTCCCGAAGGAGAACTTATCCTTTAACCCTTTTACAGCCAAAGCCGCTTTTTTGTGTTTTTTAACAAACATTTAAAAAATAATTTTAAGCCTGAAGATTACATAAAACCCCCAAACATTATATATTTTCTGAAAGCAGACACCCTAGAGAATAAAATATTGGTAGTTTCAATTTTTTATGTCACATGATATTACCGCATATGATTTTTTGGTAAAATATAAAAGCTGAGGTTGCACCAAGTAAGTAGATACCCAACATGTCAAACCTTAAATATGTCAGTACCCTATATTTTTCATAGGCAACAGATTAAAACTCCCCTATAGGTCACCAGCTTAGCATTACAAAGGAGGTCTGGTGCTAGAATTATTGCTCTCATTTCGGCATGTGCAACGATATGTAACATGTGTATCGCAATCAACGTTTTCAGGCAAAGGCACCCCCACGCGTGCGTTTAGGTTTGTATGTGCGTATATGTGGGGGTCTCAATTTTTTTTGGAGGGGGGGGTTTATGTGCTTGGGTTTAACTTAAATTTTTTACAATTAAATTTTTTTTTTTTCTTTACTTAACTTTTTTTTCCCCATCACATAGTGGACAAAAAATCCCCTATGCGATGATATTTTTTGGTGACAGGTTCTCTTTAATTAAACATGCTTAAAGGCCCTGCCTGTCTCCACTGTGCTCCATACATGCGGGGTGTGGGGAGCAGTGATGTAAGTAACTGAGTTAGAATAAAAAGAGTTACGGTATTTAACGCAGTTACTTTAGAGGGTAACGAATAATCTAACCGATTACTCTTCCTCTCGTGGTAACGCAATTCCCATTACTTGGGCGGCGTTACTGCAATTACATCTACCACCACTAGATGGCAGTAGTGTAATTCCGGCGCTGTCCGCGGTACTGTAGTCTGTAGAATAGCAATTTCGCCACTTCAGGGTCAGGGAGGCCCGCCGGTCTGCCAGTGTGAGGGGCCCGCCATTATGGCTGTGCTGTGTGGTACCGGGAGGCCCGCCGTGGCCGCGCTGCCTGGCCATTCGTTCCGCCGCGGGGAGGGGGGCTTTCGCCCGCTGAGCTGAGAAGACAGGCTGAGAGAGACTCTGGACCGCCCCATCCAACCCCGCCTATCCAGAGAGAGAGAATGTAGGGAGGCGGGGCAGACACTGAAAAATGAAGTCAGCTGACACCAATTGAGTGAAGGGGAGGGTCTCTCTCTCCCCATGAGGAAAGGCATCCCTGGAGGCACGGAAGTAAGTGACGATTTGAATTGCAGCGCAATCAATCCATCCCAACCTCCAACACCTCTGCTTCTTACTGATCCCATCCCTACCCACCCACCTTCACTTCTACAACAAAGGTGATGGGGGGATAGGGATGAGATCAGTGGTGGGGGATGGGATCAGTAAGAGGCAGAGGTGGTGGTGGGAGAGGATGGCACCACCGCTGCCACCCCCCAAGTACCACCGCTGCCACCCCCCCAAGTACACCACCACTGCCACTGCCTTTAGAATATAAAAAAAAAAGTCACAGTTACTTTGCTGAGTAACTAGTTACTTTTGCAATGTAGTAACTGAGTTACTAACGCAATTACTTTTTGGGAGAAGTAATTTGTAACTTAACTAATGACTTTTTTAAAGTAAGATGACTAACACTGGTGGGGAGCATTCAGGATTTGTCAAGACCTGGTTTAATAAAATGCTATTCAAGTGTCAGTGATTTATCTATAATATTACATTATTATTATTTTTTTATTTGGTACAAAACATTACTGTAAATAATGAGTAAGAAAATTACATACAGTATTAATTTTGGTTTATTTTCTACTATTCCTGTTCTTGTCATCCAAATTTAGTGTTGTGGTTTACCCCGTTCTATTAGGACTATTGGTTTCTATTACTATTATTATTACAGGTATAGCACTATCAATTTTATATTATTCATTCACATCAGTCCTTGCCCTAAGGAGCTTACAATCTAAGGTCCTTATCTCATATACACACACATACTAGGGCCAATTTAGACATGAGTTAATTAACCTACAAGCATATCCCTGGGAGTGTGGAAGGAAACCCACACAAGCACCAGGAGAACATTGTGTCCTGGTTGGGATTAAGGCTAGATTCACATTGGCGCGATGTGGGAAACCCTGTGAATCCAGCACGGGTTTCTGCACCGCACCCGACTCGCAGGCAGTTCATACTGCCATATGCAAACCACTGGGAGTGTCAATACAAAGTTAATGAGACCCCCAGATCGGTTTGCAGATTGCAGTGTGAACACCCATATAATCTGACTTTGGTGCGGACCAAAAAGAGGGTCCTGCACAACTTTGGCCTGAATACGATGCAAATTCAGCCATACAATTTGTATGGCTGAATTTGCAAGGCACAGACATCGCATGTGATTTTCACTGCAGAGCGAATCACATGCGATGACGCACAGCGCACTGGTGTGACCCCAGCCTTAAACCAAAGTTCCCAGTGCTGCAAGGCATTGCTTGATTTTGTGATTCATATACAGTTATTTGACCCCCTCCCACCTTCCTGCAAATTGCCACATTGTTGCCTGTGACCACTAATTCAGATCTGGATTCAACTAGTCAGTTTCACTACTTGTAACACTCATTCTGCTATTGGGTTACTTGCATTTAAAGAATCGCTGCATCAAGTTGCTACAAACTGCAGACTGAAGAACTGACATTTTGTGTGTAGAAGAATTCCTTGTCCCTTCATTGATAATATGGCATCTATGTTATGTCTCGTGGCAGCAAAATATAGTCAGAACACAACAATGCCACCTCCATGGTTGAATTAGGAAGTAGGTTCATTGCGTGAAAGGCTGTAATGGGGACCCTGTCTTCCATAAAGGCTCATTCACATGGATGGCCATGGGTAAAAGCAGGAGTTTGAGCCTGCCGTTTTACCAGTCCGCAACTGCTCACCCAAGGAAGGAGATGCAGCTGCTGAGGGCTGTACACATGCCTAGGCCTTGAGAAAAATAAAATAGCATGTTGCATTCGGCAGGTGGTGCCGCCACCTAATGTGACCTATTCAAGCGACCCATTCACACCCTAGCGTTCCACAGTGGATTACTTTTCAGAGGGAGTAATGATAGCTGCACATCTAAGCACCGTTTGATTTATTTGTTCAAGAATATTCTTCCAGAAGTTTGAGAGAGATCCAGGTCTTATCTGGGTAACTATATGAGCTTTCACATTATTTTTAGTAGGCATTGGTTTCCGCCGTGCTTCTGTCCTGTGTATCTAATGTTTCTTACTGTTGCGTCAAGGATACTGATGTGAGCTGAGTAAAGAGCAGCCTGCAAATTCCTGAATGATGGATCTGTTTACTGCATCAGTGTTTTGCACATCTTGATTGATGGCCATTTGTAGGATGGACATTTTTAGGCGCCTTTCACACAGACGGCTGTTTTGCGGCAGTTAAAAGCATGTAAAATGTTCTGTGAAATTCAAGGCTCCATGCACTGCGATTAGCTGCATTTGTACATTGCGATTACCTGCGTTTACGTGCTGTTACATGCGGCCGCATTTAGCTGCGGTAGTCATTCCCATAGCAACCCTTTTTATACCTGCTGATTATGATGTGCTTCCTGTTGTTCTTTTTTCCTCACGCTGCTATCCGCAGTTGACACAAAAGACTGCGATTACCTGCGGTTATGTGCATATAGCTGCGCTACATCGCACCTGGATGCATTCAATTCTATTTTTTCTATTCGCAGCAAACCACATGTAACGAAATCGCAGCTAAATGCTGTGTGTGAATGGGGCCATAGGAAAGCATTGTGTGCTTTTAGCTGCGGTAGAAAACTAGAAAATCCGCAGCTAAAAGCACCATTCTATCCGTCCGTGTGAAAGGGGCCTTAGGCTACCACTGTCCCAACCCTTCTTCCTCTGATAAGTGTAGCCTTGACCATGATTTGATTGAGGTTCAAAGCCTGAAGCCTCGTACACACGGCCGAGAATCCCGTCGTAAAAAAAACCTTCATTTTCTCGATGAGATTCTTGTCAAGCTTGACGGGATTCTTGCCAAGCTTTCCTTGCATACACACTGTCAATCAAAAATCTCATTGTTGTAAAGCGCGGTGACGTACAACACGAACGACGGCAGTATAAAGGGGAAGTTCGATTCCAATGGCGCCACCCCTTGGGCTGCTTTTGGTGATCTCGTGTTATCGCGTGTTAGTAAAAAGTTTGGTGAGAGACGATTCACGCTTTTCAGCCTCGTGCTTTTCAGTCCGTTACAGCGTGATGAATGTGCTATCTCCATTACGAACGCTAGTTTTACCAGAAGGAGCGCTCCCGTCTCATACTTGATTCTGAGCATGCGCGGTTTTTTAAGACTCGAAAAAGCATACACACGACCGGTTTTCTCGTCGGGAAAGAGGCCGACGAGAATCCTGACGAGAAAAACGAGAATCCTGACTAGAAAATAGAGAGCAGGTCCTCTATTTTTCTCATTGAGATTCCCGGCAGTTTTATCGACGAGAAACCATACACACGAACGGTTTTCTCTGCAAAAAAATCTGCCAGCAGTTTTCTTGTTGTCTCTTGCCGAGAAAACCGGTCGTATGTACGAGGCTTTAAAAAGTGTTACTAAACCCAGGACCCTACCTTCACTATGTCTGGTCTCCCAACGTACACAGAACATGGAAATGCAATTATTTTAGTAAAAATAAACTGCTAAATACCTTTTTTTATCAGCAGTATATAGAAGTCTTGTGACTTCTATCAGTATCTGGCTGAGCACTGGTTAAAGCGTGTAGGTGGAGTTTTCATTCCACTCTGGCTGTCCTATGAGGCAGCATGACCCCTGACCCTGGTTAGTGCTGATTGGCCCTGTGCTGGTCACATGCACCCTCCCAAGAACAAAAAAAACTCTCTAGCAATACACACCAAACTGAGCATGTGCATAGTGCCTCCAAAGACTCTGTCTTATCAGGTGATTAATTGGGGACAGTGGAAGAATGGGAGGATCAGAGAATACAGGCTCAAACATCCTTTTTACACAATGCACAGGATATACCCCCTTAGGTTCCACAGTGAGTATAACAAGCATGTAAGATTTAAATCGCACGCACAGACATTGCATGTAAAGTGCACAGAAATGCTGTGCAATTTCACATGCAGTGTTTTGCAAACACTAGTGTGAACCCAGGCTCAAGCTCTATTTATATATATATATATATAATATTATATATATATATATATATATATATATATATATATAGTACTCTCAGTATTTACAAAATTGAATACAACTAAAAGTGCAATCACTAAACCAGAAAAAAGTAAACACAATTTTTACTCCTTTCAATCTCTTTATTAAAGACACAGTTACTTGAAGTGTATCTAAAGAAAATTGATAGTATTGCAGCTTCCCCGTCCTTAGATATGGTGGCTGAGTTAGATTTATTTTTTCATATGTAAAACAGTAATCCTATCATTAAAGCGGAGGTTCACCCTGAAAAAATGTTTACATTAAAAAGTCCCCTAATCTGCCTCTTCTCGTCCGCGGTGGCTCTCCTTCCGCTTCCTCTTTTTGTGAATAGGGCGCGCTGCCTTCTGGGAACTGTGTGTATCCCAGGAGGCAAGCCGCCCATTCACAAAGCGCTGTGCGAGTGGCGCATGCGCAGGAGGAAACGGGCAGTGAAGCCTTACGGCTTCACTGCCTGTTTCCCTTACTCAGGATGGAGGAGCCGGGACCTGCCAGCAGCGATTGATCGCTGTGGCGGGACCGACATCGCGGGCGAGTAGGACAGGTAAGTGTCCTTATTAAAAGTCAACAGCTACACTGTTAGTAGCTGCTGGCTTTTTTTTTTTTTTTTTTTGGCTGCACCTCCGCTTTAACACAGGGTGACAAGCATACTGAGAACAATTGTAACTGATAACAGTCCAGAGGGAGGGAATATAGAAAGTAATCAGCTCACCAGATTTCTGGCTGGATGAACAGCTATTTTTTCATTTGTCAAACAGCTATAATAAAATGCCTTCAATTGCATTTTTAACAGACTAAAAGGGAGCAAATAAGATAAACTGATTGTTAGAGTTTACATATACAGAACTTTAAAATGGATACTAAATAAAGGTTCATTTACCAACCTGAAATTTGCTCTAATTTTTATTTATTTTTTGCAATCTTGACCAAATTATAAGAAGGTGGAAATAATTTTTTAACACTTAAAGATAAACTCCTGGCAAACAGATTCACAGTTGAAATACATATATAGGAGCTGTTTTACCTGCCTAAATATAGGTATTATTTTCATCCAGCCCTGAGATTTACATCAGTACCCTTGTAGAGCCAGGGTACTGACCTGACTTATACTGCAGTAAAGCTGAAGTGTAGGCAAAAACTTTATTGGGGCGGTAGTTAGGCACCAATCAATGGTGTGCGTAGCCTATTGCATTAGGGTGTGCACCCCAAAGCTCACACACGTGTGTGTGTGTATATATACAGTTGTGCTCATAAGTTTAAATTTATGATTTCTTGGCCATTTTTCAGAGAATATGAATGATAACACAAAAACTTTTCTTTCACTTATGGTTGGTGTTTGGCTGAAGCCATTTATTATCAATCAACTGTGTTTACTCTTTTTACATCATAATGGCAACAGAAACTACCCAAATGACCCTGATCAAAAGTTTACATACCCTGGTGATTTTGGCCTGATAATATGCACACAAGTTGACAAAAAGGGGTTTGAATGGCTATTAAAGGTAACCATCCTCACCTGTGATCTGTTTTCTTGTAATTAGGTGTACGTTTAATAAACCATGATAAGCCGAGATCATGATGATCACCGCTTATCTCAGAGCATTGCCAGTTTAATAAACTGAGATCAGGAGCAGAGAACATGTTCTCCCCTTCTCATCACAGCACATGACCGTTTTGTCACAAAACGGCCAGTTTAATAAACTGAGATCTGAAGATCTCACGGCTCTTCCACTGAAATATCTCCCTTCCAGATTCACCAGCACAGAGGTGGAGAATCTGGGAGAGAAGCTGGTGTGATTAGAGGAAGAAGGCTTATTTCTTCCTAATATCAGCACCAGTGGGTTAAAAAGGAATATTAACAACATTATATATAGATACTGTATATATATATATATATATATATATATATATATGTGTGTGTGTGTGTGTGTGTGTGTGTGTGTGTGTGTGTGTGTGTATATATATATATGTATACTGTATATATACCGTATATACTCGAGTATAAGCCGAGTTTTTAAGCACAATTTTTTGTGCTGAAAATGCCCCCCTCGGCTTATACTCAAGTCACCTTTTTGCGCCTGATCTTCTGGATTTTGGGGAGCCGGTACCGGCCGGCCGTAAGTCCTCTGGACCCGAAACTTGGCACACATATAGCCCCACTCTTCCTTTACAAGTGTGCAAAGTTTCTTGTCCGGGGGACCTACGGCCGGGGAGCACCGATTTTTCAAAACCAGGCACCCCTTCTATAGACTCCCATGTTAAACGGTCATTTCTCTGGTGACTTTGGGGACCCGGTACCGGCCGGTCGTAAGTCCTCTGGACCCCAACCTTGGCACACATGTAGCCCCACTTCCATAGACTCCCATGTTAAATGTCAGTCTAGTCATGGACACAGTGAGGCATGGACACAGTGAGGCAAAGTGAGGCACACCCTAGGCTTATACTCGAGTCAATACGTTTTCCCAGTTTTTGTGGTAAAATTAGGTGCCTCGGCTTATATTCGGGTCGGCTTATACTCGAGTATATACGGTATATACATATATATATATATATATATACAGTTGTAGCAGGATGTCCATATGTAAGAAGGAATCCGGCTCCCTCCGGTGGTATAAGTGTTACAATGCAACTAATGCACTTTGGGACAGATATCAGCTAGGAGAAAAGACTTTGTTGCTTTTAGTAAAAGACAGACTACATTACCCAGGGTGCATTGCAACACCGCAAAGCATTCTGGGCAGACTACTTAAACCAGGGGAGGGGCCAGCGTCTCTCTCTCTGGATCCAGCTCTCAATCAAGCAGGAAGTTGGCACGGAGGCCTGCTTCCTAAGGATTAGGCCAGAAGCCTGGGCCTAAATTACGGGAGTGCCTGAGTGATTTCCAGCAGAGGATCGTCCACAGCGTCCTGTGATTGCCCAGCAGAGACCGGAGTCGTCCATCACCATATGCTGTTAGTGACGGAGTCCGGAGACTGCAGCTGAAGCAGAAGCGTGGAGATCGAGTGACCGGGACAAGCCAGAGGAGACTATCTGAAAGTCGGGCCTGTTTGGTGAGAAGGGCACCTGCCCAGAATTGACTACTACCTTAGAGGAAAGTGATTTAGTCAGTGCCAGCCACACTTCACCTATCACGCCACAGCTTGCGGCCTAGTGTATCTCACTGGAGACTATGTGATCAGAGATTGGTGCATCCGTCATTAGTGGGTGGCAGGCACACGAGTACTCAGGTATATTGCGGATAATTACAGCATCTTGTTGAAACCCTGTGGATTACAATTTAACTTGTGCACCGACGGTGGCTAGCGAAGACTTCATTGGAGAAAGGAACTTTGAGTGGGACGCAGATAGGCCTTGCTTACCTATTATAGGGAATGAACACGTGCAAGGTATTGCAACAAAGGGGGAGCTCGCGAGCAACCAGTTAGCCGTGCAGAGACACATATAGATACATGTACATATATATAGCTGATGTTATTTCCTGTTATTACCTAATCTCAGTGATACCTATCCTTATTGGTTTATTGACTCTGCAATGTGCATGCAGAGTCAACTGTGTGTATTAATGTGATTCTTTACCCTTCCCTTTTATACTGAGTAAAGGTACCTTTGATTAAGCATATAACTTGTGTGAAGTATCTCTGTCACTTAGAAGGACTAGTGACCAGCAAAGGTAATAACATTTACAGGTTATTGTGTGATGTATGCAGGATTGTGTCTCCTAATACTCAATAGGTCTCACACTCCTTATTCATATCAGTTGTGCTAAGGGAAGGTTTGAGCCACTTCCAGGGGTTGATAGGCAGGACGTAGACCCAAATCAAACAAACAGCAGCTCCTACGGGGGTAGTGCTACACGTGGGGGCTCGTCCGGGATATTCTACGGTTCTGCAATCAACTTTCCCCCTAGACAGAACCCTTACAGCACAGAAATGGACCCTGCTGCCGTAGCCCGGTGGTGCAGGGATGAAGGCATCCTACCCGGGAAATGGCCTGGTGGTTGAAATCCAGAGAGAGGCCTGGGTAGAGGAGCAGCTAACTCCAGTCTTGAGAGCATTGTCCACGGACAGGAAGCCATGGGTGATTGACATAAAGACAGATACTGTAAATCCCCACACCTATGCATTATGTGAGTGGAGGAACGGAATCTCTGACTACTTCAAGGGTGCCAGCATAAAAACTACAAACCAAGTAGAACTCCTCCTGATACACCCAGAAGAGAATAAAGATGGCCCCACATCCACTACTTCAGGAGGCCTCAGCACAGGAGGGAGCGCCCAACAAAAGGGTCCCGGTTCACCACCATTGACCACCCTTAGCTCAGAATTGTGCGCTGTCCTGGGGGAGATTGTGACCAAGTGTAAAAAGGACCCTCCAGACTACCTGATGTCAGGATACAGGAAACTCAGGACCTTTTCTGGGAAGAAACCTATACCTTCAGTGGAAGATGGATTTGAAGAGTGGCTAGATGGAGCCACTCAGGCCCTAGAAGAATGGGAGGTGCCAGAACAACAAAAAAACAACGGATTGTGGAAAGCTTAAAGGGGCCTGCTCTGGAGGCCATACGTAACCTCAAGTTAAGCAAGAAGGACTGCAATGCACAGGATTATCTGGATATTCTGCAGAATGTGTTCGGCGGGACGGAAAACGTCACTGAACTCACTTACCAGCTGGGGCATTGCTACCAAAAAGAGGGAGAGAAGCTGTCAGAATTCATAGGACGCCTGGATAAGATCCTGCATTGGATCCTACTGAAGAAAGGGATCGATCCAAGAAAAGTGGATGAGGCCCATGCCCAGCAGGTGTTGAGGGGAGCTCAACCCTTGGACCCCATCGCATTATTGCTACGCACCCGGCGGGAAGGGAGCAGCCTGGAATACCCCGACTTGATCCGGATAGTCAGGGAGGAGGAGGCCATGTTGGAAGACAAAAGGAGGAGTCAACACACCGAACCAACTGCCCGAGTCAGAATGTTAAGTGCAGAAGAAGGTGATTCAGAAGTTGAACTCCTAAAGACCCAGGTGTCACAACTAGTAGAAATGGTGTCCATGCTGACTAGCCAGGCCTCTGTGCCACACAACAAGAACACGTCAGAGGAACCAAAAAAACCTCCTAGCTCCAATATGGAACTAGTACAGAAGCCTAAGAGATTGATAACATGCTTCAATTGTGGGGGAATCGGGCATGTTAGAGCAGTGTGTCCCAGCCCAGATGAAGTTGCATCCAGATATCGCAAGCCGGCGGAAAACTTCAGAGGGCCCCGGTGAAGGAGTCAGCCGGGCGCCCACCAGTTTCCACGAACTCCTTCAAGAAGTCCAATGATCCAAAACATCAGAGTCAGGGACCTAAACCTCTGCCAATTAGGCACCGTCCCACAACTCGGGCTGCTGTTGAACGGAAGGCCAGTGCACACCAGACCCAGAAGGGACTGAGACCCACCGGAAACTCAAGAAAAAAAGAAGTGAGGGTACAGGTAACTGAACCCAGCAAGAAGTCTGTGTTGAAGGAGTTCCCTGCCAAGTTAGTGGGGCCTTCTCCAGTAGTCTCCATACAAGTAGAAGGGATCTACACCAAGGCTCTTCTTGACACTGGGGCTCAAGTGACTCTTCTGTATAGGGATTTCTATGATAAACATCTTAAACATCTGCCCCTACAGAAATTAGAGGAACTGGAAATATGGGGTATTGGAACTCAGAGCTTTCCCTATGACGGTTACCTGCCAATCAAGTTGACTTTTGATCCCTCAGTGGCTGGGGAGACAGAGACCTTCGATACTCTGGCAGTAGTGTGCCCTCGCCCACCAGGGGCCAGCAAGAGCTCACTCATCATAGGGACCAACACTGATCTAGTCAGGCGACTGCTGACACCGTTGGCCCAACAGGAAGAAGCCCCGACCACAAGAGTCCACCCCATGTTAAGGCAAGCCTACCAGCGCCTGGTACTGGAGCAGAGGGCCCCGGCTGAGGGAGTTGGCAAGATTTGGAAGCTAGACAAGACGGAGAGGGTATTACAACCGGGAGAGGTGACTTGCCTGAGGGCTTCTGTCAAGCTCACATGGAAACAGCCAGGCCCCTTCATTGTCTTCGAACCAGGCCCACAGGAAAGACAGAAAGGGATTGAAGTAATCCCCGAAGTGATCCCATTGAAGGCCCTACAGAAAAGCCATGGGAGGGTTTCAGTGAGTATAAGGAACACTGCTAATACACCAGTGAAGGTGCCGGCCAGAATGCTGTTGGGCCAGGAGAATCCAGCCACCCCCATTGCCCCGTGTGAATTGAAGAAAGAAGAAAGGGGTGAAGTCACCATAGAGAAGCTCTGTTCTGAAGACACGGCCCTCCCACCAGAATGGAGAAAAAGGGCCAAAGCTCAACTTGCAAGGTGGGAAAAGATCTTCTCTAAAGATGAGTTCGATGTGGGGTGCGCAAGG